>BSWB01000007.1:31629655-32830012 GCA_033239125.1 Fagopyrum homotropicum | reverse complement strand
TTAAACACATCATAAAACCTTTCAAACATATAGAGATTTCAAAACCAGTCAGCAAACAAAATCATCACTGAGGTCATATCCAGATAAGAAGCACAAATTCGTATCGAAATTCTTTTCAGTTAAACCGCCTCGGTCGAGTTGTTCTAGTCAACCGAGGTGAAGTACCTCGTTCGGTCAGAATCACTTCGGTCGAGGTCATAAAAAAAAAATTTTAACCAGTTTTTGACGTTTTTCTCAATCAAATAACCTGTATGCATGCATGTAGTCTCAGATAAACACATAAAGCCAAGAAAAGGATAATAAGATCCACATACCCCATACTTGGGACACATTGTCCCAATGGGTCAAATAAAAGTCTAAAATCAGAAAACTCACCGGACATAGCTGAGTTGCAGAATAAGAAAATAAGCTCCAGAAATGCATCAATCCTCATCAGATTGGTCAAGGTGTTTCTGGGCGGACCGAGGTGTCAGAGCGGATGTCAGACCTAATCGCCTCGGTTGACCAAGAGCATCTCGGTTGAGGTACCGTGATAGCAACCGAGATGTATCTCAGTCAAGCTTCGTCTTCTCAATTTCTCGAACTTCTGTCCTTCCAGTGTTGCTCCTGGGTTGTATTCTTTCCTTAGATGTCACCTGTTGTCTGTCTAGGACGCCAAAAACAAAGCAAAACAAAATAAACTATCTAAAGCTAGGCTAGAAAAGGGAAAAGAAAGCAATATCTTGGGTTGCCTCCCAAGAAGCGCTTGATTTAAGGTCGCTAGCTGGACCTTTCCTCATGGATTTACTCAATGTACCTCGAATATCTTGGAGTTCTCATCACATCCATCATAAAATTCTTCCAAGAAGGTTCCGGCTCCTAATTTCACCGGCAAATGGTAAGATCTCCCACGTACATGCTTGTACGGTTTGATTCTCACCGGAATCCTTCTAGCTTTCCTGCACTTCAATGGGACATAATCTAGCTTGGCGTCCCATCCTTTCCTGGATCGAGAAATCAGCTTCTCGAGAATCCTAGTAGCTTCCCCATCTTTAGCTTGGGGATGGTACAAGGTCCTTAGCATGCGAGGCACCCCATACTTGAACAAAAGACACTTCATCACCTTAGCGGTGAAGCGCTTGTTAACTTCACTCCTTATAATCCAAGGAGCATCTTCTTCCAACAATTTCATGGGAGGTTTCATCTTGATCTTAGGAGGTTCTTTCGGAAGAGACCTCCAACTCTTCGGTGCATCCCTGAAGAAATCTAGAACTTTAGTAGGAATTTCAAAGGGAGTAAGAGAAGGCACCTTATAAAGTTCTCCAAATCTCGGGACAAGTTTCATGTTAGGTTGATAATCCACCCATGAAATTTCTCCCAACTCAGCCGATCTTTCTTCCACTTTAGCCACGGTCTCAGTAATTTGGCCAAGGTTCTCTGCATCTTCCACTTTCAGTTCTACAGATTCTTCTTCCATCTCGGCCGATCTCTCTTCCACCTCGGCCGATCTCTCTTTCACCTCGGCCGAAGTCTCAAGAGATGGATCGAGATCTTCCACATCTTCCTCTTCCTCAAAAGCTTCAGAAGAAACTTCTGATTCGATTGGAGGAATGCTTGAAACTTGCAGCACTTCCTCATGCTCCTCTTTCGGCTCAGTATAGGATAGGGTGCTTTCTTTGAGCTCCTCCAACTTCTTCATTATCTTCTCCAATTTTGATTCAAGTGAATCTTCAAGAGGTTGCTCATAAATCTTTCTAGGGATATTCAGCTCATCCCATGTAGCAAGTTCCTCCTTAATGGCCTCTTCTCTTTCTCTTCCATTGTTGAACCAATAGAAGGAGTATTTCTCCTCCAAGTATATTCATAATGGTCCGCCCTAGCACTTTGTCTTGCTATCCAGGCTGGATCAAATGTAGTCATCGGATATCCTGAAAACTACAAAACTCATAGAAAGAGTGGTTAATAGCAACAAGGGCAATAGTCCCAAAAGACAACCGAAACCGGCTCGGTCTAGACCAAGTCCCCGGCAACGGCTCCAAAAACTTGTTCGCTCCAAAAGGTGTGTGCAAGCTTTAAATTTATAACCCTAGATGTAAGCTTAAAACAAGGATGCGAACCCGCAGTGTACGGGTCAATCGTAGTAAAAAGCAAGAAATTCCAGGGGTCGATCACAGGGACTTAGTGAAACAAAGCAGGTATAGGTTTGTCAATGCAACTACTAACCACAAAAGCGATCAAAGCAATCAAAGATGATAAAAAGTCAATTAAGGAAATATGCAATTCTAGGGATTAGAGCATCTAGTTGTGGTTCCAACTCAAGATCTAAAGATAAAGTGGACAAAGCTGAGATTTTGCAAAGGGAAGGTGTTACTAAAGTGGAATAGATCACCGGGTAAGTCTCACTACTCACTAATCCCAAACCATAACTCCTATTACCGGGTAAGTCTCAAGGAATTAAGGAAAAGAACTATAACCTCAAACTAACACTCCAACTAAGGGAATAGAATCAACCTTTACCAGGTAAGTCTCACTCTAACTCACAAAGATGGGATGAAAGCACACTCAAACCCTAATAAAGGATAAACCTTTATTACCTAAACTTATGATCTTGGGTAAACAAACAAAGGAATTACTGGGTAAGTCTCATCCTAAGCTTGCATTGAACCAGGAAAGGTGTAATAAGAATAGGATTTGGCAAACTCTAACACTTAACTCTCAGTTTCGGATCAGGTGAGTCACCTCGGTCAGACGAATTCCACCCCGGCCGAGATGTTCATCGACTGAGCGAGATGTTCTAGGGTTAAGGATAAAGACTCGAGCTTTCAGGGTCCTACTGGGATTAAGATTATTCTATCATTGTTTTTCCCACAACCTTCAGCCAATCACCCTAGAATCACACAAAGAAATTAGCCAATCATCGTCATGAAAGCAATAATCAAATATATGGGAAGAAAGAGAATAATTGAACAAGAAAACCTTAAGAGAAAGGCTTCAATAACTGAATCAATTATCAAACAAACAAACGTTCCTTGGATCACAATCCAACAAGACAATCAACAAAGAAGGGAATCTAAGAAAGTCTTACAAAACCCTTCACAAAAGCTATAAAAGCTATCAACTTTCTTCCTTAAATCTTCCTTCAACCTTCAAAAAGGTTCTTCAAATCTCCCAGCAGTAGTGGGTGTTTTCCAGCCGTAAGCGCCCCCCCCCCCCCCCGGATTTGTGGAAAATCCAACCCTTTTTATAGGAAAATTACCCCCCAAAGATAAGATATCTTAGAAAGATCTTTTCCCATAAAAATAGGTAAAATATATGGGCTAAATTATCTTCTTCCTTCCAGGAATCCAGCCTAAAAATATAAGATCCTCTTTCCAAAAATAAAAGATCTCAGCCAAAAATAAAATATCTCTCGCCGCGTCCAAGGTGTTCGCCTCGGTCAAGTCAGCTCTTTTGGATCATCTCGGTCGAGATGGTACTGTAGCTGACCGAGGTGAATCACAACTGAATGTGAAATCTCTCAAATCTGGTCCAAACTGAATCTCTAATCCATTTTCATGATTCCTGGATTCTTCCTTAAGCTCTTGAATGTAGCTCTAATGACTCATTAGCTTCTTTTGCTCCTTTTTGATACAAAACGTGCCATTTTACCTACGATTACAACGAAACTTGGTGTAGACCTCGATTCCCGTAAAGGTAGATGAAATGACTATATAATCACATAATATACATCTAAACATGCAGATTATTGAAGATAAAACGTCTAAACAAGTCCCAAAATATAGACAATAATTCATGCTATCAATTTTCAATCTCCAACGACATCTCACTTAGTCGTTCCTCTTGTACAAGAAGCCTTTCTTTTAAGGAATTTATCCTTATCCTATGTTCTTTGTCACATATGATAATGTCTTTAAAGAATTGTGTAAGATCAGATTTAGGTTGGGACATGATAGTACTTACCACATTGTCAACATAGAGATTTGAGTCTTCTTCATGATCGGCCATAAGACAAAGGTTTGCTTGTTCTTTTTCGTCTTTTGATTCATTTGAGGAATCTGAATCACTCCATGAAGCTATCATAGCAGTCTTCTTTCGATCATTTTTCTTAAAGTTTGTCCTCTTCTTTTATGGACAGTCCTTAACGAGATGATTTGTTTCACCACATTCAAAACAAGTCAGAACTTTAGTTTTCTTGTTAGAGTTAGAAAACTTACCTCGAGGTCTTGATGTTCGTGGATATTCTCTATTATTTGCAGATTGTTTCTTTATTTTAAGAATTTTGGCTAGACCCTTAGAGATCATGGCAATTGCATCTTCTTCATCATCGTCATCATTGTCTTCCTCTTCAGATTGTAACTCATCCTTTTTCGATCTTAATGCTAGATTCTTTGTGTTGGATGGGAGCTCACCATCTTCTTCACCAAGAACCATTTCGTCTGTGATGAGTTTTACAAGAAGGTCGTCAAGAGGAAGAGTTGAGAGATTATGAGCTTCTTCGATGGCAGTCATCTTTGGTCCCCACTTTGCTTTAGGCAGTCTCCTTAGAACTTTCCTTACTTTTTCTTCGTTTGTGAAGACCTTTCTAAAGAGCATACTCTTCGTCCTAGAGTATAGCCGTAGGATCTAACTCTCTATTATCAGCTTCAAAGAGTCCTAGATACAAACTAGAAGAAATCCCCTTCTTCTCTCACTGTAGCCAATGCTACGATCTAGCTTCAACTCTTCACCTTGCTATAATATCCTATTTATTTCGCAGAGTAACACACATTCTAGTATAACACTCTTTAGATATTTCAATGGAGCTCTCGAGTTTTATCTCTCTCTAGGGGATAAAGCTTTTTTGTAAAAGAGAGAAAGAAAAACTTTTTTGATCGAAGGAAGATGCTTTGGATCGCTTGAAGACTTTGAATGTTTCCGTGTAAGCTTGTGTCCCTTCTTCTTCAATCGATATCTTTATTTATAGTCTTCGATGGAGAGTTCTTCTAGTCGTTGGGAAGATGACCATTGAAGATGGTTCTTCTTCTCCATGAAAGCCGCTCCTTGGTTGAGATGAGGTAGACGTTGTAGATCTCCCATCGTCTTCATCTCCTTAAAGCACGTTGATCTCCCTTGTCCGTAATCTTCTCAAACTTGTTGTACAGATATCCGAAATCCGTTGAGAGAGAATCTTTGCACTTTTGGTTGAGGATCTTTATGAGATCCTGTTTTGAATCCAATCTACTTGGTCAGTTGAGATCTTCTTTGAGCGTATCTTCTCGTTGAGCATATTTCCTTGGAAGATCTTCTTTGATGCTTGGTAGATTTGGTTGTTAGAGCTTTGAAATCAGTCCAACCACTTTCTTTCTACTTCAAGGCTTTGGCTTCTAATCCCTTAAAATGGCTTTCAAGCCCTCCGTGTTGAATCTCTCTAAACCCTTCGTATGTCCCTTGTATCCAATTTCAAGGCCTCCGTTGGTCCTTTTAAATGCGTTGCAAGGCCTGCATACATTCTAAACAAAATACCAAAACAAACCAAGCAACTAGACATACAATCGATAATACGTTAGTATTAAAAATCACTTCATTTGTATTTAAGTCTTCCATCATCACCTATACAAATATATAATCAAGGTGGAGTTTTCACCCTAGATTGCGCCGATCTGTTTTTCGTTCAGTTTATTTCTTTTCATAGATAGAAGATCCGATCTTCTCTCTTTGGGCCGGCTTTCCTTGGATCTTCTAACCCTAAAACGTCTTTCCTTCTTCTCCCAATTCTCCTCTATAAAATCCGGCCTTCTCTTCTTTCACCCGTTTCTTGCATACATTCTTCTTCAACTCGGAAGCTGCAACCTTGTCCCTTGTGATCTTTGCTGAACGTGTATGTCTTCTTCCCTGTGTTCTTCATCACGTTCTGGAGCTTTGTTGCATCTTGCTTCCCTTTTCTTTCTCTCCCTTTTCGTTCTTTTCTTCTTCTTCTCCTTCAAGGATCAAGATCGAGTCTTGATTCTTGTTGAGCATTCCGTTGTTGATATGCTGATATTCACAGGCTCCCTTGGTTGAGTTGTGACATGTGTGTGTGTATCGAAATAAGAAACACCCTTTCTGTACCGTAACCGCCCCTGCGCCTGATCAAACCGCCCCTGCGGTTTTTCCTAGCGCCGCCCCCGCGCCTCTGTCCAGCCGCCCCTGCGGTTTTTCTCCAGTAGCTTCCGTCTTTGGTGAGATGCTTTCTTCCTTGCTTTCTTCGTTCCTTCCCTTGGTTTATGATGTTGTTGTTGACCCTTAGTGATCTGTAAGACTAAGGTTGAGACCTTATCTTGTGGAGATCTCTTAGAGATCATTGAGACTAAAAGTTATAGACTTCTAGCAACCATTTCGTTCCTGATTCGTGATGCCTTGTGTGAACATGCTTTCCTTCCTCCTTTCCTACGGGAAGTTGAGTAGTTGTTGATCTACGAGTTTCCTTCAAGTGAGGTAAGTCCTCTGGACTTACTTAGCTTCATTTTGCGTATTAGATTGATTGTGTTGGCTTGTTTGTATTGTTTATTTTGTTATAACGGATAACTAGAATAATATGACCTTTATAACCGTAAATGGCCCAAGTGTATGACAACCGGGCGGTGACCACTTGTCTAGTTCTACAGGAGACTAGGAGGTGCTCTTGCAACCTAGGCTTGCAGGTAACAGATAGTACTGATCTATCCTGTTGGTAGATGGAAGCGGAGGCAAGTTTTGGGAGATTCTCGTGTGACAAAAGAAGTTGAATAGTAACATATAACTTAATGAAAGATGCTAACCGGTTTAGTGCGAGCATGTTATGTATTTATATTACCTTATGTGTGTTTGTGCCTTTACTGTCTTTCTGATATCTAGAATGTTAGCTAACGGTTTATACCGATGTTGTAGATGTTCCGCAGGTTAGAGATGTTGAGTGATCCGGACGGAGTGGTCAGCCGGGGTTCCCATACATTATGGGACGAGATTTGGTTTATAATTCTATTGTTGTCTTTCCCTTGTTTTGAACTCGGTTGCGAGTCTTTTACGCTTCCCTTTGTTTAAACCTTTGGTTTTATTATAAGTTTTGGTTTTCGTTAATTTGTGCCTTGTTGTAAGATCCGTTGTGTCATTGCTACTATGAGGGTCGGGACCCATTTTGAGGTCCTAGCCCGTAACACTTCGAGTTCATATAACTTGGGGTGTTACAAAATCTACGGGACTCGGTGTGCTACGGGCTAGGACCTCACAATGAGTCATGACTCTAGCCTGAAAACAAGTTCACCGGATCTTACAACAAGGCACAAATAGATATAAAACAACCTTTATAAAACAAAAATATCAAGTATCATAACCATAACACAATCCACAATATCAATATTTTCAAAATCATCACTATCTATCCATAAACTCAACATCTCACAATTCTTCAAACCTCTGAAGGTATCATCTAATCAACATTCTTCAATCTCAATTCTACTCTCATTTAATTAATTAACCTTTAATTAATTAATTAACTTTTACCAGAATAACGTTTTGTTTGCAGATTATTTTTGAACCCATATGTCATCAGATTTCATCAAACAAACAACCCATAATAACCAAAATAATATCACGAACATAATGGAATTTCCAAGCATCCATTCTGACAAGCCTAAGGTCAAGTTAGGCCAAATCGCAATACGGAAAATGAATAAATATATAACTTATTCGTTACTAACCGATTGACGATCCGAAAGAAGATTCGGAATCACAACGACGCAGACTACGTTCGGGCAATATAAAATTCACCGGAATTTGAGCGACGGAACCGGCCCAGTAGCATATGCTCGACCATATCATTACTTGCTCGGAAACGCAGAAACTCGGTACCAAAATGAAGAGAGGAATCCATAAACTCAAACGGATTTGAAATCAGATTGGAAATGGAGTGTATATCTGAGTTTGAAGGTTGAGAGAAATCTGAGCTTTTACAAAGAACCGTGAAAATAAATGAATTAATAAACGATTTTCCTCTATTTATAGCGAAGACGATAATTATCTTTTAGCGAAGTCGATAATTATCCTTTAACAGATCCAAAGGCGGATTGAACCCCCTTCTCCAAACTTCACGAAGTTGGAATAATATATTTGGAATATAGGGATAATTTTTCCGCAACAGCCTCGGAAAACGCGTATTCTTAAGCCGTCTTTCTTAGCCGCTAAGAAACAAAATAACGACTCTTTTGGCCGTTTTGTCTTTCCATGTTATTTCATATGTAGGACATGTCCGATGTCCTGATCATTTCCCTCAACTGCATTTTTATTAATTGAAGGTCTCAAATGCTTAAAATAACACCGGAGGGTAAAAATAATTACCCGGGGAAAAAGTGAAAAATTCCCCATAAGTCCAAAATTACGTCAGGAACATAACGGTGGGACTCATACTCATTACTTACGCACTCTTCGCGAGTTAGGTGTCAAATACTATTGAAGATTAAGTTAATCAACATTAATCATCATTAATCAGGATTCGTATATCCTTGCTCTTAAAAGATTCACATTTTTTCAGTCATTTCTAAAGTAAAAACCGAGATAGGATTTTCACCGAACACTTCATTTGCATTTCTTTCCCTTCTCTCTCGACCTTTCTAACCCCATTTCGATTTCAATACCGAACCAACTTCCTCTTGGAATCCCTTCTCCTAGACTGACGACCCACAATGGGTTTAACCCATCTTCACCTTCTTCCCCTTCTGTTTGGTCAAGTTCTGGTTATGTTAACCTACATACTTTAAAGGGTCGTTTAGTATCAATACCCTAATTAAAGATATGGGAATGAGTGATCATATCCGATGTCTGGTATTTCAAGGTATCGGTATCAATTTGATTCCTTGATATCCCAAAATCCCCGTTTTGATATCAGTATATTTTTGGAGGTATCAAACATTTATTTTTCCTTCTCTCTCGACCTTTCTTTTCTTCTTCCTGAGCATGTCTTCCTTCCCTTCTCCCGTCTACTAACGCTGCCCACCATGATAGCCACCACCAAGCCTATTGCTACTGTCATCGACCGGAGTAGCCGACTAGAGTAACCGACCGGAGGTGTAGTGGGTTCATTGTTTTTAACTAGGGATCTTTCTTTCTATAGGAATTTTGGGCTAAATTGAAATTTATTGTTTACGTACACTTTGTTACTTCTATATATTGAATTTGGGGTTGAAATTTGGGGCTGAATTGAAATTCTTAAGATTTTTGATTTTTGTTTATTTGTCTCGTTTTCTTTTTGTCTCGCTTTTGCTGACATATTTTCAAAACCAATTAGAATGAGAAGAAGAAGAAGAAGAAGAAGGTAGCCAACCATAAGCCTACCATTAGTCAAGGGGGACCGCAGTGATATCAGATATGAGAAATAGGGATATCATATTGATACGCATATCTGATACTCATACCTGGTACCTTTATTTAGGGTATCGATACCAAACGACCCCTAAGTCTAGCTGTAAACAATTCGTCGTCGTGTTACGCCTTCGTACTAAATGGAAATCACCATCAATACCCATCTCTAAGATCTCCTTGTCTTGAAGAACAAAACCTTAATTTTCTCGATCAATCGATTGATTTAGCTATGAACCCTAGTTTTGAGAATGGTGCCCATTTTCACCGCATAAGGTGTTCAGTGAATGACACTTGCTTTGGTACCGGTGATTCAAGTTTTTGGTTTGGGTTTAAGCCTTGTCATTACTTCACTAGGGGATTTTGTAAGAAATATACTACTTGTAACTTTTCTCATGGTGACGAATGATTTATTGATTCAAGCAACAACAACAACAACACCAACAACACCAGCAGCAGCAGCAACAACAACAACACCACCACCAGCAGCAGCAGCAGCAGCAGCAACAACAATCCAATTGTAGGTTCTCCTTGCAAGCTTGATGCTTTTGAGCAATATCAAGAGATTTATGAGATCCAAAGTAGCCCAACAAAGATTGGTGTAGGTTGTGGCTTTGTTTGTCTTGACGAAGGATTCATGGAAGGCGAATGATCTCGGAGAATCTATTCATCCTTTTCAGAAGGATGTTAGCAATTTCCATGGCGAAATCGATGGACTTGAGACACTCGAGAAGTTGTTTGGGAGAGATTTATGTTTGACAAACACAACAGGAGCTTATATCCAAACCATAATGATGGATTTAATAAGAATTTCATTTCATCCACAAAAAATTGGAACACAAATTTCATTTCAAATTATATAATCCACAAGAAATTGGAACACGAATGATGAATTTCAAGAAAGAGTATGTTGAATTTGGGTATTTAGGGTTCTTTTAATTGGGTTTGCCTTTTTTAAAAAAAAATTCGGTTTGGTTCGGTTTTATATTCAATGTAGTGAACCAAAATTGGTTTAGAGGGAAAAATATTAAAATGTTACAAAGTGAGACACTTTAAGGAAACATTGTACAAAACAGTAGCGGAGTGTCATTCTGTTGACGGAACCGTTGTAAAGGGTAGTTTTCGATAATTTCGAATTTAACGGGTGATTTGTTGCAAACGGCCCAATTTAAGGGGTGATTTCCGGTATTTTTTTTCTCTTTTTTGTAAGATCAGAATTGGATTGTGGTAGTTTCAATATTTTTCAAGAAATTTTACTATGAAAATCTAAAGAATAAAAAAATAGTGAAAAAGTTTGAAATTTCCCCCCTAATTTTGTTTTTCGATGTTTTACCCAAAATATTTTTATAGGAAATATAATTTTAAAAAAAATAAAAAACCGTTTTATAGCAATTTTTCAATAACTATTTTGAGAGTTTTTTAGCCGATAACTTTTTACGTAAATTTGTTTTTAGGATTTATTTTTTTAATGAAAAATGGTTGTAATGACGTGACTATAAGTCAACTAAAACAAGTGAAAATTATTTTTATAAAAAAAATCCAAAAACCGCATTATCAATTTTAACTAGAATTGAGACCATATTAAAATTGGTTTTGTAGGCGATTGTTTCCGTACGAGTTTATAATTTTTAAAATTTGGATTACCTTTTGTACTTGGATAATAATTTATATTATTTGTATTAATTTTCTATTATAAGTTGTAATGTTTAACCAAACTATTGTGAGAAGGATGTTCTAGCAAAGGAACATCAAAGCTATGGTGATGTACTTCGGGCCTCTCCACTACGAGTTCATAGATAAAGGAGCTACGTTAATAGGGAGAAAGAGATGTAGTTCATCAGAGGTGTGCAAAGGAAGGTGTATAGAAGGATGTTGATGAAGCGGATCGTCAATGTCAAGCTAAATTTCCATTTGTTAGTCGCTATTTATATGATGTGATGTGAGGGGGTGTTGAAACGGGACAAAATGATGATGATAATGGAACGAGGGTGACAGGAATTGATAAAAAATCTTGAAGTGAATGATGAGGAAAAAAAAGGCAAGAATGAGTTTGAGGGGAAAAAAGGAGAGGACATATTGAACGACACTATAGGAGAGGTGGAGGTTGGAGGAGGAGATGAAGATATTCATACGGAAAAGCGACAAAGCAGTCAATTCGGAAGGGAAAAAAGGAGAGTTTGAGAAAGAGGGAAAAAAGGAGAGGCATCCGAAAGACTGGGAGGAGAAATTTATAACGATGATGATATCGGGAGAGGGAGGAGGAGAGGGCGGAGGAAGATGTATCCCTAATGGTCTTGGATGTTGAAAGGAATGATACTCGGAGGGGGGGAGTAAGGACATGGGAGGATGACTTGAAAAATAAATGGAAGAGGGTGGCTCGGGAAGAAGAGGGGATGAAATTAATATTGGAAAAACGAGTAAGGAGCGAGATAGAGGGGGATGCCGTGAAAGATGACTCTTCTAAATGAACGGATAAGAAGATAAGGACTATATTTGCTTTGTAATCGGCGGGAGAGGGGAACACCCTCTCTTGTCGGGACCAATGAGTTTCTTGAGCTTAAACAGCCGGGGATTGGGGAAGGTCTGGTCTGCAGTCCGACTTACTAACTTAGTAAGAAGAGAGGACCCCAAAATTGCGTTCTTGATGGAAATAAAATGCAAGAAGAAGAGAAGGGAAGAATCACGGTTGAAATTAGGTATGGAGGGGTGTTTAACGGTAGATTGCCAAGGTAAATCCGGTGGGTTATGTTTGATGTGGTCCAGCGAACTCAATATTTTAGTAATTTTGTACACTTCACATCATATCGATGTTATGGCTGCCCATGGGCCGGGAGAGCAACAGTGGAGACTCACTTGTCTTTATGGGTTGCAAAGTTGTTAGAAAAGCACTATACTTGGTGTTTGTTGGCCAAGATATATGAAGAAGTCAGAAGACCATGGGTGTGTATCGACAATTTTAACCAAGTGTATGCGTTGGAGGATAAACAAGGTAGTAACTGTCCGGATTACAAGTATATGATTGTGTTCCGGGTGGCAATGGGGGATTGCGAGTTGCAAAAAATAACTTTCGAGGGGTCGCGTTTTACATGGGATAATGGTCGGAAAAAAGACGTTTTATCCAAGAACGGTTAGGATATGATTCTGCTAATGGGTCCCGACCCTCAGAGTAGCAACGACAACATCGGATCTAACAACAAGGCACAAATATATGAAAACCAAAACTCAATATAAAACCAAAAGTTATAACAAAGGAAAGCGTAAAAGACTCGCAACGGAGTTTAAAACAAGAGAAAAAACAACTAAAATATAAGACCCAATCTCGTCCTGTACTGTACGGAAACCACGGTAGACCACACCATCCGGATCACTCAGCAACATCCCTAATCTGTGGAACATCTACAACATCGGTATAAACCATTAGCTAACATTCTAGATATCAGAAAGACGGTAAAGGCACAAACACACATAAGGTAATATAAACATATAGCATGCTCACACTCAACCGATTATTATCTTTCATTAAGTTATCAATTACTAATTCAACTTCTTTTGTCACACGAGAATCTCCCAAAACTCGCCTCTACTTCCGTCTACCAACAGGAATAGGTCAGTACTCTTTGTTACCTACAAGCCTGGGTTGCAAGAGCACCTTCTAGTCTCTTGTAGAACTAGACAAGTGGTCACAGCCCGGTTATCCTACACATGGTCCAATAACGGTTACAAAGGTCTATTCTAGTTCCGGTTATCTGCTATAGCAATAATAACCATGCAAACAAGTCAAAACATTCAAACTAATATACGGAATGCAGCTAAGTAAGTCCAAGGGACTTACCTCACTCGAAGGTAAAGTCAAAGATCGGCAACAACTCAGTTTTCTGAAGGAAAGGAAAGAATGTCTGCTCAAACAAGGCATAACGAATCAGGAATGAAACGATTGCTAGAAGTCTATAACTTCTAGTCTCCATGATCTCTAAGAGATCTCCACAAGCTAAGGTCTCAATGTTAGTCTTATAGATCACCAAG
This sequence comes from Fagopyrum homotropicum, assembly GCA_033239125.1. NCBI lineage: Eukaryota > Viridiplantae > Streptophyta > Magnoliopsida > Caryophyllales > Polygonaceae > Fagopyrum > Fagopyrum homotropicum. The sequence goes on along the minus strand of BSWB01000007.1, from coordinate 32,816,662 downwards.
GGTCAACATCAACATCACAAGCCAAGGAAAGGAACGAGGGAAGCAAGGAAAGATCAGCTCACCAAAGATGGGAATACTATAGACAAAACCGCAGGGGCGACTGGACAAGGCGTGGGGGCGACACTGGGCAGATCCGCTGGGGCGGCTCTGTGCAGGCGCGGGGGCGGCGGCGTGACAGAAACGGTTGTCGACTCCTTTGACAGCAAGGAACGCAGCAAAGGCCAAAGCTTTCTTTTTTCAACACATACACACATCACAACTAAACCAAGGGAGCCTGTAAACATCAACGAATCAACAACGGGAAGGCCAACAAGAATCAAGGCTCAAACTTGATTCTTGGAGAAGAAGAAAAGGAAGAACAGAATAAGAAAACGAAACAGAAGGGAAAGGCATGCAGCAACTCATAAACATGAGGAAGAAACACAGAAGGAGAAGACTTACACGTTCAGCAAGGAATCACAAGGAAGATTGGCTGCAACTTTCAAGGTTGAAGTGAAACGTAAGCATTAAACGGGAAAAAAAAGAGAAGACGGGAATTTGTAGGAAACAATGGGAAAAGATAAAATGAAAGACGTTCTAGGGTTAAGAATATCATAGGAAAGCCGGCCCAAAAGATAAAATATCGGATCTTCTATCTATGGAAAGAGATAAAACGGAATAAAACAGATCGGGCGCGATCTGGAGTCAGCCATAGGGGCGGCTGACTCTGCCGCGGGGGCGGCCCTCTTCACCGGAGCGGTGAAGGCCAAAATAGGGTCGTTACATCAGATCCCCCTAAAATGAAGTTTCGTCCCGAAACTTGCAACAACTCTTAAAGAACACATAACAACAACGCAAAAACACCGAACCCAACTCATATATTCCCACTTGGAACACAAAACTCAAAATGTCACAAAAACATACGCACAACTAAACAAAAGTAAAACCGAAACTCAACAACTACGCTAAAGGTGCATCCAGCTCAGCATAAAACTCCGTATAGTTCCTCTGGATACTATCCTCTGTCTCCCAAATCGCCTCATCTGCTCCTCGCATTGACCACTGAATCTTCATCATCGGTATGTCCTTCGATCACAAGCGTCTCGTACTACGCTCTAAGACATCTACTAGATGCTCTACAAACGTATGGTCTGGCTCGGGCACTAGATCCTCGTGATTGACGATGTGTCTCGGGTCTGGTACGTACTCCCGTAACTGAGATACATGGAAGACTGGGTGAACACCCTCTAGTCTCGGTGGCAATGAAAGTTTGTATGTTGCTTCTCCAACACGCTCAAGAATCTCAAAAGGTCTGACGTATTTGAGACTCAGCTTACCCTTGACGCCGAAACGTCTAGCACCTCGTGTCGGGGATACTCTTAGACATACGTGAGCTCCATGTCTGAACTCTAGAGGTTTGTGTCTCTTATTTGCATAATACTTCTAGCGACTCTGTGCTGCTAACACGCGCTCTCGGATCACCGCCACTCGAGCCATATCATCCTGAATCTGCTCGGGTGCTACACCGCTAGCACTACTCGGCTCGTCCTAACACAACGGGGTACCGCATCTCTGTTTGTATAAAGCCTCATAAGGAGCCATCCTGATCGATGCGTGCCAACTATTGTTATACAAAAACTCCACTAAGGGAAGGTGTACTGGCCACACATGTCCCCAATCTAACACACATGCTCTAAGCATATCCTCCAAAATCTGGATGGTCCGCTCTGATTGACCATCAGTTTGAGGATGATAAACAGCCGTAAACTGCAGACTCGTACTTATGCCAGCATGCACCTGCTGTAACACCCCGATTCCGCGGGACTCGGGGCGTCACATTGAGCTAGGATCTCACAATGGATCCTGACCCTAACCTGACAATAAGTTCACTGGACCTTACAACATGACACCAACAGATATAAAAACAAATACATAAAACAGTATAAAATTTTACATCAAAAGGTATACAAAATCATAGCCGAGTATGAAACATAATCCTCGCACCCGAGGTATACAACATCATCCTCACACAAGAGGAATATATAACATCCCTAAAACCATAACCACCTAATGTACGAGAGTCCTTTGTCACCCTTCCGGATCACTCTGCAGCTCTCCTATCCTGCAAATCATCTACAAAACACGGTATGAAACCGTTAGCTAACCATACATGTATAAGGTAATCTATAAGCACAACCATAAGTCATGAAGAATAAACACATCATCATGTTGTCACACATTTACCCGTTTAATTATCTTTACATAAGGTCATCCACTCAAATCGTGTATATATATACATATATATATATATATATATATATATATATATATATATATATATATATATATATATATATATATATATATATATATATATATATATATATATATATATATATATATATAGGTATATGAATCTATGTGACATGAGGTACGTATCATCCTCGCCTCTGGGCCTGCTAGCCATTTGGAGTAGTATTGGTCACACAACCCGTGTACCCTATGGGAGTGGTGTTGTGCCCTTCCTTTATACCAAGTATGGCCTGACGTTAGAGAACCTCCCAACTCCTTACAAGATGAAAGGGAAAGGTTATCACTGCCACTGCAAGGGGGCTATCAATAAAACATAGGCCGGTAATAACCGACACTACATGCTATCATATCAAGCATATAACACATCCACTACTCATGCATACAACCAATATAAGGATGGTAGCTAAGTAAGTCCTACGGAATTACCTCAAACTCGTACAATCTCAACCAAAATCAACCTCCAATCCTAAGAGGGACACTGCCTAATAACAAGACATAATATATATCAATCTCCTATTCATCAAAGGAGTCACACCTATACCCAAAGGGATTCATAAGGATCATATACATCCTATAAACCTCACTCGACATCCTAGATCCTCAAAGCCGAACATGGCATAACATGATATCATAACACTCTCATCTATACCTAGCATGATGCTACACACACATACTAGGAAGGGAAGGGACAATGCCATCCTTAGGCAAGCCTTGAACAAGACGCACCTGCGTGAGAAGGAAGACGCATGAGCTGGACACAGAGAGGCGCAGGGGCGGCGGCTCCACACGCAGGGGCGGTGGCACACCATGCGCAATGGCGGCTCTGAGGTGGCGCAGGGGCGGCTGGAAAGCAGGAGCTCGTCTTCGACTTCTCTTCGATCCCTCACTCGCCTCTCTTCACTTCTTAAGCATCCAGCAGCCCAAACATACATACATACACATATATACATCAACATATGCCTAGGAAGCTCATCACAAGACTCAACTTATGGAATCCTAAGCTAAGAAGGAAGAAAAGAAGATAGAAAGAAAGAAAGAAAGGAGAGGAAGAGGAAGATCTTACCAAGATGAACCCTAACAGAGGAAGAACTTCACACCACAACCTCAAAGTTGGCTCAACACAAGCACAACAACATCATCAAACTAACATCAAACTCTCTTCAAAACTCTTGAAAGATCAAGGAAAACAAGAAGAAGATTCAAAGAAGGAAGAAGAGGGAAGAAGAATGTAAGGGAGAGAAGATGAAGTTGGGAGAAGATGAAAACCCTCGTCTGGAGGTAAGAAGGATACTTATAGAAGAAGGAAGGGTAAAGCACGGGTCAAGGGTCAAAAATGCCGGCTGCAGCACACCAAACACCACAAGGGCGGCTCATGGAGGCACAAGGGCAGATCATGGTGGCCGTAGGGGCGCAAAGCCTGGCCGCAGGGGCGGTTTAGGCACAACTCTGCACACTTAGCACCTCAAAGACTAAGTTTGTTACATCTCACCCCCCTAAAAACAAGTTTTGTCCCGAAACTTGCAAAATCCCAAATCCTCTCGGACCCATATGTCGAGGTATAACTCTCTCTATCGGAGGCATCACATCTCCGCTTAAAAGGTCACAACCTATAACAATCTATAACCTCAAACCTAAGCATGGAGGAATCATCAACTCCAGAAATCAGGATCATAACGCTATCAAGAGGTATAGAGGAATCACATCTCTTGTCATACTCACATCACATGGCATAGAGGAAGCACATCTCTAGCCAGATCATACTCATACACAAGGCATAGAGGAAAAATATCTCCAACAAGACTATGTCCATCAAAATAGCATGGAGGAATAACCATCTCCAGCTAGATCCTAATCGCACACAAATAGCATGGAGGAAAGAACCATCTCCAGCTATAATCATAAGTCGTGCAAGCACAACAAGATCTAATAAGATCATATATCACATCATAGATAGCACGAATATAAACACATCAAAGCACATAAGCACATAATCATATACTCACGAAGATATTACTAAGATCTAATCGTCGATCATACAAGTGCATCTATCTCGGCATAAATCCTTGGATAGTTCCTATGGATACTATCCTCAGTCTTCCATGTAGCCTCCTCAGGTCCTCGTCTCGACCACTGTATCCTCAACATGGGGATGTCCTTCGAACGCAGGCGTTTCGTACCTCGCTCTAGGACTGCAATCAGGTGCTCAACAAAAAGGTGGTCCGGCTCAACCACCAAATCATCATAACTCACAATGTGTCTCGGATTTGCTATATACTCCGTCAGCTGAGACACGTGAAATACAAGATGAACACCCTCTAATCTTGGAGGTAAAGCTAATCTGTATGTTGTCCTCCCAACTCTATCAAGTATCTCAAAAGGACCGACATATCGGGGACTCAGCTTCCCCTTTATGCCAAAACGTCTGACGCCTCGCGTCGGAGATACTCTCAGCCAGACATGAGCAACCACTCTGAACTCTAGAGGTCGACGCCTCCTGTCTACATTATGACTTCTGGCGACTTTGTGCAGCCAACATCTTCTCTTTGATAAGCGCTACTCGAGCCATATCATCCTGAATCTGATTAGGCGCTAAACCACTGGTACTACTAGACTCATCCCAGCATAAAGGTGTACGACATCTACACCCATACAGTGCCTCATATGGAGCCATTCCAATCGATGCATGCCAATTGTTGTTGTATGAGAACTCAACTAGTGAGAGATGATTTGTCCACACTTGTCTGCAATCCATTACACAAGCTCACAGCATATCCTCAAGGGTCTAGATGGTCCTCTCTGACCGACCATTTGTTTGAGGATAGAACGCAGTCGTAAAGTGTAGACTCGCTCCCAAAGCAGTCTGAATCTGCTGCCAAAACCTCGAGGTAAATTGCCCATCTCGATCAGAGACGATCGTCCTTGGTACACCATGAAGTCTCACTATCTGCCTAGTGTACTCCTCAGCCAATCTACTCACTGGCCACATCTCCCTGATAGGGATAAAACGTGCAGTCTTCGTCAGTCTATCAACACTAACCCAGATAGCATCAAAACTCCTACTGGGCCTCAATCCGGTCACAAAGTCCATGGAGACGTCCTCCCACTTCCACTGCGGTACTGGCAGAGGATGGAGCTCCTCTCCATGTCTACAATGCTCTATCTTGAACTATTGACAGGTCGCGCACTATGCCACAAATCTGGCCACATTGGGCTTCAGCCCTCCCCACCAATATGATCGTCTCACATCATAGTACATCTTACACATACCTGGATGCACTGAGTAAGTTGTACAGTGAGCCTCTTGTAAAATCCTCTGTCTCAGCTCCGCATCAGCAGGTACACAGATACAGTCGCGGTGTCTCATCACTTCATCTGCTCCTATGGAGAATCGTGGTGCCTCACCACGAGACATCCTCTCTCGAATCCTCATCAAGGTCGGGCAAGTCCCCTGCTTCTGTTGGATCTCATCCAACAGATCAAGTAGAACCTCTAGAGTATACAACTGAGCATCCTCATTAGGAAACTGGATGTCCATCTCTGGCCAAGCTAGATCCCTCTGAAGCTGAGGCTGAACTGTCAATCTCGCAATCGCCTTCTCTCGAGGCGTCTTCCTGCGTAGGGCATCGGCGACAACTTTCGCCTTCCCTGGATGGTACAGAATCTCAAGGTCAAAGTCCTTGATCAACTCAAGCCATCTACGCTGGCGGTTATTCAATTGCCGCTGTGTAAAAATATACCTCAGACTCTTATGGTCTGTGAAGATCTGACATGTAGCACCATACAAGGTAATGTATCCAGATCTTCAAAGCATGAACTACCGCTGCTAACTCTAGATCATGAGTCGAGTAGTTCTCCTCATACGTCTTCAACTATCTAGACACATATGCAATTACTCTGCCCCTCTACATCAACACACATCTTAAGCCTAGCTTGGATGCATCACTATATACCACAAAACCATCAGTACCCTCTGGTTGTGCCAAGATAGAAGCAGAAGTCAAACGCCTCTTCAATTCCTCAAAACTCTGGGTACACTACTCAAACCATGCAAATCTGGTAGTCTTCCTCAGCTGACTCGTAAGTGGACGGGCAATCACAAAAAATCCCTCCACAAAGCGTCGGTAATAAACGGCTAGGCCAAGAAACTACGCACTTCCTTGATGTTCGTCGGTGTCGTCCATGTTGCAAAAGACTCAATCTTCGCCAGCCCTTGATCCCATCGGCGGAGACGATATGACCCAAGAATGCTACCTCGGGCATCCAGAACTCGCACTTAGAGAGCTTGGCGCACAGCTCACTATCCTGCAAAACTCGCATCACAATTCTCAGGTGTCCTGCATGATCCTCTCTGCTACGAGAGTACACCAGGATATCGTCTATGAAGACCACCACAAACTGATCCAGGAAGTCGATGAAGATGATTTTCATAAACTCCATGAAGACTACTGGGGCATTCGTAAGCACAAATGGCATCACTACAAACTCGTAGTGTCCATATCGGGTCCGAAATGCCATCTTATGCACATCCTGCTCTCTCACCCTCAGCTGGTGATATCCTGAGCACAGATCAATCTTGGAGAACACGGTCGCTCCTTGAAGCTGATCTAACAAGTCGTCAATACGGGGCAGTGGATACTTGTTCTTGATGGTCACCTTGTTCAGCTCATGTTTTTAAACTAGACAAAGCTCTTTATGTTCTTAAGCAAGCTCCTCGAGCTTGGTATGAAAGATTGTCTAAATATCTTCTTGAAAACAAATTTAAAAGAGGATTGATTGATAAACATTATTTATCAAAACCAGAGGCAAGGACATTCTAGTAGTACAAATCTATGTTGATGATATATTATTCGGTGCTACTAATGATTTCCTTTGCAAGGAATTTTCAGATATTATGTGCAGGGAATTTGAAATGAGCTTAATGGTAGAGCTAAATTTCTTTCTTGGACTGCAAGTTACACAAGCAAAGAAAGGAATTTTTCTCAATCAAAGCAAATATACTAAAGACTTGCTTACAAAGTACAAAATGGATCAATCTAAGGTTGCAAACACTCCTATGAGTTCAACACTTTCGCTAGATCATGACAAGAATGGCAAAAGTGTAGTACAAAAGGAGTATCGAGGTATGATCGGTTCATTGTTGTATCTAATTGCTAGTCGTCCTGACATTATGTTTAGCGTGTGCATGTGTGCAAGATTTCAAGCTGATCCTAAAGAGTCACACTTTATAGCTGTGAAAACAATCTTTCGGTATCTAAATGGCACTAAGGATCTAGGGTTATAGTACCCACGTCAAAGCTCGTTTCACCTTGTTGGCTGTTCAAATGCAGACTTTGCAGGTTATAAGGTCGACAGAAAAAGTATTTCTGGATGTTGCCAATTCTTAGGGTCATCGCTAACTAGTTGGCACTCCAAGAAGCAAAATTTTGTTGCCCTATCCACAACTGAAGATGAATATATAGCTGCAGGAGCCTGTTGTGCACAAATTCTTTGGATTTCTCAACAACTTCGTGACCTTGACCTTGACTTGAAAGGTATTCCTATAAAATGTGATAATACTAGTGCTATTTCAATAACCAAAAATCCTGTGCAGCATTCAAGGACTAAGCATATTGATGTAAGGCATCACTTCATACGTGATCATGTTGAGAAAGGTGATGTTTCGATCTCTTTTATATCAACTAACTTGTAGATATCTTTACCAAGCCTCTTCCTGAGGAACAATTTGATTTTATTAGATTGGAGTTTGGTATGTTGAACAAGGAAGCATTAACGTAGGGGGAGTAAACAAGTTTAATTGTTCCTACGCATGCAGCCCAATTGATGTTTTCAAGGGTCTTGAAATGAAATTCAAGGGCCTTGAAACATGTTTCAAAGGGTATATTAATAAAACGGATAAATTAGAAATTCATATCCTTTAGATATGGAATTATCTAATTTTTATTCTTTAAAAGGGTTTTCAAAAGGTTTTGTTATCAAATTCAAAGGATTTTGAAAAGTGGTTACCAAAATTTATGGAAAGAATTTTTATCACCAATGATTTTCCCAAGATCATAAATATCTTATTGATCTTACTTTGATATGACTTCTTCCCATAAAAACCTCTTCTCTTCCCTTCTTCCGCTTCCTTTTCCCTTTGAAAGAATAGTGCTTTACTCTTTCGATTTCACAAACCCTCTTCATCTTCTTCTCAAAATTTTCTCATGGCATCAAAGAGACCTTCAATGGATGAAACAACACCATCTGTCCCCAAAAGACAGATAATAGTTCAAATATCATCTGACTCCAACCCAGATTCGAGCTCATGATCTGATTCAAGCTCGAATTCATCAGATTATCTAAGCGACGTAGATATCTTTGCCAAAACTGGGCTACCGTCAAGTTGGTTTGCAAATTCAACGGCCTCCAAGAAATGGCTAACAGAGTTTGATGACCGCTACGAATGCATGTGTGAGCCAGTGCACAGTGAACATTTTACCTGCTTCTCTTTACCAGGACTCGAAGTTCTTCAGGCAAGCTCTATCTGGATTATGCTCAACCCAGGTGAAGCCTCTTACCCACGATTGACCAGGTTGTTCTACACAAACTTATTTGCAAGAAGAGAAAGAGGAGAATAGATTCTGGACTCAGTTATCAAAGGTAAGAAAATCACCATTACCACTGAGATTATTGCTGATATTTTTAGTTTTCCTCGATATGACGTATCGGATCATTCTAACCCTACTAGAACTATTAGATTAGCCAGCGAACAGTTTCTTCTTCTCAATGCTTTACCACAACTCACTATTACTTGCTTAACCCTTTAAGCCCGAATTATTTATGATATTTTAGACAGATGTCTAGTACCAAGGTTTGCTAACAAGGATGTGGTAACCAACACTTTACTGGCTTTAGTCTATCATGTGGTGAATGGGTTGAAAGTAAATCTGCCTGAAATTATCTTGTCTCATATGGTAAATGTCATAAATTCTCCAAGCACTAATCACCTGTCATATGGGAATCTGCTTCCCATAATCTTTAGGCATTTTTCTGTTGATTATTCTGGTGAGAAGTTGCACATTGTTAATGGACGATTGGATGAGGCTTTCTTTGAGACCATAGGAATTCAGAAGACTAAGGTGGATTTCAGTACAGTATGGGTCTTGAAGGAGCAGCTAGAATGGAATTTCACCACAGAACAACGTCCAGAAGCTGTAGAGAGGGCAGTGGACTCACTAAGATCCGATCTTGTCTTTTTCACAGCTTCAGTGACCGACAAGATGGATGAAACACAAGATTTACTGGGTATTCTTAACCAGAAAATCAATCAGATATTTCATGTTAATGCTCTGTCTCTTACAGTTGCTAGTAGTATCAAGCCCCTCTCAGAAGATGATGGATAAACGACCACAAAAGATGCCGAAAAGGTTATGACATAGTGTCATAAGATTATCAAAGATAAACCCATTCGTCAATCTTCGTTAGAAGATCCGGACATTGTGACAATTGAAGAATTTGGAGTGGTAAAAAAATATGACAAAAAATATGCACAAAGGGGAATAGAATTATCACTCAAAGAACGTGAACTTACCGATGATAAGGATCGATCGAGGGGTAAGTGTTTAAAGGAACATTATTGGAAAGGAAGTTCCTCCAGATGGTACAAGGAAAACTGAAGTTCTTTGATTGTCATCACTGGCTTTGAAAAATTCTTTTTGTGATTTTTGTGAAAATACTCTTGGGGATCTGTAATTGTTTTTTAACTCTAGTACTTTGACTATTTTTTCTCCCTTGTTGAAATACAAAGGGAGAGAAATGCATGATCCGACATTCGATATTCTGCATTCTGCATTTTAGTATTGATTTTCATATGCATTGCTAAACTAACAAATGAATGTACGATAAAACATTTGTGTTGTCTTCCATTAAGGGGGAGATTGAAAACTCCACTTTGTTTATAATGTTTTATAGGTGTTGATGATGGAAGATTAAACACAAATGTAGTAGTTTGATACACTAACAATGTATTGATTATATTCTCTAGATGCTTGGTTGATTTGAATTCAGTGCAGGAATTATCGAAGCTTTCAAAGGCCTTGATATGGATGTCAAGGGCCTTGAAATATTATTCAAGGACACAAGGAAGATACTGTGATACAAAGGGGACGATCTCAAAGACCTTGAAGAAATATATTTGCACGAAACAAGGATTCAAAATGTAAAGAAGATTTTCCAGGAACGATTTACTCAACAGAAAGATTTCAGGGAAGATCTTTTTCAACCGAGGATTTTAACTGAAGATTAGAGAATCTTTTCAGAAGATTTTCTAAAACCGAAAAGCGTCAAGATTTCTTCTCGTTCGGTTCAACAAAAAATGAGAAGATTAAAGAGCTGAGGAATCGACGTGTTCTCAGGAGTTGAAGATCTGTAACGTCTACCTCATCTCAAAACATGAAGCAATCTTCATGGAAAAGAAGATTCATCTTCAAACGGTCATCTTTCCAAACGGCTAGAAGACCTCTCCATAGAAGAGTATAAATGAAGATGATGACTGAAGAAGGAGACACACAAGCATATACGGATACATCTTTACGTCTTCAAGCAACCTAAACATCTTCACTTGATTCATTGCTTTTCTTTCTCTCATTTACGCAAAAGCTTTATCCCCTTAGAGAGAGATAAAACACAAGAGCTTCATTGGAAGATCTAAATAGTGTTATACTAGAGTGTGTGTTACTTTGTGAAGTAACTAGGCTATTATAGCTAGGTGAGAGTTGGAGCTAGATCGTAGCGTTGGCTACAGTGAGAGAAGAAGGGGATTTCTTCTAGGTTGTATCTAGGACTCTTTGAAGTTGATAATAGATAGTTAGATCATAAGGCTATACTCTGGGACGGAAAGTAGGCTATTTAGAGCCAAACTTCATAAACATATCCTCGTGTCAATCTTTTACATTCCGCACTATATCTCGCTATTGTGACTAACTTTGTTTTGCAAGAGCACGAAATCAAGGCCCTTGAAAGTTGTTTCAAAGCCCTTGAAATCAAAGTTTCACAAAGAGCACAGATCGACATCAAGGCCCTTCAAAGGATTTTCAAGGCCTTGAGATTTGGTTTACAAAAAGTTCCCATAATCTATTCACCCCCCCTTCTAGAGTATCTTTTAACTTATTTATTTCACCTACCGGTTTTTCACACTTGTCTAATGTATGCACGGAACTCTGGTCCCCTTATAGAGACACGGTCCGAGTCATTTGACTGGACTCTCTGAGACCGTTATCTCCCAGATCCACCTTTGAGACCGTTGTCTACCCCTGCCAACTACGGATGTTGCTCTAGTCCGAGCCATCTGCGGGGTATACACACCTAACTTATAAGGCTATATATATGTCATATGTATATATATATATATAACACATCCACATATAATCCATAATACATACATATACATATCTATATTGCTGAGATCCACGGCAGGGGTTTACGACTTCCCGTACATTCTATCCCAAAACACTGTACACACAGCTTTAAAACCAAAACTCCTTTTAAAACGTCAGACCCCTTTCAGGTTCTGTTTATTTTATCCATCCAACCATTATTGTAGGTAGCAAGTGTCATTGTTGTCAACTTAAGGCTCTGATACCAACTTTGTAACACCCCGATTCCGCGGGACTCAGGGCGTCACATTGGGTTAGGATCTCACAATGGATCGTGACCCTATCTTGATAACAAGTTCACTGGACTTTACAACATGGCACCGACAAATATAAAAACAAATACATAAAACGGTATAAAACTGTACATCAAAAGGTATACAAAATCATAGCCGAGTATAAAACATAATCCTCGCACCCGAGGTATACAACATCATCCTCACGCAGGAGGAATATATAACATCCCCAAAACCATAACCACCTAATGTACGAGAGTCCTTGGCCTGTCACCCTGCCGGATCACTCTACAACTCTCCTATCCTGCAAAGCATCTACAACATGGTATGAAACCGTTAGCTAACCATACACATATAAGGTAATGCATAAGCACAAGCACAAGTCATGAAGAATAAACACATCATCATGTTGTCACACATTTACCCGTTTAATTATCTTTATATAAGGTCATCCACTCAAATCGTATACATATATATATATATAGGTATATGAATCTATGTGACACGAGGAACGTATCATCCTCGCCTCTAGGCCTTCTAGCCATCTGGAGTAGTATTGGTCACACAACTCGTGTACCCTATGGGAGTGATGTTGTGCCCTTCCTTTATACCAAGTATGGCCTGAGGTCAGAGAACCTCCCAACTCCTTACAAGATGAAAGGAAAGGTTATCACTGCCACTGCAAGAGGGCTATCAATAAAACATTGGTCGGTAATAATCGACATCGCATGCTATTTTATCAAGCATATTACACACACACCACTCATGCATACACCCAATATAAGGATGGTAGCTAAGTAAGTCCTACGGACTTACCTCAACCTCGTATAATCTCAACCACGATCAACCTCCAATCTTGAGAGGGACACTACCTAATAACAAGCATAAAGATATATCAATCTCCTATTCATCAAAGGGGTCTCACCTAGACCCAAAGGGATCCATCAAACGAACATCAAACTCTCTTCAAAACTCGTGCAAGATCAAGGAAAATAAGAAGAAGATTTAAAGAAGGAAGAAGAGGAAAGAAGAACGTAAGGGAGAGAAGATGAACATGGGAGAAGATGAAAACCCTCATCAGGAGCTAAGAAGAATACTTATAGAAGAAGGAAGGGTAGATCACGGGTCAAGGGTCAACAATTCCGGCTGCAGCACACCATAAACCGCAAGGGCGGCTCATGGAGGCGTAGGGGCGGATCATGGTGGCCGCAGGGGCACAAAGCCTGACCGCAGGGGCGGTTCAGGAACAACTTTGCACACTCATCACCTCAAAGACTAAGGCTGCCAAAACCTCGAAGTGAACCGTCTGTCTTTGTCAAAGACTATAGTCCTAGGTACTCCATGAAGTCGCATTATCTGTCTCGTGAACTGCTCTGCTAAACGACTCATTGGCCACGTTTCCTTGATAGGAATGAAACGTGCAGTTTTCACTAGTTGATCTACTATGGCCCAGATAACATCAAAGCCTCGGCTTGGTCTCAAATTGGTGACAAAATCCATCGAGATGTCCTCCCACTTCCACTATGGGATGGAAAGTGGATGTAGCTCGCCTCCTGGTCGGTGGTGTTGATCTTGACAAGCTGACAGGTCGCACACTGAGTTACATATCTCGTCACGTCTAGCTTCAAACCTCCCTACCAAAAAGAAGCTTCTGATATCTTGATGCATCTTACTCGTATTGGGATGTACTGAGTAAGGTGTAGAGTGAGCCTCCTGTAGGATCCTCTATCTCAGCTCACGGTCTGAAGGTACACATACGCGCTCTTGGCGTCACAAAACTACATTGGCACTGACGGAAAACTGTGGCGCCTCTCCTCGAGACATCTTGTCTCGGATCAAAGCTGGCCAACCCTCTTGCTTCTGTCGGATTTCAAGCAACAGAGCAGGTAATACCTCCAAGGTGGATAAATGGATGTCGGAATCCGGAAAGTGGATATCCATCTCTAGCCTTGCCAAATCTCGCTGTAACTGTGGTTGAGTTGTCAGCCGAGCGATTGCCATCTCCCGGGGAGTCTTTCTACTAAAACCATCAACTACCACATTCTTCTTCCCTGTGTGGTATAAAATCGCAAGATCAAAGTCCTTGATCAACTCCAACCATTTGCACTGGCGGTTATTCAACTCCCGCTGAGTGAATATGTACTTCAGACTCTTATGGTCTGTGAAGATCTGACACGTAGCTCCGTACAAATAATGCCTTCAGATCTTCAAAGCGTGAACAACGGCAACTAACTCAAGATCATGGGTAGGTTAATTCTCCTCATACGCCTTCAACTGTCTAGACGTGTATGCCATAAACTTACCCCTCTACATCAGAACACATCCTAAGCCAAGCTTGGATGCATCGCGGTAAGCCACAAAATCCTCAATGCCCTTTGGTTGAGCTAAGATAGGAGCATAGGCCAGCCTCCTCTTCATCTCCTTGAAGCTCTGCAGGCACAGTTCGGACCATAAAAATCTCGTAGTCTTCCTCAGCAAGGAGGTAAGTGGTCGGGCAATAACTGAAAAGCCCTCCACAAAGCAACGGTAGTAGCCCGCCAATCCTAGGAAGTTGCATACCTCCTTGATGTTTGTAGGAGGCGGTCAAGATACTACAAACTCGATCTTCGCTGGATATACCTTGATCCCTTTAGCGGAAACAATGTGACCAAGGAAGGCCACCTCAGACATCCAAAACTCGCACTTAGAGAGCTTAGCGTAGAGCTCCCTATCCTGTAGGACTCGGAGTACGATCCTTAAGTGTCATGCATGCTCCTCTCTGCTCTGAGAGTATACCAGAATATCGTTGATGAAGACAACCACGAACTGGTCTAGAAAGTCGATGAAGATGTTGTTCACCAACTCCATAAACACGGTGGGCGCATTCGTAAGCCCTAATGGCATCAATACAACTCGTAGTGGTTGTATCTGGTCCGAAATGCCGTCTTGGCTATATCCTGCTCTCTCACCCTCAGTTGGCAATATCCGGATCTCATATCGATCCTCGAAAACGTTGAAGATCCGTGCAGCTGGTCCAAAAGATCGTCGATACGGGGCAATGGGTACTTATTCTTGTTTTTCACCTTGTTAAGCTCTCGGTAGTCAATACATAACCTCATCGACCGTCTTTCTTCTTGATGAAGAGTACTGGTGCGCCCAAAAGAGATACACTAGGGCGGATGGAGCCCTTCTCAGCTAACTTCTAGAGCTTCTTCTTAAGCTCAATCATCTCGATAGGTGTCATACGGTAGGGAGCCTTCGAGATCGGTCTTGTCCCGGGCTCTAGATCAATGCCAAAGTCTCCTCAGTCTCCTCCATCACTGGACTCGTACTATCCTTCATGACAAAGCACTAGAAAGCCTCGCAACCCTTACCGATAAGTCTTGCAACTCGGACTGCACTGATGATTGTACCGGTCTTTCCGAGATTCCATCCTCAGAAAATCTCTACATGGTCTAACTTAGTAGTCACCGTCATTGTCGTCTTGCCTATGTCAAGGACTATCTGATGTTGATTCATCAAAACTATGCCCAGAATAACTTCATGTACTAAGTACATGATGAAGAAGTCAGTTGGCCAATCGCAACGTCCCAATCTAATAAGGCAATCGTGAACCTCTCGCGTACCTTTAATCTTACCCCCATCGGGTAATTCTGTGAAGAAGGGTCTACCCTCAACGGTAACTAAGGTCAATTTATCTACACATGCATCAGATATAAAAGAATGTGTAGCACCGGTATCGAAAAGAACTCTGACAGGAAAACCATTAATATGAATGGTACTCGTGGTTGTTGGCGATGACGGCTCTACATCGCTCCTCAACTCATAAACTTTGGCTTATGCATCTCTAGTGTCTGCAGAACCACCAACTCATCCTCTACCTCTCCCCTGTCCCTAAGCGGAACCCTAAGGAGTGGTAAAACCACGAGCTCTCTGTTGTTTCTATTGATACTGATGTCTCTGTCCACATCCTGCAACGGTAGCAGATGAAGATCTCTGTTGAGATAGCGCCTTGCTTTGTCGGCAAAACGCAGCTCTGTGTCTGGGATTGCCACAAGAGAAGGAAGTCATTATAGTCTTCTTACAATTAGTTCGGATGTGTCTGACACCTCCGCGGTTATGACACTGTCGTCCTCTGTCGGAACTCTACATCGTGTATTGGAAACCAGAGCGTCCCGGCATCTGACTACACCTGAACCCAGCTGCCCCAGCTCCAGTACTAGCAGGTCCAGTCCTTTGCCTCTTCTCAGGACCTCCTGTCTGAGAAGCTCTCCTCTGACCCGGTCGGTTTCTCTCATAAGCAGATTCTCTATCCTGATAGTCCGTCAAGGAGTCACAATAGAAACCAGCAAGATATGAGCGTGTAGACTCTCTCAACCTCCGAGAGAAAAGATGAGCATGCCGATCCTCGGGTGGTGCAAACGGACCCAAAAAAGACAACTTGTCCTAAAATCTTTTGACGGTCTCAACAATAGGAAGATCCACATGAATTTGACACTCGATACTACAACTAATCTCGTTATACTTGCGAGTAGGATTATAGTCCATCAGATAATCCCATTGAGGAAGTATTGGTCTGGAATCAAATGACCCAACATTAATAGGAGGGTGAGAAGAGGAGGGAGTAGGAAGTATAGGGTGAGTAGAGGAGGGATCGAATGGTCTGACATAATCGTCACCTATCGTCTCTTGATGACCGTCTCGCATACGCAAGAGGTTATTGCCTCTATTGTCGGAAAACGATCTAAATCGAATATGAATCATTGCTAATATAACTATGTAGTTAGTTCTCTAACGCAACTTTAGCGTTGTCGGCACGCGTTGAAGTTGGAAGTTCAACTTCAATGCAACCGGTTTGCGTTGAAGTTGAGGTCAACATGTTCTTCGCAACACGAAGAACATGTTTAGTTTTATTTATATTTTTTTTCGTTTTTTTATTAGATCCGGTTGTTTGACAATTTTTAACACAAATTTCACCCACGTTTCAATTATTCTACCTAACCAAGTTCGATAATAAACGATTGAATAAACGAGAAAAATGAGAGAGAGAAAATGAACCTCGAGTACATCCAACATGCGTTTTTGGTACGGTCGTCGTCGCCTCTGACTTGAATTCATTTGCATGTGATGGTTAAAATCGTTTTGATTTTTGATTTCGAGAAAAGAGAGTTAAATAGGAGAAGGAAGAAGATGAATCCAACGACAACCGTTCGCATTTTATATAGTCATTCAACTCCAGCGCAATCAGCTTACGTTGAAGTTGAAAAATCACAATTAATCAACGTTAAGTTAAAACTTATTCAGTGGACCGATATACGTTGAGTTGTACGGTTCGTAAGTTTAACATCTTTTTTACTGTAAACCCATTATAATAATATAAATATAAGGTTCAATTAATGTCTTTTTTACAATCTAACAAACAACCTCGATTTAAATACGTTGGGTAAGAAATAGGGATGTAGGATGCAAAAATTAAAAAAAAAAAGGGAATATCTAGAAATTTGCATAGTGGACACGTCATTGATGTAGATGGGGAGTTGAAAGATGCTGTATTAAAAAAAGCAAAGCCACGTGTTGGTCTAAGCTGGCAACCACAATACATTGCAGCCACTTGCTTGATAAAGACACCTGTCCCAACATCCCAAACACCTATTTAAATCATAAATAAGATGGTTACATATTTTTAGAAAAAGCGTTTATTTTACTAACTTAAAAAAAAAAAAAATAATGGCAATCAATCAGAAACAAAAAAAAAAAATTGATGGGTTTCGGACGCCAAAGTCATATTTCGGTGTCCAAATTTTTTTCAAAAAGTGGGCAAAAAATCGAGAAAATTAGGGTTTAGACACGTCGGCGCATGGTGCGTGCGTCCAAATTTCAAAAAAAAAAGAAGTGGGCAAAAATAGAAAAAAAAAATAGGGTTTTGTCTTCGTTCATGTTGAACATAACAGAACGTTCATATTTAGTACAAGTAAATTTAAAATTGTGTATATAACACGCTTCATATTTTAACATGGAAAACGAATGTGAATCCCGATATTTTTCTAAATAATAAGAAAAATATGAATAATTCTAAAACTAGGAATGGAACAAAATTATTGACGCGAATAGGAAATGTTTAAGGTTCGAAACCAACATTCGAAACCAATAAAGTTTCCTACCACTATATATGGTGCATTGTCTGGCGTGTACTTTCTTATATTTGGTATAACTAATTAGAAAATAATTGTATTTTTTCCTAAAATCAATTTACCGAAATTATTTATGGTATATATTAAATAAATTCATATTCATTTACAAGTTTTTAATCGATAAACTGTAGCATATATTTAAAAAATTATTACTTTTTTTTTTAGAATTTGGGGACTAGAAGCAAACAAATAAGTCTTTTACAAAATATATTTTTTATGATATGCTTTACAAAATTAGCGTTCAAAAAAAATTTTAACGTGCAAATTATTTTTTTAACGTTCATAATTTTTTTACCGTTTAAAAATTATGAGTTGGTTGAAATAATGTTCGTTAAGATAATCTTTCAAAATAAATTGAAAAAAGAGCTTTAGAAAAATTAACGTTCAAAAAACACAAAAAATTATATCGTTATATAAAGTAATAATCGACAATATATTAAACAATCATTGATTGGTTTAATAATATTACCATTATTTTTATTTATTGGATGTGTATATTTTAATTTTTATATAGTGTTTCACACTCATGAATACTTAAAGTGGTGCAATATCATAAACGTTCATTTAATAATATGACAAGCTATGACGCTTGTCACATGTTCTTACTTCATACCGTAAGAAAGGTTCTCAGTTGAACAAGACCCATATATGTGTTTGTAAAATTGACATGGACTATAAAATTGGATCGATTTAGTAGAACCAAAGAAAATCATGAATCCAGTTTGGAATGTAACTTGATTGTATTGACCTTAACCATTAAGGGAGTTTTGAAAATGTATGGACCATTGATCTAGATCGGATTGTACAATTTTCCGACTTGCACCGTATGCACGTCCCTACCTCCAAAGACCGTTGAATTTTCTAAAATTGTAAAGTTTTACTTAAATCACCGCAATAATCTATAATGAACAAGTCCTAAGATAACTTATACTTTCATTATTTTGTAAACTTAATGAGAGAAGATTACCTAACCTTATTCCTAAATTTTACACTTGTAAATTTTGCAAATTTAGAAAGAAACGTATAATGAATTTGGGTAAGGTTTTGTAAAATAGAAGTAACGTGTGAGGGAATAGAGAGAAGAGAAAAGCCCATCATGAGAAATTGAGAATGAGACAAGAACCCAAATGTTATGACTCAGAATCAATCAAATGTGAGAGCAAAAATAAAAACTAAGCCCCCAGCGAGGATCGAACTCGCGGCCTTTCCCTTACGAAGGGAACGCAATACCACTATGCTATGGAGGCACTCCTTGTACAATTTGATACCAACTTATATATATATAATGAGTAAAAAAGAGTCTATGTATGACATATTTCTACGCTGTGAATTAGCATCCGTAGCTCAGATATATTATATTTATTGATTTTAAAGGTCTTTTTGATTAGCGTACTAGGGTCCTAGCTTAGATATATTATATTTATTGATTTTAAAGGTCTTTGTTGATTAGCATCCGTAGCTCAGGTTAATTAGCGTTCTAAGGCTTGTCTTATTTCATTGATGAATCAATGTTTATATAGGAAAATATAAAGAGATAAAATAATAAACTAATACTAAAAGATAAGATCAAAAAATAAACTAACAAACAAAGGATAAGCCCAACGTATGGTCCAATATACTAGGCCCATACTCTAACAGGTACGATGAAATGTTGCATTTGACAGAGAGTTGTTGAAGTATATATTAGATGTAAATATGAATGACTCGATAATATGGGTAAGTTTATGTTATTGGGCTTCAGGGAATACCAAACTTTCATCTTTCTGGATAAGCTCCTGCTCATAAACATGCCTGCTGTTACCAAAACCTTCTCTAGTAAACAACAATTGTTATTTTTAAAATCAAACCTGGATGCCACAAAATAATAATGGAGTTATTCTCCATGCAACAATTAAACGAAATAAAAATCAAACCTGGATGCCACAAAATGAAAAATAAACCTTCAAGGCAATAACCGAAAAGATCAAATTTAAAAGGCAGAAAGCGAAAAAAAAATTACAAGACTTTTATTGGAGAGGTATTTTGCCGGATAAACATTACAATATTAGACATATAAGTTAAAACCAAACTGCAGGGCCTTTAATGTATTCTTGAAGATAGGCTACAATGGAAAATAAATTATCAAGAGACTGAAATAACAAAAACGTGAAAAAGAGTTCAGATGGAGACTCGAACTTTTATATAGGGAACATAGTCGTGTGAATGAGTGACTCCCATGCTCCACGGAATCGGTACCATTTATCATCAAAGAGGCTTTAACTTGACATAGATAACAAATGACCTCTATGTGGTTCTTAAGGCGCATACCATCGGTGTGGATGAAGTAAATAAAATGACATGTACATAACATCATTTTGCGAGATTGCTATTCGTACCACATGAAACGTACTATTCATATCCCGACTACGCGTATGCAATGTATAGCCGTAGCAACAAGCTCATTTCGTTCAAAAATAAAGAAAAATGGCTACGACTACATATGGCGTATGCATAGTAGTCCATAACATACAATTGATTCGAAAAATTAAGGAAAAGTTTAAGGTAAAAAAAAAAAAAAATTCTTTTTACATATACGCATTTATATATGACATGATTAATGTGGTACGAATAGCAGGAACCATCATTTTATTTCAACTGAAACAAAACAAATTGTGTAATAAAGATGACAATGTACTAAAAATGAATATATTAAATAATAATAATAAATATCCCTATACGTACACATATTGAAATTTAGCCTAAAAATCTAAAAATAATAAATTTAAAAGTACATTTTAACAAGTAATACACTATTATAAAATTAAAATTAAAAAAAGTATAGATTCTTGTATGAAGTCCTTGATGTTTCCTTTAAGAAGCCATAGTATTAATTATGTGGCAGTCACTCACTAATGAGTAATGAATGGGCTAATCCTTTTACAAATGAGGTAGGTTTTAGTGAAGTAATCTAACCACTTTGTTTAGTTTATTACCACCTTTGGAATACAAAGAAAGTGATTAATTAGTGCCCAACGTAAACCATAATCAAAATCAAAGAATGAACGACTTCCAACTTTTTTACTTACTACAAACTTTACAATTCTCATAATTCAACCTATACTCATTTGTATCAACAATTTACTCTTACATGATTCCATTGGAGAAATAAGCATGTTCTTAGCAGGGCGTACAATAGTTTTGAATTTTTTTTATTTTTAATATATGTTTTAAGATATATAGTACAAAAATCATTATTATAAATTTTGAATTATTTGATTTGAAATTTGCCAGAGTTCCTCTTCACTCAGAATATTAAAGTAGTTAATACCTTCAATTGATATACTCTCAATAAAATACATAAGTTAACTAATTTTAGTATTTTATTTAAGAAAATATAAATCTCACTGTACGAGTGTGTGGGTGTGTGACCTTTACTCTACCTTTATCTTTAGAATGAAAACTTCAATATCACGTTCAAAGGGAAACCTAAGCCTTTTCAATACTCGTTTATTCTAGACAAATATTTTATAAACCGGCACGAAGTAAGGATAATCTAGATTCCTCGACTAAAGTAACCGCATCTCCCTCGTCAATACTCAAGAAATAAAAGTTGAAATATAGAAAAGGGGAGAAGGAAATAGAGATCCCATTATAAAGAAGGTGATGAGCAAGAACTAGAATTACAAGGAACATGCATTAGACTAAAACGAATTGACTACCAAAAAAATGAAAGAATTTATCAACTCGATTTGATCTAGTTAGATCAAACCAAACCACAAAATCTAGCCTTACACGTCTAGGGTTTTTGGTGGCATAATGGAGCATAAGAGAAACATGCAGTTGCAAACACAAACATTAATAATACATTGAATAGAGAAGGGTGAAGAGATTTAATACCGAATTCAATCTAAAATGATTGAACTAATTAAGAATCAAATTAAACAGTAGAATAGATGAAGAACACCACAATTGAAACAAGAGAGAGAGATGCACACACAATCTTGAACAAAATGCTGAATTTATTGATAATATTGGGGCTAATCGAATAATATTGACAACATATGCATAATCAATTTTAAGCTAAAATGAATGAATGAATGAAAGACATGAGACTTCAATTTATAAGAAAATATGAAGTCTAACTAATCCTACAAATATTATAAAAAGACATAAAGATAACAACTTGAAAATATAAACTATTGTAACTACCTTGTAATTAACTAACTATAAGAATGTCATCAATCAAACTCATTCTTACGAACACTAATCATAAGGGTGTGTAAAGCATAGAAGATGGATTTCTAGAGCCTTCTTTTGGTGATTTTTCAAGCTTGGATAAAAAACTCCTTTATCTGATAGAGAAAATGAGTGTAGTTATATCTTCAGACGTAGGCTTTTTAAGACCTTTTGAACTAAGGGAGCGAATGGATCATCAAAAATTTATTACTTCTAAAATGGGAATCATTTTGTTGTTGCTACTTAAAAGGTTTTGATGACATATGTGTCCTTAGCTCCTATAGATAACATATATATGGTGTGTGGGTTTGTAGTCCAAACTATCTCAATATTTATTATGTTCGTTCCGGTGTCAAGCTTTATAGTCCGAATTATAACATCCTTCTTGTGGTCCGTCCCCAAATCATTGTCAAGCTCGGTAGAAGATCTTGCAAAGGGGTATTGCACATTAGTTAGTAAATCGAGCATCCAATAAATTGAGCATTGTATAGATAGCTTTTCTGAAAAAATAAACAATGTAATTACATACCCGGTTCATGCGAATGAAAATTTAAAGGGCAATTTTGGTAACTAGCCCTTTTTAAAAAACTATAGTACTAACTAGTCTTTTTAATGTTTCAATTAAGTAAATATACCCCAACCTTTTGTATTTATTTTCAAACTCTACACACTCTTCTCTCAAGGGGTACATTTACTAAACACAAAACTAGAAAAAACCTAGTAAACCAAATTATTTGAAATTTAAAGGGTAAATGATGTCAAAAAAAAAACTTGTATGTATACATGAAAGAATCAATATAAAAAAATAATTGTCCATAATTTAGATATATATCTATAAAAAACATATATGAAAAAATCATAATTTATTTTACTAATTATCTTAGTAATATGCCATTATTACATAAATTCTATAGTTCACTTAAACAATGCATGTATTATACATATAATCCAACAAATTACCACGCGAGTTAAAATGTTAATACTTTAATCTCTTATGAACTAAATATTTTTTTACTCACCGTTACTCGGAAATCTTGTTCAAATAGTTGGTTTAGTGTATTTTTCGGTTCAATGTATCTTTAAAAATAAATCAGCTCAAAGTTCAATTAGTCTTTAAATATATAAATTAAAATCTCATTTAAATAATTTGAAAATTAATTTACCATGATACAACTAGGGGGTTCATTATTGAGTATTCGATCCGGTTTATCGGAAACAAGATCAGATATTTAAATAGGATGTTATTAATGGTTTGATTTTCATGTATTTGTTTTAGTAGATTTAAGCTCATTTTTTCACAAATAAAATAAACTCTAAAAAATATTGAAAGAATTTGATTTTTATTTAGTATTTATTATAATACTTAATTTGATTTTTTAGTATTTATAATATACTTAATTTGATTTGAAATTGGGGTCCGCCTCCGTTAAAGATGGTTTGTATGTCCGACCGGCCACCACATCTCCACCAAGCCTTGCTCTTAATTCCACCACCGTATTGCTCACAACCTCGCGCGCATTAAATCGGTCGAGCCAGTTTTTTTTCCGATTCAAATGATGTTTTATGAAGAAATTTTGATTGAATAATGAAAGTATGGATAGGGGTTATAAACAAAATTCCACCACCGCATTTGTTTCCACTACCACTTCAACGGAACTTTGACATAACTCATGAAGGCTGAAACGTGAGACTTAGATCTCACAAATAATTAACTCATTGTTGTATAGAGAGTCAAGATTAAACACACAGAAGGCGATGTCTAGTTTAGAAAAATTAATTAAGAAATAAAATAAAAAAACAAATTAAATATATACAAAAAGTAAAACAAAGCAAACAAAGACTAGAAAACCAAGTAAGTCCAGTCGGGCTAAATAGAGTTGATAAGACAAAACCACATTCTTTGATCCATACTAATTACAAAAACAAAACAAAAATGAAATTGAAGCGAAAGACAGGAAAAGCCGCAATAAGGTCGACATGCCTCCTTAGAAAACAATGTAAAATAGTAACATAAAGAGTGAGGGAAAAATTGTATGTTTCAAGAATCAAAACCTGGAGATTTTGAAGGTAGAAGAACAAAGAATAAACAATCAATCAGTAAAGCAATTTTAGAATCCAAATTACCAGGACATGTATTTAAGATAGATCTCAACTGACAATTCTATAATTGAATGTAAGTTTAGTTATGTGGGAAATAACTTTGTTTGATTGTCATGTGGTTAAAACTTTGCTTGCAAGTTGACGTGCATCAATGGTTATCACCCTTCTTGATTATCGCATACCCAAGAGGGCCAAGACGGCGCAGGTTCTTCATATCAAACTCAATATGGAGATTTGAGTCACTCGGCTCACGTATTTTTCCATAAACATCTTAAAGAACATATAACAAAGGAAGATTTTAAACTCGGCTATCGCATTTTGCAAGGCATACATGCATGCGCGCGCACACACACACACACACATCGGTGACGAAAACTCATAAGTGATAAAACCAAATGGCTAAAAGCCTTATTTAGAGGGAGAGAAACTAACATATATCCCTAGGATTTATCTTCTAATAAGATCATATATTTAGAGGGAGAGAAACTAACATATATCCCTAGGATTTATCTTCTAATAAGATCATATATATCTAACTATCAAATCATGTCTTAACTAAAGAAAATTTTATCCATATAGATAAATAAAAACATAAAATGTCCAAGTGGATGGGTTGATAGTCCAACCCGAAGCAAAAGGAAAAAAAAAAAGAGAAGGAAATGTCGTCGAAGCGGGCTTATCATCATAGTAAGGCCGATCGGCCTTACTGGGCCATGGAGATCGACGTGGTCCAGAAATTGGTCTTTGAGGCTAGCTCTTTGATTGTGGTCATGTGTAGGTCCCGTGCAGTTAGGATCTTCAATGGTTTGATCAGCCTTCAAGCATGTCGGTCAATTTGCACGCTTCCTAATGTGTTCTTCACTCCACACTTGGATCTCAATCATTTTCGTCTCGACCTTGACTTCTTTGACCGTAGGGATATCCTTAATTAGTGTATATGAGGTCATTCCGTCATAGATATCTCACATTAAGCTCCACAACCATTTGAATAGCTATAGTTTCATAAACTAACAGATAGATCTCCGAAATACTAATAGGAAGAAAATAGATTGATAAGATATGTTAATAAGCCCAAAAGAGTATAGGGATAAAATAGAATAAGGATGAAAAAAGATGCTAATTTGAGTATTATCAATAACCATCTTTGACACTAATCCATGATAGTTACTTATTTTCTTCTTCATTAACTTCATTTACCTAAACCTATCCCATCAAGAAGTGACATGTTGTGC
The DNA here is from genome assembly GCA_033239125.1 of Fagopyrum homotropicum. Lineage (NCBI taxonomy): Eukaryota > Viridiplantae > Streptophyta > Magnoliopsida > Caryophyllales > Polygonaceae > Fagopyrum > Fagopyrum homotropicum. The sequence goes on along the minus strand of BSWB01000007.1, from coordinate 32,791,010 downwards.
ACATCATGTAGTTAGGCCAAAGCCCACAATCCAAACCCAATGAGATTCGCCTTTAATTTCTAGCTTTTATTTTTTGACATTTGTAACCCATCCCATGAATTATTTATCAATGGCAATAATGTTTCACCAAACTAGTTACCAATTTCTTCTCTCAAAAAAATTATTTCTACACAAGCCGATGTTGGTACCACAATTCTTGCCTTTGAATCCATTCTTTTCTAATCTTGGTACTGCTCATTGGATCATTGTTCTTATTCCCATGAACAAAATAGTACCGTGGAGAGTTGATGTCGTCGAATTATTGACATTGGGCTTACCTTTCTTAAACATGCTTCATTTCCTCTTAAGTTTTGGGTTTGCCTTTGAAAGCACTACTTATCTCCAAAACCGTCTTCCTACCCTCACCCTTCAAAATCAAAACCCTTACAAAATTCTCTTCAAAAATTTCGGGTGTCTTGCCTTCTCGAACCTTCACCCCTACAATCGATATAAACTATCTTTAAGTTCCACTTCCACTATTTTTCTTGGTTATAGTCCTAATCACAAAAATATCTTTGTTACAATTGGGTGGATGATAAAATGTTGAAATCTTGAGATGTTTGGTTTCATGAAATGAATTTCCCATTTTCGCAATCCATTCTCTCTTCAACATCACAAGAAACAACTTATCTTTCACTTTTACACACTGATCCAATAACCAATTTTCCTTTAGGCTTGTATACCACACCTTCGAGCCCATCAACACCCCAATCCACTTTCCAATCAAATGATCCATTTGACTCCTTTTTACTTATTGTTGACCTTAATTCCTTAACTCCTCATATGCGATCTCACTCCATATCACCATACCGTCATCATCACTCTCAATCTCACACTAGTAAGCCCCTTCTCCATATTGATGGTATGATCCCTTGACCATCAAAACTCTCTTGTAACAACAGCACATATATTCCAAAGGAACCGTCATGCTTCATAAAAGCATCAAAACTTGGTCATTTATTCCCCCTTTTACATCAACAAATGTTCTTGGAGTAAATTGGGTTATTAAGACCAAATGTCATTCCAATGGACCCCTTGAACGTCGAAAAGCTCGATTGGTCGCCAAGGGTTTTCACCAATTGATGACATTGATTTCAATTAAACCTTTAGTCTCGTTGCTAAGTCATCAACCATACGGTTACTCATTTCCCTTATTGTAGTTAACCATTGGCTAATGACACAACTAGACATATAAAATGCCTTCTTGTATAGGACCCTTATAAAGGACGTGCACATTTCTCACCCCCAAGTTTGTTCATCCCTCTTTTGCCTCCTTTATATGTAAATTGCAAAAAACTTCTCTATGCCTTAAAAGAAAACACCATGAGTTTGGTTTCTAAAATTGAGTGAGTCACTAGTAACTATGGGTTTTCTTCCTTGTATGGCGGTTTCACCACTATTTATCTATCACTCTAGAGCACATTTTTTTTGTTCGTGTTGGTATGCGTCGATGATCTCTTGGACACTTCTTCCTTATCCTCATTGTCTTCGAAATTCGTTGTTGCTTATCTAATATATTTCTAGTGAAGGACTTAGGTCAATACATGATTTTCTTGGAATTGAATTTCCAAGGAATCAACTTGGATTCTTCCTATGCCAACACATTACAATCTTGTTCATTGAGTATGATTAAGTTCATCCAAGCATGTTATGACCCCAATGACAACCGACTATGAATCATTGACGTCCTCAAATTCTTTCTCTAGTCCTCACCTATATCGAAACATTGTTGGCAACCTACAATATCTATCTTTCAGTCGACATGATGTTTCTTTCGATGTCAACAAAGTCTGTCAAACACTGCATAATCCAACTGATCACCATTGGCAAGAAGTTAAATGATCATTCGCAACCTAAATGCGACAACAAACATACAATTCCACATCTCCTCCTCATTGAGAGATAACCTCTTTGTCTTCTCAAACGCAAACTAGGGAACTAATAAATCTAATTGTTGCTCATTTGGAGCATATTGTATTCTTTCAAGGCTTGAATTATGGTCGTAAAAAACGGACATAGTAGCCAAGTTTTCCACAAAGACGGAATATCGATCCTTGGAACAACCCATATGTGAAACAGCTTGGATTCAATCTCTCATGTCTGAATAAAATATGTGTCTGTCTCACCCTCTTGTCTTATGAGTCGACAATCTTGGATCAACTTATCTTGCTGTGAATCCAAACTTACACCACATACTCAAACCCCCTCAATTTGGACTACCATTTTGTTCGAGAAAAAGTACAATTCAAGTTTCCATGGTGTTTATCTTATCCAAGGATAGATAGTAATCAAACCCTTATTCACTCACTACTAGGTTCACTACTTTAAGCTCCAACCTCTACCTACACCTGCTTGGATAAGGGGATAATAACACACCACTGGATAGACCATCAAATACAATTGTAAATATCTATAAACAATAGTTTATAGAATTCATATACTTGTCCTTCGATCCTTCAATCTGATTGGTTATATATATAGTATGTGTAACAATCTAGAATCAATGAGAAGCATCAAACATCCTACCTATAAGTAAGATTGGGTTTTTTTGAAATAAATACGGCCACCATTAATGCACATTTGGTAGTTTATACATTGTCAAAAATATATATATATATATATATATATATATATATATATATATATATATATATATAAAACTCATTCATATACTTTCTCAATAATAAATATATTTATCTCAATGAAAACGTATTTTGTCCGACCCACTTATAAAAAAACATATCTATAGCAAATTTCACAACATATAAAATCTTATCGAACTCCTTATTCGTGTAAGAATATAAACTACTTTCTTTTAACGGACACTAAGTCACTTGACTATAACGTCACGAGTTATTTTTAAATATAACGGGTACCCGTGCGTAGCACGGGCCTATACTCCTAGTTTGTTAAGTATTTTCTTTTATATAAGCAATCATAATTAGGGGTAAATGAGGAATAAAACACAATATAGTTGCTAATTAATTAGATAGGAGGACAACAACTTAATTATTATTATCACAAGAGAGGTTAGTTAACCAATTCACTTATATGATACGAGATATTCACATGGGTGAAAAATGTCACTGTAGTCATTTGTAGAAGTTGTTCATCCACTATGAAGTTGTTCATTGTGATTTTAGTGTTCATTTCTACATCTTCGAAGCATCTACTTTTAGATGAAATCATCGTCGTTTTTCAAATTCTAAACTGTTGTTATTATTTTTTGGCTAAGTAAAATTTATTATTTTGTCGAAATTCGCGTATTATTAAGTGTTTTGTTTATCCAAATATTTTATTATTTTAAAATCATGAAAACCTACCCTTGTTTTTCCTTGATAAACCATAAAATGTATATACAACTTACAATTGTCCGTCCATATGTAATCTTTAAAGAGTAGTCGAATGAATCCTCTTTACATCCACGAAGAACACGTGTGTTTCTTCTTACAAAAAGATTCAATTTGAATACAAATTATACTTTAAAAGAAAATACACCCGAAAGAAACGGCTACCTAGTTGTTCACATCCATGTACCTACTTAAATTCACCAATATGAGGAGTACCAACTAGAAAGAATTCATCAACACTTATAGATAAGTAGATAAATGAATAAATATATATATAAATGTACAGTAAAATGTGAATATTTCCATTCCATCTCTATCTGGTTTTTATCCAAAATTTGAACATTAGAATTGACAAGAAAAGACAACCTGAAAGAGACGGCTCTCAGGGCAAAAGATAAATGAAACACAGGCAACCCACAAAACGCACACATTACACTAAAGCTTCCATCTTTCGTCTTTGTTTGTGTTTCTATTGTGATCCTTGGAAGGTAGACGAATTTTATTTTGTTTGTTTCTTTAACTTAGGTTGCTTAAATTGCTTTGTGTTCTTGAATTTTGGAGTATTTATGATTTCAGTTGGGGTTTTCTCTTTACATACATGATACATGTATTTTTTTGACCCATGAACGAAGATGATGTTGACTTGACTATATATGCTGAATCCTTTGGTTTCTTGAATTAGGGTTACTGACATACTGTTGTAGAAAATGGGTTTCCCAAGTATACAAGTGAGTAGGGGAGAATTGAGGATTCATGAGAGCTTGGATGATCTGAGCGCTGATTTGGTAGAATACATATCTGAATTATCCGAGGCTTCGGTTCGAGAGCATGGAGCTTTTGCTATCGCGATTTCTGGTGGCTGTCTCATTGGGCTGTTAGGGTATCTGTGTGCTTTTCCTTTTTCATGTCTTTGATTTGATTCATTGTGTGTGTGATTTGCTGTTTTAATGGAGTGTTTGTGTTGCAAACAGCAAATTATGTGATGCTCCATATAATAAGACTATTGATTGGCCTAAGTGGTACATATATTGGACTGATGAGCGTGTTGTAGCCAAAACTCATCAAGACAGTAACTACAGACTTGCAAAGGAAAGTCTTTTGTCCAAGGTTTGCTTCTTGAGTATCAATTGGTTCAATGAGATGTAGTGAGACTGGTGCATAATTTGATTGAGCTCGTTTTCAGATGCCTATTGTTTCCAGTCATGTGCACTCTATCAACGACTCGTTATCAGCAGAAGAAGCTGCAAGTGAGTACGAGTTCTCAATCCGGCAGCTGGTGAAGACTCGGATAATCAACGTCTCTGACACGAGTGATTGTCCAAAATTTGATCTTATCCTTGTGGAGGTTGGTTCAGATGGCCATGTAGCTTCTCTTTTCCCTGATCATCCATCACTGAACTTGAAGAATGACTGGGTGACTTACATAACCGATTCCCCTGAGCCGCCGCCTGAGCGAATCACATTCACCCTCCCTGTCATCAACTCGGCGTCCAATGTGGCTATTGTTGGGACAGGTGAATGCAAATCAGAGGCTGTGGGGATGGCAGTTAGTGAGGTGGAGCCCGATATCCAGCTGTCATCTTTGCCAGCTAGGATGGTGGAGCCTGCTAATGGGAAGTTGGTTTGGTTCTTAGACAAAGATGCTGCTTCTGAAATTGAAGAACAGTCTATCTGTGCTTCAAATCCTTCATTTGTGTTGTCATTTTGAACTTGGATGTCTTGTAAATGCGCGGAAATTCTAGGCAATGATCTTCTTTCTTGACCCAAGAGTTTTAGGAAGTTCAGTATTCTGATTGACTGTCTTTCTGTTAGAAGAGCTCTTAGGTAAGTTATTTGCTTGATTTGGTGCTGTCTTGTTATGAAGCACAAACTGTCTGTTGTAAAGCCAAAAAATGAATAATTCTTATTGACATGAGAAACTCTGCATCTCAAAGAATTCTACATTCTAAGTTCATACTCAACTAATCCAAAGTAAGAAAGAAAAACAGATAATAATATTAGTATTATCATTTTAACATAAAGAAGAAAGAGGTTGCATGATATTTGCAATGTCTCCATGCAAACCAATGGGATGGAAAGATAATGAGATGTTCAAGTGTGTGCATATCCTACCAGCTATGAGCATAATAAAGAAGCAGGACCACTTTGGAGTTTATCAATCATGTTGAGATAATATTTTTTTGGATTATCTCTATGATGAAACTGTGTTAGGTGATGAGATCAGCAGTTGTGATGATGGGACAAGTGTACATCTTCAATCCTGTAGTTTATTAAAATATAATAAATATGGTGAAATTATTATCTCCTTCATATGACTATCATTTAAAACTGAAGAGCCGTAGCTAAAACTGAAGAGCCATATGAATATTGATAAAGCTCCAAAAAAATGGCCTTCCAAGGATAAGATTGCCACATATGAAAGACCGAAACTGAGCCATGCATGGCTCTGTAGGCCCAAAACTCTGAACTAACCCAAAAGGTCCCAAAACCTGAATGAGTTCTCTCCCACTTTTATAACAAGAAATTGTTAGGACTCTTACAGCAACCGAGCTACTCGAGTTCGGCTCAGAGTTGGCTTGGTCTCAGATTTGACTTGAACTCGTTCACTTTCGAAATAAGCCGGCTCAGAGTTGGCTTGGCCTCAGATTTGACTTGAACTCGTTCACTTTCTAAATAAGCCGGATATGACCACATTTTTAAACTTGGTTTAAATTTAGCCTCACTTTGAAGATGACTAGATGAGTCAATTAGTTCATTTAACTAAGCCATATAAATAACAAGTGAACATGAACATGTTTGACTAGAATAGCAGCCCTACAAATTGCTCCACTCCTTTTCTGTGTTAGGGTTTCTTTGGGTTAGGAAAAGTCACACAGTAGTTGCTCGTGGCATATACATTAAGTGGAAAACTGAAACCAAATGAGAAAATTAAAGCAAATGGAATTAGTGATATGGATGAAGCTTTGGTCTTTCCTCAATGTTCAAACTGTGCCTTGAATTCCACAACCTCAAAGAATACTGACCAAAAAGTGGTGACTCCTTGTTTGTTTGTATAAACATAACTAGAGAAACAACATTTTTTAGGTTACATGCTGATATGATTCTCTAATTCTATCTAGCTGCTTGTTTGCAAGGCCTCGACTTCCGCCCTTGCCATGGGATCGTCCTCCTTCTCTCCTTCACGCTCCTCAGCCAGCTTTTTCCTGTGCAGCTCCTCAGCTGCTCGCATTGTAGCTTGGTGCTCGGCTTGAAGACGCTGCATTTCCTCCTCCTGCCGTTGTCTTTCAAACCACGTATCTGCGTCTGCCCAAACTGTAAAGCAAGAAACACAACAGTTCAGAAATGAGATTTTGCAGGAAACCATCTAGCAGATTTATATTCAGCTCTCTGATTCTAAAAAGCCATAGATATATATATATTCCCAAAGATATCAAGGACAATAACTGCCGTGGAATGACCTGTTTCTTGCTAACTAATTTGATTTAGATCAAATCAATCAATTTCAAAGCCTAGAGATCGAGCACTAAGTACTGTCCATGCATCTGAGGGCAAATAGAACTCATTTCCCAGAAGCAGTTACTCAATATGCTATGGAAACCTTATTCTACATACATATCTTGTTCCTAAGAAGTGTAAGGTGAAGCCAATGAATTTCATTCACAGGAAACTTTAGATCTTTCCCAATCTACATTTAAAGAAGGTTGCCAGATTTTTCACAGAAAATGCCAATCAAATTGCACTTTGGAATTTCAATAAGCATACCCTCACTTCTTCCTTGATACCTAATGCAGTCATCATTGTCTTGCCTCAAAAGTACTCGTGCTAAACTAGGTAATTAGCCGATATCTTAACATAATGAACTAAATCCAGGGAAATCGAGAGTTCCGATGAGGCCCGTATATTATGAGCAAGCCATCAAATTCCAACACACATGGCCTCTGGTATTCACAGTGGAGTTAAAGTGCCAAAAAGCGAAGCGACAAACACAAGAGAACAACGAACTGAAACAAAAGAAGACAATCTCAAACACAACAATATTCATCTATAGAAAATTAGCAGGGCTAACACTTCTGAGGATAAATAGCATCATTGTCCTAGAAGCATTTAAATAACTACTGTGATCCCTATGTCTAAGAAGTTCAAAGAAACTTGCCTGATTTAAACAAGGGATGCCAATCAACTTGAAAACCTAAGATTTAGTCATCAATTTTGGTTACCTTATAACTTGATGTACTATTCTAGGAATAGTAGCTGAATTCCTAACAAAAACGGACTCAATATAGGGAAACCATGAGTTAACAATAGGTCCCGAACAGGCCGATCTGCAAAGCGTAAGCAATTTTCAATCCCAGAAGATATCTACAAACTAGTTGGAGTGCATCACTAGCTGCATTGGAAGATGAATGAGAGAGAACATAACAAGGGCTTAGGGTTTTACAGGACGCACTAGGCTGGGCAGCCCAACCCTGTTCATCATTCTTAATGACTAGACATCAGACAATAACAATAAGCAATACCAATGTTACTAAGGTCAATCAAGTTCCAAATGGGAACATAGCATATCTTTCCCAATCTATCTAGAAGGACATTTGCCTGGTTTTACCCAAGAAATGCAAATCAAGCTAGAACTCTTGATTAACTACCAGCTTACCATGCCCTTATAGCTGAACACGTAAACGCCAGCCACTAAATTTGCTTCCCCTAAAACCAGTAGTACTAATCATAGCTAAATTACTAACAATGATGAAGTCAATCAAGGTAAATCAAGAAGAGTCCACAGGCCTACAAGTCGCAAGCATTCAAATTCTTACAAGACAGGGCCTCAAATAACCAAAATAGAACAACGATTTAAAACAGAAAGAGGGCATATATTAGGGTTAGGGTTTAAGAGAAACATACTAGGCTGGGCGGCCCAACCCTGTTCACCGCCCTTAATTTTCTCAGGGAGGGCATAGTTGACGGTGAGGACACGACCATAGAGCTCGGCACCGTCCATGTTATCCATGGCGGCGGAGGCGTCTTCCCTCTCAAGGAAGGTGACGAAGCCGAAAGAGCGGTGCTTCTGTGTGGCCTGGTCCAATGGGGTTTTCACATCCTTGATCTCGCCGAAGGGGATGAAGGCTGCGTGGAGAATCGATTCGTTAACCTCCTCTGCAAGCCCTCCGACGTACACAGTGTTCTTCTGGACACCCTGGTTCATCTTCTTCTCTCTCGCTTTCTCGAATCAAAGTTTCACCTTTCAGTGGTCAGAGCTGGACACTAAGCATTTGAGATTAACCAGTATTTGTATGGTGCATAAATTGTGCATTGTGTAATTTTCAGGGTTTTTTTTAACAAAACAGAAAAAAATAATGAAGAAATAAAATAATTATTAAAATAGCAAAACATCAATCATATTTACCATACAGATTTTTTTACAAAAAATTATTTTCTTGACGAAGGTAGCGGTTTGATGCAATACATGACACAATATCTAATGAATCGAAAGACCGATCAAATCGACATACGGACTAATTATCACGAGGGAACCAAAACATACAAGAAGAGAGAAATCACATCAAAACAGAATTTCGATCACAACGAGCCGATCTTGAAGGAACATCAACGGAAACGCCAGACAAGCAAAACGAGGAAGAAATAAGTTTTGTTTCCATGAAATTAAGTTACCCTACTACCTTAATCTTCTCAAGAAACAACGAGAACAAGTTTATAGAAGTAGTGCACAGTACGACTCCCGGGCTCACCGGTGAAAATCCCAGATTTGTTCTTTTAAGCCTTCGGATTTCGATCACTTATCATCGACTCCTTCTCACAAACAAATTCAATTCGTCCAAATGTACCACATACCATCGGATCATATAACGTGAAACAAATAAACACTATTGATGATTAAATGTTAATTGTTTATGAGATCACTCTTTGAATGAATATTAATTCTTTCTTGGTTTGTTTGGAGCAAAAATCGCTTGATGTTGGTTTGTTTGGATTGACTTTTTTAAGGCCTTAGCTTTGTGCTTTTTATCATAAGAGAGTAACAATCCCTTCGAAGTGGAATTAGTAATGTCATTTGATGAAGCCAACTTCTCCAAAAAAATGGAAAGACATTGAGACCAAAATTTTGGCCTTAAAAGAATAAAAACAAAGGCCACAAGAGATGTATAAGGAAGGATCGTGAAAAGGATATTTTATGTAGGAGATAATTACCAACGAGTTATTTATTTATTTTTTGATAATGGAAAGCGATCCGAACCGCTAGACGAAACGCCGTGGATTGAAAGGCCAAAAAAATGGCAGACGGACTAACCGTCATGAAGAATCACAACAAAAGAAGAAGAAAAATACACAAAATTACATCAAGGAATCCCGAAAGCAAAGAGATCTTCAAGGGAAAGGAAGATGATCTAGTCAACTGAAAACGGTGAGCACAAAGTCAGTCGTCAAAGGAAGTACACAAATACGAAGTCTGGTGAACAACTATAAACACTTCAGATTTAGACTCGCAATAGAGTCATTAAAAATTGTAAGGAGAAGACGACACTACAAAGAACGAAAGTCTTGATATATATCGTTAACGATTAAGAATTGTAAGGAGAAGAATTCTCCAAATAATAAACAAAGATCTTGTTGAAACTTCGTTAAGCAACGATATATTAAATTTGTAAACTTTGTTTTTCTTTATTAAAAAAAAGCTTTTAAACCGGTTTAACATTAAACATGGAATTTGACAATCAGGCCAAAAGCCCAATTGATTACATTTGGAGAGAGAGGCGCGTGACATAAGCAAGGAACCCTAGTCAACGCCTGCTTGATAGATTTTGACTCAAAAAGGAGTCGAGATTACGCTTATCTCTTTAAAGAAGATAAATATTCACTAAGCTAACTCGATTGAGATAAGAATTAAAATGGAGTTTGAGGAGTGATAAAATAAGCTTTTATATGTGGTAATTGATTTTAGATTTGTTTTATTGAGCTTCTTTTTCATCGTCAAAAAATTTGTGAAGCCAAACATGTGAGAAAGACTTCTTGATTAGTTTGCAACTTTGCTTCAAAGTGCTTTCATTTCTTCGTTTCTCCTCTCAACGCAAGGTTAAGAGGGAAATAAAAAGTCCATCCATGGTGAGTGAATACAACCCAAAAGGTAAAATAAAATTTGGAGGTTGTTTAAATCAGTGGATGAGAAAATGCGGACAGAGGGGTACAAACGATGGTGGGATTTGAACGGCGGTGCAACTTAAAAATAAAGTTTGGAGGCAATTAATTCCATACCAAACATCAACTCTTCAAAACTGTTCTTAATCTTGCTTGATTTATTGGAAATCAAAGTTTTAAGTTTCCATTAGAAGGTCAAAAATTTATACATGGATCCCTTAATCAAAGTTTTAGGCGAAAAGCCAAATCCTCCACCGATGCACGAGTCTTTCGCTCCCTTCTCTACGAGGGCATCTTGGTGGCCAAACAGAGCTCCGGTGTCGGTCTCTTCTTCAGACTGACCCATGGAACCAAGCTTCCCCAGAAAAGATATGTTTACTAACGCCGTCCGCGTTGGTGTTTCAAACCTAAAGACTCGCGTTCAGATCGCCTTTGTGTGCCTTGCCTTGTTTCAAACTCGTTCTACAAAAGAAAATAAGGTCTCTTTAAAGCCCTCTACAGATTTGGCTGCCTTGTCCGAAAAAATCAATGTTGGGCAGATCATGCAACCTTGTCCGAAGAAATCTATGCAGGGAAGTGAAGCGGCGGAGATGCATCCTTGGGTCGCTTTCTTTTTTCCCCCTCCAAATTTTTTGTTCGGATGTTCTTTCGGCGGATCTCCTTGGGTTGGTTGTTAGACTCTAGGGCTGATCTTTGCTGCCAGAATGGGATATGTTCTTGGGGAGGGCTTTGTTGGTCTTCTTCCAAACCTTTTCTTGGCTCTGGATTTCAAATTTTTTTGTTGTTCAGTTTAAGCTCTACATTCCTCAATTTCCAATTTTATCTCTCTACCTTTTGTATTTTATGGACTAAGTCTTGGGACGATAATGCTATGGAATATTTTGGATATGATAGTGTACTACTTCATTTTCAAAATCACAATACACGATTTGGGCTATAACCTAGGTTTTCGAGAGCTAACAACTTGGATTACTATGGATATTGTTGTATGGGTATTAACTACCAGATAAACTACTGTGAGTTTACTTTGATGATTAAATTTTTTCAAGCTTCGAACAAGCTATATCGTACAATATTCTATGATTATAATCTATCTACTTTAACCAATTTGCTGATGTTGTGATACTTCTATCATAAAAATGGTACTCTGATGAACTTGGTACAGAGGAGAATCTTGACAGCTCTTCGTCTTTTAGAATAGAACCTGAAAAGGAAAGGTGTAAACTACCCATGACTTGCCTATTTTGATTATCCACTTGTTACTGTTTGAAGTGGCTTCGTTAGTGGTTTAGACTTTAGATTACCTCTGGTTTAGATTACATCATGATAACATATGTTAGGTCGCCTCTTGATATTCTCTTACGTTTCCTATAGAAATTAGCCCTTCCAAAAAGTCAAATAAACCCAAACAAATAAATAAAATAAAATAAAATTTGTTATACGGAGAATGAGAAGGTTTTTTCTCATCCTAAGGACACCAATATCACAGCCTAACGGCTCCAATCTCGGTCTAACGGCCCCAAAACACCAAAAACATTTTGCAAAACCAAAAAAAATCAACTCCTGACGGCTCCTGACGGCTCTGTTGCAGTCCAAATCTGAGGTTTGATGCAATCATTTGTTCTGCAATCTCACAGCTTAACCTCTATGAACAATCTTCTCCGTACAATCTTCTCCGTACAAATCCTTTCTTTTACCCATCAAGTTCTACACCTTTATTCATCAAAATTCTCGTGTTCTGCAATCTCGTCTTCTGAGGTTTGATGCAATCATTTGTTGGCGGTTTCGTGCGTTTGTCAAGAAGGGGGTATGAATTTGTGATCGACTCCTGACGGCTCTGTTGCAGTCCAAATCTGAGGTGTCCACAATTGTTCTCCAGACTTCCCGGTGTACTTCCTTCGAAGATGAACTTGTTACTTTCTGCTGACTGGATCATCCTACTTTCCCTTGAATATTTTTTTTTTTGCTTTCGGCTTCATTTTGATGTATTTTTATGTATTTCTTTTCTCTTTTATTTGTGGTCCTTTGTGACGGTTTGACTGTCTGCCGATTTTTTCGGCCTTTCAACCCACTAGACGGCGCGCCGTCTAATGATTTCGAACCGCTTTCCATTTTTAAAAAAAAAATAAAAAATATTGGTATATGAATCAATGTGATTTTAGTATATTATTTATCTAAATTACATTACATATCATTTAAAATTTTTTTTTTATAGTGATATAAAAACAATAATATTTACGATAATAAAAATATTTACGTTCAAATTTTACAAATTTAAGCAATACACGGGTGCTAAGCTAATTTTTTTACTAAAACATACGTCGATCTTCCGTTTTACACGTTCATTCGCAAGCAAATTAGACAGTAATGGTCTGCAATCTTCTAAAAGAATAATATAACATATTATTAATGAATATATAATCTTTGAGCTTTTTTTTTTTTTTTGAAACAATTTGGTTTACTAGACTTTTTCTAGTTTTGTGTTTAGTAATTGTACCCCTTGAAAGAAGAGTGTGTAGAGTTTGAAAATAAATACAAAAGGTTAGGGTATATTTACTTAATTAAAAGATTAAAAAGTCTAGTTACTACTCTAATTTTTCAAAAAGGCCTAGTTACCAAAATTGCCCTTTTTTTTTTTTTTTTTTACATTTCATCTTGTTCAAACATATTAGGATAATTTTATTATTTAGCCGTTATAATTATATAATGTGGTTCCTCTAAAAGAGTACCAAATATTGTGGAACATAATATATTACATAAACAGCAAAAACAAATTGAGTAAAAAGCGCCGTTGCCGGGGATCGAACACGGGTCACCCCCGTGACAGGCGGGAATACTTACCACTATACTACAACGACTTTGTTGTTTACTTGATGCTGTTGTTATTTATTTGTTGAGGTTTCTTACTGATATTCAGCTGGTAGCTTAGCCAAATGTCTACCCGAGGGATGTATGCTTCACTTACTCAGGATTCTTGGTATAATTAATCTTTATTATCTGATCAATAATTCATGAATTTAATTGATAAGAAAATGATTCAAATACAAAAAAGTATATAATTTTGTAAAGTTAAATTATTTTATGATTGTCAGGACAACCTTATCCTCATCAACAGATTATCAATATGAAATTCATTTTAAAACAACAGTTAAAATATTATGATAATATTCACACTAATCAAATACCCTTTTTTAACATCTTGCAGTAAAGTGATGTCATCTTTCATGGATATTTCAACACTACTTATAGTAGGGGTGATAAAAATATTAGATCCTACTAATTTGAAGATCCGATCCGAAAAATCTGAATTCGAAGATATTCGGCAAATGATGATTATAATCCGATCCGGACATATTTTTTTTGATCGGATACGGAATGAGGTTTAGAGGAAAAAGTTAGATCGGATCGGATATATCCGACTAGTCTAAGAATAAATGCCTGAATCGGATCGGATCTTCGGATCGAATATCCGTCCGGATAAAATTGTCGCATATTCAAGTGCTTTCGGATCGAATTTTATAAATTTTGTCAGATCGAATATTCGAACCTTCGGATCGGATCGGATCGGATATCCTACGGGACCCTTTTTTGTTAATACTGGCATTGTTATCATGATTTACATTAAATTTCAATCTTCACAACAAATGATAAAAATAATTAATACACTATTTCCAATCAAGTCAAAAGATCAAAGATTATCAATCATAGGCAATGAAGACCCCTTTTTGTTCACATCAAATCTCAGCTTTAATCTTGCCACTAATCACTCTCATAACAATAATCAATTGTAAAGCTGTAATTACCACCGTTTAGATTCCATTACCTTTCTTTTTATCAAATTTTGATAACATTTTTTCTCTATGTTTCTTAGGGTATGTCTAACTTTTGTAACTGTATAAAACGTGAGATTTTATAGTACGCTGAACCGTGCGTGAATGTTAGGTTTAAGCTTAATAATAAGTCGAGTGAAAATATTGTATTTTCTCGTGTCTTTTAGGTACAAACTTGTTTAAATGACGTTTGACGATATGTCTTAAGAACGGTGCGCTAGTTTAACCGTGCAAGTCAATTTTAGCTCGGGCCTTGATAGGTCTGATAAATCCGAACCCGAAATTGCAAGACGAGAAAATTAGATAGCATTCCGGTGTGCTTGTGCTTTAAAAGGTGGAGTTTTATCACACTTTCAAACTAATACATGTGCCAAAACATTTTATTCTCCACAAATCGAGTAGCATTCTTCATTTTACAACCAAAATAAATTAAAGATTCAACATCTCACGAACAATCATTTGACATCAAAGAAACTAATTACAACCCCACATATTAAAAGAAGAAACATACACCAAAAGTAAAAATTCACAAACAAAAAAAATAAAAATATCTTAGCTGTTTCTGAAGGGGCCATTGGTTATCGTCGTCGTTCCAGATGAGATCTTGATTTTATCCATGTGTGTGCTCTCATACACCGGCAATCCACCACCACAGTACCCCAACTGACAATGATCATAGTTGAGTTTCAACTCAAAAAGATCCGAGCTTGAATCACTATCCCCACCATCGTCTTCTACAAACTTGCTGAATCCTTGTGATGAACTCCTATACACATGGCGCTCGAAATCCTTGGATGATCGTTTCTCCGACGACCCATTATGCTTTGTAATTGAAACGTTGGTGTTCTTGTTGAAGTAAAGAGGAGGAGTCCGAAATCCGGAGATAGTCGGGCAGGATTCGATGGATTTGGTATCGATGTCGCTCATTGATGTCCTCTTTGTTCTTAAACTAGGATTGTTGGGTTTCCGGGATGCGAATGCGGAGGAGAAGGAAGACGCGGAGCTTCGGAAATGGCTGATGCTGCTCCTTCTCCTCATCCTTCTCCATGCACTAGGGCTTTCTTCTTCAACGAGCTCTTTGACTGATCGTGGGGAGGATTTTGATGTTTTCTTCTTCTTGGATACTGCTTGGCTTATGAGTGAGTTGAAGAAGCTAGCTAGCTTTCCACCTGGGGAGGTGGGGCTTTTCTGCTTCTTCTTGTCTTTGTAGGTTGGATTTATGGTGTCTAAGAAGATGTTTTGATGGTGGTTTTGTTTCATCATGGGTATGTCTAAGCTTACTCTTCCTAATTCTCTCCAATTTTGCCTAGTGGTTGTTGTGGCAAAGCCTGTCTTTTGGGATAGGGTTTTGCTGCGGTGGCCGGGGGTTTCGATGACGGTGGAGAAGTAACGCTCCGCTTCGAAGACGTCTAGCTCGCCGGAATCGCTTCTCCGGTGACATGATTTCCGGCGAGTCTTGTCTACCCAAGGAAATCCGGCTGACATTGACATGGAGTTTAAGTTGTAGAGAGTTTTTTAGGTTTATGTGTTTGGAGAGGATGATGGGAATTAACTAAAGTAAGAGGATGATGGGAATTAACTAAAGTAAGGAGGGGAGAAATTGTCACATTATAGTAACCAAATGTAAGGGTTTATATAAGGAGGAAATGGGTAATGTGGATTTATAGTACTTAATAGACGCATAGTCTACTCCCCGTTTCTTTTGGTTTAAATTTCGAAAATGGAAAATGAATGAAAATGAATTCAGCCCCTATACACATCTTGTTCATAATTTTATTTTGGAATCATTCCTTATAGATTCGTGCAAAATGCAATTGATTTTCCATTTTATTTCTCTATAAGATATCAAACCTTTCGTATCACAAGGAACGATTCCAAAAAATTTCATAAAGAAGAGCGTACGTATGAACTAAATTTTTTTTATTTCTTTTTCGGAGTTAACACCAAACGTGCATCAACATTGTTTTAGCCGAATAAAAAGCATTTAAATTTGTTGAGCATAGAAGTTGAGGTTTGAAGTCATCTATTATGGGAAAGGCTACTCTACCAGCTAAGACAAAAGGCTGTGGGGTACAATTTTGGTGCAAAGGACAAAAAGCTGTTAGGTAGGTAGTGCAATGTGGGGAGATATGAGCAAAGTATGTGTTGCTTCTCTTTGGATTCTCTCAGCTTCATCCAAATACTCTGCCTTGTACACTTCAGCTGCTCAACAGTACCATTTGTTTTATTCTTTAACCTTTTTACTGTTCAATTTAGTTGCCATCTTCGAGATTGAGATTCTATTCATAAATTAGACTTTGATTTGATTTAGGGTGGGGAGTTTTAAATGATGAAAGTCGATATGTTATATCATAATCTAGTTGTCATCTTACTTTTAAGTATTGGTAATCGCAAGGAAGATGAGGATGTGGTTTGCAAATGCAGAAAGTAGAATCATAGTTCCATTTGTAGTGATTCATATACATATTACTTATTTACCTTCGTAATCCTAGGTTTCACCCTCATTGTATATATACAATTTAGGTAGTGATTGCTTGGTAAATAACTCTTTTCACAATTAATATCTTCTCTAATATGATATCAGACGAGTGGAGGGGTTTCATTAATGTGATTAGCGACATCGTGAGCACGATCGGTGACTGAGAAGAGTTCTTCCCATGAATGATATTGGACTTTCTCGAGATCGATCTATCGAATGAAGCGGAACATGATTCCGGATATTGGTTACGAAATTGCGCAATGTGGAAGGTAGGGGCGGTGGGTGGTGTTGCACAAATGGAGGTGTCGCAGGAATCAGAATCGGCCAACTGACTTTCGTTGCTACGGTGTCTGTCGTTCTCGTTATCCGACATGGTTGAGTAGCAGAAGAAGGGTTTCGGTGGTGATTACGGATGATCGATTAAAAAAAACGTAGGTTTTTTTAGGGAGCCTCTGACACAAAGGCTAAACTCGGTGCTACATCTTCTCCACCGGTGTCGGATTTGACCGTTTATAGGAATCTTGTTTGTGCTCTATAGTACCTGACATTCACCCGTCCAGACATCTCCTATGCGGTCCAACACGTGTGCTTGTTTATGCACGACCCTCGGGGCAATCATTTTCAAGCATTGAAACGCATTTTGCTGTATATTTGAGGTACCCTTGACCTTAGTTTGACCATCACAAAGTCTTTCTTGGGCTCCCTTACTACATATTCTGATGCGGATTGGGCGGGTTGCCATGACATTCGCAGATCCACTTCTGGTTAAAGTGTCTACCTTAACAATAATATTG
This sequence comes from Fagopyrum homotropicum, assembly GCA_033239125.1. Taxonomy (NCBI): domain Eukaryota; kingdom Viridiplantae; phylum Streptophyta; class Magnoliopsida; order Caryophyllales; family Polygonaceae; genus Fagopyrum; species Fagopyrum homotropicum. The sequence continues at coordinate 32,773,369 of BSWB01000007.1, read as the reverse complement.
TGTCTTGGTCTTAAAAAAGAGTGATTTTAAGATCAACGCGTATGATCGTTGGACAACGTTTGAATTTAATGGCTATATTTTGAAATTAATGTCATCGGATCTTCCAACAAGTCTACCATTGAACATGTTGACATAGTCACAAATCGTTACATTGTTCACCTTGAATATCTTGAATGCTCATTTAAGGTGGTTTGATGATGATCGATTATTTCAACAACTTTTGCTCTTTTTAATTATATTCAAAAGCTCATCAACACGTTGGGTAAGAATAATTGATTATCTGTTCATAAAATTTGAAAAGCTTAGCAGGAATTCTATTGATGATAAGGTTAAGAAAAAATCAATCTTGATCATTCCATTATGATGATTATTATGGTTATTATGGTTACTTCTTTTATGTTTTCGCTTTTCTCACACTTTATAAATACTTTAATTTAGTGAGTTTCATTCACAAGGCACACCCCAATGCTAAGCATGTTTACGGGTCGGACTCGTCGGGTCGAGGGTCCGGAAGGGTGACCCGGACCCGTGTAAAAGGCCAAACCGTCGGGTTGGTGACCCGTCGGGTCAGGGGTCAGACTTGGCGGGTTGGCCTTTTTATTATAAAGCCCGATTTTTTTAAAAAAAAAAGATGAAAATGGATGATCCGGCGGATCGACCCACCAACGGCTATTTTAGCTGTTGGATCCAATTTTTTTCAAAATTAACCGTTGACGGGTCGACCCGCCTGGTCACGGGTAAGGATCACCTCGACCCTTACCCGTACCCGTGACCCGTGGACATGCTTACCCAATTCATTTAAAGATGGAAATTTCCCTTCGGGACCGTTCGGGTGACGTTATTTTTACGGTATTATTATCGAATTGACGAGTATTGAGACTATGGATCACATTCTAAAATTAGAACTATAATTGTGCTAACGAAAAGTTAATTGTTTTTTATTAATCGGATTTATAAAGAAAGGTTTTGGTACCGATGCGCATTGTTACTACGTGTCAATTTTGAGATCGACGCTTGGTCGCAATGCAATTTCGCATTAGTAAAATATGACGTTGTGTGTATAGGACTGTTCATTTGTCCGGTTCGGTTTTTGGATCGGACCGGACCGAAACCAACAGGGTCGTTCTTCGGTCCAACCAATTCGATCCACAATCGGTCCAGTCCGGTCCGGACCTAATTTGTTTTTTAAAAAATACCTATAACGTATAGGTATTCTGGCCCGGTCCAAGTCCGGACTTATGATTTTGTAAATATATCAAAAGTTTTTTGGTTCATCCGGTCTTGTACCGGACCTGGACCGAATAATTCGGTCCATTTCCAGTCCGGACCTATGAACAATCCTAGGTGTGTACCTAGCAAATTTGTATATTTTTTAATTTTGAAACTCTCTTGAGTTGTTAATTTTGTCATGTACACAATTTTGTTGATATTTCTTAAATGGACATGTCATAAGACTTTATATAAGATTTCATTACTTTATATTGTAGTGTTTCTCTGCCTCCAATAATTTGTTTATCTGTAGTCCGAAACTCTTCAATAAAATCTCTCTAAAGTGGATGCACACTTTATTGGGTGAACTACTATAAATTTGCATGTCGTCTTTCTTGTTTAATAAATTTTGTTCTCTCTCATAATTTTGCATAGCAAATTGGTATCAGAGTTTGCGGGTTCTTTGGTTTTCTGTAATCTAGGAGAAATATATTTTTTTTCAACATGAAGATCGACAAGTTCACAAGGTGGAATAGTTTCAATCTTTGGAAAATCAAGATGCGAACATTGCTAAAATAATAGGGCTTATGGATACCGTTGTCAAAGAAGGAATCCAATAAGAAAAATGACGATGTTGTTGAGATGACCATTTAGGAGGATAAGGTGTATTCGACAATCATGTTGTGTCTCACATATGATGTCTTATGCGAGGTTTCATACCGTGGTTGAAGTTGAAGAGTCTCCACATGACAAAGTCTCTCAACAACAAGTTACTTCTAAATCAATGTCAATTCAGCCTACAAATGCTGGAAGGTACGCAACTTCGTGAGCACTTAGATAACTTGAACACAAGTCTTCTATATTTGTGTATATTAAGGTTAAGATTAAGGACAAGGATGTTGTGTCAATTTTGTTGGTATCTTTTCCGTCATCATATGAAAACTTCGTTCAATCATTTGTTGATTGAAAAGATACCATATTTTGGAAGACGTCATTCATGCCCTTCAGATTAGGGAACTATGCCACAAGGTGAATGAAAGTGGTGTAGGTAATGGCAATCAAGTATATGCCTGTTTACAAGCGGATGCAAAGGACAAGGAAAATCTGGAAAGGAGGACAAAAAATCGTCTTCTTCAAAAGATCCTAAGCCTAATGATGTCACTATAAGGAGAAAAAGTGTATTGGAAGAATGGATGTCTCTTAGTATGTTGAATAATAAGGGGTTTTGCTTCAAAGGTGAGCGTGGAGTTTTATATGTTTGTAAGGGTTCTTATTTTATTCTGAAAGGTATCAAGAAGAGCACTTTATATTTCCTATAGGTTTCATTGTTTCCGGGTATGCTTTCTTTGCATCTTCAGAGGTTTAGAAGGATGATGTGACTAAGTTATGACATGTGAGGCTTGATCATGTGAATGAAAGTGATATGTAGGAAGAGGAATATCTTCTTCGTATCCACAAGATCACAAGTCTTGGCTTTTATGAACATTGTGTCGTTCGAAAGATATACCACATAAAGTTTCAAAAGCGTATACATAAGACAAATGACACACTTGATTACATCCATTTGGATTGTTGGGGTCCAGCTAGCATTGAGTTTTTAGGAGGTCGGAGCTATTTCTTGACTTTCATTGATGATTATTTAATAATGACTTAGTTGTTTGGCATGAAGTACAAAGGAGAAACTTTCAAGAACTTCAAGGAGTGAAAAACATTAGTTGAGAATCAAATAGGAAAGAAGATCAAAAGGCTACAAACTGATAATGTTCTAGAATTATGTTCGCCTGAGTTTGATCAATTCAACAAGGACGTTGGAATTGCTCGTCATCATATAGTCATGCATACACCACAATAGAATGGTGTCACTGAGAGGATGAATCGAACACTACTAGAGAGAACGAGATGCATACTCTCTAATACAAAACTAGATAGAAGTTTTGGGCAACAACGATGACTACAATATGTTGCTTGATAAACCGCGGATCTCGCACTAGCATAATTACAAAACACCTTATGAGGCGTGGTCAAGTAATTTTGGTGACTATTCTGATCTTAAGGTTTTTGGTTGTACAATTACTATCATGTCAATGAAGGTAAACTACATCCTTCTATACGGGGTATTCACCCTTACAGATGGCTTGATATTTCGACACCTAAAGACTCAATGAAAAAACAATCACTAGTACAAAGACCCCTCCTAGACCTCGCTTATGTTGGAGCGGTTTAAAAGAACCGTGATCAAGGTTATTTTCGGACCACGGTTAAATGTAAAACCGCGATCAATTGTATTTTTTTAAAAAGAATAAAATTCGGACCCCGGTTATTTAAAATAACCGGGCTATAATATTATTTTTTTTGCTCAGACCACGGTTATCTTTATAAACCGGGGTGAAACAATATTCTCGGACCCCGGTTATTTATAATAACCGGGGTATTTTATAAAAAAAAAACAATATTCTCAGACGACGCTTCCTTATCTTCTCTCTCGTTAGGGCTTCCTCCTTCGCTTCTTTTTACTCTCTCGTTAGGGCTTCCGCTTTGTGCATTCAAAGAGATAGCCACCGTCTCTCTGTTCTTCGTCTCTCTATCTCACCTGGCGCATCCTCAACCTACTCTCTCCTCAGCCCCGCGTTCCTCAAGCTCGCTCCTGGACAGCGTTCTTCAGCCTCGCTAGCTCCAGGCCGGCGTTCTTCAAGCTCGAGGACTCTTCTTGTGCGCCTCTACGCGCCGACCTCTCCAGGCCATCCTTGATCGAAAACTCTTCTTTTGCGCCTCGCTCCAGGCCATCCTCACTAGAACCCTAACCTAATTATCTTGCTGAGCATCTTCGCGCCGACTTCTCCATCCAATTCATCCTCGATCAAAGACTCTTCTTGTGCGCCTCTCCATCCAGTCCGTCATCCTCCAGGCCATCTTGATCGAAGACTCTTCCCAGCACGCGTCTCCATCCAGTCGATCGCCACCGTCGAGTCGAGGTGATTGAAATTTCCTCGGCTACTCTCCTCCCGGTTGCAATCAACATCGCCACCGTCGAGTATAGTCGAGGTTTGGCTTCTACTCTCCTCCTTAATTAGCTTGTTATGCTTTTAGTTACCCATTGTAGTCAGATTTGAATTTGGCATGCTTTTAATTACCAATGTGGTCAGATTTGGTTTGATTTGCCATGATGAGTTATAAATAGTGTCGGCTTTTCGCTTCCATGTTGTTGGATCAAACTCTTATAATAGTTCATTTCCTTTATTACGGGAATTGCCTCTTACAGCTTTGGATGATTAGGGTAAGTTAAGAGTTTATTGCTGTCATTTGAGTGAATTGGCATGAGAATGGCATCATATTTTGACAACAGAGGGGATTTCTCAGCAGCTTTACCAATTGATCTAAAGTTGCAGGATTAGTGAGAATTTTCACTAACAACTCTTGGTCTATTAGTTTTGCCTGAACAATGTTGCTACTTAGCATGACATTAAGAGCTGCTGAAGTAGTGGTTGTTAATTGTGGTTGACTATAATCTACATCTTCACTAAAAACTCTTGGTTGATTAGTTTATGTGCAAGCCCCTATTGGTTGTAGTACTGTAAAATAAATTTCATTATATCATTGATATTTATTATATGAAATATTGAGAAGGAATGGTGCAGATGTGAAGGGATATCCATAGGATCACTGTTGATTTCCTATCTATTCTGTTTAGAAGAGTCAATCACGCCACCAGATTTAACCTTGTAGATGCACCCTGATTTCTTGATTGTGCTTTGTAGGTTCAAGTTCAATTGTTGAGATGCTCCACAAGACCGAGGATCTGTAGCTCTCAGTGTGGTAAGTACGCCTATGTTTTTGTATTTTTTAATTATGCTATTCTTTAGAATTTTGGTAATCTTTTTCTTGGATATGAGTGTGTTTGAGTAGCCATCACATATATTCTAGTATCACAAAATTGTAATTTACTATTAACCTATCTGGTTTTCGCAAGGAATGTTCCTTTAAAACTTGTGCCTTTGTTTGATTGAAGGTTGGCATTGGAGAAGCTGATTGGAGCCCCTTTTTAGCAATCAAGTTTTGAAGAAGATTAGAAGAGCATTGTACTCTAATTTCTATCTATAAACAGGCAAGAGAAAGAGAGCTGAGTTATGGAAATAGCGTTGAGAATTCATTGTGTAATTGGGTTTAACCTAGCAGTAGAGAAGCCTAAAGTTGCGTTCTTTAGAGTGAAGTGTTTTGTTTCTAATACCTATGATACTCGCACCACTACCGGTATGCTTCGTCCCATTGCTCTTCGGTGAATTTGTTTTTAAATTGGCTTTCGATGTGGCAACAAAGAAATTAGGGTTTTACTTATTGCTGAATATACTAACCAATTGAACTGCAGAAGTGTATAAAATGAGCAATTGATCTTGGTAAATGATAGAAATTTTGGAAATACTATCGAATTTATTCACATGCAGAAGCAGTAGGCTTATGTGTATATTAATTGTTTCAGCTGTGCGCTTTGGAGAAAGGCCATGGAAAACATCAGATGCTAGGCTTGTGCTTGAAGATGGGTCTGTGTGGAAAGCCAAGTCATTTGGTGCTACTGGTACACAAGTTGGGGAAGTTGTGTTCAATACTTCTTTGACCGGGTAAAATAATAATTCATTTGTGGGTTTGGCTCTATTTTGATGAAAAAAATAGAATAAATTCAAATTTCAAAGTATATCTGCAACTGAGAGCTATGTGTTTGGATTTGGAATAGTGGTTTCAATTTTGTATGCTAAGGTTATGGTTTCTCTTACAGGCACTAAAGGAAGCATATGTTTTAACCGATCTGTTTGCTGAATTCTATAGGTAAAAGCTGGGTTCCTTTCTTGTTGGTCTGAACCTTTTGAAACATATGTTTTAACCGATCTGACCCTCCTTGAAAGCAATATATACTGATAGATAAGAAATTTTGCACGGTACTAACTGTGTAGTGGGTTCACAGGAAGAAGCTGGCTCGCCGCCTTCTATTTGACAAGAGTGCAAATGATGATCATGAGAGGAGTATCTTGACAAAGTTAAAACAACAATGTGGTGGGTAGTTCACATCAAAAATGGAGGGAATGGTTTGTTTCTTTGTGACACTTGTAACAGATTTTGTCAGGCTGATCAAGCTATTTCGTGGGGGTAATCCTTTTCCTTGTATGCAGGTAACAGATTTGACATTGGCAAGGGAGAATCAGACAAACTTTGAGAACTATCTAAATAGCAACTCCAATGCAAATCCTGGTATGGACTTGACTTTGACTGTCCTCACTACAGGATTCTGGCCTAGTTACAAGTCTTTTGATTTGAACCTACCAGCCGAGATGGTACAGTGCTGAATTCCTTCTACTTCTTTTAAAATATGCCATGTCAATCATAATAGCCTTCAGATCTTATGTATAACACACTTCCTTATTTGCTGATATATTCTTGTAGGTTAGGTGTGTCGAAGTTTTCAGAGAGTTCTATCAAACTAAGACAAAACATAGGAAGTTGACGTGGATATATTCCTTGGGGACATGTAATATTAACGGGAAATTCGAACCGAAGACTATGGAGCTGATAGTGACAACATATCAGGTGACATTTCTGAAATGTAACCAGTTGTGCTGGTATTTCTTAGTTGATAGCATGATATTTAATGTAATGCAAGGTATGGGTTTCTCATAAGCATATTGTGTCATCCTTGTACAGGCTGCAGCGCTGTTGTTGTTCAATGCTTCTAATAGGTTGAGCTACTCTGAGATCACGAGTTAGCTGAACTTGAATGATGATGATGTTGTTAGATTGCTGCATTCCTTGTCATGCGCAAAGTACAAAATTCTTGATACCTGGGTTTGGCTCTATTTGTGGGTTTGGCTCTATTTGTGGGTTTGTCTATGTATGTCAGAGCATGCTTTGAGTAAACCGTGTTTCTTTTTTGTATTCAAACCTTGCAGCCACGGTTCTTTGAGAACCGTGGGGTTTTTTTTTAAATTTTTTTTTGGAGTGGGACCCCGGTTATTTTATAATAACCGGGGTAATTTTGGACCCCAGTTTTTTTATAATAACCGGGGTCCAAAAATTACCCCGGTTAATAAAAAACCGGGGTCCGAAAAAATTAACCCGGTGACATTTTCCGTGGTGCGAACGTCCGGACCTCGCTTCCGTTAACCACGCTTCCTTAACCGGGTTCCCATATACAAAATAACCGTGGTCTAGGGGGGTATTTGTACTAGTGAATAAAATAACATAGATATGGAAACAAGATAATCCGATGATGGGACTAGATCGTTAGTTGGATAGTTCAAGGTCGAACCTTAAGGAACGACTTGGAGGCACAAAAGGACACGATTAGAAGATCACCTAAATACACAACCAACGAAGTTCTATAGAACCCTTCCACTACACCCAAACACAATATGTGTTCGTGAGAACCCTAAGAGCACCCAGAGGATAGCATGTGACCAGTTGAAGCGCCCTGATCTACCGTGGCAAGTAGAACACACTAAAATAAGTCTAAGCGAGTTGTGAGCAAGACGTCTCTTACTCAAGTATTTTCTCCACACGTGAAGACGATGATAGACACCGCAAAAGATAACACAACATGTTAAATCAAAAATATATTCCAGGTTGGGAAAATAAGAGACCCGATCTCCCTATTTATAGGGTGTGGATCGGCCATATGGGCTTTATAACCTAGCCCGTATAATCATATCTTATTTAGAATAATATATGATCTGGATCTAAGAAAATATTAAAACAAGATCGTTCTTCTAGTAAGATTAGATCTTCTAAGGCTTAAACCTCAAGTATCTCTAAAGATATGATTTTTAAATCTATCTTTAAGCTTCCCTATTAAAAGACCTAGTTTATTTACAAAAATAAATAAAATAACTTGGGCTGAAAATATCATTTAAAAGCCCACAAAAGTAACTCATTATTAAACATGTCTTTATGGGCCAAATAATAAACACTCTTGATCCAGAATTAGCCATGTTTGTGCGCCATATGTGTATGGGCAATACGAACGCATGGCCGACTGTCTTCTCTTGCATGGTGACGTACATCCTTCTTGGACGTGCATGGTGATCTTACTGTACGTGCATGCATGTATGCGTTCGAGTGTTGGGGCGGTCTAGCATATGGGCCCCAATCTTCTATTGTTGAGGAGCATGGGTTCTTGTTATAGGCCCCTCCTCTTTGCTATTAGTGAATGCATTTTCATGTATTGATGCACTCGGGACCTCCTTGTTTGATGAACTTTATAGCGTATTATCTTCCTCTTCGTCCGGATGGCACATACACCTTTCCTCCTTCTACTCGCGTCCCATTTGATCATGCCATCTTTTACCCTGGGGTCCTCCTCTTCCTCACATTTCTTAATATTCCTTGCTCATGAGCTACTTCTAAGTTAAGTTCTAGTCTTGCGGGTGTTCTTGAGGATGCTCTTGCATCACCTAACTCCTTAACTGCTCTTGTGTTGAGCCCTCCTAGCTTCTGAGTTGCTCATGTGCCTAGTCCTGGTCTTGGAAGTGCTCCCGAATATGATCCTACATCAGCCTCGAGTAATAAAAAATTAGTGTTTATAGGCTATGAAGATGGTGTTAAAAGATACAAAGTGTTAACGCGACAATGAAGCCAATGAAATCAAGGGAGATTAGTAGTGTTGATAAACAAGTGAAGCTCTAATTTCTTCATCAGAAAGAATATGATCATCTAGAATTAGAAGATGAGCTACTAGAATCTACATCATTAGAAGATCAATCACTAGAAGGTATTCACGAAAGCTTAGCTGAAGGTCGATCAAGAGGAGTTGAAGTATGACCTCCATAAAGGTACGGTTTTGAGGATATGATTAGTTATGCTCTACAGGTTACTAGAGAGGTGAATACTCACGAACCATACACCTATAGAGAAGTTGTATTTTGGGTTTAAAGTTACACAATGGTTTGCAACAATGAGAGATGAGATGGAGTCGCTATATAAGAATCATCCTTGGGAGTCAATCATACCGCCTAGAGTGAGAAATGTTATTACTTTTAAATGGGTTTTCAAGATGAAGGAATATATATCACATGTTAAAGGGATCAAGTATAAGGCTTGAGTTGTTGCAAGAGGATTTTATCAAAGAGAGTGAATTACAGTGAGACTTTCTCGCTAGTAGTCAAACATACCTTCATCAAAGTGTTAGTAGCAATAGTAAAAAATTAGCATCTAGAGCTCAAACAACTTGATGTAAAGACAACTTTCTTACATGGAGAGTTTGAAGAAGAAATATACATGACAACCATATGATTTCTAAGTTCTAGGGAAAGAAAACTATGTTTGCAAGTTGAAGAAGTCTTTATATGGACTTACGTAGTCTCCGAGGTAATGGCACAAGAGATTTGATAGTTATATGATAGAGATTGGTTACAATAGGAGTGCTTATGATTGTTGTGTGTACTACCACAAGTTGAAGAATGATTCCCTTATCTATTTGGTCTTGTATGTAGATGATATGCTAATAGTTCCAAATAACAAGTATAATATTAAAAATCGAATGATCTTTTAAGTAGGAATGGAAATGGGTCAGTTGATGGGTGGATGTATCGTTTCCACCAACCGCCCAACTTATTTAAGCTTTCACCCACCCCGCCTACCACCCACCTAACATTTCACCCGTCAGACTGTCACCTACCACCCATCACACCCGGGTGTTCGGGTGGTTCGTGAAAAATAACCGGGTGTGTAGTATTTCTTTCGTTTTTAGACTTTTAAAAGTACAAAATAAATTTATATCTAAATTAACACGAATATAAACCTACTAATTCAAGGAATATTATTCATCAATATAAACGTACCAATGTCGAAATGAATTTCAATTAATACAAAAAGATACAAATGAATGCAAAATTATTTGCATAAATAAACGTAAATCAACATAAATTAGAAGCATGCAAGCGGAGAAGAGAGCTAGCGACGAAAGAAGTAAAGTACTTGCGTGAACGGCTGAACGTGGTCAACGCTAAATTGAGTTGTCAAAGACTCGAAGGTTTAGTCAGGAAATTGTAAAAATCCGGGGAAGAGGATCCGGGATTATGCGACTTCAACTCTTTGGGTAAGTGAAGGGTAAGTGTTACAATCTAGTATAGCTTTGTGGATTTTAGTGAATTTTCTTATTAATTTAAATTAAAAACTAGTATAGATTTTTAGAGTTTTAGTGATTTTTTTATTAATTTACACGGGTGGTTGACAACTCATATGATGGTGGTTGTACCTCACCTCATACCCGTCCTACCTCCCACCAATTTCACCTGTCAACCACCCACCACCCAGAGTTCTTTAGGTTTTCAACAGTATATTCGGTTCGGTTGAATACTTGGGTCGGGTGGTTGTGCACCCTTTTACATCCCTACTTCTAAGTGCTGAGTTTGAGTTGAAGGATTTTGGAACAACTCGAAAAGTTATACGAATGAAGATTCTTAGAAATAAGGGGCCATAAGAAGCTTTTCTTATCACAAAAAAGCTACATTGAAAAGGTGTTGTCAAGGTTCGGAATGTCATTAGTTAAGCCTATTGATACACCTAGTGTTGCTAACATCAAACTTACCACTATGTTCTCACTTCAATCGAAAGATGAGGAGTATATGCCGCGAGTCCCTTATGCTAGTGTAGTATGGAATTTGATGTATCATATGGTTTGCACAAGACTAGATCTGACACAAGTTGTTAGTGTCGTGAGAAGATTCATGGGGCAACCAGGAAAAAAACATTGACAAGTTGCTAAGAGGATATTTCGGTACATGAGAGAGGGCTCGTTTTGGGGAATGATGCATAATGTTTGGTCACAATGTACTCTAATTCTAATTATGTAGGAGATGTTGATACTAAAAGATCTATGACAAATTATATTTTCACTCTTGATGGTTTTGTTGTGAGTATGAAGGCAACTTTACAACCCTCAATCACTTTGTCAACTACAAAGGCATAATACATGACATTGACAAAATCAGCTAAATAGAGAATTTGGTTGAAGGGATTGGTTATTGATCTAGGTATACATCAAGATCATACTATTGTATAATTTGAAAGTCTGAGTGCAATTTGTTTGACCAAGGATCAAGTTCATCATGAGAGGGCTAATCATATTGACACTAGATATCATTTCTTGAGAAGTGAGAAGAGGATCAAAGTGAAGAAAGTAGGTAATGTTGATAATTTTGTTGATATGTTCACCAAGCCGGTACCTCATATCAAGTTCCATCATTGTTTGGACTTGCTAAATGTCAAAAGTTGTTGACTACCCAATGGGCACATACATCTAGATATAGAGGGAGGAGTTCGTTTGAGCATTGACTAATGCATCTGATATGTTTGTGAGAATTCAAGTCAAGGTGAATATTTGTTGATATATTTTGAATGACCTTGCCATTTGTTTGGACTTTTACTGTTTGACTCAATCTTATACTAGAGGACCAAGTTTTACCTAGGGCTTTGTTACTTTATATATTGTAGTGTTTCCTCTACCTCTAATGATGTGTATATTTATAATCCGAAATTCCTCAATAAAATCTCTCTAAAGTGGACATAGTTATTATTGGGTGAACAACTGTAAATTTGTGTGTCTTATTTCTTATTTGTGAATTTGGTATTTTTTATGACTTTGCCCAACACATTTTAAACGAGTTATATTTTAGAACTTGTTGTACAATATTCTTTAGGCATTCAACTAGTTAATTTTGAAAATCGAGATATTATTTCGGCTATTATATTTATAAAAAGGTTACATTTAAATATACTTATAGAAAAAGTATAACGTATAGATGTTTTTTGTGTGTAAATGTCTAATGAAAGTTTGGACTACAACGAGGAAACTACTATGCAATTGTACATGACATGTAAGATATTGAACCTTAACATTATCCTTTGCAATTATGTAGATGCATAACCTTAGCTACAATTGAGATGCTTACGAAAAAGATATTAATAGATAATGTTATATTGGCCTCTAATTACACATAATTCTTACATCGTATGGTTCTCTTCTCTTGTCATGTCACCACTTCACGTACAATGCAACTCTCTGAGATGTCACTCTCCCAATACATTATTTGTTCCCAAGTCCTTTATTGAATTTGGGTTTTTATCACTTCGATTAGATCTTCAAAATCAAATGATATAAATCTGAGAATTCATTTCATGTTACATCATTTTCATACAAGTTAATTTACTAATATTAGGCTATTGCCTTTTTCTAGACCAACCTACCATTGGGTTTGCACTAATAACACTTGAAGTATATAGGTGTTTTACAGCTCAATTATATGTAAACCCTACCATCAATTAAACAACTAAAAGTATTTTGCAACAAAGATATCACATGGACGGTCAAATAACATGGGTTACAACAACACAGTTATTTGTATATAAAATATAACATATAATCATGTTGATGTTTTATCCTAAAATCATTTGATTATGAGAGAAAAGTTTATCAAACTTACATAGTAGTTATGTATTTATAAATGTGAGATATTTTTATTCACATTACCCCTCAAGTGCAACAGCCTAATTTGATTTTGATGACATGTTTTTAGAGAGACTAATTAATCAATCGGGCGGGATAGTTATTGTTTAGTTAGGTTCGCGTTCAATACTTCAATCTTTTAGGCAAACAAATTAACAATAAAAGTAAGAAGTCTATCTGTTGGAGATAATAAGTGACCGTGAAGATATTTTGAGCTTACTATATATGGTAGGTGAACTATTTCTCCTATTGTCATTTGGTTTTAAGAAGAAACTCTATTAGACTTATGTATTTGGTTTGTACCCGACGTGCATGTGCGCTCATATGCACACGACTCTACTCTACGATACGTCTATGTGACATGGTATCAAAGTGGCGACCTCTATTCGGCTCGCGATCCTACCTTGTGGGCAAATATCAACTCTGTCTATATCATAGTTGCACTAATGGGGCGTGTTGGAGATGATAAATCTTCACATCTAAAATGGAGACATTACGAGTTTAGTATTTAAGGTTGGTGAACTGCTTCTCCGATTGTTAACTGGTGTTACGATGGAATCCCGTTAGACTTGTGTGTTGGACGTGTGTCTAACGTGCATTTACGCTCGTATGTCCACGTTCTCACTTCTCACACACAAAAGTATGTTTTTACAATGGCATGAGTTTTGTGCATAAAGATGAGTCAGATGACAACTAATTTCTTTCATTTTGAAGTTATATTTGCTATCTCGCCGACACCTTTTAAAAATTTGGATATACAAATAACAAAGTGATCGGAACAATTGATATGGCTAACGTGCAGGTACTCTTTTTACCGTTATATATCAACTCATATGGGCCAATGAGTTATTTTTTAATTTAAATTGGGCCGAATTCATGTTGGCCCACCGGCCCATCATATGAGACCAAGTGTGGCCCATATTTTTAACTTGGAACCTATAATTATTGACCCGCTCCCATGTAGATGTGGACGGATCCTTCCCACTAATCTTTGCTTTTTTTGTTTCTTTAGGGTTTTTGATTTACATGTAATTATAATTTCGTGAATTGTTGTCAGACCCGTCCAACAAGGAATGTCATTCGGCGTAACCTATGATGCACGAACATAGACACGGATACGGAAAACGGAAACGGCGAGAAACGGGGAAGCGACAATCCTCAAAAGTGTAGGAAACGGGGACACGGCGAGTAAAATAATTAATATATTATTTTAAAGATATTGAAATATAAAATTACTATATCATAATGAGATACATATATATGAAAAAAAATCAATGATATATGAGTTGATAAAAATATTAACATGATGATAAAATAATCGAAACAAAAGTTTAGAAACAAACATTTTCAGTCTTACAAAACATAGAAATAAACATATTTAGTTTTATAATCTGAAATAATCATACTTAGTATCAAAATTGAAGAATGAATCAACAATAACCGAACAACATGATCACCAAAGGAAAATAATGATAAATATTTGTGAAATATAAAAAGTGAAAAAAATTAGAATAACATAGTCAACATTCAACAAATAAAATTAGAATAACATAATCATACTTAGTATCCAACGAGGAATGTTATTCGGCATAACACACATAGCTTCCAGTTTTGTTGGAGCCCCTAATATTTATTTTTAGTTGATCTATCAAATAAAAGAGTGCTTGTAACAATGGTTGAACCTCAATAATAAGTGGAAATGGTCAACATTTTAAATCCCCTTTCAACTTATTCTTTTATTTTTTGTAATTTTTTAATCTCCTCTTTTCATTTATTATCACCAAAAATATATTAAAATTAAAAACAATCTTGTTTTACTTTTTTTTTTTTAATTGTCATTCTTTCATGTATTTTTTTTATTAAAAAGTAGTTTTAGTTTTTACTTAATAAAACATATATTTTTTAAATTAATATAAAAAAACTTGACACAAAGGCCTCCGAAACTCATTGGACGATCCTTATTGTTGTCGACGTATGATATGTAGGTAGGTTATAAGGACTCAGAACTTTTTTTCTTTTTTTCTTCTCTTCTTTTAGAGACCGATATTAATGCACATGCGCGTTAGATCAAAACTCAACACATAAACCCATCATATTCCATCTAAATCTAATTGACCATAGAAGAAGTATCTCACAGACCTTATACACAAAACTCTCGGCTTCACGATATCTTCCCCTAAAAGGTGGTTTTCGTTCGAAATAGTGCTATTCCAATAGCCTGACTTCATTTGTTTGACAACTTCACTTCGTTCCGCTTCGTTCGTACGTTCCACCCTTCTTTTAGTAAAGATATAGAGGCAATAGCAACTTCCTTTCCTCTGGCTATCGTTCTCGCGGAATTAGTTCGCTTCCTGTCAGCTAGTCGGTAAGTAAGAAGAAGATTCCATATAGAAATAGAAGTGCCAAACAAGAGCAGATACAAAACTTGTTATCTTTTTGTTATACATACATTTACATTTTCAATATTTAATTAATAAAGTAAGATATATTTAAGTAAATAATCAAAATGTAAGGGATCGATAGAAATAGGCAAGTTCCAGTAATCGATTAAAGTATAGGTCAGGAAAGGTTGGCATAAGTATATAAACTGCATATATAATGAAGAGTTGAAGATTTGTGTAAGGCCCAGGAGGAGATAAGAGGTGAGTTAAGATTGTCTTAGCTTTAGTTAGGGTTGGGAGATCATAATTGATGATAGAAGAGAGAGTTGTTGCTTTCTTTTACTATGCACCATGCATTCTCATTTTATGAGTTCCTTTCCAAAATGAGATTACAAATGTATCGGCCCAAGTGGGCACCTAACTCATCACCTTAAATGTCTCATCTTCTGCTCTTTGTCTTGCCAAATATAACACATCTCAATTATTTATTTGTGCCTTTTTATCTGCCTAATTACTCCAAAATTCACAAAAAGTAGTGGTGTACGAGGATGGATGGGCAAAGGGAAAAGGATATATATATATATATATATATATAAACCGCTCTTACCATTTAAAATGAGAACAAATTATAAAATTTATCCTATATCGCTGAATATACGTGAATTCGTTCTCATTAAACACTATAAAGAGTTTTTTTTTTTTTTTTTTTGAAGAGGTAATTAGAACACCCGGTTCGATCGGGTACTAAATTGTGGCCCATTGTTGTTTTTTTTTTTTTTGAAGAGGTAATTAGAACACCCGGTTCGATCGGGTACTAAATTGTGGCCCATTGTTGGGGGATACCCTCCCAATATCAGTTTTTCCATACATGCTGCCGGGAAGATTCGAGCCTCCCAATATCAGTTTTTCCATACATGCTGCCGGGAAGATTCGAACTCGAATCTCCAAGCTAACCACTTAAGGAGTCTAGCACCACATCCCACTAGACCAACTGAGTATTGGTCTATAAGAGTTATTTACATGGAAGTCAACCTCTCTCTCTAATACAATTCGTTCTCATTAAACATTATAAGAGTTGTTTACATGGTAGTCAACCTCTCTCTCTCTATATATATATAAATATATATATATATATATATATATATATATATATATATTTAAGGGTTGTAATTGTCGACATTAATTAAAACTTGTAATATATTTGAACAAAAGTTTAGTTGAACAATTGAATATATAAATTAGTTTTTAAACAATTACGGAAGTCGTAAACGCACGGATTAAGATTTAATAAATGCACGATGTTTACGGATCTTGTAACCGTCATAAGGTCACGGTTACGGAACCCATAACCGTCATGATTACGGGTTCCGGATCCGTGATAATTTTCTACATGAATTCTAACCCGACAAAAAAAATTCTGACACCATCACGGTTACGAGTTTCGTAACCGTGATGTCAGGAATTTTTTTTTTTTACGGTTACGGAACTTGTGACCGTGACACCATCACGGTTAAAAGTGAGATATATAGGAAGAAACCTTAGTATTAAAAGTAAGAAGGACTCATAATTCTCTTGAATTAAAATAATTAAGGGTTGTAATTGTCCACATTAATTAAAACTTGTAATATATTTGAACAAAAGTTTAGTTGAACAATTGAATATATAAATTAGTTTTTAAACAATTACGGAAGTCGTAAACGCACGGGTCAAGATTTAATAAATGCACGACGTTTACGGATATCATAACCGTCATAAGGTCACGGTTACGGAACCCATAACCGTCATGATTACAGGTTCCGGATCCGTGATAATTTTCTACATGAATTCTATCCCGAAAAAGAAAAGACCATCACGGTTACGGGTTTCGTAACCGTGATGTCAGGATTTTTTTTTCGGTTACGGAACCTGTGACCGTGACACCATCACGGTTAAAAGTGAGATATATAGGATGAAACCTTAGTATTAAAAGTAAGAAGGACTCATAATTCTCTTGAATTAAAATAATTAAGGGTTGTAATTGTCCACATTAATTAAAACTTGTAATATACTGGAACAAAAGTTTAGTTGAACGATTGAATATATAAATTAGTTTTTAAACAATTACGGAAGTCATACACGCACGGGTCAAGATTTAATAAATGCACGACATTTACGGATCTCGTAACCGTCATATGGTCACGGTTACGGAAACCATAACCGTCATGATTACGGGTTCCGGATCTGTGATAATTTTCTACATGAATTCTAATCCGAAAAAAAAATCTAATACCATCACGGTTACGGAACCCGTAACCGTGATGTCAGGAAATTTTTTTTTACGGTTACGGAACCCGTGACCGTGACACAATCACTGTTAAAAGTGAGATATATAGGAAGAAACCTTAGTATTAAAAGTAAGAAGTACTCATAATTCTTTTGAATTAAAATAATTAAGGGTTGTAATTGTCCACATTAATTAAAACTTGTAATATATTTGAATAAAAGTTTAGTTGAACAATTGAATATATAAATTAGTTTTTAAACAATTCCGGAAGTTGTAAACGCACGGGTCAAGATTTAGTAAATGCACGACGTTTACGGATCTCGTAATCGTCATAAGGTTACGGTTACGGAACCCATAACCGTCATGATTACGGGTTCCGGATCTGCGATAATTTTCTACATGAACTCTAACCCGAAAAAAAAAATTCTGACACCATCATGGTTACGGAACTCGTAACCGTGACGGTCACGGATTTCGTAACCGTCGTGCATTAACGAAATCTTGAACCGTGTCCGTAACACCCTTTTATATAGTTGTACAATTTCGAATATAATCGAACAATTGATACATTTGAACAATTACGTATATAGTTGAACAATTTTAATTGAATTGAACAAATACATATACTTAATAATTGTTACTTGATCCAATGATTGTGAATTCTTCCTACTTTTAACCCTAAGACCTCTTTCTACACGAGCTCAACCTATATATATATATATATATATATATATATATATATATATATATATATATATGAGATTGAATGAAGCCTTCAATTTGTTTAAGTCTTATTTGAACATGAAAAACACAGAGATTTGAGAGAAAAAGGGGAGAAATGAGAGAAAATTTTGGTAGAAATTTGGTGCTTAGGGTTTATGTGGAGGTGGACAATTTGCCCCTGAGATTTAACACAGATCTGTGAAGTTAACGGTTGAACAGTAACCTAGGTATTAATCTTTGGTCGGGCTCAATAGTTAAGGTACCGTTCTGATAGTTTAAACGACGGGGTACTAAAGTTTAGTTAGCCCAAAAGATGCGCTACTGTTTAGACAATTTTCTCGATTAAATAATCAACGTTCATGATTTAATATTTATAAGTGGTAAGCGTGTGTTTTTGTTTAGGGTGCTGTTCAGGTAAGGCACATTAGTCCGGTACGGGCGTGCGGCTGAACGTACAACCGACACGTGTCCCAAATTTTTTATTTTTTTATTTTTTAATTTTAAATTTATTTTTTCAGAAACGAGTGAAAGTAATAGTTCAAAACTTAGTAAGGAATAGTTCATAACTTATAAAAGGATAGTTCATGAATTATAATAGAATAGTTCATAGTGCAAAATTTATAAAGGAGTGAAAGTAATAGTTCAAAACTTATTATGGGATAGTTCATGAATTATAATAGAATAGTTCATGAATTATAATACAATAGTTCAAAGTGCACAATTTATAAAGGAGTGAAAGTAATAGTTCAAAACTTATTATGGGATAGTTCATGAATTATAATAGAATAGTTCATGAATTATAATAGAATAATTCAAAGTGCAAAATTTATAAAGGATAGTGCATAACTTATAAAATGGTAGTTCATGAATTACAATTGAATAGTTCATAACATATAAACGATTAATTTATAAATAATTTGATATAATATATTAAAAAGTAATAGTTCATGGATTAAATGGGAATAGTTCAAAGTTTATAGGAGAATAGTGCATAAATTATAACATAGTAGTTCAAACAATTTTCATTCGTTTTTGGAAAAAAAAAAGTATTCGTTTCGAATTTTTTTTTTCGGGACACGTATCGGCCGTACGTTCGGCCGCACGGCCGTACCGCATTAAATGAACCGTACCTGAACAAAAGCCGTTTTGTTTAATATATTTCAATTAAGGAAATACAATATATTAAGTTTGTAAATAAACAACACGTTCGTAATATTGCACAAGTAGTGAACGGGAGAAGCAAGCAAGCGAAAAAAATGTACAAATAGAATGCACACTTATTTGAAAATGTGTATTCGTGCATCTTATTGCTTCTAACATGAATCAACGTGCATTCTTGCACGAGTAGTGAACGAGTTAGTGAGGCAAGCAGAAAATGTACAAGTGCGTGTTTATTTGTAAATGTACGAGCACGGGTTTGGATTTGATTTCACATCAAAAAATCAAGAGATCTAGATGCGCACGAGTGTAACAGCCGGAATTTCATTCCGGTGTTGTAATAGGAGTCACCGCGACCGTGCTTCACGGTCGCGTAGGATCGCCTACCCACGGGTGCGGCCAACGGAATTGGTAGAGTAAAAGCCAAGATTCCAAGTTTTGAAGGCAAATGCGATCCAGACCCTTACATGGAATGAGAGACGAAGATTGAATAAATCTGTTGCTATAACTTTAGTGAACAACGGAAGATCCAACTTGTTGCGTTGAAATTCCAAGGATATGCGTTAGTTTGGTGGGATCACCTCGTTAAAGAACAAAGAAGAACATTAGATCCGGACATTAACACTTGGGAACAAATGAAGGCCTTGATGAAAGCTAGATTCGTGCCTCCACACTATGGTAGGGTGGTAGGGAAATGAGGCAACGCTTAGAGAACCTCAAGCAAGGTTCCATGACAGTGGAAGAAGTCTACACCGCCATGCAAACGCCGATGGTGAAAGCTAACGTGCAAGAGAATTAGGAATCTATTATGGCTCGATTTTTACGAATTTTACGTCCTTCTTTAGCTAATGAGATTGATCTTTATCCCTATGTTCAATGACTAACTTACGGCATTTGGCTATTAGGATGGAGAAGAAGATCAAAGGACGGAATCAAGGGACAAGTTCTTGGACGATAGAGAAGAAATCTCGTCCATCCTATAGGAATCTTGGCCGAGATTCCACCCGAGTTTTACCCCAGAAAGACAAAGGAAATCGATCCCTTCATGATATAGCAGTACATAAGCCTTCTACTCAGTCTCATCCTTTGAATGAGCCTTTAAAGGATAACAAAGGGGGGGTACTTCTAACTCTACTTTATGTTCTAGAAATAATGTATGCTTTAAATGTCAATGTAGAGGTCACTAAATGCGAGATTGTCCTAATAAAAGGGTTTTATTTCTAAATCAACAAGGGTAATATGAAAGTGAAGAAGAGCATGAGCATGATCATACATATTTCAATGCATTGCATGAGCATGATTGATAGTGATGAAGGTTGTGAATATGAGCATAATAGTAAAGGACCAATCACTAGATCAAGGTTTAAAGCATTGCAAATAATCCAACTACACCTTCTCTAGATTCCATCATAGAAGGATAAATCACAAGGTCAAGAGTAAAGACTATTCATGATGAAGTTACAAGCATGCTAACAACATGTACACTCAAGGAAACCCTACTCACTCTTAGAAATCCTTTGGTGACATTGTTGATTGTTATAGAAAAGTCAAACCACGACCAAGAAGAGTCAACAAGCATAGAAGTTGGATAAGATGAAGGAAGAGTCTCAGAGAAGAAATCTCGGGCACTCTACGTGAATCTCGGCCGAGATATCCACCCAATATTTGCTCTTTGACACGCGTTTGAAGATTCAGCCAAAGATCTTTTAATTTTGGAAATTATCTTTTATATTTCCTACCTTAAAAGCTCTTAAACATTCTTTAAGGTAGGTGTTAATTTTTTTTTATCCTATCTTTGGGATTATTTTATAGTTTTCCTAGATTATCTTTTAAAATATATCTTTCTTAGTTTACATAGAAGGTCTCCCTTATAAATAGCCTTAGTGGGGAGATTATTAGATAGATTAGATTTAATATTATTCCACATATTGTGTGACTTGCAGCTTCACTTATGAAGTTTGTATTTATTCATTCCTGTTCAATCAAAAAGAGTTTTGATTGAATCGTTGTGAAGTCATTGCTAGATTGTGCTTGTGTGTGTTACTCTATTTGAAGGTTGGTCCTCCTGTTCAATACTAGTCCCTCCTTGTGCTTGTCGTGCTTAGAAGGCTTGTATAAAGTTAAAGAAGTGAGGGTTAAGGTAAGCTCTTCGTTAAGGGATTTTGACACATCCATTATTCATCTTCTTATCTATCCATATCATTCATCATTCCACATTCTAAGTTTTCAGAAATCTCAGTATATTCTTGTTGAAATCTCGGCCGATATTTCCATCATCCCACCCGAGATTTTCGTCTGTCGTGGACTTCTAATCTAGATCGGGAACTGCGGATTCAACCCCACATCATGAAACTTCTTTGTCTTCAGAATTAAGTTAGTCATCAGTTAGCCTACTTTAGAGAATCCTTCCACAAATCTCCGATAGTAACCTGCAAGACCAATAAAGCTTCTAACCTCGTTCATATTCTTAGGCGGATGCCATTTTGAAACAGGTACAATTTTTAGTGGGTCAACCATCACACCTTCTACTGAGATCTTATGCCCAAGGAATGCTACTTCTGATAGCCAAAATTCACCTTAGGACAATTTAGCATATAATTTATCCTTTCTCAAAGCTTTAAGGAGAACTGGAAGATAACCTACGTGCTCATCTCGACTTCAAGAGTAAATCAGAATTTCATCAATAAATACCACAACAAAACGGTCTAAGTACTCCCGGAAGACTCGATTCATCAAGTCCATGAAAATTTGGGGCATTAGTGAGCCCAAATGACATCACTACAAACTCATAATGATCATACCTTGTCCGGAACGCCGGTTTTGCAATTTCTTCATCTCGATTTCTCAACTGATAGTAACTAGACCTCAAGTCAATCGATAAAAATACCACCGACCCTTGCAAATGGTCTAGTAAATCATATATCCGGGAAAAGGATACTTATTCTTCACTATTTTTTTGTTTAGCTCTTTGTAATCAATGCACAAGCGGAGAGTACCATACTTATTTTTCACAACAACACTGGCGCTCCCCATGGTGATGCACTTGGTTTGATAAATCCTTCATTAGCAAGTTTCTGCAATTTCTTTTTCAATTCATGCATCTCTACATCTGTCATTCTATACGACGCCTTGAAGATTGGAGTTGAGCTAAGCTCAACCTCAGTTGTGAAGTCTACATCCTACCGTGGAGGAAGTCCTAGTAAGTCATCTAGATACTCACTAATAATAGAAATCTGTGATGACTCGCGTTTCTTGCCCTATCACATAACACAAGTAACCAACACAACCTTGCCTCAACAATCTACAAGCGGTCATGACACTAATGATTTGCCTCGATCTGTTAGGGTGAGAACCCTCAAACACCTGTACTAATTCATCTTCAGTTATGACAATGAACATTCTCTTTCGAAGATCTATCACTGTCCCATGTTGTACAAGTCAATACATACCCAATATTACATCATAATTCTGTATGTCTTTTGTAATCGAGTTAGCTAACCAATCACACACTCCCCTGCGAATAGGAAAATTCCGAGTTTCTCGGGTCCCAACTAGTTGACTACCATCAGGTAATCCCAAAACAAAATTCTCACAATCAAACGCACAAGACAACTTAAGTCAAGCTACACATGCCTCAAGTATAAATGACTGTGTGGATCCGGTGTCAAATAAAATGCACATTGTTTGAGATCATATCAATATCGTACATGTCGTCACTAGCGCATTGGGCTCATCGACCTTCATCTCATAAACACGTCAATTTGCTTTGGATGCACTAGAAGCTTGTTACGACTTCGAATTTGTTGGACATGTTGGTGGTACTGGTCTCTTGAAGGTAGGTGTAGAAGCTTGAGACCTTGGTGGATACCCTCCTCCATCCTTGCAGAAAATAGCAAGATGACCCATTCCACCACACTTGAAGCATTTTTGTGGGTCTCTTGGACAAGTTGACTTGTAGTACCGGTCATTGTTATAATTGTGGCAATGATACCCCCTACTAGGGTCCAATAGTAGTCATTGAAACTCTAAGATCCCGAAATCTACCTTCACCCATCGATAGGTGTAGGCCCCCTAAATCCATCATCTCTATAACTCGAATGATTTGCTAGAATCTTCTATCTCATGGGGCCTTGGTTAAGCAACCTCTCTGCTTTAATTATCCTTTCCACCTTGAGTGCATGATTGTAATGTTCCTATAGGGTCTCACATATATGTTCATCCATGAGGGTCCTAACTAAAGGACTTAACCATACCACAAAGTAGTCGATCTTATCTTCTATGTTCCCCACGATATCAACACCATATGGGAGGATCTCATTATATTTTGCACTAAACTGCACCACTAATATTCCCTCTTTTGGTGGGTGTATAAACTCATACTTCTTTTCCTTTTGCAACGTCACAAGATAGAAGTGAGCTCTTATCTTGCTATTAAATTACTCCCAACTCAAATGACCATTCATAGGCTTCACGGTATCCCACCAATTGTCAGCACACTTAGTCAGTTGAAAAGTGGTGTTGGACAACTTTTGATCTTCAAGGCATCTTACCCTTGAAACTATTTTTCCATTTACTTGAGTCAATGCTCCACTTCAGTGGGCTCTCCTAATAAATCATATGTAGGTTTCTTAAACTTCTCAAGTGCAGCTGTAGTAGTACTAGTATCTCTTATTTCTACCACAGGAAGTTGAGGCTCAACTTGAGGAAATGTTGGTTGAGGTGGCGCTGGTGAGGGTTCACTTTGTGATAAAGCAGCTTGTACAACTAGGCACAAATCACTCTCCACTGCTTGGCCAATCATTTGTTGCAACATCGTCTGAAACCCGGCACTAAACTACACGATAAGGTCATGATCAAAATTACAAGCCACAATATTGAACACAAAGTGCACAAGAAGTATATGGAAAAAATCCATTGAGATGAACACACGTTCATTGTTCGCTCCAAATGGTGTGTGTAAGCTTTAAATTTATAACCCAAGATGTATGCTTAAAACAAGGATGCGAACCCGTAGTGTACGGGTCAATCGTAGTAAAAAGCAAGAAATTTCAGGGGTCGATCACAGGGACTTAGTGAAACAAAGCAGGTGTAGGTAGTCTACGTAATTACTAACCACAAAAGCGATTAAAGCAGTTAAAGATGATAAAAAGTCAATTAAGGAAATATGCAATTCTAGGGATTAAAGCATTTAGTTGTGGTTCCAACTCAAGATCTCAAGATAAGCGGACAAAGCTGAGGTTTTGCAAAGGGAAGGTGTTACTAAAGTGGAATAGATCACCGGGTAAGTCTCACTACTCACTAATCCCAAACCGTAACTCTTATTACCGGGTAAGTCTCAAGAAATTAAGGAAAAGAACTATAACCTCAAACCAACACACCACCTAAGGGAATAGAATCAACCTTTACCGGGTAAGTCTCAGGCTAACTCACAAAGATGGAATGAAAGCACACTCAAACCCCAATAAAGGATAAACCTTTATTACCTACACTTATGATCACGGGTAAACAAACTAAGGAATTACCGGGTAAGTCTCATCCTAAGCTTGCATTGAACCAGAAAAGGTGTAATAAGAATAGGATTTGGCAAACTCTAACACTTAACTCTCAGTTACGGATCAGAAAGGTCACCTCGGTCAGACGAATTCCACCCCGGCCGAGATGTTCATCGACTGAACGAGATGTTCTAGGGTTAAGGATAAAGACTCGAGCTTTCAGGGTCCTACTGGAATTTAAGATTATTCAATCATTGTTTTTCCCACAACCTTCAGCCAATCACCCTAGAATCGTACAAGGAAATTAGCCACTCATGATCATGAAAGCAATAATCAAATTTAAGGGAAGAAGGTGAATAATTGAACACAAAAACCTTAAGAACAAGGCTTCAATGACTGAATCCATTATCAAACAAACAAGCGTTCCTTGGATTACAAATCCAACAAGACAATCAACAAGAAGGGAATCTAAGAAAGTCTTACAAAACCCTTCACAAAAGCTACGAAAGCTATCAACTTCCTTCCTTCAATCTTCCTTCAACCTTCAAAAAGGTTCTTCAAATCTCCAGCTGTAGCGGAGTGTAACGGCTGTCTAAACACGGTTATAGCGGATGTTGGATCTGTGAAAAATCCAACCCTTTTTATAGGAAAATTCCCTCCCAAAGATAAATGATCTTAGAAATATATTTTCTCATAAAATAGGTAAAATATATCAACTGAATTATCTTCTTCCTTCCAAGAATCCAGCCTAAAAATATAAGATCCTTTTTCCAAAAATAAAAGATCTCAGCCAAGAATAAAATATCTCTCGCCGCGTCCAAGGTGTTCGCCTCGGTCGAGCAGCTCCTCTGGATCACCTCGGTCGAGATTGTACTGTAGCTGACCAAGGTGACTCTAAACTGAATGTGAAATCTCTTAAATCTGGTCCAAAGTAAATCTCTAATTCAATTTCATGCTTCTTGGATTCTTCCTTAAGCTCCTAAATGTAGCTCCAATGACTCTTTAGCTCCTTTTGCTCCATTTTAGTCCAAATTGTGCCATTTTACCTACGATTACAACGAAACTTGGTGTAGACCTCGATTCCCGCAAAGGTAGATCAAACGACAATATAATCACATAATATACATTCAAACATGCAGATTATTGAAGATAAAACTTCTAAACAAGTCCCAAAATATAGACTATAATTCATGCTATCAAAATACCCCATACTTGTCCCTTGCTTGTCCCCAAGCAAGTTCCAAATCTTAAGTACAAGATAGAATGAATTATAAATCATTAAGATCAATGAAAAGTATTTCAAAATATTTTTGGTGGTGTGCTCCAATCATAGATCACTCTAAGAGAATGCTTCATGGAATTTAAAATCAAAATATGATCAAAACATTTTATAAATATAAGAAAGTTGTTCATCTTTGCATAAAATCATAGAATGCATAATAAATCATAATTATCGAAATTAATCATGTATAATCCAGTTTAAACCACCAAGTCAATCAACAAGCTCGAGGTCTCAAGGGCTTTTCAAAAGAAGGTCAAGAAACGTGTGAGGGTGGGATGTATATAGGGAATGTGGTGCTAGAATCCGGGAAAAGGATCTTCACTTCACTTGCTTTGAATTTCAACATCTTCCACCAATAAGCTTTGCTTATTTTACTTTTTTACTTTTTGGGATGCATGGACAGAGGTGCACAATAACCGAAGCCTAGGAATTCAGCAATCATCAATTTCTCGAGATGCCTCAAACCCTTGATGCACATACCATTACCCGTTAGGAATATCGCTAAATCCGACTTTGGCAAGACACAAACACCCGGCTATGTGAATGGTGCCGAGTTACTCATCATCATGATTGACTTCCCCAAACCTATTTGTTTCTCTCTAACTTCCAGCCAACATCTCAACTTTTCCTTCACTTGCTTGCTTCCAAATTCCCGGATAGGTAAAGGGAGGCAAATATGTATATGAGGGGCTAAGTATGATCAAGAAGAAGAAGAGAAGAGAATGAATTGCCTTAATCATCCCAGGAAGAAAGTGAGAGAACTCATCATGTAGTGTCAACCTTCAAATTCAACATAATTTGGATAAAAACAAAGTATTAAACATGCCACAAATTTCAAACAAAGCATTTAGCAACTTAAACATACAGGGCTACTATTCGGGCGGACTCGCGCCTTCTTAGAGGCGGAGTCCGCCCGCGCGCAAGCTAACGCGCATGCGCAGCGCGCATGCGCGTTAACTTGCCCGTTATGCATTCAAAAATCGGACCGTTGGACGTACTAGCCGTTGGGGGAATATAGCCGTTGGGGATTTTCGGAGCCTATATAATAACATATGAGACTCATTCACCTTCATCCACAAGTTAGAAAACGTAAAGAAAAAAGTCGTTAAAATGTCATCGTATTCCGATGAAGTTGATGTTGAATCCGATTCTGAAAGCTCGATGATGCCGTTCGATATTGAAAAATATAGTGATCCGGAAGAAATTCTCGCAAAACTTGAAGTAAGTGTACAAACTCATTTTTATACTTTATTGTTATGTCGTTTTATTTTGTCGGAATTATAGAATTTGCAATGTTAGAATAGAGAATCGAAATTATAGAATTTGCAATGTTAGAATAGATAATCGAAATCATAGAATTAGCAATGTTAGAATAGAGAATTGAAATCATAGAATTAGCAATGTTAGAATAGAGAATCGAAATCATAGAATTAGCAATTTTAGAATAGAGAATCGGAATTATAGAATTAGCAATGCAAGAATAGAGAATCGGAATCATAGAATTAGCAATGTTAGAATAGAAATCGGAATTATAGAATTAGCAATGCAAGAATAGAGAATCGGAATTATAGAATTAGCAATGTTAGAATAGAGAATCGAAATCATAGAATTAGCAATGCAAGAATAAAATGATGTGTATTTTTAAAATAATATTCTATGTTATTTTTATTTAGGATCTTATGGATTACTCTCGTGCTCTCGGTACCAATTATTCTTCAAAATTTGAGCTTCATGGATATTTTGCGGATAGAGAGAACTTATTGGGATGGGCTCGGTATGTGGCCAACGCTATGAATATGGTGTTGGTCATTAAAAAATCATGTTTGGATAGAAGGGGTTTTCGTATCCTACAATTGGGTTGTGATAGACACGGATGACCGAGAAAAGAAAAAGACGTAGATCCCGATCATGTTCCAAGTTCTAGCCGGAAAAAAAACTCGAAGAAGTGTATGTGTTTGTTTGAGCTTGTAGGAACCCAAATTGAAGAGGAAAAGTGGACGGTGAGGGTTGTATGTGGATTCCACAACCAAATCATTCCTTCGGTGTTAAGAGGTCATGCATATGTTGGACGTATGACTCCGAAGCAGACCCGAAAGGTGGAGCGTGAATTGAATTCTGGCTTAAAACCGAGACATATATTAAAATCCGTACAATTAGAGGATCCCGACAATGTCACCTCCATCCGTCAAGTTTACAACACCGGTTTGAAGATTAGAATGGAACAAGCCGAAGGAAGATCTCCATTACAACAAGCACTTCACACGTTGACGGAACGTGGATACTATATAAACACTCGGAGAAGTCAAGATTCCGATGAAGTGATTGATTTCTTTATCTCATATCCCGACTCGAGGCATTTGCTAAACATGTTTCCCTATGTTATTGTGATGGACTCGACATATAAGACCAACAAGTAAGCTTCAATTCAAGCCACATTTTTACTTTATTTCATTCACTCATTCTTATTTTCCTTAGAAATTGTAACTCATTCGTTGTTTCGTATTACTTTTAGGTACAATATGCCATTGTTGGAGATCGTAGGCATCACTAGCACCAAGAAGACATTCGCAATTGCTTTTGTGTTCATGGCACAGGAGAATAGAGATCATTACGAGTGGGCTTTGAGGAGGGTCCGGCATTTGTTGTACGGAAAGACGCCCGAGGTGATTGCCACTGATCGTGAGCTTGGTCTTATAAGCGCCTTTGAGGAGGGTCCGGCATTTCCAGCCTATGATTGCCACCGCTCCCGACCAAGAGGCCCCTACGATCATTTGTTCGTTAGCGTATATATATAACAACACACACTTTGTGCCGGTAGGTTGACGATTTACTTTCATTCAATGGACGCCTATTTAGACCTAATATTTACTAACCGTTTTCTGTAATTTCATATTTGTAGGTATGGTTAAAAGATGATGCTCCGTTACCGTTGTTGAGCGACGCTTGGAAAAATAACCATGATCCAAGTGTTGATGGATGGGATGCGCCGTTCATTGAAAGGATAGCTCGTTATGAGGATCTCCGTCGAGCATGGGGAGTTGAACACAATAGTGCAGGATATCTTTAGCCGTTTTGAGAAACCTTACTTGAAATCGTGTTTTAGACGTTTTTATTGTACTTGTTGACAACATTGATTTAGTCGGTTTCATATATGGTTCTCATTATGTTTTAGTAGTTTGAAATAGTTGACTGAAACTTAAGGGAAATAAAATCGCTAAAGAAACTTAGGAAAACATCAAAAGTAAAAAACAATACATATTATCCATCCAAAATAAACATAATAGTATCAAAACAAAAAAAAAACATACGCTCAAGTGTAATATCCATCCAAAATAAATATAAGAGTATTGAACTGCAACTACAAATGTGCTGGAGCTGGAGGATGTTGTGAAGCCCGGACCTGAGATGGAGCCACAGGAGGCGTACGTCTAACTGCCTCCGCTACCATGTAATCTATATCCTCTGCAGAATACGGAAGACCGCGAGCCTGCATCTCTCGTATACGACCTATAAGAATGTGAAGACGCTGCAATACAGAAAATAAAATTTTAACATAATTGAAAATTAAAATAAATAGTAATTTAAATGTTAAAAACAAACGTACTCTTTGATGTGAAACCGGAACAGGTGGGGGACGGTCTATAGGTAACTGGAGTGCAATGGACGTCGGCAAGACGTACGGATGGCAATGGACCGTATACCAAGACATGTACGCATCATCGACGAGCCAAGGAGAGGTAGCTGGTATCAATCCAACTAGTGAAACTCTGATCTCCTCTAGATGGCGGGATGCCTAACGATCGTATGAGAGAGGATATGAAAGCCTAGATCCACGTCCAGTCGCCGGACGAATCTCATGAAGGGGAGGAATACGGGGTAGAGGCACTGTCTGTACGTATCCAAACTGTCGCAAGAAACGGTCCGGCATATACGCCTCCTCTATGTCGGATATCCGTATGATACCCCGATACCGAGAAACACCATGCTCTACGCCAAAATCAAGCACCCGCTCATCATACAAGGTAAAGCACACATCCTCCGCCCTCATCTGGTCCAACTGAGCTCGTAAGGAGTGTAACCTCTCTACGGTAATAGACGGAGTCTTCGGGACAGAAAGTCTCAAACACCACCGTGCATGACCAAGCATATCCGGATCCTCCACAGCGGCACATCCCAATGACGGGAAATGTGCGTAAATCCAAAACTGTACAAATTCTTTTATTAATTTCAATCTTATTAAATAAAGTGACGTTATATAAAGAAAAATATTTACGACAACACACCTGTAACAGGGAAGTACATCTTGCCATCGTCGTCACCTTCTTCCTGGTGGCGTCCCCCAAACATCTGTAAAGATAAGCAAGGGTCCCGGTGCCCCAAGCATACGCGTCTGTCCTCAAATGATCTCGTACTAGATCAATAAGCCATCCTCGCATCCTGTTGGTAGACTTGTCGACTACCAATGTCGACGATATGGACAATAACAGATATGCAGATGCAATAGTGTCATGTGGAGGCTTTGGAAGGGCCAACATCTCAGCGGCTCTACGCCTAATAGTATCGCAGAATAGCTGTGAAGTCTGACGTCTAGCCTCTGCTGGTGATAAGCCAAGACGTTGAACTAGCCAATCAAGTCGTACACTATCATCGACGGAAGTCACCAATGCATCTCCATCAACTGGTAGTCCTATAATAATCTGAACATCGTGTAGTGCTATTCCCATCTCCCCCCATGGCATTTGAAATGTGTTTGTCTCTGGGTGCCACCTCTCGACAAACGCCGTAATCAGACAATGATCGACGCCGCCAAACTGTACGTCCTCCAAATCCGTCAGTCCGCTGCGTCTAGCTAATCCAAACCATGAAAATGCGTCATCTACATCTCGTCGCCACTTACGTAATCTACTGAATGCGTCGAGCCTCCGAACAACTCTAATCACGGGGGAAGCCATACCGGCCCATATAACGCTGGCTCTGTGGTCAGCATAGCATGTCAATAAAGGAGGAGGTATGTTCTCCTCTACCTGCTCCTCATCACGTACATGCTCAGGTAAGTCGTCCGGCTCCCTCGGTTGTGGTATGTCCTGCTGCTGCTGCTCTACCTCAACTCGTATCTCCTCATGCTCATCCTCTAGTATATCATCTAAATGAGACATATCGTGCGCAGAATCCTCCGTGTCGTAATCAGCAGTAAGTGAAATAGGTACGACATCCTCCTCGCCAGCTGCATCTACAGGTGCATGAACCTCTGCATCTGTAGGTGCATCCACAGGTGCCTCAACGGATGCCTCTACAGCTGCATCTACAGGTGCCTGAACGGATGCCGATGCAAGTCTAACTCGTCGAGCTACAGCCTCTCGACGGGCGGAAGCTGTGACTAATCTACTCGCCCTCTTTCTATTATATACATATATATTATAAATGTATATATATATATATATTTATATATAAAATTGTGTTATTATTATAATCATATACATATATATTAAATATATATATATATATATATATATATATATATATATATATTACATTAACTATCATACAATTATTCCTAACTAGCCGAACCTAACTAAACTAAGTAGTTTCAATAATACTAACTATCGATAATAGTCCAATTACAATTATTCCTAACTAGTCAAACCTAACTAAACTAAATAGTTTCAATACTACTAACTATCGAAATTAATCCAATTTCAATTATTCCTAACTAACCGAACCTAACTAAACTAACTAGTTTCAAGTATAATGCAAAAAATAAATAAACGATAAAAAAACAATATTAACTAACCTGGAATTCATTCACAAGTGGTCTAGTCCTAGATCTCTCGATATCTGAATCTCCCTCCATTGTTGGACGTATCGAAAAAAAGAAGAAATGGATGAAAACAAGCGAAAAAAAAAATCGAGGGAAAGGGAAGTGCGCGACGGCTGCGAAACGCGAGGGCAAAGGACGCGGAGCGGAAGCGAGGACGAATAGGGCAAGGGAGGCTGGCCTCTCCGCGCCACCTTAAATAGGCACGGAGGCGAGCTGGGCAGGCGCACATGGGCCTCGCGCAGGCCCAATGCGCGAGGGCCTGCGCGCAGGCGCGCTTGCGCCTTGCGAGTGCGCGAGCCCTTGCGCGCACTCGCAAGGCGCCGGCGCCGGCCTCTATGCCGGCGCCGGATAAAATCACTCTAAACATATCATAAAACCTTTCAAACATATAAAGATTTCAAAACCAATCTACAAACAAAATCTTCACTGAGGTCATATCAAGATACGAAGCATAAAAATCATTTCGAGAACTGTTTTTGTTAAACCACCTCGGTCGAGATGTTCTAATTCAACCGAGGTACTGCACCTCGATTGGTCAGAATCACTTCGGTCGAGGTCATAAAATTTTATTTCTTTAACCCCAGTTTTTGACGTTTTTCTCAATCAAATAACCTGTATGCATGCATGTAGTCGCAGATAAATACATAGAGCAAAATAAGATTATGTGAGTCATACACACATAAAGTCAAATAAGTACATCCACATACCCCATACTTGGGACACATAGTCCCAATGGGTCAAAATAAGTCTAGAAAATAAAGTACTCACCGGACATAAGCTGAACTGCATAAAGAAATAAGAAACAGCTCCCAGATAAGATCATCTCGGTTGACGAAGAACATCTCGGTCGAGGTCCTATGACTGCACCCGAGATGTGTCTCAGTCAAGATTTGTCCTCTCAATTTCTCGAACTTATGTCCTTCTAGTGTAGCTCTTGAGTTGTAATCCTTCCCTAGAGAGTACCTGGTTTCTGTCTAGAACGCCAAAAACAAAGCAAAGCAAAGCAAAAGCAAACTATCTAAAGCTAGAAAAGGGAAAAGAAAGCAATACCTTGGGTTGCCTCCCAAGAAGCGCTTGGTTTAAGGTCGCTAGCTGGACCGTTCCCCATGGAATTACTCAATGTACCTCAAATATCTTTGAGTGCTCATCACATCCATCATAAAACTCTTCCAAGAAGGTTCCGGTTCCTAATTTCACCGGCAAATGGTAGGATCTCCCACGGAAAAGCTTGTATGGTATAGTTCTCACCGGAATCCTACCGGTCTTCTTATGCTTCCGTGGGACATAACTCAGTTTTGCATCCCATCCTTTCCTGGATCGAGAAAACAGTTTCTCGAGAATCCTAGTAGCTTCCCCATCTTTAGCTTGGGGATGGTACAAGGTCCTTAGTATACGAGGGACCCCATACTTGAACAAAAGACACTTCATCACCTTAGTGGTGAAGCGCTTGTTAACTTCACTCCTTATAATCCAAGGAGCATCTTCTTCCAAAAATTTCATGGGAGGTTTCATCTTGATCTTAGGAGGTTCTTTCGGAAGAGACCACCAACTCTTCGGTGCATCCCTGAAGAAATCTAGAACTTTAGTAGGAATTTCAAAGGGAGTAAGAGAAGGCACCTTATAAAGTTCTCCAAAACTTGGGACAAGTTTCATGTTAGGTTGATAATCCACACATGAAATCTTTCCCAACACAACTGATCTTTCTTCTACCTTGGCCACAATCTCAGTAATTTGGCCAAGGTTCTCTGCATCTTCCACTTTCAGTTCTACAGATTCTTCTTCCATCTCGGCCGATCTCTCTTCCACCTCGGCCGATCTCTCTTTCACCTCGGCCGAAGTCTCAACAGTTGGATCGAGATCTTCCACATCTTCCTCTTCCTCAAAAGCTTCAGGAGGAAATCCTGGTTCGATTGGGGGAATGCT
Organism: Fagopyrum homotropicum; assembly: GCA_033239125.1. Lineage (NCBI taxonomy): Eukaryota > Viridiplantae > Streptophyta > Magnoliopsida > Caryophyllales > Polygonaceae > Fagopyrum > Fagopyrum homotropicum. Next base: position 32,739,635 of record BSWB01000007.1, on the reverse strand, counting down.
TGAAACTTGCAGCACTTCCTTATGCTCCTCTTCCGGCTTAACATAGGATAGGGTGCTTTCCTTGAGCTCCTCCACCTTCTTCATCAACTTCTCCCATCTTGATTCAAGAGAATCTTCAAGAGGTTGCTCATAAATCTTTCTAGGGACATTCATCTCATCCCATATCGCAAGCTCCTTCTCAATGGAATTTTCTCTTTCCTTTTCATTGTTAAACCAATAAAAGGAGTATTTTTCTTCGAAGTATTCATAATGGTCCGCCCTATCACTTTGTCTTGCTATCCAGGCTTGATCAAATATAGTCATCGGATATCCTGAAAACTACAAAACTCATAGGAAAACTTGTTCTTTGGCGAAACTCTGTTCCGTTGAGAATTTCGCATGTACCTAAGAACACAAATCTGCAAGAACACTCAAGTAGAGTGGTTAGTAGCAACAGGGGCAATTGCCCCAAAAGACAACCGCAACCGGCTCGGTCTAGACCAAGTCCCCGGCAACGGCGCCAAAAACTTGTTCGCTCCAAATGGTGTGTGCAAGCTTTAAATTTATAACCCAAGATGTATGCTTGAAACAAGGATGCGAACCCGCAGTGTACGGGTCAATTGTAGTAAAAAGCAAGAAATTCTAGGGGTCGATCACAGGGACTTAGTGAAACAAAGCAGGTGTAGGTAGTCTACGTAATTACTAACCACAAAAGCGATTAAAGCAATTAAAGATGATAAAAAGTCAATTAAGGAAATATGCAATTCTAGGGATTAAAGCATTTAGTTGTGGTTCAAACTCAAGATCTCAAGATAAGCGGACAAAGCTGAAGTTTTGCAAATATAAGGTGTTACTAAAGTGGAATAGATCACCGGGTAAGTCTAACTACTCACTAATCCAAAACCGTAACTCCTATTACCGGGTAAGTCTCAAGGAATTAAGAAAAAGAACTATAACCTCAAACCAACACACCACCTAAGGGAATAGAATCAACCTTTACCGGGTAAGTCTCAGGTTAACTCACAAAGATGGAATGAAAGCACACTCAAACCCCAATAAAGGATAAACCTTTATTACCTACACTTATGATCACGGGTAAACAAACTAAGGAATTACCGGGTAAGTCTCATCATAAGCTTGCTTTGAACCAGAAAAGGTGTAATAAGAATAGGATTTGGCAAACTCTAACACTTAACTCTTAGTTACGGATCAGAAAGGTCACCTCGGTCAGACGAATTCCACCCCGGCCGAGATGTTCATCGACTGAACGAGATGTTCTAGGGTTAAGGATAAAGACTCGAGCTTTCAGGGTCCTACTGGAATTCAAGATTATTCAATCATTGTTTTTCCCACAACCTTCAGCCAATCACCCTAGAATCGTACAAGGAAATTAGCCACTCATCATCATGAAAGCAATAATCAAATTTAAGGGAAGAAGGTGAATAATTGAACACAAAAACCTTAAGAACAAGGCTTCAATGACTGAATCCATTATCAAACAAACAAGCGTTCCTTGGATTACAAATCCAACAAGACAATCAACAAGAAGGGAATCTAAGAAAGTCTTACAAAACCCTTCACAAAAGCTACGAAAGCTATCAACTTCTTTCCTTCAATCTTCCTTCAACCTCAGAAAGGTTCTTCAAATCTCCAGCTGTAGCGGAGTGTAACGGCTGTCTATGCACGGTTATAGCGGATGTTGGATTTGTGGAAAATCCAACCCTTTTTATAAGAAAATTCCCTCCCAAAGATAAAAGATCTTAGAAATATATTTTCCCATAAAATAGGTAAAATATATCAACTGAATTATCTTCTTCCTTCCAAGAATCCAGCCTAAAAATATAAGATCCTTTTTCCAAAAATAAAAGATCTCAGCCAAGAATAAAATATCTCTCGCCGCGTCCAAGGTGTTCGCCTCGGTCGAGCACCTCCTCTGGATCACCTCGGTCGAGATTGTACTGTAGTTGACCGAGGTGACTTTAAACTGAATGCGAAATCTCTTAAATCTGGTTCAAAGTAAATCTCTAATTCAATTTCATACTTCTTGGATTCTTCCTTAAGTTCCTAAATGTAGCTCCAATGACTCTTTAACTCCTTTTCCTCCATTTTAGTTCAAATTGTGCCATTTTACCTACGATTACAATGAAAGTTGGTGTAGACATCGATTCCCGCGAAGGTAGATGAAATGACAATATAATCACATAATATACATTCAAACATGCAGATTATTGAAGATAAAACTTCTAAACAAGTCCCAAAATATAGACTATAATTCATGCTATCAAAATACCCCATACTTGTCCCTTGCTTGTCCCCAAGCAAGTTTCAAATCTTAAGTACAAGATAGAATGGATTATAAATCATTAAGATCAATGAAAAGTATTTCAAAATATTTTTGGTGGTGTGCTCCAATCATAGATCACTTTAAGAGAATGCTTCATGGAATTTAAAATCAAAATATGATCAAAACATTTTATAAATATAAGAAAGTTGTTCATCTTTGCATAAAATCATAGAATGCATAATAAATCATAATTATCGAAATTAATCATGTATAATCCAGTTTAAACCACCAAGTCAATCAACAAGCTCGAGGTCTCAAGGGCTTTTCAAAAGAAGGTCAAGAAACGTGTGAGGGTGGGATGTATATAGGGAATGTGGTGCTAGAATCCGGGAAAAGGATCTTCACTTCACTTGCTTTGAATTTCAACATCTTCCACCAATAAGCTTTGCTTATTTTACTTTTTTACTTTTTGGGATGCATGGACAGAGGTGCACAATAACCGAAGCCTAGGAATTCAACAATCATCAATTTCTCGAGATGCCTCAAACCCTTGATGCACATACCATGACCCGTTAGGAATATCGCTCAATCCGACTTTGGCAAGACACAAACACCCGGCTATGTGAATGGTGCCGAGTTACTCATCATCATGATTGACTTCCCCAAACCTATTTGTTTCTCTCTAACTTCCAGCCAACATCTCAACTTTTCTTTCACTTGCTTGCTTCCAAATTCCCGGATAGGTAAAGGGAGGCAAATATGTATATGAGGGGCTAAGCATGATCAAGAAGAAGAAGAGAAGAGAATGAATTTCCTTAATCATCCCAGGAAGAAAGTGAGAGAACTCATCATGTAGTGTGAACCTTCAAATTCATCATAATTTGGATAAAAACAAAGTATTAAACATGCCACAAATTTCAAACAAAGCATTTAGCAACTTAAACATATCATAAAACCTTTCAAACATATAAAGATTTCAAAACCAATCTACAAACAAAATCTTCATTGACGTCATATCCAGATACGAAGCATAAAAATCGTTTCGAAAACTATTTCTGTTAAACCACCTCGGTCGAGATGTTCTAAGGCGACCGAGGTTCTGCACCTCGATTGGTCAGAATCACTTCGGTCAAGGTCATAAAATTTTTTTTCTTTAACCCCAATTTTTGACGTTTTTCTCAATCAAATAACCTGTATGCATGCATGTAGTCTCAGATAAACACATAGAGCAAAATAAGATTATGTGAGTCATACACACATAAAGTCAAATAAGTACATCCACATACCCCATACTTGGGACACATTGTCCCAATGGGTCAAAATAAGTCTAGAAAATAAAGTACTCACCGGACATAAGCTGAACTGCATAAAGAAATAAGAAACAGCTCCCAGATAAGATCATCTCGGTTGGCGAAGAACATCTCGGTCGAGGTCCTGTGACTGCACCCGAGATGTGTCTCAGTCAAGCTTTGTCCTCTCAATTTCTCGAACTTATGTCCTTCTAGTGTAGCTCCTGAGTTGTAGTCCTTCCCTAGAGAGTACCTGGTTTCTGTCTAGAACGCCAAAAACAAAGCAAAGCAAAGCAAAAGCAAACTATCTAAAGCTAGAAAAGGGAAAAGAAAACAATACCTTGGGTTGCCTCCCAAGAAGCGCTTGGTTTAAGGTCGCTAACTGGACCGTTCCCCATGGAATTACTCAATGTACCACGAATATCTTGGAGTGCTCATCACATCCATCATAAAACTCTTCCAAGAATGTTCCGGTTCCTAATTTTACCGGCAAATGGTAGGATCTCCCACGGAAAAGCTTGTATGTTATACTTCTCACCGGAATCCTACCGGTTTTCTTATGCTTCCGTGGGACATAACTCAGTTTTGCATCCCATCCTTTCCTGGATCGAGAAAACAGTTTCTCGAGAATCCTAGTAGCTTCCCCATCTTTAGCTTGGGGATGGTACAAGGTCCTTGGTATGCGAGGGACCCCATACTTGAACAAAAGACACTTCATCACCTTAGTGGTGAAGCGCTTGTTAACTTCACTCCTTATAATCCAAGGAGCATCTTCTTCCAACAATTTCATGGGAGGTTTCATCTTGATCTTAGGAGGTTCTTTCGGAAGAGACCTCCAACTCTTCGGTGCATCCCTGAAGAAATCTAGAACTTTAGTAGGAATTTCAAAGGTAGTAAGAGAAGGCACCTTATAAAGTTCTCCAAAACTTGGGATAAGTTTCATGTCAGGTTGATAATCCACACATGAAATCTTTTCCAACACAACTGATCTTTCTTCCACCTTTGCCACAATCTCAGTAATTTGGCCAAGGTTCTCTGCATCTTCCACTTTCAGTTCTACAGATTCTTCTTCCATCTCGGCCGATCTCTCTTCCACCTCGGCCGATCTCTCTTTCACCTCGGCCGAAGTCTCAACAGTTGGATCGAGATCTTCCACATCTTCCTCTTCCTCAAAAGCTTCAAGAGGAAATCCTGGTTCGATTGGGGGAATACTTGAAACTTGCAGCACTTCCTTATGCTCCTCTTCCGGCTTAGCATAGGATAGGGTGCTTTCCTTGAGCTCCTCTACCTTCTTCATCAACTTCTCCCATCTTGATTCAAGAGAATCTTCAAGAGGTTGCTCATAAATCTTTCTAGGAACATTCATCTCATCCCATATCGCAAGCTCCTTCTCAATGACCTTTTCTCTTTCCTTTTCATTGTTAAACCAATAAAAGGAGTATTTTTCTTCCAAGTATTCATAGTGGTCCGCCCTATCACTTTGTCTTGCTATCCAGGCTGGATCAAATGTAGTCATCGGATATCCTGAAAACTATAAAACTCATAGGAAAACTTGTTCTTTGGTGAAACTCTGTTCCGTTGAGAACTTCGCATGTACCTAAGAACACAAATTTGCAAGAACACTCAAGTAGAGTGGTTAGTAGCAATAGGGGCAATTGCCCCAAAAGACAACCGCAACCGGCTCGGTCTAGACCAAGTCCCCGGCAACGGCGCCAAAAACTTGTTCGCTCCAAATGGTGTGTGCAAGCTTTAAATTTATAACCCAAGATGTATGCTTGAAACAAGGATGCGAACCCGCAGTGTACGGGTCAATCGTAGTAAAAAGCAAGAAATTCTAGGGGTCGATCACAGGGACTTAGTGAAACAAAGCAGGTGTAGGTAGTCTACGTAATTACTAACCATAAAAGCGATTAAAGCAATTAAAGATGATAAAAAGTCAATTAAGGAAATATGCAATTCTAGGGATTAAAGCATTTAGTTGTGGTTCTAACACAAGATCTCAAGATAAGCGGACAAAGCTGAAGTTTTGCAAATGGAAGGTGTTACTAAAGTGGAATAGATCACCGGGTAAGTCTCACTACTCACTAATCCAAAACCGTAACTCCTATTACCGGGTAAGTCTCAAGGAATTAAGGAAAAGAAATATAACCTCAAACCAACACACCACCTAAGGGAATAGAATCAACCTTTACCGGGTAAGTCTCAGGCTAACTCACAAAGATGGAATGAAAGCACACTCAAACCCCAATAAAGGATAAACCTTTATTACCTACACTTATGATCACGGGTAAACAAACTAAGGAATTACCGGGTAAGTCTCATCCTAAGCTTGCATTGAACCAGAAAAGGTGTAATAAGAATAGGATTTGGCAAACTCTAACACTTAACTCTCAGTTACGGATCAGAAAGGTCACCTCGGTTAGACGAATTCCACCCCGGCCGAGATGTTCATTGACTGAACGAGATGTTCTAGGGTTAAGGATAAAGACTCGAGCTTTCAGGGTCCTACTGGAATTTAAGATTATTCTATCATTGTTTTTCCCACAACCTTCAGCCAATCACCCTAGAATCGTACAAGGAAATTAGCCACTCATCATCATGAAAGCAATAATCAAATTTAAGGGAAGAAGGTGAATAATTAAACACAAAAACCTTAAGAACAAGGCTTCAATGACTGAATCAATTATCAAACAAACAAGCGTTCCTTGGATTACAAATCCAACAAGACAATCAACAAGAAGGGAATCTAAGAAAGTCTTACAAAACCCTTCATAAAAGCTACGAAAGCTATCAACTTCCTTCCTTCAATCTTCCTTCAACCTCAAAAAGGTTCTTCAAATCTCCAGCTGTAGCAGAGTGCAACGGCTGTCTATGCACGGTTATAGCGGATGTTGGATTTGTGGAAAATCCAACCCTTTTTATAGGAAAATTCCATCCCAAAGATAAAAGATCTTAGAAAAATATTTTCCCATAAAATAGGTAAAATATATCAACTGAATTATCTTCTTCCTTCCAGGAATCCAGCCTAAAAATATAAGATCCTTTTTCCAAAAATAAAAGATCTCAGCCAAGAATAAAATATCTCTCGCCACGTCCAAGGTGTTCGCCTCGGTCGAGCAGCTCCTCTGGATCACCTTGGTCGAGATGGTACTGTAGCTGACCGAGGTGACTCTAAACTGAATGTGAAACTTAAATCTGGTCCAAAGTAAATCTCTATTTCAATTTCATGCTTCTTGGATTCTTCCTTAAGCTCCTAAATGTAGCTCCAATGACTCTTTAGCTCCTTTTGCTCCATTTTAGTCCAAATTGTGCCATTTTACCTACGATTACAACGAAACTTGGTGTAGACCTCGATTCTCGCAAAGGTAGATGAAACGACAATATAATCACATAATATACATTCAAACATGCAGATTATTGAAGATAAAACGTCTAAACAAGTCCCAAAATATAGACTATAATTCATGCTATCATTCATCATCAAAATTCAAACGAAATAGACAATGTTTGTGCTTCTTAGTAAACACGAGTAAATCATGTATACAAAGTGCACGAGGCGAACAAAGGAGGCACAAGATGAACTAACACGCTTAAGATAAACACAATTGAGGTGACCAAAGAAGTCACTAACAACAAGCAATTAAACTAATCGGAAACGAAGGACTCAATTACAAAACCGCCAAACAAAACCCAATAACATGAACCAAATACAAATCGTTAACTTAGAATATCAAATACACATGAACGAAAACATATGTATGACACGATCATCAAGATAATTCGCATACAAAAAAGGTATAAGATCTTTCGATTATGGAAAGTGCTATCACTACACATATAACATTTTACAATTTAATCTTAATACCATTTATGTATTTTAAGCCATCAACTCTAGAAGCTCTCATTTCTTACATAAAATTGGTTTTCACTGAACAATATTCCTTAAGAAATATTGTTACTGAACAACTAGCTTATGAAGCTAGGAATAAGAATAAAGAGAATAAACTCAAGGTTTTCATAAACAATGACCGATACTCTATTATAATCAAGAATAAAATCAACGGAAACAAAAAGATTGGGGTACATATGCTACGCACTACTAGCAAGAGGCAAGACTCAAGAGCTAGCTTGAATTTTATTTAATTTTGGTAGAAAGTCAAGGTGATGAAGTTGTTCAAGTTCTGGGTAAAATTGCAAGCCTCTTCAAATGCTCGATCTTTGTCTTCATAACCCGACTCACCCTCACCTTATTTATGGCCTCGATTGCAGAGTACTTGTTCAACCACCATCCATCCATCCCAACCCTAATCCCCCACGTACTCACAAGCGTCGCGTTGAGCGCCTGGTCAAATTTCCTTACATTCGGCCAACATATGATGGGCACCCCGTGGCTATACTCTCCGCCACGGAGCTCCAACTACCGTTCCTCAACTGTATCCCGACAACCTTATGACTAAAAACCTTCCTCTCAAAACCTCCATTCTTACACCACCCCAGAACACTAGTACAGAAATGCACATTTAACACGGTTCCGTGTGCATTATTTAACACGATTATGAACCGTGCTAAAACTGCATGTGGTAAATGTGTTTAACACGGTTGGGAAAGAACCGTGTTAAACGTATTTACCACGGTTCATGTTTCAACCGTGTTAAACGTCTTTACCACGGTTTGATGCGAACTGTGGAAAACGTGTTTACCACACGCAATTTTAGAACAGTTAGGCGTGAACCGTTGTAAGATCCTAGTTTTTGTCTTCACCGCCCCCGCGGTGAAGAGGGCCGCCCCGCGGCCAGCCGCCCCTGCGGTTGTGTTGATCCGCCCTCGCGGATTTACGACAGATCGCACCGATCTATTTTCGTTCGTTTTATCTTTCTTCCATAGATAGAACATCCGATATTCTATCTTATGGGCCGGTTTCCTTGTCTTCTTTCTAACCCTAGACGCCCTTTCCGTCTAGCGTTCCAGCCCTCCCTATATATTCTCTCCTTTTTCTCTTTTTCCCGTCTCTTGCTTACGTACTTTTCAACCCTAGAGCGCTGCAGCCATCCCTTGCTTCCGGCAACCTTGCTGAACGTGTAAGTTCATCTCTTCTGGTTTCTTGTTCACGTTCTTACAAGTTGCTGCATGCCTTTTGTTCGCCTCAAAGTGTGCGTCACAAAGTCTTAAATTTATATCTAAAACTTATGCAAAAGCGAACCCACAGTGTACGGATCGACGTAGTAAAACAAGAATTCCAGAGTATCGAACTCAGGGATTTGGGGGGAACAAATTCAGTTCACAAATTGTCAGGCAAATATCAAAAGCTTTTGTAAAGATGATAAGGAAAACAACGATTCTACAAATTCTGGTATCCAATTGTGACGATCGATTCAAGATATTCTAAAGATATAAGGACAGAGTCGGGATTGCAAAGGTATATCTAAGGTAAGGTTATGTACGGTGAAGTTCCAAAACCCTATATGTCTTACCCAAAGGCTCTCTCTATAAAGGTTGTTGAGGCTGCAGTATAGAAAGGATCTAAGGACAAGATTAAAATCTCAAATACCCATGCCCACCCAAGGAAATCAAAGATAAGCTAAAAAGGTTAAGGTTGTGACACTCGAAACCAAAGTAGAGGATGTTGAGTCTCACTACTACCTAGAAAAGGTAATCCAAGGCTAGGTTAAAGCAAATCTTTAACTTTGGATCAAAGCGAAATCAAAGTACGTACGATAGGGGAAACAACGGCCAGATCTTGAGGAACCACGTCCGTGGAACTCAAGAACAAGCCGTGGAAAAGGTCGACGACGAGGTTTCTTGCAACTCTCAGGGTCCAATCTGTTTAAGTTAAATCTATCATCATCTATGCCACAATTATCAACCATTCACCTTACAATCGCTAAAGGGTTTTAGCCAACAATCATCATAATCAAATCAATAATCAAATATAAAAGAGAAAAAGGGTAAAACCTTGAAATCTCAATAAAAATCACAAAACCAATGTTAATCAAACACAATAATCGTAACTTGCGTTCAATGAATGTAGAACAAGGTATGAATCTCTCACAAATCTCAAGGAACAAAGAAGAACGGAATGTCAATCCGCCTTCAAAGTGAAAACCTAAGATCTTTTCCAAGTACGCAATCTTCAAATGTGTCCTTCCTAAATCTTCCATCAATTCTTCTCGAATGTAATCTTGTAAAGAATCTCAACTTCTCCCTAACGTTGGGGCTCCAAGTCCGCCCTTCAATGTTGAAGCCTATATGATATTTGTAGGGATAAATCTAGGGTTTTTAAAGACAAAACCCTAGATATTTGGGTTGAAAAGAAGTCGAGCCCGCTGGTATCACAAAATACTCTAGACCGCGTCAGACGGTATCAGAGAATACTTTGGCGCGTCAAACGGTATCAGAGAATACTTTGTCGCGTCAGACGGTATCAGAAGATACTTTAGCACATCAGACGGTATCAGAAGATACTTTATCACATCAGACGGTATCAGAAGATACTTTGACGCGTCCTAATTCCTTTTATGCTCCTTTTTGTCCCGCTTTAAGGCTTGGTCAATAAAATATGTCATTTCGCTCCATAATTCGCCAAATTACCTACAAATGCAATAAAACTATGTGTAGACCTCTATTCTCACAAAGTATGTTAATATAACCATAAATGCCATGAATGTATGTCTATGCATGCAAAATAAAGGGAAAATCTATATAAATACATTCCTAAATATAGGTCATAATTCATGTCATCACCTTCTCTTCCTGTTTTGGTTTCTTCCTCTTGTTCTTCTCTTTTCTTCTTCCCCAAGAATCAAGTTTGATCCTTGATTCTTGTGGAGCGTTCCGTTGTTGATCCTTTCATGTTCTCAAGCTCTCTGGAGTTGAGTCTTGACATGTTGGAACCAAAGGTTCGAGCTTTGGTTGTCCTTGATGTGAGTTCGGTCGAAGAGGAATCCCGACAGAGCTTCTGTCAGTGCAGCCGCCCCTGTGCCTGCACCAGCCACCCCTGCGTGTTGCCGCCCCTGCGCCTCTGACTTGCCGCCCCTACGGTTTCTCTACAGTAGCTCCCGTCTTTGGTGAGATGCTTCCTTCCTTCCTTTCCCTCGTTCTTTTCCTTGGTCCTTTTGGTTGTTCCTTGTCCCCTGAGTTGCTATAAGACTAAAGTTGAGTCCTTAGCTTGTGGAGATCTCTTAGAGATCGTTGAGCCTAGAATTTATAGACTTCTAGCAACCGTTCTGTTCCTGATCCGTGTTGCTTGTTCGTACAGGCTTTCCTTATCCTTTCCTGAGGGAAACTAAGCTTCCTTGAGTGTTCTCTGAGTTGTTGCTGAGCCTTTTGTGTTACCTTCGAGTGAGGTAAGTCCCTCAGACTTACTTAGCTTCATTATGCGTATTAGTTAGATTGTATTGGCTTGTTTGTGTTGTTATCATGTTTATAACGGATAATTGGAAATAGGATTCTGTTAGCATGAAATATTGTGATATTTTAGGCACGTTTTCTAAGTGTATTTCATCCATATTGATAGTCATTGATTAAACATTGATGCATTTGTGAGTTAGTTTGCTTATATTGTCGATATAGAGGTCTACACAAGCTTTATGTTGATTGTAGGCAATTAAGAGCTATTTCCGAACGGATTAGCGAGGATGGAGTTTGATTGAGCATGTCCAAAGATTGAGGACATCTATAGGAGCTAAGATGGTGCTAACTTGAAGAATAGCACGAGGAAAGGAAGAATTACGGTTTAACCCTAAACCACGCTCTAAAATACGGCCGTACTACATTCCACGTTCAAGTCCACGGCCGTGGAACCTTGGCAAGGGAAGCGTGGTTCATTCCAGCAACTTCTACGGCCGTGGAAGGATTGAAACAAACCGTGACAATTTCCACGCTCTAAATTACGGTCGTGGAACCCCTCCACGACCGTGATCTTGGCAATATTTTTCGTACACTTTGAAGCCACGATCTTCTACGGAATTGGGCCGGGCTTATATTTTATCTTACACTATAAAAGGACGGAAGAAGAGAGATTCCGTCACCTCTGCTTAGGCTCACCTTCGCTTACGCTTAGACGCACTTTCGTCTACACTTGGAATTGCCCTAATTTCGCATTTTGGCGGAGATTGTGATTGAGAGATTTGCGCTTTGCTATTGAGATTTCCGGATTGACGGAAGAGTTGAAGATTCGGAAGATTGTTTGTGAGAAGATTTCGCTTCTCGTTTAGGTTTGATTTGAAGACGGATTGACATCCCGTTCTTCGTTCTTATCTAAGATTGTGATTGTTTGCATTATTCCAAATCTATTGACGTTATTGTTCTTGATTTGTGGATTTGAGATTGACTTGAGAGTTATTCAAGGTTTTCGGAAGTTTTCATCTTTCATTCTTTAAAATCTTGAATTTGATATCAATATGACTATTGTTGGCTAAAATCCTTTAACAATTCTAAGGTGAAGGGTTGATAGTTGTGGCTTAGATGATGATAGATCGATCGCAAATAGATTGGACCCTGAGAGTTAGAGAGAATCGCCGACGAACCCTAATCCACGGTCTGTTCTTGAGCTTCCACGGCCGTGGAACTCAAGAACTACCCGTAATTTTGTGTCAGTTTACGAACTTGCTTTTACTTTAATCCAAAGTTAAAGATTTGCTTTAACTTAGTCTTGGCTTGCCTTTTCTAGGTGGTAGTGAAGCCTCAACAACCTCTACCTCGATTGTGAGTGTCACAACCTTAATCGGTTTAGTTAGTCTTGATCCTTGGATTACAAGTTTGGGTATTTGACGTTAATTCTTATCTTTAGATCCTTTCTATATTGAAGCCTCAACAACCTTTATAGAGAGTGTCTTTTAGGTAGGTCATATAAGGCTTTTTTGGAACTTCACCTTACGATTACCTTACATTCGTATACCTTTGCAAACCTCAACTCTGTCCTTATATCTTTAGTATATCTTGAATCGATTGCCGCAGCTGGATTCCTGGATCTTTAGGATTGTTGTTTTTTCAATATTTGAAAAGCTCACATATTCACTTGCTTGATAACCTATAACTGGATTTAACCCCCCAAATCCCTGTGTTCGATACTCTGGAATTCTTGCTCAACTATATCGATCCGTACACTGCGGGTTCGCTTGCTTGATTCTAGTTTTATAAATTTAAAGCTTATTTGCACGCACGCTAAGTGGCGAACAGATTCACCCTTTGATAACCTTAACTGGCCCAAGGGTATTATAACCGGGCGGTGACCACTTGTCTAGTTCTACAGGAGACTAGAATGTGCTCTTGCAACCCAGACCCGTAGGTAACGAATAGTACTGATCTATTCCTATTGGTAGACAGAAGCGGAGACGAGTTTTGGGAGATTCTCGTGTGACAAAAGAAGTTGAATTAGTAATGGATAACCTTAATGAAAGATAATAACCGGTTGATGTGTGAGCATGCTATGTGTTTTCTTTACCTTATGTGTGTTTGTGCCTTTACGCTCTTGCTTGTGCCGAGAATGTTAGCTAACGGTTTATACCGTAGTTGTAGATGTTCCGCAGGTCCAGGATGTTGTTGAGTGATCCGGATGGTGTGGTCAGCGGGGTTCCCGTACATTATAGGATGGGATAGGATTTTTGTTTCTTTTGTTGTTCCCCTTTTGTTTTGAACTCGGCTGTGGAGCTTTTGTGTTTTCTTTTGTTTAAACCTTTGGTTTTATATTGAGTTTTGGTTTTCATTCGTTTGTGCCTTGTTGTAAGATCCGTTTGTTGTTGCTACTCTGAGGGTCGGGACCCATTGTGCGGTCCTAGCCCGTAACACTTCGAGTTCCCAGAACTTGGAGTGTTACAACCGTGTTACACGTCTTTATAACGGTTCACACCAAACTGTGTTAAACATGTTTAACACGCTTAAGATGGAACGTGGTAAACATGTTTACCACATGCAATTTTACCACGGTTCCATCCCAACTGTGTTAAAAAGTGTCGTGTCAATCGTGTTTATCGGCTCTCTTCGAACCGTGTTAATCGTGTTTACCACTGTTATCCTCGAACCGTGATAATCGTGTTTACCACGGTTCTCTTCGAAATATGTTTAACACGGTGCTATAGAACCGTTGTAATAATGTTGAATCCTGGTAATAATACTGAACCATGTTAAATTAGTAGCGCGTGTTAAATGTGAATTTGACCGTGATAAATGTGTTTTTCACGGTTTCATCTACAACCACAGTAATATTATATATATTTTTTGATTAAGCTATATTGTTGCGCATATATACCGTACACCTATAGTAATTCAACACAATGAACAAGCTAAACTGGAAGGCTAACCGACAAATAATACTTAAAGACAATCATCAACAATACCATGATGATCGATCAATCAAATATAACCATGTCAATTGACAACAATAATCATTTCGATCATCTCAAAATACTAATCGATCACTAAAAATCCATAAGTATTTCATAAGATACCTAGCTATTTACTTCAATATCCGTTCTTTCAACTTAATGAAACCAATGCAACTAGTGTAAACGTATGAATTGTTGCACATAACTAACCCACTGATCTCGAACCTCATCGATTTGCTTTTGTGAATACGACACCGACTTAGCTGACTCTGAAAACCACTGTCAATTAAGGAGAAATGATTTAGTGAGGAAACATGTCATATATACATGACAACACAAGAAAAGTGAATATAGCTAATACAAGTCATAAGTATAGTGAACTTCACTAATAATAAATCAATTTTGACAAGAGACGATTTTGACAAGTTAATAATTGCAACTAATTAGAGAAGTAACTACAATTATACACATATATACCTTCTTAGAAACTTGATCGTGTCCTCCTGCGATAATCTCTTGAATGAATAGAAGGACATAATAACCACAATTTGCATTATTTTTCTGGTGAGGGCACTACAAAATAATCAACATTAATGAATTTAGATAATAGTCATCACCTTTTTTATAAACTAATAAATTGAAGAGGTAACCAACACATTTGATAACAAACTTTTGATAACAAAGATAACTAAAACTAAAATTTACTTCAATCCATTTTATCGCCTTCTTAGGCTTGTTGAGAGATTTGTTAGCAATCCACACCTTCATACCCCTATTTACACAAAGATATATTACTACAAGGTCACATGTCATTGACTTCATAGATATATTTATAACATGTTTCATACTTACGTTTCAGTTATATGCTTGATGTCGACTACCAAATTTTCTCCCATTGGATTGAGCCAAAAGACTACATTCTTAAATGGATTTACAACACACAACATCCAGTGTCCCCTAGGCAATATTCATATAATTAAATTTCTCAAATAAACCAAATTTAACAAAATAATTGTAATATGAATAGCATATCAATGTTATAATCAACACTTACTTGGTTAAATATGGAGAAAAGAACAATTGCTTTGTTTGAGCTTTTTCCATAGCATTCGCAATATATACTGATCGCGCAGTATTCTTAAGATTGAGATCCATCCAATTCTGTGGGCTCTTCGGCAATGTTTGGACATAGAAAACCAAATTGATCTAGAGTCTTTTTCTTTTCACAAGCCTTTAGCACATACCTATCTCATAAATTTCAAAATTTTATTACTAATAATAAAACGTTAACAATAACATATCGTGGCATATACATACATATAAAATTAAATGAGAAAAAATCACTTACCCGATATAGACAGACACATGTACTAGTCCAATCTCACCATGCTTCAATAATTTGAAGATATCCTCCTTAGTAACTTGCAATTCGCCCTTATTTTTAAATGCTTTAGAAATTGGAATCACAATTGTGGATCTCATCATTTTGGCAATTGTATACATCATCCCCAAAGTTGAGATGGTAAGTTTCACAGACTTATCCATTGTCAACCACTCCTCCCTTTGTACCTTCATTGGTGGACTTTTATTGCTCGTATTTGATGCTTCCGAAAGTCTATCAAAGTTATCACTCATCTCCATTCCATTCTTCTCATTTTACAATGGAAGTGCCTTTCACACAAATCATCATTAAATCTTGTGAAAAATAAGTAATCGAGCAATAAACTTATCAAATAGTTCCCTTTTCCAAATAAATGAGTTCAACTGGCCATTCCACAAAACCGCTCAAAGCATCAAATACAACAAAAGCTTCTTTAGTAGGTAGAGGTAAAGGTGCATCAGGCACCTTAGGATCAGTGACGGTAACCTTCATGTGTCCATGTTTTAATGGCTTATTATGAACCATTGTCACTTCCGAATCAGGGCCCTTAAATACTTTTCCTATGGCAACTATCGAATGACCCGGATCTAGTAAAGCCAATTGGCAGTCAGTCCAACCCTATTAAGCATTGATATTGTCAACACCAACAATGTCTAAATAAAAGTGAAACAAAAGTACAAAATATTAGAGCTTACCTCGGGAAAATCTGTATCATGACAACTTTTCTTTTCACTTGTAATTTCGCCTTCTCGCTTACGCTTCTGTAGATTTTCACTTTGCAATTTTGCCACCTGCTCCTTCAGTACTCGTATTTCAACTTCCATCTTACTTATCTTTTCTTTATCTTCGGAAGAGGATGGAGTAACATTTTTACCAAAAAACTTTGATATATTCACCCCTGACCCAGCTGCTAAAATACGACCGGGATGATCTTTCTTTCCCAATATTGTAGCTAACAAATCTTGTTGTCCAGAAAGAACAACTTCTCCTTTATCTGCTTGTTGTGCTACCAACTCCTCGTAATTATATTAGTAGTCCAGCAAAATAAAGAGTTTTAACATCGATACATTAAGATATGAGTTAAAATATAATTAAAAGTATAATACATTTACCATTTGATCAACTACATGCTTAACAGAGTCATCCATGTTACCATCTTTACCGACCCTTGCCCTTTTCCACAACACATCTCGTGGTATGCTAATTTGGCCACTCGATGGTGTACCTTCGGAATTTCTTAGATCGTTTTGAGCCTCTAAAATCTGCATAACAAATTTTAAATTATTGAATAATAATAATAATAATAGAATTTGTAACAAAATTAATTACTTACCATTTCTTCTTCCAAAGCAGCATATCCTTTTCGAGATTCCTTGTATTTATAAACATTCTTCTTCACAATCTCTCGATGTTTTCCACTTTCCTCCTATTCAATTAAAAAACGATACAATTTGAATTGATGTGTAGACATGATTGAAATGTAGCAATTAATATCAAATTCATACCTGAAACTTGGGACTTTCCCTAGTTGCAATAAATCGTTTCCACATCTCTTCATCAATGAATGGATAATAAGCAGGAGGATTAGGAATAATATTTCTTTTTTTATCTTTCAAGAATCTACTTGTCAACTTTGATTTAAAAGTTCTAAACCTCTCCGAAGCCTCACTCAAAAGCCACTTTTTTTTGTGTTCAGAAACATCAAAAACACCCTACAAAATACATGCAACAATGGTATATGAAAACAACCTCAAAAATAACAACTAAACTCTCAAAAAACAGATCAACAAGCTATCACAAAAGAGCCTCAAAACAATGAGTAAATTATATCAAAAAAGCCTAAAAAAATCAAAAACTAGGTCAACCTGTCTAAAAAACAGCAATTGAACCATCTAAAACTATTAAGAAAACATCAAATAAACAACTTAGTTATTTATTAAAAGTGGTAAAGTTTGGCTAATATTATAAACCTTACCGATACATCTATCCAAATAGCTTCTTTGATATGATCCGGCACTTGATCCCATCTTGAGTAATTGATATTCACTCGAGTACGTGTAGACACCCCAATGTAACTCTTGAAAGTAGCACGACTTTTCCCTATCACTTGTCCTTTGGCATTCCATTCGACCTTCATCTTCTCTCCCTTATCCCTTAACCACATAATCCTTGGTACAAGCGAGCGCGATGATTTGATTTTGTTAGTGTCTTCTTCAACATCTGCTTTCTCTCTCTCGGAATCCATTAGCCTATAAAAAAACATAAAAAATGAGTAAATTTTATTGAATAGTAATGAAATTTTTAAATATGTAACAAATCAACTAATATCAAATTAAGCAAATAGTTCCAATTAATTTATAAGCAGTAGTTACATATTTATATATCATTTATTTTTAATTAGTATAAACATATTCACACAATCAGGGAAGAAATATATTTGCAACTTACTTATGTATACTTTCTTTTACGTTTGGTTTTACGACGTTTGTTAGAGGTAGCAACAGCTACAAAATTTGTTTCTTCGACATAAATACCTTCATGGTGATCTTCTCGTACATAAATTTCTTGCCAAAACTTAGCATCATCCATAGTTGGAACCGTAGAGCAAATATTTCCTTCAACGTTATCATTGACTACGTCATTTTGAATGTCATCACTAGAAAACCTTTTCTTTGATGATAAAACAATTGACCATTTCTTGTCCGATGGATCTGAGATAAAGAACACTTGATTTGCTTGTGACGCCAATACGAATGGATCTTCTTTATGACCTAACCGATTAAGGTCTACCATAGTAAACCCCAACTCCTCATCCTTCACTCCATTGTTACTATTAACCCAATTACGAGTAAAAATTGGGACTTTGAACGCAGTATATTCCAATTCAAAAATCTGATTGATCACCCCATAATATTTCATTCTTTTATATTCTGGATTTGGATTTGTAGAACTCGAAATATGGAGGGCATCAGATGCAAGAGTAACCCCACTATTTTGCATTGGACTAGTATCCTCGCGATCCTTTGTATAAAATGTGTAACCATTGATAGCATATGAAGAAAAGTGATACGCGTTCATACTTGGCCCATAAGATAACCATTTCAACTTATCGGATACAAGAGTAACCCCACTATTCTGCTCTAACTCAGCTGATATATTTTGTTCAAACCACTAAACAAAAGTTTGATTATGCTCTTTCGTAATCCATTGCTCATTTCTACCATGATTAAGGTTTCTCAACGTATTTTTGTGCTCTTCCACAAATGGAAGAACATCATCAACATTATGAAGGACATAAAGATGTACTTTTTGTAGCATATCATGATCCATGGTGATCACTTTACGGCCTGTGATGCCTTCCCCTTCCGTTGTGTTTAATCGTTGATGTTTTGGTAGGCCAATTGCATCAACATCAGGCAAATATTCAATACAAAATTCAATAGCCTCTTCAATTATATATCTTTCAGCAATTGATCCTTATGGATGATATCTTTTCATTACATACCCTTTTAACACTTTCATATGCCTTTCAAAAGGGTACTTCCATCTAAGAAATACTGGCCCACATAACCTGATCTCCCTCACTAGATGAATGGTCAAATGTATAATGATATCAAATAAGGCTAGCGGGAAAAACATCTCAAGCTCGCACAAGGTTACAATGATACTATTTTGTAACGATGTCAGATGAGAAGGAGCAATTTCTTTGCTACAAATAGCTTTAAAAAGAAAATTAATCTGGTTACTGCAAGGCGGACATGTTGTGGTAGAACGGCACACAAAGCTATGGGCAATAAATCTTGCATTAAAATATGACAATCATGAGACTTGAGGTCCACTAACTTCAGATCATTCAATGAAACAAGACTCTTAATGTTAGATGAATATCCTTCCGGAACCTTAACTCCAGCTAGAAACTCACAAAATTCTTTCTTCTCCTTCTTAGAAAGAGTATGACATGCTGGAGGCAAATAAGTGCGGTTTCCCCTTAGTTGAGGTAACAATTCTGGCCTAATGCCCATATCTTTTAAATCATTTCTAGCCTTTTCGCCATCTTTTGTCTTCCTTGGCATATTGAGCAATGTGCCAAAGATACTATCACAAACATTCTTCTCAATATACATAACCGGGTTGCTTTGGCCCAGAAATTAGCATCGACAACATCATATACTTGCGTTTCATGCACAACCATGGGGGTAAGTTATAGATTACTGTGAGAACAGGCCACATACTATAGGTTTTGCTAGTGGTATTATTCGGACTCATTCCATCGGTTGATCTTGCAAGACGTATGTTTCTACCCTATTTAGCAAATTCTGGATACTTAGCATCTATATATCGTCATTGCGGGGAATTTGCAGGGTGCCTAAGTTTACCATCCTTTATCCTATCAGTCTCATGCCACATCAAATTCTTTGCAGTTTTTGGGATTCTAAACATACGTTTCAGTCTCGGTATTATAGGAAAACACCAAAGCACTTTCAAAGGAACATTTTCTTTCTTGTATCGCGGTGCTTTACAACTAGGACAATTACTCAGCGATGCATACTCTTTCCGATACAGAATGCAATCATTCGGACAAGCATGTATCTTCTCATAGCTCATTTCCATATAACACAACATTTTTTTCGCCTCATACGTCCGAGAAGGAAGAACATTTTCATTTGGAAGCACGTCTTTTAAAAGCTCTAACAAAGCTGTAAAACTTTTATCACTTCACCCATTACCCGCTTTTAGGTTATACAACTTTAAGACAAAAGATAATTGAGTAAATTTTGAGCAGCCGGGATAAAGTGGTACTTTTGCATCACTAAACAAATGGTCAAATTCATTTCCCGAGCCATGTATATTGTCTTCAATATCATATATCATATCTTCTAACCTCTCACCCTCATGATCCTCCTCCTCCTCCTCATCATCATCCTCTCTACGATTCAAGCTAATATTATCTGTCTCACCATGCCATATCCATCTTTGGTAACTTCTATCAATCCCATACATTATTAGATGTCCTTTCAATTGATCACTACTGACTATCTGAATATTTCCGCACCTTAAACATGGACAAGGTATTTTCCTACCCTCTCCGTAATATCCAACTTCTTGATTTACAAATTGTGTGACACCATTTCCATATTCTTGGGACAATCGATTTGCAGTCATCCAAGTTTTATCCATGATAAGAGATTGTTTTTCTATGCATAAAAACCAAAAAATATACTTAAATCTAATCTACTTATACTAAGTGCACTAACAAGAAAAGGGTACTTTAAAATATATCGATCTAACCAAATTAAAATCAAATAATAAAGATTGTTCAGTTCAACATACCTTAAGTTTTGAAGAGAAACTCCTTGAGCTATAAAATGCAAAAATGACCTCTCTACGATCGATTTCTGCAAAAAAACATATATGTTGTTTAGTTTAATAATGTCTAATTCGGTATTTTCACAATAAGTAGATGGCTTCTAAAACTCAAATTGATTTCCAAAACTAAGATCCTAAGGTTGCAGGTTCGAACTCAGGAAGCAAGAAAAAAAACATATAGTACGTACATCTTCCTAAAGTTTTCTAGTATGTCAATCGACCATAAATGCACCATTATTAATCTCACATTAAATAGTTATGTGTTTCTATTATTGTTTTGTAGGAATGCTACCGAATTAAACTAACCCAATTGAAATAATGTAATATCTGACAAAACCCATATCATAAAACTAAATTATAGCACAAATTTGTGTTTATCACGATTTCTCTTTGATATATGAGTCAAAAGGCACAAAATTGTACTCTTCTGTATGAAATCTTGAGATGGAGTGGGGGATGCAGTCATAACTCTGTACAATGTTCATTGAAAAGATCCAATCATTTAAATAAAAAAAGCCAATTTTCACACTCTTCATTATAATATATAAGAACCCACATAACTTAAAACTCAAATTCTGAAAATTATCAAAATCAAATACTGCAGGATTCTCAAAATCAAATACTACGCAAGTCTCAAAATCAAAACGTACTGCATAAGTCTCAAAATCAAATACTACGCAAGTCTCAAAATCAAATACTACGCAAGTCTTAAAATCAAAACGTACTGCATAAGTCTCAAAATCAAACACTACGCAAGTCTCAAAATCAAAACGTACTGCATAAGTCACATACCCAAAAGTGACACCTACTAGGAAGGCTGTTGACGGCCGGCAAGGTGCGGGTAACAGATTCGTTGGTGTTGGCGGCGACAGAAGGCCGGCGGCCATCCAAATGCTGCAGTCTCGTTGGCTACAGTCTCCCACTTGACGGTTGATCGGGAAAGGGGCCAGAAATAGTGCAGAAAGCTCGTCGGGCTGGGGAAGAACAGTTACCTGCAGATCCGGAGGGATAAAGTACAAATTAGGGCTTAATTGTATGCATATCCAGCGGCAGAATGACTGAAAATTCTCACCTACAGATCGAGGAGACGACGCAGTGGGAGAAGATAGAGGAGGCTGCAGCCAACGAGACAACAAGAAATTAGGGAAAAAGGCTTACCTGCAGATAGGGGAGATGAAGCGACAAGAGGGAGTGATGTACATACGTGAGAAGAGGAGACGCAGCGGCCGAGCAAGAGAGCTGTGAGAAGAGACGACGCAACGGGAGAAATAGAGGAGGCTGAGCGCGGCGGGCAAGAGGCTGATAGAGGAGATCACGCAGATTGTGTGTAAGGTGAAACGGCACCATATCACTCAATAATTGGTGAGGGTAAAAGTTATAATATAAAAATTAAAATTAAAATAATTAATCAATTAACCACGTTTTTTTATCAAAAGAAAATCCACAACGGTAAGCATATATGTAAGACTTAATTAATGAAAAAATTTTTAGTTCCGTCTCGTGGTTTCGAAAAAAATTTCAAAATATTTTTTAAATAATATTTAACCAGGTTACTTGAATGACGTTTTAAGTTGTGTTTATACGCTAATTTAACACGGTTTGGAGGGTAACCTAGGTAAATTGTAAACATTTTTACAACGGTTTCGAATAGAACCGGCAAAACTAGTACTTTCTAAAAAAATTTCAAATTATATATTTTTTAAATAATATTTAACACGGTTAATTGAAAGACGTGATAAATTGTGTTTATACGCTAATTTAACACGGTTTGGAGGGTAACCGTGGTAATATATACAGATAAATCTAAAGTATTGTTTCTGTAATACCAAAAAAAAAAAAAAAAAAATTTAAACTCTGTTTAATACCGAATTCACCCGGATTCCGATCCGCCAACTTTTATTCCGTTAAATATATAAATAAAAATAAAAATAAAAACGATATTAAATTCTACCATTTTATGTGACGATATTAAATTCTACCATTTTATGTGACCTTAATTCACATAAAATGATAACTTATATAATTCCGTAAATAATTCCGTACTTTTAAAATAAGACCGAAGAGCGGTCCCGTACGAATACCGATCTAGTTATCTTTCCACTTTAGTTAATGAGCAGACCGGCCCATTCCCTTTCGGCCCAGTGTGTCTCCTGCTGGCCCATTCCCTTAATCATCCCTAACCCTTTGTTTTAACCTAATGAGATGATCTAACCTAATTAACCTCACACGCAAAGCTTGTCCGCTACTGTCTGCACAACCGGCTGCTTTCTTTCGGCACTCTTGGATCACCGCCCTCACGCCGCACCGGAGACTAGCAAGTACGCCGCTCCGCCTCCACCGAGAACCCAGGGAGATCACACACGGCCTCTGCACCCAGCAACCAACCCGGACTGCATCTCCAAGGTACGAGTCGCCGAAGCCCTCCTACTCCGCATCTGATCTGGACGAGTTGCAACCGCCTAGAGGCCTCGCAGCGACACTAGAAGCCACCGAAGCCCTGCGACCTTCTCCGTCGACCACCAGGTTAGTCCAAGACCGTACCCTCCTGCCCTTCCTCTTTCCCTTCTGTCTTTCCGTGTTAACTGCAACTCGAGCCGCTTTTCGGTCCTGCAATCACTAGCCAGGAGGAGTGGTGTACTGTGGGGAGTGCGGTCGAGCCAGCGTACGAGCCACCGGACCAGCTTCAGCCTACTGCAGACGACGCCTCCACCAGCAGTGACAGATCCTAGTTGGTCCTGCAATCACTCGGAAGGAAGCCAACACCGGGTCTTTCTTTGTGTCTTTCCTCGAGCGTGAAGTAACGTGGTTGAGTCGGAACCGCCACAAGTTGGACCACAGCCGGCAGACAAGGATCAACATTACCAAGGCAGTCCAGTACGGAATCTAGCCTCCACTTAACCTGATGCGGGATACGATCGGAGTTGTCGCCAACCATAGCTTCGGTGAGTCTCTCTCCTTTCCCTTCCGGTTGCTCTGTATCGTAGCGTTTGTTTTGGGTTGCCGACCTGTTAGGTAGAAATGAGAAGGCTGTGAGAGGGATAGGGTAGTATAGTGGACAACCGCCGCACTGTAGTCGAAGAGGTAAGATCATGAGTGGTGCCACCTTTTTGTTTTGCAATCTTGTTTAAGAAACGGCTGATAATTCATTGAGTTAATATACGCACTGGAAGTACTACAGACTCGTGGGTAGTGTGTTTTGTTTTAGCTAGACTCAGTAAGTTACGGTCTCTAATCCTAAGGTTATACATGTGGTTACGTTTAAGTGAATCGTGTTACATATTTCAATGTTCTACGACATGGCACGTTAGTGTAGACTACCCAACCGGTCGTCTTTTCTCTTGGTAATTATAGACGATAAAGAGTTTAAGTTCGAGGATCGTTAAGTCTTTCTCATAAAATCTTTAGAACTAGTTCTTACCTGGGATTACGTCAAAGTAGGATCCTAGTAGCTTAAGTATAAAGGTCAGACCTTAGCAACCCTTTGAAATTCTAGAACTTTATTAACCTTTGAATCTCTAGTAAACTACCCTTGAGAACAGATCCTTGAATTTAGTTCTAAAAGAAAATATTGGATTTTAATGTTAGACTATGAGAATTTTCGGCACTAAGGGTAAAATGGTATTTTACCGTAAGAGAGCTTGTTCCGTAATTCCTTCGCATGAGGTTGGACATCTGGATGTGATTTTGATCCACATGCCTTATTTGACAGGCGTTTTGAGTTACCACGAGTACGGACCGATTTGGGACTTGTTAGAGTGTGATTTGACTCAGGTAAGTCCATGCGACTTACTTAGTCGGTTTCTGGATGTTAGTTGAATGATAATGGTGGTGTGTGCGATGTGTGTTTATAATAACAACTTGTTAGGACGACCGTTGTTATTATGTGTTAAGGCCCAAGTGTATGTATAACGGGCCGTGACATCACTGCCCAGCTCTGCCAGGAGACTGGGAGGTTCTCTATACCCAGACCATACAGGTACACGGTGAGATGCATCGGATCCACTCCTGATGGGTACACGGGGGCGGAGGCGAGGTTTGGGAATCCCTCGTGTCACAAAATAAGTATCATTAGAGTGAATGACTTAAAAGAAGATAATAAATGAATTGTTTGAAAGCATGATGAGTGTTTATTATTTTATGTGTGTGTGTGCTATTATTATTCTTCAAATGTTTAGATAACTAGCTAATGGTTGTTTTGTTGTGGTTTTAGTTTTACAGCAGGTTAGAACAGCAGCTGAGTGATCCGGAAGTAGTGGTCAGCCGGGTCTCCGTACTCTTTAGAGTGGGGGTTTTGGGTCGTTACTTTGTTGTCTTTCCTTTTTGTTAAGACAGTTAGTCTTTTCCGTTGTTTAAGTACGTTAGGCTGTTAGAGTTTGTTGCATTCATCCTTTTACAAATACTTTTTATGAATTTCGGTTTTTCTTATTTGTGTCTTGTTGCAAGATCCTAGTAATATTGTTGTCAAACTGAGGTCGGGACCCATTGTGAGGTCCTAACCAGTAATGTCCCGAGTTCTGAGAATTCGGGGTGTTACAACATGGTATCAGAGCTCTAGGTTGGCAACAATGACACTTGAAATCTTCTGAAAGACTGAATAAGTTTTAAGCAGAACCCGAAAAGGGGTTTGAGTTTTAAAAAGAGAATTTTGGTTTTTTTTAATGCATGCATAGTCTGGTTGGGAATAGAAAGATACGGCTGACCACCACTACTACCGCGGATCTCAGTTTGCTTAGTATGGACTTTAGGTTTTACTGTAGTTGGACTTTTAGCTTGTTTATAAAGATATGTTATATAGATAGTTATATGCCGAAGATTAGTAGAATTAATAGTTACAGTACGCCCTTAATGGAGATAACAGTTTGAGATCCTCATTCAGTTGACACACCTAAGTTTTGAAGAGTGTCAACGTGAGGATTAGTATGTACATCTTAGGTGCATTAGGGTAGACGAACGTCGGACAACTCCTTCGAGCTTGTTGAGGAACGTCGAGACGGAAAGGTGAAGACTCAAAGACAACACCAAGTACGATGACAAGAAGAGAATCCCGAATCAACTCAATGGAATCAAATGAAGGATATACAAAAGAGTAGTTCCGGAGAAGCAAGTGATGATCGCCAACTAGGGAATTGAGAAAGACAACGGAGAGGCTCTTTCAAGTTGTGTAAAGTGACTTCACAAACAAAAAGGATGGCGTCGAAAATTTGCCATAGACATGAAAGTCAAAAGGGAGATATAGTAGCGATCAAAAAAAGGGACATAAAATTTAAGCTCACTAACAGACTAGGACATGAAAGTTGATGCCAAAAGCAAGGCGAAATATGATCACTCTCAACAAGCTAATTGCCACCACAATCCAGATTGATAACCGAGACAGTCAAAAGTATGGAAGTCAACACGAGATACATTATCCATCCAAATAGAAAGAATTAAAGAGCTGCAACTAGGAAGCTTACGCATTGCCAAAAAGGGAAAGGTGGATTTCACCGACATGGAAGTGGTGTGACCTCCTAGAACACACAAGAATGTCAACAAGGATCGGGATACAACAAAGACCGGATTTCTATAGAGGCGGAAGTACAAGCAGCACCCAAGGACGGAAACTCACGAAGGGATTTAAGTTAATGACACTAGCGAGTCATAACAGAGAACCGCAAGTGAACAATAACTCGGGTAAAAGGAATCATGGAGAAATGCCTACAAGTTATAGTAAAAGAAGTAATAAGTCCGTTGACGAAGGACGAAGATACAACTAGACTCGTAAGAGTATAGTACTCTTATAGGAGTGTAATTTGCAGAAGGAGCTAAATGAGTATAAATGGAAGAGATATATTTTCACCTTGTATAGTAAACCTCAAAGGAGATAGAAGAAAAGTAAGTCTACAATCTTATAGAAGGCCAACTACAGATTTATTTGGCAATAACAGAGAATTTACCCGTGTTGGCTAACTAGTGATGGTTGGTTGACAGATAAGAAGAATAACCACAAGGTTATAAAGGAAATTTACCGACAGCTGGTGAATTTCTTCTAGAGATCAACGACGACAATGGTGAAGTTAAATTAATACAAGTACTAGTAGCCAGGATGATAACGTTAGATGAGTCCATTCTGATAACTCTAATAAAGGAATTTAAGAACAGCTCTTGACGGTCGGTAATGACCCTTGATGATAGTAATGGTAGGGTCAGACTGTCTAGATTGACAGGAAAAACCCTTGTGATTAGAGAAGTGACACAGAATAATTGGAAATTCCGAGGCGGCACAAACATAAAGAGTATGATGTAAAGCCTTGGTGAAATGTGTGGTCGAATTGTGAGGTGATTGCATATAGAATCTACAGGTTGACTAAAACAGACATGAGAAGGAGTAAAAGTGAAAGACTAAAGGTTGTTATATGGATCCTGTATCACACCAATAAGATGGTTACAGAAAGGACTAAAGACTGTTATTTAAGGAGAAATGGAAGTACTCCATTGAAAATTCAGCTGGACTGATGACCTAAGAGTTGATGAAAGTAATAAGACCAACCAACGCAGTTGTAAAGTGTGTACGAGAAAACTCAAAGGGATTTAAATATCTTACGGAGTGTAAATATCAAAGAAGGTAAAGCGACATGAGTATAAGGAAGACAAAATAAATGCGATGCGAGAAATTTGATTGGTAGGAAAATCATATGCACCTAATGTGTTGTATACAAATAGTATCATTGGATGTTTAATAACAATCATACCAATGGACTGATGACACTATGATGGATTTAGTGTAAACCAAGTGTATAACTTATCTAGTGAGAAGGAAGGTCAGGTATCAAAATTGCGAGTTATGATAAATTTTATATAAAGTTTTGAGATGAGGATGTCCTTAGAAAATCTATGCAAGAGTACAAAGCAACTGAAGTTCTAACACAAAATGGGTAGTAATGATCAACAGACAGTTAGAGACCGATGCAGAGAAGAAAAATGTATAAGACGAGTCACCTAGTAGAAGAGTTCACAAGACAAGCGTGTAAGGCCAAAAGAGATAAAATGTCGACCCGGATGTGAGAGTCTAAGATGCATGGAAGGTATACATACAATGGAGTGTAGAAGCAAAATATAGACTTTACAAGTATGGAGAGGTTTTGACCTCCTCAAAGATATAGGAATTTGGAAGAAATCTCAATGCCGGTATGAAAGAGTCGAAGCCTGTAGCGGAAACAATGGAGTTTCATGAAGGCAATATTGCCGGTAACACCAGCGAAGGAATGTATATATGAGAACGGCCTTGGTGGAATCGGAAGTTCAAGGTAACCCCAATTATCACGGGACTTAAGTCATCAACACCGACGGTCCATTAAAGGGGAACTGCAAGGGGATGATAACTAAGGTCATCAGAACTACCAAGACACTTACCAACCATCGTTGAAGACTTGGAATGACTATTTATGTCAAGATGAATGACCCAGTTGGGCTCGAGAAGTAGAGTTAGCCTAAGGAAACAGAAGTGTGGAAGATAAAACGAATTAGCGAAGCATGAAAGGATTAGTCGGGCAAATGATGCTCACCAAGGATTTAACGCCAGTATAGGTATGAGAAGAGTAAGTCCGGGATATTGAGATAAGTCAATTATAGACTGACCGACGTCAACTGAGAACGTGTAAGTGTTGGTTGGTACCGACGAGTACGGTACCGTTAAGAAGAGACATTAGTGAATGCGGATTTAAGAAGTAACTTTACCGATGCCTTGGAGGATTTCCAAGTAGACTACGACAACCCTCTGGGATGATCTAAGGATATGAAAAGAAATCGAGTTAGAGGTTGCTTACTGGTTGGTTAAGAACAGACTACGGTTGAGTAGGAGAGTAAGGCTCTGTTTGAAGAGGATCTTGCTAGTATTAGAAGGGAAGTATAGGCGAGAGTTGGGTAAATCATGTTGACCCTTAGAAAGATGCCATTGTGACTAATGGGTGTTACACCAGAAGTGTGGTAGGCCCATAACCCACAGATGAAGAAAATCAATGTTATGTTAACTATGATTTCAAGTTAAGGAATTAGAAATCTATATGAAAAGGGTCTACATGGGTGTGTGATTTGTTTTGAGCTATATAAATTTGATAGCTTGACAAGAAGTAGAGGAAAACCCATTAATTAAGGAACGATCCGATTAGGTCACATTGAGGAACCCGGGCCAAGCGCTTTGTATTACAAAGAGCATTAGGCACTTAGTAAAGTGCCGACAGAAGTTTAAGATCATTAATTCAGAATCGATAGTCGGGAACTTTCGGAAAAAGAGAGAGTACCTACCGGAACCGACGTAGGTCGTCAAACATAAAAATATGATAACTGAGCCAAAACATACTTTTATAGAACCTTTAGTGTTATAATATAGGAGCCTATGAGACTACTTGGAAGATGGAAGAGGGTAGCAAGAGTAGTTTTGAGTTTCTTGTGAAGTTAGCCGTTACTATTGTAACGACGAGTTAGTACTCGGATGTTGTGTTGTTTGACCATTCATGTTTCTATATTGGATTGAGTGATTATGTTTTATGTGATGTATGTCTGAGTATGATGATTGAGTAGTTGCATGGTGGGAAAAAAAAAAAAAAAAATTTTATGAAACTAAAGATTTACAAAGAAAGTCGGATGATTAGTTACATTATTATAAGTTTCGGGACGAAACTTCTTTTAAGAGGGCACTGATGTAATACCCAAAAAAAAAAAAAAAAAAAATTTTAACTCTGTTTAATACCGAATTCACCCGGATTCCGATC
The DNA here is from genome assembly GCA_033239125.1 of Fagopyrum homotropicum. Lineage (NCBI taxonomy): Eukaryota > Viridiplantae > Streptophyta > Magnoliopsida > Caryophyllales > Polygonaceae > Fagopyrum > Fagopyrum homotropicum. The sequence goes on along the minus strand of BSWB01000007.1, from coordinate 32,710,266 downwards.
CGCCAACTTTTATTCCGTTAAATATATAAATAAAAATAAAAATAAAAACGATATTAAATTCTACCATTTTATGTGACAACTTATATAATTCCGTAAATAATATAATTCCGTAAATAATTCACATAAAATGATAACTTATATAATTCCGTAAATAATTCCGTACTTTTAAAATAAGACCGAAGAGCGGTCCCGTACGAATACCGATCTAGTTATCTTTCCACTTTAGTTAATGAGCAGACCGGTCCATTCCCTTTTGGCCCAGTGTGTCTCCTGCTGGCCCATTCCCTTAATCATCCCTAACCCTTTGTTTTAACCTAATGAGATGATCTAACCTAATTAACCTCACACGCAAAGCTTGTCCGCTACTGTCTGCACAACCGGCTGCTTTCTTTCGGCACTCTTGGATCACCGCCCTCACGCCGCACCGGAGACTAGCAAGTACGCCGCTCCGCCTCCACCGAGAACCCAGGGAGATCACACACGGCCTCAGCACCCAGCAACCAACCCGGACTGCATCTCCAAGGTACGAGTCGCCGAAGCCCTCCTACTCCGCATCTGATCTGGACGAGTTGCAACCGCCTGGAGGCCTCGTAGCGACACTAGAAGCCACCGAAGCCCTGCGACCTTCTCCTTCGACCACCAGGTTAGTCCAAGACCGTACCCTCCTGCCCTTCCTCTTCCCCTTCTATCTTTCCGTGTTAACTGCAACTCGAGCCGCTTTTCGGTCCTGCAATCACTAGCCAGGAGGAGTGGTGTACTGTGGGGAGTGCGGTCGAGCCAGCGTACGAGCCACCGGACCAGCTTCAGCCTACTGCAGACGACGCCTCCACCAGCAGTGACAGATCCTAGTTGGTCCTGCAATCACTCGGAAGGAAGCCAACACCGGGTCTTTCTTTGTGTCTTTCCTCGAGCGTGAAGTAACGTGGTTGAGTCGGAACCGCCACAAGTTGGACCACAGCCGGCAGACAAGGATCAACATTACCAAGGCAGTCCAGTACGGAATCTAGCCTCCACTTAACCTGATGCGGGATACGATCGGAGTTGTCGCCAACCATAGCTTCGGTGAGTCTCTCTCCTTTCCCTTCCGGTTGCTCTGTATCGTAGCGTTTGTTTTGGGTTGCCGACCTGTTAGGTAGAAATGAGAAGGCTGTGAGAGGGATAGGGTAGTATAGTGGACAACCGCCGCACTGTAGTCGAAGAGGTAAGATCATGAGTGGTGCCACCTTTTTGTTTTGCAATCTTGTTTAAGAAACGGCTGATAATTCATTGAGTTAATATACGCACTGGAAGTACTACAGACTCGTGGTAGTGTGTTTTGTTTTAGCTAGACTCAGTAAGTTACGGTCTCTAATCCTAAGGTTATACATGTGGTTACGTTTAAGTGAATCGTGTTACATATTTCAATGTTCTACGACATGGCACGTTAGTGTAGACTACCCAACCGGTCGTCTTTTCTCTTGGTAATTATAGACGATAAAGAGTTTAAGTTCGAGGATCGTTAAGTCTTTCTCATAAAATCTTTAGAACTAGTTCTTACCTGGGATTACGTCAAAGTAGGATCCTAGTAGCTTAAGTATAAAGGTCAGACCTTAGCAACCCTTTGAAATTCTAGAACTTTATTAACCTTTGAATCTCTAGTAAACTACCCTTGAGAACAGATCCTTGAATTTAGTTCTAAAAGAAAATATTGGATTTTAATGTTAGACTATGAGAATTTTCGGCACTAAGGGTAAAATGGTATTTTACCGTAAGAGAGCTTGTTCCGTAATTCCTTCGCATGAGGTTGGACATCTGGATGTGATTTTGATCCACATGCCTTATTTGACAGGCGTTTTGAGTTACCACGAGTACGGACCGATTTGGGACTTGTTAGAGTGTGATTTGACTCAGGTAAGTCCATGCGACTTACTTAGTCGGTTTCTGGATGTTAGTTGAATGATAATGGTGGTGTGTGCGATGTGTGTTTATAATAACAACTTGTTAGGACGACCGTTGTTATTATGTGTTAAGGCCCAAGTGTATGTATAACGGGCCGTGACATCACTGCCCAGCTCTGCCAGGAGACTGGGAGGTTCTCTATACCCAGACCATACAGGTACACGGTGAGATGCATCGGATCCACTCCTGATGGGTACACGGGGGCGGAGGCGAGGTTTGGGAATCCCTCGTGTCACAAAATAAGTATCATTAGAGTGAATGACTTAAAAGAAGATAATAAATGAATTGTTTGAAAGCATGATGAGTGTTTATTATTTTATGTGTGTGTGTGCTATTATTATTCTTCAAATGTTTAGATAACTAGCTAATGGTTGTTTTGTTGTGGTTTTAGTTTTACAGCAGGTTAGAACAGCAGCTGAGTGATCCGGAAGTAGTGGTCAGCCGGGTCTCCGTACTCTTTAGAGTGGGGGTTTTGGGTCGTTACTTTGTTGTCTTTCCTTTTTGTTAAGACAGTTAGTCTTTTCCGTTGTTTAAGTACGTTAGGCTGTTAGAGTTTGTTGCATTCATCCTTTTACAAATACTTTTTATGAATTTCGGTTTTTCTTATTTGTGTCTTGTTGCAAGATCCTAGTAATATTGTTGTCAAACTGAGGTCGGGACCCATTGTGAGGTCCTAACCAGTAATGTCCCGAGTTCTGAGAATTCGGGGTGTTACAGTTTCTACTTTTAATATAAAGTCGAAATCGTAATGGAACGGTATCACTTAAAGACGTTAAATTACAGAATATAACCCCTCCTTCCTTATCTAATAAATAAATGAGAAGATGATTAATTAACATTAATCTCATTCATTAGAGATTAACTAATAGTGAAGGAAGGAAAAGATACACACTTATGATTGATTCGGACTCGTTTGATTTGTGATGAAGACCCCACGGATAAAGGTTAGTCTTCGATTCATATACGGATATATCTGATTCATGTTTAAGTCTAGATCCATTATAGTGTTTGATTTCAAAACGGAACCATAAATGAAACACGGAAATTGAATTTTTCTTCCACTAGCATTAGACAAAGCAAAATTAAGAAATTCGTTAACTCCGAGATAAAATTTCCTTTTTAATCCAGCACGATTATCAAAAAAAAATTGTACATCCAACTGCGCCTTAGCATTTGTTCTTGCGATGCATATATCAACTTATTTCCTATACGTCTTTTAATTTGACTCACTTTCTTCCTAATAACTTATTATATTTTAATATTAAGAAAGATTAACGAATTGGAGCATTGCATGTCTAATTTAAGTTAACTTATTTTGAAAAAATTTAGTTAATAGGGTACTTTTTGTTTCTCACATACTAACTAGCCCCCTCTATTTTCGGCCTAAATTTTTAAATCTAAAATAAATTAATTAAAGGGGTATAAGGGTAAACGTAAAATATAAAGGCTATAAAATTATTTTTAGTTAGGGTTTTTGCATCCGTTCCATATCTCATAATTGAACTCGCTAAATCCAGATCCGGTTCTTCCCCAACCTCCATTGTTGGCGAGCTTGCAAATGCTACAATGAAGGAAACAAAATTGCCCCCCAACACCATCGGTGCCGCACACACCCGCCTGCTGCTTGGCCGCTTTCGCATCGTAAACCGTCGGCAAGCAGACCCACCGGTATGTTGCCGCCCTCGCCAACCATCGTGTAACGCCCCGTTTAATCGGGTGCGTTCCGACTCTGCCTTCCTCCCTTCCCTCGATTCGCTATAGCTCGGGTTCTTATGTAAAGTATATTATTATAATCTTAAAAATATTTTTCCGGGTAGCTACTCTCTCTCCCTTCTATCTCCCTCCTTTTCCTCCCTGTGTAACACCGCCACCCTCCATTTTCTTGTGTAGCAACCGCCGCCGCCAGGAAACGCCTCCCTTCTGCCCTGTCGCCGTCGTTCGCCTTCGCCGGCACCGACCGTCGCCTCCCCTGCCAGCACCGACGCCGTCTTCTCTCCCCCGCCTGGGCAGCTGCCGGATGCCCTTGCCATTCCTCTCTTTTTTCGATTCCAACAGTAGGGGAAGGGAATTTTTTTAGAAATTGTAATTGTGACCATCCTTTTTGTGTTAATTGCGGTTTTGGCCCCAATTTGTGGATAATTTCATTTCTGACCCATTAACTTTGGAAAAAGAAGATTTATATCCTGCAATAATTAATAAAATTATTAAATCCCTAATTCTTTTATGATTTGTGACCCAACTCCTATATAAATTACTTTTGATGTCTTTGATGGCTTAAAATCCGATTGTTGGATAATTTGAAATTAGGATTTTCAATCACCTTTCCATTTTGGATGTTTTGCCCGGAATTGGTTTTAACGAGTTTAACCTCGATTTTGAAAAATGGAGTTTTCATTGGAAAATCTTTATGCGCTAAATCTTCCTTTCAAAATTAGCGTTTAAGCTAATTTTTCTTAGTTTGTCCTTAGGTCCGGAAGCGCTCAATAGAAGCAATCGAACTCTCCTTAACTCCGTAGACCGTGCTTCACCTTGGATCTCGTGTGAGTACTTCTCCTTCGTCAGTTCGATTATGGTAGTTTAACATGTTAGATGAACTTAGCATAACATAGAGCAAATGCCATGTAGTGGCCATGTACAATAGGTACTAGTGTTTAGATATGGAACTTGTTGAATTACCTTCTTTACAATCTTATGATGATCCTCGATATTATAGATTGGACATATCATGCTAGAGGTAGATATCATATATACATATGTTGGAGACTAGAAGTCCGAGAACTTCTAGCTTTGTAGTCTGTTATTGATAGAGTGCCTCACTTGGTCAGGCTTAGAGCGTTTTCCTGCGGGAAGTTGAGAGTGGTTATTCGAGTTACCTTGAGAGAGGTAAGTCTTCGGACTTACTTAGCTTGCATTCTATGTATTAGATTCATTGAGTGTTTGGTGGTGTGTGTTTTATTGCTTTCATTATAACTTATAAACCGGAATTAGGATTACCGACCTTTATATATTATTTGGCCCAAGTGTATGATAACGGGCGGTGACAACTTGTCTAGCTCTTGCGTAGAGTTAGGAGGTTCTTGGCGACTAGCCCGTGTGGTTAGACGGTCGGATGCATCCGTACCGTTCCACGCGGTAAGTGGGGACCGAGGCGAGTTTCGGGAGATTCTCGTGTCACAAAAGAAGTTGAATTAGAACGGGATATGACCTAATAAATAAAGATAATAAACCGGACTTGTTTGTTGAGCATGATTATGTGATGTTATGATGTATGAGTGTGTTTGTGCCTTCACCATGTTTCTAATGCTTGGAATAGAGCTAACGGTTTTAAACCGCTTGTGTAGATGCCCACAGGTTAGGGACGCCGCCGAGTGAGGTGGAAGAATGGACAGCCGAGGGTCTCCGTACATTATAGGACGGGGGTGATTTTGGGTTCATTCTTGTTACGTTTGGTTTTATGGATTCCGGACATATGGTTTCGGATTTATGTTTTGAGATTGTGTCGTTTTGAGGACTCGGCTGAGTTTCCACTTTGTACTTTTACATTCAGTTTCTCGCATATATTATAAACGATTTGAGTTTTGCCTTTATTTGTGCCATGTTAGAAAGGTCCGGTGAAACTGTTGTCAAGCTAAGGGTCGGGACCCATTGTGAGGTCTCGCCCGTAGCATCCCGATATCCCGAGGATTTGGGGTGTTACACATTGGTTCTGTCACCTAGGGACTCGCTTGCAAACACCAATATCCGGAACTCCCGCCTGTCTGGCCGCCAACCTGCCTAGCCGTCTGGAACGCCCTTGCCTGCTGCTTGGCCGCCTTCCACATCGTAAACCGTCGATCTGCTTGTCGCCCTCGCCCCTTCCCGTTGCTTGGCCGCCTTCCACATCAACCGCTACTTCCGTGTAAGTTAATTTTTGCTGGTAACTCAAACTAGATTTCATTTTGAATAGCAGTTAACTTGAACTTAGGTTTGACGATGTTTGTCTCCAGTGATTTTGTTGCCTAAACAAGGTAAGACAACTCCATAAAAGTATTTTAATATCCTTTTATCATTGTTTGTATGCTTCAAAATTTTTTAACTAGATATGTTTTGGTGTCCTAAGTTAATCATGGATGGCATAATATTGTGAAACCTTATACACTTTTCCTATCCGCATTTTTAGATCGGTTTTTCCAAATTTTGTGCATTCGACGGATTTTTGGGCTTGTGTAACTCATGGAACTCGAGTTTGTGTAAATGATTGTGCAACTTGTTTCAGCTTGTGTAACTCAACCTTGTGTAAACAACGAAACGCGGATTTGTATAAATGACGGACTTTTTGGGTATGTTCAACTCATTTGAGCTTGTGTAATTAAACTTTATGTAAACAAAGGACCGAACTTGTGTAATTAAAAAAATGAAGTAATTTGGTAAATGATGGATTTTCGGGCTTGTGCAACTCGTTTGAGCTTGTGTAGTTCAATCCTGTGTACATAACGCACGGGACTTGTAATAGCTAGGATTTCCGAATTCTAACTAATGTTTATTAACTTAATCGTTGATAGTAATTTACATATAACTCGCGAAGATTTCGCAAGTGAGGAGTATGAGTCCCACCGTTATGTTCCTCGCGTAATTTTGGACGTTTGGGGAAATTTTTACTTTTTCCCCCGGGTAATTATTTTTACCCTCCGGTGTTATTTGGAGCATTTGGGAGCTCCAATTAATAAAAATGCAGTTGAGAGAAATGATCAGGACATCGGATATGTCTTAGATATGAAATAACATGGAGAGGCAAAACGGCCAAAAGAGTCGCTATTTCGTTTCTTAACGGCTAAGAAAGACGGCTTAGGAATACACGTTTTCCGAGGCAGTTGTATAATAATTATCCCTACAATATTCCAGATTTAATGTTCCAATCTCGAGAAGTTTGGAGAAAGAGGTTCGACCCGCCTTTGGATCGGTTAAAGGATAATTATCGACTTTACTAAAGGATAATTATCGTCTTCACTATAAATAGCGGAAAATCCTTTATTAATTCATTTCATTTCACGTTTCCTCGTAAAAGCTCTGATTTCTCTCAACCTTCAAACTCAGATCTACTCTCCGTTTCTAATCCGATTTCAATTCCGTTTGAGTTTCTGGATTCCTCTCTTCATTCTCTTCATATCGGTACCGAGTTTCTGCATTTCCGAGTATATGGAGGGCTGGTCGAGCATATATGTCACCAGGACGGTTCCGTCGCTCAGATTCCGATGAATTTGATGCTGTCCATGCGTAGCCTGCGTCGTTGTGATTCCGAATCTTCTTTCAGATCGTCAATCGGGTTAGTAACGAATAAGTTTTGAATTTATTCGTTTTCCGTACTGCGATTTGGCCTAAATTGACTTTAGGCTTGTCAAATAGGACAATTAGAAATTCCATTATGGTCGTTATATTATTCTGGTGATTATGGGTTCTTGTTTGATGAAATCTGATGACAGGGGGTTTAGAAATTGCCCGCGGGCAAAACGTTATTCTGGCGAAATCTAATTAATTAATTAAAGGTTAATTAATTAAATTAGGATTAAAATTGAGATTGAGGAATGTTGATTGGATACTACCTTGAGATTTGAGGAATTGTGAGTTATGCTGAGATATTGAGGTTTAGTTGGTTGTGAGGCTCATAGATTGAGTATGATCCTTATGGATCTCTTTGGGTCTAGGTGTGACCCCTTTGATGAATAGAGGTTGATATATCTCTTTATGCCTTTTTATAGGCCGTGTTGTCCCTCCAGTGTAGAGGTGATCGTGGTTGATTTTGTACGAGGTTGAGGTAAGTCCGTAGGACTTACTTAGCTACCATCCTTATATTGGGTGTTTGTATGAGTGGTGTGTGCCTTATATGTTTGCTATGATAGCATGTGATGTCGTATGTACCGACCTATGTTTTATTGATTGCCCCACTGCGTGGCTGTGATAACCTTTCCCTTTCATCCCGCCGTGGAGTCTGGGAGGTTCTCTGATGTCAGGCCATACCAGTTTACAAGAAGGGCGCAATCCACTCCCATAGGGTACACGGATTGTGTGACCGATACTAGTACGGCTGGCTAGCAGGCTCAGAGGCGAGGATGTATCGGTCCTCGTGTCACCTAGTTTCATATATATTATATTTATACGATTTGAGTGAATGACCATTATATTGAGATGAATAAATGGGTAAATGAGTGAAAGCATGCTGATATGTTTATATTTCCCTATGTGTGATTGTGCTTATGCATTACCTCATATATGTATGGTTAGCTAACGGTTTCATACCGTGTTGTAGATGTTTACAAGTTAGGCACTGCTGAGTGATCTGGCAGGGTGACAGGCCGAGGACTCTCGTACATTAGGTGGTTGGTTTGGGGTTGTTGTGTTTCCCTCCTACGTGAAGATGATCTTTTGTACCTCCTATGTGAGGATGTCATTTTATATACTCGGCTATGTTGTTGTTTACTTTGGGTCGTACAGTTTATACTGTTTTATGTATTTGTTTTATATCTGTCAGTGCCATGTTGTAAGGTCCAGTGAACTTGTTGTCAGGCTAGGGTCAGGATCCATTGTGAGATCCTAGCCCAATGTGACATCCCGAGTCCCGCGGATTCGGGGTGTTACAGAGTTGGTATCAGAGCCCAGGTTGACAACAATGGCACTTGCTACCTGCAATGAGGTTTGATAGGTAAAATAAACAGAGCCCACATGGGATCTGACGTTTTCAAAGGTTTTGGTTTTAAGTGTGGTTTTGGGATAGAATGTACGAGAAGTCGTCACCTCTGTCATGGATCTCTGCAGCGTAGATATGTATATATATCTATGTGTACTATGAATTATGTGGATGTATTATATATATATATCGATACCTATGGCATATATATAGCCTTATAAGATTAGGTGCGTATATCCTACAGATGACTCAGACTAGAGTAGTATCTGTAGTGGTATGAGGTAGGGGTACACCCCCTCTTCCTCCAGTGGTGATAAGTTAGGGACCAGTTTTCGCTGTTGTTTCGCCTATGGCAGAGAACGAGTTTGAAGAGGCTGATCGTGTCTCCATGAGTAGATCCGAGTTTCAAGAGTATATGTAACAAGTATATGAAGCGGTGATAGCGGGTAGATCCACACCGGATTTACCAACAATTGTGAGATCAACTGAAGCTTCTGGATCAAAGAAGAAGCAACGGATTGAATGAGTTAGTGGAGAAGCAAAGATGATGAATGGTGAACCAAGTCAGATACCAAGACAACCAAGTGGTCCTTTGGCCATGAAGACGACTGGCACGAAACTACAGTGTTTTAATTGCGTGGAAGTTGGGACACTGACGAGTTGTGTGCCCAAAGGCGCCCATCATATGCTTTACGTGTGGTAAAGCAGGGTATAGAGCGAAGTTTTGTCGACAGGGCAATGCATTGCCTTTACAGGTTCCCTTCAAGAGTGAGATCATTCCAGGTAGACGACGAAGGTCGAGTTACCCTTCAGTTGCACAAGTTGCAAGGATGGGATGATTATGTTTCAGTTGTGGCTATCCAGATCATTTGCGTTCTGTGTGCCCTTTGGCACTGATAGCTTGTTTCACTTGTGGTGAACTAGGCCATCTGGCCCCTTTCTGTCAGCAAGGTAGTGTTTCTTCCCAGCAAGACCTTCCTCTTTCCGGTGCTGAAAGAGTGGAAGTGGAGGCTATAGTAATGACCTCAGTGATACCTGAGGAACATGGATCTGGCATTGAGTGATGATATGTAGTGGAGCTACGAGTGTTAGCTGTTATAGGTACCATTCTCGATAATGGTTTAACTAGTGGAGTTTTGCTTGTTGTGAGTGCTATGCACTTCATGTCTTTCGATGCATGCGTTAATGGTTGACTTTTTGTATATAGTAGAAGGTGGATTTTCCTTTACAAGATTACCTTTTTGGGTCTGAGATACCCGTGAGATGCGTGTTTGTTCCCTTATTTCAGGGACCCGTGTATGGTTGTAGACTTCTTTGTCATGTCGTAGGTGCATGAGAAAGTCATTATGTGTATGGTTTGGATGAATAGATATCATGTGGTGTTAGCTTTTAATAGTAAGACTATTATAGTCTTTACTGAGTTGAGTTAAATAGAGGTCTTCTGAGGTTAAGACCTTTGAAGAGACGGGTTTGTCATCAGGACTGTACGAGCAGCGAGCTGATAGCACAGGGATGTGACGCCTTCTAGTTTTATACCATAAAGGAGCGAGATAATCCAACAATTGAAGGTATTCCAGTTGTTTATGAGTTTATAGACGTGTTACTGAACCGTCTAGTTGCCACCTCAGCGGAGCGTGGACATTGTTATCGAGTTGAAGTATGATACAAGATTGAATGGGAAAGCCACACTATATGGTGCTTGTTGAGATATTGTACTGATAACTTGAAAAGTTTACTGAAACGGGTTTACCCTAGTGGGTTCCATGTTCCGTATTGACGACCTGACGAGTTAACTTCAAGAAGCAATTGTGTTTTCGGGATTCCTTTATGCTCAAGATATCCCTAGTCATGGATGAGAGAGCAACATGTGTATGAGATAGCATCCCATACCCGTTATGGACACTACGAGTTTGTAGTGATGTCATTTGGGTTGACGAATGTTTTAGTAGTTTTTATGGAGTTGATGAATAGTATCTTCATCGACTTCCTTGATTAGTTGGTGGTGGACTCCATGGATGACATGTCGGTATACTCTCATAGCAGAGAATAGTAGACCGATCGTCTGAGGACCGATCGTCTGAGGACCGTTCTACAGATTTTGAGAGATAGAGGGTTGTATTCTACGCTCTCTAAGTGTAAGTTGAGATGCCAGTGGTAGCCTTTTTAGGCCATGTTGTCTCCGCCAGTGGGATCATGGTTGACCTGGCGAGAATTAAGTATGTTGTAACATGGGAGATACTAATGAACATTAAGGAATACGTAGTTTTCTCGGCTCAGCCGATTGCTACCAATGCTTTGACGAAGGATTTTATATGATTATGTATTCATTTGTGAGTCTTTTGAGAAGACCACCATAACTACGTGATGAAAGCAGTGTGTCTATGTTCTGAAGAGTTGAGGAGGCATTTGACCTCTGCTTCCATTCTGTTGTAGTTAGAAGATTTTTGGGATCCCGTGATTTACGGTGATACATCCCAGCTAAGTTTGAGATGTGTATTACTACAAAGGAGTAGGGTTATTGATATGTGTGTTTACAGCTGAGAACGTATGATGAGAACTACTCGACTCATGATTTAGAGTTAGTAGTGGTAGTTCAAGCCTTTAAATTTTGAAGACCGTACCGGTGTGATCTTCATGTCAGATTTCTATAGATTATAGAAATCTGAAGTATATTTTATGCAACAGGGATTGAATAACCGCCAGTATTAAGATCTTAAGTTGATCAAGACTTTGACTTGAAGATTTCATATCATTCAGAGAAGTTGAATGTTGTCGCCGATAACTTGAATGAAAAGACGCTCCAAGAGAAGATGATTGTGAGACTGATAGTTCAACCTCAGCTTCAAAGAGATCTAGCTTGGCTAGAGTTGGACAATCAGTTCCTTGATGAGGATACCCATTTATACCTCAGAGGTTCTACCTGGTCTGTTGGATGAGGTCCAACAGAAGCAGGAGACCTGCCGGGCCTTGACAAGGTTTAGAGAAAGGATGTCTCGTACTGAGGCACCATAGTTCTCCATAGGAGTAGATGGACTGATGAAGAGTCATGACCACTTTTGTGTTCCTGCTGATGCAGATGGAGACAGAATATTACGTATACCCATTGTACGCCTTATTCAGTACATTTAGGTACGAGTAAGATGTACCACGAGATGAGACGATTATATTGTATGAAGCCGATATAACCAGATTTGTGATATAGTGTGTGACATGTCAGCAGGTCTAGATAGAGTATTTCCGATCTAGAGATAAGCCCCCACCCACTACCAGTGCAATAGTAGAATTTGGGAGGACATATTTATGGACTTTGTTATGGGATTGTGACCCTGTAGAAGATTGATGTTATTTGGATTGTTGGTAACAGATTAATGAAACCGGCACGTTTCATTTCTATCAAAAGGACGTGGCTAGTGAATGTATTGGTTGAGGAGTACACTAGACAAATAGTGAGACTCCATGGTATACCGAGAACGATCATTTCTGATCGAGATGGATGCTTTTACTTTGAGATTTTGGGCAGCAGATTTAGACTGCTTTGGGGACGAGTATGTACCTCATGACTACACTTCACCCCCTGACAAATGCTTAGTTAGAGAGGATCATCTAGATCTTAAAGATCTATTATAAGTTGTAAGTTGAATGGGAAACGTGGAGGGTTATATTACCTTCCATTAATGAGTTTATTATATAACAATGAAGGACGTGCATCTTTTTGGGATGACCCTATGAGTCAATATATAGACATAGATGTCGTATATCCTTATGCTAGAAGTGATCCAGCAGTAGAGTGGAATAACACCTGACCAGACTCAGGATTTTATAGTTCAAGTAACGTTGATTGAAGGAAGAATGCTGGATGTACAGAGTCACCAGATATTATATGTAGACAAGAGGCGTTAACCTCTAAAGTTCAAGCAAAAGTTCATGTCCGGCTGGAGGTATCTCAGCTGTGAGACGTTAGTTGTGTATTATGGAAAGGGGAACTGAGTTTCCAATATGTCGGTTACTTGAGATCTTGATCAGTTTTGTGAAGGCAACATGATGTTTAGCTTTCACTCTGAAGTTGGTGGATGTTCACCCAGTGTTCCTGTGTCTCAACTGAGAAAGTATATACCAGGTTGGAAACACTTTGTGAGTTATAATGATCTAGTGGTTAAGTTGAACCACATCGTTGTTGAGCATCTGATTACATTCTTGGAATAAGATATGAAACGCTTGCATTTGAAAGACATGCCCATATTGAGGATATGATGGTCGAGATGAAGACCTGAAGAGGCTATGTGAGAGACTGAGGATAGTGTCCTGAGGAACTATCCAGAGTATATGTTAGGACATACCCATTTGTGGGAGCATGAGTAGATCTTAGTGCTATCTTGATGAATGTTGTGCTTATGTGCTTATATGCCTTGATGTGTTATTTCATGCTAGTTGTGATGTGATTTATGATCTTAGTAGATCTTGATGTGCTAGCGTGATGTATGCTATAGCTGGAGATGATTACTTCCTCCACGGTATGATTATATTTATAGCTGGAGATGGTTCTTTCCTCCACGCTATTTGAGTGGGATTAGGATTCAGTTGGAGATGGTTCTTTCCTCCATGCTACCTTGATGGACATAGTTCAGTGGAGATGTGATTCCTCCATGCGATATATATGTTTATGGGTTGGCTAGAGACGTATTTCCTCTATGCATGTGATATGTTTTGGCTAGAGATGTGCTTCCTCTATGCCTTGTGATGTGGTATGGCAAGAGACGTGATTCCTCTACGCCTTTGGGTAGCGTTATGGCCCTGTTTCCTGGAGTGATGATTCCTCCATGTTTATACTTGAGGTTATAGATTGTTATAGTTTGTGATCTTTTGAACGGAGATGTGATACCTCCGATAGAAAGAGTGAGAGTTATACCTCGGCGTATGGGTCCGAGAGGATTTGGGAATTGTTCAAGTTTCGGGACGAAACTTTTTTTAAGTGGTGTGTGATGTAATAGCTAGGATTTCCGAATTCTAACTAATGTTTATTAACTTAATCGTTGATAGTAATTTACATATAACTCGCGAAGATTTTGCAAGTGAGGAGTATGAGTCCCACCGTTATGTTCCTCGCGTAATTTTGGACGTTTGGGGAAATTTTTACTTTTTCCCCCGGGTAATTATTTTTACCCTCCGGTGTTATTTGGAGCATTTGGGAGCTCCAATTAATAAAAATGCAGTTGAGAGAAATGATCAGGACATCGGATATGTCTTAGATATGAAATAACATGGAGAGGCAAAACGGCCAAAAGAGTCGCTATTTCGTTTCTTAACGGCTAAGAAAGACGGCTTAGGAATACACGTTTTCCGAGGCAGTTGTGTAATAATTATCCCTACAATATTCCAGATTTAATGTTCCAATCTCGAGAAGTTTGGAGAAAGAGGTTCGACCCGCCTTTGGATCGGTTAAAGGATAATTATCGACTTTACTAAAGGATAATTATCGTCTTCACTATAAATAGCGGAAAATCCTTTATTAATTCATTTCATTTCACGTTTCCTCGTAAAAGCTCTGATTTCTCTCAACCTTCAAACTCAGATCTACTCTCCGTTTCTAATCCGATTTCAATTCCGTTTGAGTTTCTGGATTCCTCTCTTCATTCTCTTCATATCGGTACCGAGTTTCTGCATTTCCGAGTATATGGAGGGCTGGTCGAGCATATATGTCACCAGGACGGTTCCGTTGCTCAGATTCCGATGAATTTGATGCTGTCCATGCGTAGCCTGCGTCGTTGTGATTCCGAATCTTCTTTCAGATCGTCAATCGGGTTAGTAACGAATAAGTTATGAATTTATTCGTTTTCCTTACTGCGATTTGGCCTAAATTGACTTTAGGCTTGTCAAATAGGACAATTAGAAATTCCATTATGGTCGTTATATTATTCTGGTGATTATGGGTTCTTGTTTGATGAAATCTGATGACAGGGGGTTTAGAAATTGCCCGCGGGCAAAACGTTATTCTGGCGAAATCTAATTAATTAATTAAAGGTTAATTAATTAAATTAGGATTAAAATTGAGATTGAGGAATGTTGATTGGATACTACCTTGAGATTTGAGGAATTGTGAGTTATGCTGAGATATTGAGGTTTAGTTGGTTGTGAGGCTCATAGATTGAGTATGATCCTTATGGATCTCTTTGGGTCTAGGTGTGACCCCTTTGATGAATAGAGGTTGATATATCTCTTTATGCCTTTTTATAGGCCGTGTTGTCCCTCCAGTGTAGAGGTGATCGTGGTTGATTTTGTACGAGGTTGAGGTAAGTCCGTAGGACTTACTTAGCTACCATCCTTATATTGGGTGTTTGTATGAGTGGTGTGTGCCTTATATGTTTGCTATGATAGCATGTGATGTCGTATGTACCGACCTATGTTTTATTGATTGCCCCACTGCGTGGCTGTGATAACCTTTCCCTTTCATCCCGCCGTGGAGTCTGGGAGGTTCTCTGATGTCAGGCCATACCGGTTTACAAGAAGGGCGCAATCCACTCCCATAGGGTACACGGATTGTGTGACCGATACTAGTACGGCTGGCTAGCAGGCTCAGAGGCGAGGATGTATCGGTCCTCGTGTCACCTAGTTTCATATATATTATATTTATACGATTTGAGTGAATGACCATTATATTGAGATGAATAAATGGGTAAATGAGTGAAAGCATGCTGATATGTTTATATTTCCCTATGTGTGATTGTGCTTATGCATTACCTCATATATGTATGGTTAGCTAACGGTTTCATACCGTGTTGTAGATGTTTACAGGTTAGGCACTGCTGAGTGATCTGGCAGGGTGACAGGCCGAGGACTCTCGTACATTAGGTGGTTGGTTTGGGGTTGTTGTGTTTCCCTCCTACGTGAGGATGATCTTTTGTACCTCCTATGTGAGGATGTCGTTTTATATACTCGGCTATATTGTTGTTTACTTTGGGTCGTACAGTTTATACTGTTTTATGTATTTGTTTTATATCTGTCAGTGCCATGTTGTAAGGTCCAGTGAACTTGTTGTCAGGCTAGGGTCAGGATCCATTGTGAGATCCTAGCCCAATGTGACATCCCGAGTCCCGCGGATTCGGGGTGTTACAGAACTTGTGTAAATGACGGACTTTTGGGTATTTGTAACTCATTTGAGCTTGTGTAACTCAACCTTGTGTACACAAAGGACCGGACTTGTGAATGGATCAATGACAGAATTGTGTAAATGACGGACTATTGTGTATATATATTATGTATCGACTAGACAATATACAAGTTCACAAGGACGCAATACATAAATTAGGGGGTCGAAATTTAGCTTCATATTTGGAATTTGTGTATTTACATTGTGTAAGTGAAATTATTTATCAATATTGTGTAACGGAAAATTGTGTATTAATACTATTTATTGACTAGACAATATACAAGTTTAATTAGCTCAGATGGTATAAGGGTGGGAGTAAGGGCCTGTTGTTCAGAGTTCGATAGTCACTAACTACAACATTTGTATTTTGTATTGGGCCTGTACTAACTTGTGTGGGTCTACTGGGCCTTAACTAAATTTGGTTTTGGACTTAATTAAAATTATTAATTAACCCTTTCAATTAATCTTTATTAATAAATAAAGGAGTCTAGTTTGTTTACAAGATACAAAAAGTGCCTACTTAGCCAACTCATCCCTTATTTTCTCTACATGATTTAAAATAAGTTTTAAAATTAATAACTTAACTAGATTAAATAATAAGATTTCAAATTTAAAAATCAGCTTATTCTATAGCAATTTCTATTTTAACCTATTTTAAATGCATATAATGTGTAGTCAGATGTATGAATCTAAGATTTGAAGTTGACTATTTCGATGCTTACAAGTTTATAAGAGCAATAATGACTAATAGACTATAAACACAAAATATAATATTAAATTCCGTACCTCAGTTCCCATAATTACGCTCCTATTTGTTGAAAATAGCTTCTTCAAATGCTTCAAATTGTAACTCCAAGTTGTAACTATTATTTTTAACTGTTTTTTCAGTGTTTTTTTCTCAAGCTGAAACACAAACCATGAAAATGAAGAGATTGCGTGATAGGAAGATGGAAACTTCATTTAATTACTTCATCTACCAGTAATAAATTTTGCTACCAGACAATCCATGGCCACAACTACACTCTGGCTAAAATTGTGGGTGAAATAGCCAACCATATAGCCACCTTTTAACCGTGGCTGAAATTTTTTGCTGAAAAAAGGTAGATTTTTGCCACAGCTTGAACGTGGCTGAAATTGCAGGTGAAATAACCAACAAATGAAAAAGGTAGATTTTTGCCATAGTTTGAACGTGGCTGAAATTTGTTGTTGAAAAAAGTTAGATTTTTGCCACAGTCTGAACGTTGCTGACATTTGTTGCAAGAAAAAGGTAGATTTTTGTCACAATTTTAATGTGGCTGAAATTAGTTGTTATGGTTTACTGCAGCTCATTCGTGACTAGTATTACGTCCCCCTTCTCTTTGGCCACGTCTTCCTTCTTTCGACCTTATTTCCATGGGTAATTAGCAACACTTGCTTTCCGTTGCTTTCTTGTCCATGACTATACCAATCTTTTTTTGTAGTGTCTAAGACTAAATACTCTGATCGAATCGGATATCCAAATCAGATATTTGGATCTTCGGATCGGATATCCGATCCGGATAAAATTGTCGGTTATTCGAGTGCTTTCGGATCGGACTTTTATAAGTTTGTCGGATCGGATTAGATATCCGGAAATGCCCACCTCTAATATCTATGACACAACCGTCAAAATAATTTGCATACAAGAAAGGTATAATATCTTTCTTCTGTGAATATTGTTCCAATGTGTTTGAACTAGGGTTGTTAAAACGGTTCCTAAACAATGATTTTTGTAGGAACCAGGAACCGAATCATTTTTGTTATGCGGTTCGGTTTCTGTACTTTTAAGAGGCGGAACCGTTTGGAACCAAACCAAATAAGGAACCAAACCATTTTAGGAATACGGTTCGGTTCTTGTATTTTTTTTATGAGTGGAACCGTTTGGAACCAATTTACAAAGGAACCGTTTTGAACCTACAAGAACTATTTAACGACTTTCATTTGCATATGAATTTGTAGGAGGAAAGTCCAAATACTTTAATTTTGTTAAGAATATAGATGTGTTTAATTTCAACATGTTTTGTCTAAATTTTCTCTAATTCTCAATAAATCAAGAATGCCTTATAATAAGTAATTAAGCATTGCTACACCGGAAGATAAAATTTAAACCTCAAGTCTATCTCGACGAACTACACCTATTGTCTTATAAATGGAAGAATTCAATTTTTTGATAGCTTAAGTTAAAGAAACCAACAACAAGATGGTTGTAGACAAATAAATTCTGGATTGAAGACAAATCTAGTTAAAGAAGTTGTTGAACAACTAGAGAAACCGATTTAGTGAGGAACAAATGAATATGAGAGATGAACATAAGATAATATTATAGTCACTATACCAAAGAAAGAGACCAATACCTTTTTTAAACTTTTTGTTTTTGTTATATATTAGGTTATTTTACTTTTTCTAGTTTACCTAAAAATATAAACGGTTCCGATCTATTTTTTTTAAAGAACCGAACTGAACCAAACCGTTTTTATAACATTTCGATTTGAAAAAAACGACAAATAATTAAAAGGAACCGAATCGAACCGTAAAAAACAGGTTCGATTCCAACGGTTCCGTCAGGAACCGATTCCGATTAACAACCCTAGTTTGAACTTCCACCTCAGAGAAACAAGATGGGAAACTATGTGCTACCAATGTAAATACCAATAAACTATGAGCTAAAACGCTCTCTTTATGCATCACCCGCTACTGCCCTGGTGTAGCCTCCACAGCCTCCCCACTGCCGTCGGCGAGGTTTCCCAGCCTCCCCCCCCCCTCTCACCCTCCTCCCTGCCTCGCATTGTCCCTGCTGTTATGGACGGCACAAAGCGCTCAAAAAAAACTCTCCGTTAAACTCTTTGAGATAATCCTTGGCCCAAAGAAACCCACCAAACCTGGATCCCCCCAAAGCCCTCCTAGTCCCTACGAAAAAATCCCAGAAGAACTCATCTGATCAAACAACTCTCACATCCCTAGATCTTTAACAAACACAACACCCTTGATCACGTCGGAACTTCTTTTCCCTCCGCTCATCCTATCTCCTCCCTCACCTATTAGCCTCCCTCTATCAACCATTTCTCCAAACCCGAGTTCTCCTGACCCAAAGACAACTCCTCTACTTGGCTCCTCTCCTGCCATCCCCACTGCCCGTGTCTCCTCTCAAGTGACTGCACCCCCGCTTAGTTCACCTGCCACGATACACTCCTCCCCATCCAAAACTGCCCCTTCCTGCATGGATCCTCAAATCTCAAACCTTAGCATCAACCTTATCCAAACAAATCATTCATCTCAGTCCTCATCTCCGACCAATACCTTTCCGCCTCCTCCTCCACCCCCCTCTCAAACAGCCTTTTCATCTTCCCCTCTTTCTCCAAGACACAATAATTGCCCCTTTACGACGGACGCTCCAAAAGACACTCCAAAAGGCACTTTTAAGGATATCTTGTTAAATGCCCAGTCTTAGAAACACGTCCCACTCTCCTACTCCCCAGGCTTCGGAGATGGCATTATTCCATTCTCCAAGAAAGATTTCTCTGACACCTTATCCAAATGGTCGAAAACCCTCATTTGCTTTCCCCTTGGAGCCCCTCTCACTTTTCACCGCATGGATGCCTTCGCTGGCCTAAACTTGAACTCAATCTCAAATCCTAATATTTTGTGTAACAAGCATGGTATCTACGTGTTTCATTTCGACCCCAAAGAGGATCTAAATGCTACCCTCAGTGGAAGCCCGTGGATCATTAGTGGCACCACATCCCTTCTCCTTAAACGTTGGAACCATGGTATGGCGCTCGACTACTCGAGCCTTTCTTCGATTCCTGTCTAGGCTACTCTCTACGATCTCGACTACCGGTTTTGGTCCCCCAACATGCTTGCCAAAATCGGGTCTGCCATCGGCATCCCTCTCCTCACTGATCACTGCTCAACAAATCAGGACCGTCTTGGACTCGCAAAAATCCTGGTTGAAATCAATGCTTCAAAATCCTTGCTCCGTGAAATAACTCTTATCGGACTTGACGATGAAAAGATTACCAAGAAAATCTCCTTCGAATGGCTTCCGGAGCATTGCCCTAAGTGTATGGTTTTCGGTCACAAATGCCGTTCACCAATGCAAACCAAGCCTCCACCTTCCAAGACTAGAAGACCATGCCCCCCCTCCTCAAACTCTAAGCCTATACTCCCCACGCCTAATGATTCAATGCGTATCATTCGATCCATCCCTCCTCCCCTTGAATACCAAACCTTAAATGGCTCTCAGTTAAACCATCACACGCCGGCAACTCACCCTCATCTGGAAGCTACACCGTCCCCTTCCAAAAACCTTCCTGTTATCCCCTCCTCTATCCTTTAAAACCCTCATCCCTCCTCAAAACATGTCGCCTCACCCTCTTCGGAGAAACCCCTCCCCACCCCTCCATCTTATGATACCAACAAGGATGTTATCATCTCTCATGAACCCCCCCCCATGTCGATTAACATCTACTCTGGGAATATCCGCGGCCTAAACCACCAAAACAAACATCAAGCTATATGTGACATGGTTTCTAGGGACCGGATTGATCTCTTTGCGATCATTGAAACCAAGCTATCAAATGAGAAGTTGCTCAAACTTTCCTCCCTCATCCCAAACTGGACTCATACTTCCAACATCTCCCCAAACCAAAAATGTCGTATCTGGCTTTGGTGGGATCAAACTCCCTCTACCTATCCCCAACCTTCATAAACAACCAATTGATTCACTGCAATATCACCTTACCCCTCTCCCCAAACTCCACCTGCTTTGAGTGCTCTTTCGTTTACGCTTATAATCAGCCCGAAGATCACCCTCCTCTCTGGAATAACATCGACACCATCAATCTCATAAACCCCAATAGGCCGTGGGTCCTCCTTGGTGACTTCAACACTACTCTGAGTCGTGATGAAAAGATCTCAAACAGCTCTATGGCTCTCTCTCAACCCACCGTGGAGCTCAGTGACTATTTTGAAAAAAAAACTCCCTCTCAGACCATGCTTTCTCCGGGAATTTCTTCACATGGAATAACAAGCAAAAGGACAGCAGAATTTGGTGTAAACTTGATCGTGTAGTGATAAACCACAAATGGCACCATTTTTTCCTAAACTCCATTATGCTCTTTGACAACCCAAACATTTCAGATCACTCTCCTGCAATTCTCACCCTAGAGCCAAAAATACCTCCCCCAAAACGTCAATTCCGTTTCAGTAATGTTTGGGCTTCACACGAAGATTTCATAGCCACTGTTCGTCACCCTTGGTCCACCCCAAGCCCTGTGCATTTCGGCCCTATGTCAAACCTGTACTCTCATCTCAAGCAGCTTAAGAGCTCCCTCAAGAAGTTCCCTAGTATTACTATGGAAAAGCTCAGGCTCACCATCGATGACATAAAAGCCAAACTTGACTCCACTCAAACAAGCCTCATCGCAAACCCCCTTGATCAAAACCTCATGGAGTTTGAGCATATGCTGACCATTTCTCTAAACACGTCTCAAGACTGCCTTAGAACTACTATTGCCCAGCTTTCAAAAGCTTCTTGGGCAATTCATGGTGACCAATGCTCCGGATATTTCTTCAAGAGTATCCATATGAGAAGGGCTGCAAATTCCATTAAATGCATTGAAGATCCCAAAAATCTTGGAGTCAGGCCCACTCTAAATTAGGAAAAGATCTCTTCCATCCTTATAAACCATTTCAGCAAGATTCTAAACCCCTCATCTCAAACAAATCAAAGCAATCTATTCCCGGATTGCCCGCTTCATGCTTTATCTCAAGCCGATTTGCTTTCCTTAAGTAGCAGCATCACAAATGACACTATCAAAAATGCCCTTTTTAGTTTCGGCGACTTCAAAGCTCCGGGGCCGGATGAATACAATCCTTTCTTCTTGAAGCGGTCCTGGAGTATCACTAGGGATCTTTTCATGTCAGCCATCCACAAATTCTTCTATACGGGTCGTATGCCTAGCTACGTAAACCACACCACCATCTCCCTTATTCCAAAAAAGCCAAACCCATCCCTCCCTTCTGACTACCGCCCCATCTCTTGCTGCAACACGACATACAAGGTCATCGCAAAAATTCTTGTTGATAGATTGAATGATACTCTTCAATCCATCATTGGGAACTATTAGAGAGCTTTCGTAAAGGGCCGATCCATAAAGCATAACATCCTCATTTTCCAGGAATTGGTCAAGAAGTACAATAGGCGCCACATCTCTCCTAGATGCGCCATGAAGATTGACATATTCAAAGCTTTCGATATGATTGATCACAACTTCATCCTTAACTGCCTTGCCAAATTTGGCTTCCTTGACGCTTTCGTCCGGCTGATTGAGGCTTGCATCATAAATACTTCTTTCTCCATAAACTTAAATGGATCTCTTCAAGGATTCTTCAAAAGCACCAGGGGTCTGAGGCATGGATGTCCCTTATCCCCTCCCCTTTTTGTCATTGCCATGGAGGTCCTCTCCTCGATGCTCAAGATTAACACCGCAAATCCGTACTTCAATATTCACCCCAAGTGTTATTCCCCTCGTATTACTCATCTTTGCTTTGCGGATGACCTACTACTCTTCTATCGTGGTGATTCCATGTCCGACAAGATCCTAAGAAACATTCTTGAGGCTTTTGGCAGATATTCTGGTCTTCTTATAAATGATATTAAATCTTCCATCTTCATTGGGGTCTCTCTTCCTAGGAACGTGAAAACCTTACCCTTTCATCTGGCCTCACCCTTGGAACTTTACCCTTCACCTACCTTGGCTTACCCATGGGCAGCAAAAGACTCAGCCTTGGTGAGTACCAACCTCATATCACAAAAATAGCAAAAAAAAAAAAATAACTCTTGGAGTGCTCATAATTTGTCTTATGTAGGTAGGAAGCACCTGATCTCTTCAATCCTCATGTCTATGTGCTACTACTGGTGCTCATCCCTCTTCATCCCTCCCTCCATCATGTGCAGCATCTGCAACCTTCTTCGCTCCTTCTTATGGGCTGGAAAGATCAACAACTCTCGCACCCTGGTTGCCTGGAATACTATCTGTCAGGACAAGTAAGATGGGGGTCTTGATTTCAAGGAAATACTCTCGTGGAACAAGGCTTGCCTATCAAAGCTAATTTTCGAGTTGGATGGTGCTAGCAATAACCGCAACCTTTGGTCGACTTGGATCTTCTCAAACATCCTCAAGGGAAGTTCTATCTGGTCGATCGACTCAAACTACAAGCACAACAGCACTTGGTGCCAAATTCTTAAAGTTCCCGACGAGATCATCTCCTCTACAAGCAATGCCAACTTCATAAACACCACAACAAACTCTTGCAACAGATTCTCCACCACTACAGCTTATAACCTTTGTTGGAAACCTCCAATTACCTCTACAACCTTCAGACTTGGTATCATCTGGAGTGGTGCTTGCATCCCCAAATCCAGCTTCATCACTTGGATCGCAACTCACAATCGCCTCCCTACGCTATCAAAATTGATGGCCAAGAACCTCATCACCGATAACACCGGTAAACTTTGCAATCACTGTGCCGAGGATGAGGTACATCTCCTGCAAAACTGTAGCTATTCTTCCCTGGTTATGGATCTCATCTCAAAATGGCTCAGAATTCCCCAGCCATACTCGTACACCCCTTGCATCTGGACCTGGCTCGAAAGTGTGCATCCACGCAAAGACGACCTGCTTACTCACGTTCAAATTTCCTCCATCATCAACTACATATACTACATTTGAAAAGCCCGAAACGACCTCATCTTTAACCAAAAGAAAACCCTTCCCACCACCTACGCACATTGCATCATAAACTCCACCAAGACCTACATTTCAAGTCACCGGAAAGATCGCTCCCAGAACTCCCTCTTCTGGGCCAAAACTCTCAATATTCACCTTCTACACCCCTAGTCCTCCCTTCTTCCCCTCTCCATTGTTTTCTGTTATCTCTAGCCCTGTAATTATCTCTTTCTGTTACATTAATATAACTTTTCAAAAAAAAAAACAAGATGGATTCAGGAATACAAAATGTGAATATTGTTGCGGAACAACTAGCTTATGAGGCTAGGAAAACCAAAGGTCTTGAAACGATGACCGAGAAATTTAATGTTGAGGAGCATTTCTCCAAACTTCAAGTATGGAATAAGATTAAAGAGAATATACTCAAGGTCTTCATAAATAATGACCGATATTCTACTATAATCAAGAATAAAAACAAGGGAATTGAACAGAGAGATTGGGGTACATATGCTCTACGCACTGCTAGCAAGAGGCATGACTCAAAAGCTAGTTTAAGTTTATTTATTTATGGTAGAAAGTGACCAATTATTTCGTGATCAAGCTGATGAACTTGTTCAAGTTGTGGGTAGAATTGCCATTAGGGTCAGCAGTATCCTCCTGAGCAAGCCTCTTCAGCTGCTCGATCTTCGTCTTCATAACTCGACTCGCCCTCACCTTATTTATGGCCTCGATTGCAGAGTACTTGGTGAGCACCCCATGCTCCACTGCGGTCCCGATCCCCCACGTACTCACAAGCGTTGCGTTGAGCGCCTGATCGAATACCCTCACCGTCGGCCTACATATGATGGGCACCGCCGTGGCTATACTGTCCGTGACGGAGCTCCAGCTACCATTCCTTAGCTGCATCCCAACAGCCTTATGACTCAACACCTTCCTCTCCAGAAGCTCCATTCTTACACCACCCCAACTGAAAGACACCACCATACCCTGACCACTCTTCGAAGTCCTCTCCACGAACCCTTCCGGGAGCTCTACTCGCGGCCACCTCGGAGCTATGTACCATAGGAACGGCACTTTTATAGCCTCAAGTGCGTCGGCAAGTGCGTGAAGCTCTTCCTCTGGAACGCCGTTAACGTCGCTAAGGTTGATGTATAAGATGGGTTCGGGGAAGGCTGAATTCTCGTGGCCATCGAGAAAGAAAAATATGGGTTCGGTTCTTTCGAGTTCGATGGGTGGGAATGGTAAGTTGAGGGAGAAGGGACCTCCAAAGTGGAATGTGTTCTTCAGAAGGGCGGTCGCGACGGAGGACTCTAGGTTTTGGAACGAGTTGATAATGACGGCTTCGGCCTTGGGAAGGCTAAGGGTCATGCTTTGGATCAACTTGGTGACTGGTGAGTCGTCGCTGTTGGCGCCAAGGACACCATAGGGTAAATAATGTGCGGGTATGCCGTGAGGGAGTCCAGGGAGGAAGTGAGCCACGTCGTTGAGTGATCTGGTAGTCGGTTGTGGTAGCGTTGGGAAGACTGCAAGGTTTGAACACTTAACTCTAAAAACTTGTTTTATCATATATGGGAATATTACATATGAAACATAAAGTATATATATATATACCAGGAGTTATGATGATAATTGATTCCTCAATCTTTCGCCGGATCTCATCGGCGTGGATATAGGAAGCCAAGCTGGTGGCGGAAGAATTCCAAACCGCCGACCAGCCGACACCCCTTTCCTCGGCAATTTCGCTACAGACACCTGCAAGGAAGGCGTCAGCAACTACATGGGTAATCTTGGATCGCGAGAATTCCTCAACCTGGGCAAAGCTGTCTCTCAAATTTGGGCCAATCTCGTCCATGTAGACTTTGAGATGTTCCTCTAAGGTAGCGTCGGGAGGAGCCGACGACGTCCAATCCCCCACCCGTGCGAATTGTAGGTTATGGTCTTCCTCTGGGTCCCAGAACGTGTAGAGATACATGGCGTTGCCGACGTCTGTGAACATGGTGACTTGGACGTCGCGGTTAGCAGCTGCAATTTTTCGGCTTAGGAGTAAGAAGGTCTCTGGCTGGGGCGGATACGCAAAGGGGCAGATTGCGACATGAGACTTTTGTGTGGTGGTGGAGCTACGGCCCTTACCGTTGGGCGCGGCTTTGGCTTTGGATTTGGTGACGAACAAGGGTAGCATTGTGGGTTGATTGGTTTTAGTACTACTTACTTGGATTTTGAAGTGGGAAGAGATGGATGACAGAGTTTCCTATTTATAGAGTTTTCACCATTCGCTTATGCCCTTTGTAGATCCACTCTTTTGACATACAAAACTGAGAAAGAGTTGTATGGACATCAAATATTATTTTTTAATAAAAATATATATCTAACTTTAAACGGATCTTCGCTTCTTTGAGTAAATTCAGATCAGACATGTATTCAAAGAAATCTGATCCGCTTCTAATCGATTGAGCCACTTGAAAATTTCGAACCCCAACTCACCCTCCTCTAACGATCCCGAACTTTGCGTTTTCATTCACAAGAATATTTTAGAATAGACTACCCTAGAAGATAGTTTCTTTCTAACCGCTTTCAATTTTCTAAAAAAAAAATGTTACACCATAATATATCTCATGATTTATATTATAAAATGAATATGAAAATATTATATTTATTTGTAGATAATTAATTGATCTCTTCTATTATGACGTGGAAGAAAAAAGTTGATTGGCTGAAAAGGATTTTCAGTTTATTGATAATATTATCATTTTTGTGCTGTGGATGATTGTCCCCTTTATACTACGGGCAAATGAAATTAAAACACATTCCTAAAACGTTTTGCAGATATTATTATCAGTTCGTGCTGTGAATCCAATGTAGGTTGTTGTCGAGTGTAGGTGTAGTTTGTCCAATATTAGTACGATTGCATGGCCGGTCCCTTTACATTAAAGCTGGATTTAAACATGTGACTCTTTATAATCTCGTGGTTAACATTAATTTAAAAATTAATAAATTAATAAACAAATAAGTGAATTTATTTATCAGTATATAATGTATTATGAATTTGAACTTTCATGGATTTGAAAAAAAACCTAAAAGTCCTAAAACTAACTGGCCTAATGATTCCATCAACACCTAGTCTATCGATTTTCAATTCTGAAAAACGTAAAGAACACATAAATCTTTAAAAAAAATGCACTTTTAAGGCCCATTTGTTTTAAACTCCGCAAACAGAAACGAAAACGGGATGGAAACGGATCTAGTTCATACGTATGTCCTTATTCATGAAAGTTTTTGGAATCATAGCTTGAACTAATTGGATTATAATTTGATTACTTTTGATATTCTTTAGAGAAACAAAATAGGAGAAGAAAATGCATTTTGCATGAGATCACAATGAAATGATTCCAAAAAAATTTATGAACAAGGTGCATATATGGACTATATACATTTTCATTCGATTTCCATTCCGGAGTTCAGAACAAACGGGCCCTTAATGGAGTCAAGTGACGTTTTCCGCTCCCATTTGCATCTGCTTGTTGTGGATCAACATTGTGGGTTTACCGAACCATTTCGTGTAATCAAACTTGGATAGAAATTGAAGTCGGATATTTGGTTCCGCTCATCTTTAAGGCCTCGACTTTGTCGTTTTGTTTTAAAGAAAGTTGTGTGTCGCGGGTGGAGTAGGCCCAACTCTTGTAGGGTTTGGATAGGGCGCAGTCACAGTGTCCCCGATGATGCACTCCTGTTCCGCATGTGCCTCACTATCGTACTTCATGAACACCTTGTAGTCGGCCGCCAATTACATTAATCGTTTCGTATATTTTGTTTGACCTAATAACATCACTCAATAAGTTTGTTATAAAAAATAGAAGAAAATGTGGTAAAATTAAAAACTTTGAAATTTAATTTTTTTTGAACTTAATTATTTCACTATTTTATTTAACAAAATTTAATATTATAAAATAAATATTATTGACATTATTTCTTTAACTAAAATTTAATATTATAACTTAAGAAAAACATGGCAGCACAAATCACAAGCTTGATGTTACTTATGTGGTTGTAAAATTAAACTACCATTGTAAAGCATTTGTAGTTAGATTGGTGTGAGACTCCATGCACAAATGCAATAAAAAGGCGCCCACGCGGAGTGCGTTCCAACCCCTCCCAAAAATCTTATAACAAAAAGAGTGTATTATATAAATGATAAATTTAGCTCCCATTCCACTCATGGTGACTGTGTTCCAACCTCCTCCCATATAAATCGGATGTAAACAAAATGTTAAATTTATACGGATAACAATCACATCGCTTATAAAACCGGTACAAACATATGAATCGGATGTAAACAAAGAATTATAAAAAAAAAAAAAAGGCATTAATGTTAATTGAGTGATGTTATTTGGATGAAAAACGACACGACGGAGTCGGAGTCTGACTCCGCCCGAGTACACCCATATTATTAATTAGTATGTAAGTTTAGTGTGTTGATTTAACCACCCATGTATTAGGTTAACTCAAATATCCATCAAAAACAAAATTATTAATTTTTTTATCACGTGGATTAAACATAAAAAAAAAAAAAAAAATTATCCTCTATAGCGACAATATGAATAAATTACTCAGTGGACATTGTTTTTAGTTTTTTTTGGGTGTGGTTCCTATACTCTACATGAATAAATATTATAGAAATTAAAAAAAAATATTATATACCATTTGGTAAGGAAAGGAAGGAGATGAAGGACAATAAACTATGAAAATTAAGAGAATTAGCTTATTTTTTATCGTATTGAAATTGGATTATAAGGATTATTAGACTATAATTACATTTTTAACCCTCTACCTTTTCTCATATCTTTCATCCACACAAAAAATTTAAAACATACTTTTTTGTAATTTTATCCACAATTAATATTCATTTTATCAATAAATCATTTCACTTATTTTCATACTCGTCTCCTTAAACAATTTTATCTCCTTAGTTTTTCATCTAAATAATTTTCTTCATTTTCATCTTCATCTTCGTACATAATTTTACGTTACCGGACCCAATATATTTTTCTTCTCGAGTAGAGAGTCCATATATATTTTATTAGTATTAACTGATATATTTGCTATATATAAGTTACAAAAAAAATTTTAAATAATTTTATTTCACTAACATATATTTTAATATTATTTTATAACCTTTAATTTTCATATACTAACTTATAATTTTTTTATCATACATTTTTAAAGATTAAAAAAAATTGTTCATATTTTTGTATTTTTCAAAAAAATTATTTTAAATGCATAAATTTATACCAAAAAATTGATTCATGAAAAACTTATTAATATTTTTTACGTTTTAAAATTGTAGCTCTCTAGAAAGACTTTCATTCTCTCAAGGTACATATTGTGATGATAGTGGTCCCCGGCGGCTACTACGAAACATGATTAAAACATTTTCTTTCACATAAATCCAAAAGTATAACGAAGATATTCAAAATAGTCATAATGTAAAAGTTTAAAAAAATAATGTATCAGATTTTGGTTAGAAAATATCCAACTGTTTGTAAAATAGTTTACGAAAAATCCTTTATATATGCAAATAATAAACTATTACACACAAGTACGTTGTGATTTTAACCGAGTTACTTAGGAAATAAAGAGAAGATAAAACATGTTATGCTTTTGCTGCACAAACCTTGCAGCTAGGGTTTTCAATACGCTTTCGTTGATAAAAGAATACAATCCTAAACCTTGCAGCTAGGGTTTTTGCGATCGCGGCGTCTTTGATCCAGTCACCATAATTGCGTTGACTTTGCCTTCCAGCCCCGCGCCTCCATTTCCCCGCGGTCGCGGAATACCTCCAGAAGGTCCCTAAGTTTTGAGTTTCGACTTAGGGGTTGTTCATAGGTATAAGGCTCTTTCCTTGTACCTTCTTAGTTGTTGTTATTGTGAGAATAGAATGAATTCCCCTTAGGGTTTCCGTCATCGGACGGCTCATATTAATAACAATAGAGTTTTACATAATTACACTTAGGGCACCCCTATATTTACATTAATTACATAAACTATCATACCCCCGCAGTCGAAACTGGAGGAGGTTGAACAGTGAGACTGGATCTAAAATCAAGAAAAAGCTGGCGGGGAAGACCTTTTGTAAAAATGTATGCGTACTGAAAAGCCGAAGATACGTGAAGAACTCTAACGTGACTACGGGCAACCTTGTCGCGGACGAAGTGGATGTCAATCTCAATATGCTTAGTCCGTTGGTGTTGAACAGGGTTGTTGGCCAGATAAGTAGCAGAGATGTTGTCCGTGTATACAATGGAAGCCTTGGTAAGCGGGCAATGTAGCTCAAGCAACAAGTTTCACAACCAGGAACATTCTAACACAACATTTGCAACTCCTCTGTATTCTGCCTCTGCATTGGATCTAGAAACGACAGATTGCCTTTTTGCAGACCACGAGATCAGAGTGTCATTAAAGAATACACAGTAACCTGAGGTCGAGCGGCGTGTATCAGGGCAGCCTGCCCAATCAGCATCTGTGTAGGCAATGAGATCAGACTTCGGGGAAGAGGAGATGGTGATTCCTAATGATGACATCCCAGAAATGTAACGGATAATGCGCTTGAGAGCTGCAAAATGAGCTTCCCTGGGGTCGTGTATAAAAAGGCACACCTACTGTACTGCAAAACTGATGTCGTCGTGTGAAGGTGAGGTACTACAGTGCTCTAGCTAGGTTGCGGTAAAGCGTAGGATCACTAATAGCAAGGCTGGATGAAGCACTTAACTTGACAGACGTCTCAACCGGGGTAGCAGAAGGTTTGCAATTAAACATCTTTGCTCTTTCAACAATTTCGCGAGCATCTTTATCCTGGGACAGAAATAAGCCAGAGGATGTCCGACGAACAGAAATGCCCAAGAAATAAGATAGGGGCCTAAGTCTTTCAAGGCAAATTCCTTACTCAGAAGCTTGATCAGATGTTTGCACAGGACGTCAAAAGAAGCCGTAAGAACAATGTCGTCAACGTACAGAAGCAGATAGGCAGTGTCAGATTCTTGATTATAAATAAAAAGGGAGGAGTCACTCTTACTGTTAATAAACCCAATGCGATGTAAGAAGCCTCCAAAGCGGTAAAACCATGCCCTGGGAGCTTTCTTTAGGCCATAGAGGGACTTCTGCAAAAGACAAACATGATTGGGTTTGGAGGAATCACGAAAGCCGGGTGGTTGAAACATATACACCGTTTCGTTCAAATAACCATGCAGGAAAGCATTCTGCACATCCAACTGATGAATAGACCAAGAGCGGGATACTGCAATGCTGAGAACCATACAGATGGTCGCTGGTTTTACAACAGGACTGAAAGTCTCATCACAGTCAATGCCAACCTGTTGAGAACACCCGATGGCAATTAAACGATCCTTGTATCGTTCGAGGGATCCATCAGACTTGTATTTGTGCTTAAAAATCCACATGCATCGCACAATGTTAGTGTTCGTAGTACGAGGTATCAAGGCCCAAGTCTTATTTCGCATAAGGGCTCGATACTCATCGAGCATGGCAGCGGTCCAATTCGGGTCTTGAAGGGCTACATTGTGAGAATTGGGAATTGGGGATAAGATCGTAACAGATAAGTCAAAGATCGATTTGGGTGTCACAATACCGGATTGACTTCGGGTGTGGGGCCGGTCCTCGAAAATTACGGGTTGAAGAGGGGGTGGGGCTGGCGCATTTGAAGAAAGGCCGGTTGGGTTGGTAACTGACAGTTGGAAATTTGGGATTGGATGGGAGTTGGGCTGAGCATCATCCAGGCGTGGTGAGCTGGTAGAAGGAGAG
This sequence comes from Fagopyrum homotropicum, assembly GCA_033239125.1. Taxonomy (NCBI): domain Eukaryota; kingdom Viridiplantae; phylum Streptophyta; class Magnoliopsida; order Caryophyllales; family Polygonaceae; genus Fagopyrum; species Fagopyrum homotropicum. The sequence goes on along the minus strand of BSWB01000007.1, from coordinate 32,678,963 downwards.
CAGGCCGGAGGTGGGCTCAGGCCGGACTGGACTGGGAGAAGAGGTAGCAGTCCCAGAGTTGGAAAGGGGAAAAGAAGGGCCGGACTGGGCACAACGCTCACTGTCGGGTGAAGGCTGAATTGGGCCGGACTGAATTGGAGGGGTTGAATTGGGCCGGACTGGGCTGGCAGGAAAGCAAGGCTGCGTTGGGCTAGGCCTGACGGATGGGGAAGGCTGCTGGGCTGGGGATAATTCGGTGCTGAGATGTTCAAAAAAATACCGAGAGTTTGGATCATCATTCGAATGGGTCGACAATTCCGAGGAGACTCGAGAGGGAGTAGCAAACGGGAAAATGTTCTCGTCGAAGGTGACATGACGGGAAATGATGATTTTATTTGTGGATCTATCTAGACATTTGTAACCCCGATGATGGGTGAAATACCCAAGAAACACACACGGTGTGGTGCGGTGTTGGAGTTTGTGTGAGATAGTGGCACTTTGATTTGGGTAACAAAGACAACCGAAAACTCGGAGATGATTGAGCGAAGGTGTACGTTGTAAGATACAACAATTGAGTGGGAGATTTGTTTTGAATGGAGACCGAGGGAAGTATGTTAAGAAGATAACATGACGTTTCCACGGCGTGAGGCCAAAAGGTGACGGGAATAAAGGCATGAAACAAGAGGGAACGCATCATATTATTGATCGTCCGAATGACACGTTCGGCTTTGCCATTTTGAGGGGAAGTGTGAGGACATGAAAATCGAAAAACGATGCCATGATCAACAAAGAACTTGTGGAAGTTGTTGTTGTTAAATTCACGGCCCATGTCACACTGGAAGCTTTTGATATTCTGTTGAAATTGTGTTCGGACTAGTTTATGAAATTGCACGAAAAGATCAAAAACTTGAGATTTAAACTTGATCGGGAAGATCCATAAGTAATGTGGAGAAGATCCATAAGTAATGTGTGAAATCATTGATAGCATGAATTATAGTCTATATTTTGGGGTTTGTTTGGACGTTTTATCTTCAATAATCTGCATGTTAGCATGTATAATATGTGATTATATTACCATTTCATCTACCTTTGCGGGAATCGAGGTCTACACCAAGTTTTGCTGTAATTGTAGATAAAGTGGCACGTTTTGCATAAAAAAGGAACAAAAGGAGTCATGAGTCATTTGGAGCTACATCCAGGGAGCATAGCCATGGATTAAAGATTCACTTTGGACCAGTTTTGAGAGATTTCACATTCAGTTATGACTCACCTCGGTTGACCAGAGACTCATCTCGACCGAGGTGATCCAGAGACGTCGACTCGACCGAGGCGAACACCTAGGACGCGGCGAGAATATTTTATTCTTGGCTGAGATCTTTTATCTTTGGAAGGTGATCTTATATTTTTGGGCTTGGCTCCTGGAAGGAAGAAGATCTTATATTTTACCTATTTTATGGGAAGAGATCTTTCTAAGATTTATTATCTTTGGAGGGTTATTTTCCTATAAAAAGGGTTGGATTTCCACAAATCCAACATCTCGCTTACATCCCGTTTACCACGCTATACCGTCGATCAGGGTTTATAGCACGCAGCAGCCATACTCCAGTTGGGAGTTTCGAAGAACCTTTTTAAAGGTTGAAGGAAGATTGAAGATCATAGCTTATATAGCTTTTGGAGGGTTTTGTAAGATTGTATTTGATTCCCTCACTTGTTGTCTTGTCTTGTTGGATTTATATCCAAGAAACGCTTTTGTTGTGATATTTGATTCAGTTATTGAAGTCTTTTTCATTAAATTCTTCTTGTTCAAATATTCACCTTCTTCCCATATATTTAATACTTTCATAATGATGATGAGTGGCTAATTTCCTTGTGTGATTCTAGGGTGATTGGCTGAAGGTTGTGGGGAAAACAATGATAGAATAATCTTAGATTCCAGTAGGATCCTGAAAGTTCGAGTCTTTAACCTTAACCCTAAGCATCTCGTTCAGTCGATGAACATCTCGACCGGGGTGGAATCTGGTTGACCGAGGTGGCTTATCTGATCTTAAACTAAGAGTTAAGTGTTAGAGTTTGCCAAATCCTATTCTTATTACACCTTTCCTGGTTCAATGCAAGCTTAGGATGAGACTTACCCGGTAATTCCTTAGTTTGTATACCAACGATCATAAGTGTAGGTAATAAAGGTTTATCCTTTATTGGGGTTTGAGTGTGCTTCCATCCCATCTTTGTGAGTTAGCCTGAGACTTACCCGGTAAAGGTTGATTCTATTCCCTTAGATGGTGTGTTAGTTTGAGGTTATAGTTCTTTATCTTAATTCCTTGAGACTTACCCGGTAATAGGAGTTACGGTTTAGGATTAGTGAGTGGTGAGACTTACCCGGTGATCTACTCCACTTTAGTAACACCTTCCCCTTGCAAAAATCTCGGCTTTGTCCGCTTATCTTTAGATCTTGAGTTGGAACCACAACTAGATGCTTTAATCCCTAGAATTGCATGTTTGCTTTATTGACTTCTTATTCATCTTTGATTGTGTTAATTGCTCTTGTGGTTAGTATTCACGAAGCTTACCGTTATTGACTTTGTTTCACCGAGTCCCTGTGATCGACCCCTGGAATTTCTTGCTTTTTACTACGATTGACCCGTACACTGCGGGTTCGCATCCTTGTTTTAAGCTTAAGTCTAGGGTTATAAATTTAAAGCTTGCACACACCGTTTGGAGCGAACAAGTTTTTGGCGCCGTTGCCGGGGACTTGGTCTAGACCGAGCCGGTTGCGGTTTGCTTTCAGGGCATTTACCCCTGTTGCTACTAATTACTCTGTCTATGAGTTTTGTAGTTTTCAGGATTTCCGATGACTACATTTGATCCAGCCTGGATAGCAAGACAAAGTGCTAGGGCGGACCATTATGAATACTTGGAGGAGAAGTACTCCTTCTATTGGTACGACAATGAATGGGAAAGAGAAGTGGTCATTCAGCATGAACTTGCAATGTGGGATGAACTGAATATCCCTAAAAAGATTTGTGAGCAACCTCTTGAAGATTCTCTTGAATCAAGATGGGAGAGGTTGATGAAGAAGGTGGAGGAACTCAAGGAAAGCACCCTATCATATGCTAAGCCGGAAGAGGAGCATAAGGAAGCGCTGCAAGTTCCAAGCACCCCTCCAATCAAACCAGAAGTTTCTCCTGAAGCTTTTGAGGGAGAAGAAGATTTGAAAGATTTCGATCTAACTGTTGCGACCTCGGCCGAGGTGAAAGAGAGATCGGCCGAGGTGGAGGAAAAATCTGTAGAACTGCTAGATACGGAGAACCTTGGCCAAATTACTGAGACTGTGGTCAAGGTGGAAGAAAGACCAGCTGAGTTGGGAGGGATTTCGTGTGTGGATTATCAACCCAACACGAAACTTGTCTCAAGCTTTGGAGAACTTTACAAGGTACATTCTCCTACTTCATTTGAAATCCCTATTAAAATTTCTGATTTTTTCAGGAATGCACCAGAGAGTTGGAGGTCTCTTCTGAAAGAACCTCCTAAGATCAAGATGAAACCTTCCTTGAAACTGTTGGAAGAAGATGCTCCTTGGATTATAAGGAGTGAAGTTTGCAAGCACTACACCGTTAAGGCGATGAAGTGTCTCTTGTTCAAGTATGGGGTCCCTCGCATGCTAAGGACCCTGTACCATCCCCAAGCTAGCGATGGGGAAGCTACTAGGATTCTCGAGAAGTTGTTTTCTCGATCAAGGAAAGGATGGGACGCAAGGCTAGATTATGTCCCATTGAAGTGCAGGAAGGCTAGAAGAATTCCGGTGAGAATCAAACCGTACAAGCTTGTACGTGGAAGATCTTACCATTTGCCGGTGAAATTAGGAACCGGAACCTTTTTGGAAGAATTTTATGATGGATGTGATGAGCACTCCATGGTGTTCAAGGTACATTGAGTAATTCTATGGAGAAGGGTCCAGCTAGCGACCTTAAACCAAGCGCTTCTTGGGAGGCAACCCAAGGTATTGCTTTCTTCTCTCTTTTCTAGTTTAGTTTAGATAGTTGCTTTGTTTTTGTTTTCCTCTAGACAATAACCAGGTATTCCAAAAGGAAGGATCACAGTTCAGGAGCTACACTGGAAGAACAAAATTTCGAGAAGTTGAGGAAACGAGCTTTACTGAGATACATCTCGGGTACTGTCAGAACACCTCGACCGAGATGTGCTTCGCCAACCGAGATGGTCTTATCTGGGAGCTGTTTCTTACTTCTTCATGTAGTTTAGCTATGTTCGGTGAGTATCCTGTCCTTAGACTTATTTTGACCCACTGGGACAGTGTGTCCCAAGTATGGGGTATTTATGTGATGACTTTGATGTACTTATTTGATGACTTCGATGTACGACTTATTTGATCGGATATTTCATATTTATGCTTCAGTTGCCTTTATATGTTTATCTGATATTACATGCATATTTACAGGTTATTTGATTGAGAAAAACGTCGAAACTGAAAAAAAAAATGGTTTTTAAAAAAAAATTTTTTGACCTCGACCGAGTCAGTCTTGGCCAAACGAGGCGTTTCACCTCGGTTGAACCAAGAACACCTCGACCGAGGTGGGTTAACTGAGAGTTTTCGAAAACGATTTTTGTATTACTTATCTAGATATGATCTCAGTGAAGATCTTGCTTACTGACTGGTTTTAAATCCTTTATATGTTTGAAAGGTTTTATAATATGTTTAAGTTGCTAAATGCTTTGTTTGAAATTATTGGCATGTTTAATACTTTGTTTTTATCCAAATTATGTTGAATTTGAAGGTTGACACCACAAGATAAGTTCTCTCACTTTCTTCCTGGAAAGACCAAGGCAATTCATTCTTCTCTCTTCTTCTCCTTCTTGATCATGCTTAGCCCCTCATATATATTTTGCCTCCCTTCACCTATCCGGGAATTTGGAAGCAAGCGAAGTGGTGAAAGCAAGTGAAGTTAAAGTTGAGAAGTGGCTGGAAGTGAAAGTGTTAGAGAGCAATAATAGGTTTGGGGAAGTCAATCATGAAGATGAGTAACTCGGCACCATTCACATAGCCGGGTGTTTGTGTCTTGCCAAAGTCGGATTGAGCGATATTCCTAACGGGTCATGGTATGTGCATCAAGGGTTTGATGCATCTCAAGAAATTGATGATTGCTGATTTCCTAGGCTTCGATTATTGTGCACCTCTGTCCATGCATCCCAAAAAGTAAAGTAAAAAGAAAAAAGGTGTGAAATAAGCAAAGCTTATTGGTGGAAGATGTTGCAAGTCAAAGTGAAGTGAAGTTCATCCTTTTCCCGGATTCTAGCACCACATTACCTTACATACATCCCTACCCTACACGTTTCTTGACCTTTTCTTTTGGGAAGCCCTTGAGACCTTGAGCTTGTTGATTGACTTAGTAGTTTAAACTGGATTATACATGATTAATTTTGATAATTATGACTTATTATGCATTCTATGATTTTATGCAAAGATGAACAACTTTCCTATATTTATAAAATGTTTTGATCATATTTTGATTTTAAATTCCATGAAGTATTCTCTTAGAGTGATCTATGATTGTAACACGCCATAAAAATGTTTTTGAAAGACTTTTCATTGATTTTATTGACTTATAATCCATTCTATCTTGTCTTCTATATGCGGAACTTGCTTGGGGACAAGCAAGGGCTAAGTATGGGGTATTTTGATAGCATGAATTATAGTCTATATTTTGGGGTTTGTTTGGACGTTTTATCTTCAATAATCTACATGTTAGCATGTATAATATGTGATTATATTACCATTTCATCTACCTTTGCGGGAATCGAGGTCTACACCTAGTATTGCTGTAATTGTAGGTAAAGTGGCACGTTTTGCATCAAAAAGGAACAAAAGGAGTCATGAGTCATTTGGAGCTACATCCAGGGAGCATAGCCATGGATTAAAGATTCACTTTGGACCAGTTTTGAGAGATTTCACATTCAGTTATGACTCACCTCGGTTGACCAGAGATTCATCTCGACCGAGGTGATCCAGAGACGTCGACTCGACCGAGGCGAACACCTAGGACGCGGCGAGAATATTTTATTCTTGGATGATATCTTTTATCTTTGGAAGGTGATCTTATATTTTTGGGCTTGGCTCCTGGAAGAAAGAAGATCTTATATTTTACCTATTTTATGGGAAGAGATCTTTCTAAGATTTATTATCTTTGGAGGGTTATTTTCCTATAAAAAGGGTTGGATTTCCACAAATCCAACATCTCGCTTACATCCCGTTTACCACGCTATACCGTTGATCAGGGTTTATAGCACGCAGCAGCCATACTCCAGTTGGGAGTTTCGAAGAACCTTTTTAAAGGTTGAAGGAAGATTGAAGATCATAGCTTATATAGCTTTTGGAGGGTTTTGTAAGATTGTCTTTGATTCCCTCACTTGTTGTCTTGTCTTGTTGGATTTATATCCAAGGAACGCTTTTATTGTGATATTTGATTCAGTTATTGAAGTCTTTTTCATTAAATTCTTCTTGTTCAAATATTCACCTTCTTCCCATATATTTAATACTTTCATAATGATGATGAGTGGCTAATTTCCTTGTGTGATTCTAGGGTGATTGGCTGAAGGTTGTGGGGAAAACAATGATAGAATAATCTTAGATTCCAGTAGGATCCTGAAAGTTCGAGTCTTTAACCTTAACCCTAAGCATCTCGTTCAGTCGATGAACATCTCGGCCGGGGTGGAATCTGGCTGACCGAGGTGGCTTATCTGATCTTAAACTGAGAGTTAAGTGTTAGAGTTTGCCAAATCCTATTCTTATTACACCTTTCCTGGTTCAATGCAAGCTTAGGATGAGACTTACCCGGTAATTCCTTAGTTTGTATACCAACGATCATAAGTGTAGGTAATAAAGGTTTATCCTTTATTGGGGTTTGAGTGTGCTTCCATCCCATCTTTGTGAGTTAGCCTGAGACTTACCCGGTAAAGGTTGATTCTATTCCCTTAGATGGTGTGTTAGTTTGAGGTTATAGTTCTTTATCTTAATTCCTTGAGACTTACCCGGTAATAGGAGTTACGGTTTAGGATTAGTGAGTGGTGAGACTTACCCGGTGATCTACTCCACTTTAGTAACACCTTCCCCTTGCAAAAATCTCGGCTTTGTCCGCTTATCTTTAGATCTTGAGTTGGAACCACAACTAGATGCTTTAATCCCTAGAATTGTATGTTTGCTTTATTGACTTCTTATTCATCTTTGATTGTGTTAATTACTCTTGTGGTTAGTATTCACGAAGCTTACCGTTATTGACTTTGTTTCACCGAGTCCCTGTGATTGACCCCTGGAATTTCTTGCTTTTTACTACGATTGACCCGTACACTGCGGGTTCGCATCCTTGTTTTAAGCTTAAGTCTAGGGTTATAAATTTAAAGCTTGCACACACCGTTTGGAGCGAACAATCATCAAGAAAAAGCAACTAATATTTAAAACCTTCCCTACTTGGGATAGGAAAGGTCCAAAGATCACTATGAATTATATCAAAAGGTGCAAAAGAACTAGTTTGTGAGCGCTCAAACGGTAACCTATGATGTTTTCTTAATTGACAAGAATGACAAAGAGGAGACAATTTGTGGTTGTGGCACTTGAAAAAAGAAGCATTCCTAAGAAAATCTATAACATGCGTGCCGGGATGACCAAGACGTGCATGCCAAAGGCTGGAGGACTCGACGGACAAGGTTTGATGAAGACTGGAAGATGGATGACTGACAGGATAGAGCTCCCCAGAACTATTACACCTCAGACGGATTGTCCCCGTTTGTAGATCCTCCACAGAAAAACTAAAAGGGTCAAACTCTATAGAAGCATTGTTATCAGTTGTAAAACGTCTAACAGAGACTAAGTTTTTGACAATTTTGGGGGCTATGAGGACGTCGGATAAACGGAGAGGTTGGTTAGTGGTGGGTATGGTGGTTTCTCCAAGACCTGTATACGCATACCATTCCCAACAATTATCGAATTTGATAAACCTTTATGAGAAAAAGACGAGAGACAACCTGAATTATTCGTCATGTGTGATGTCGCTCCCGTGTCCATATACCAATAATTATCCATCGTATTGAGAGACATAGTAGCAAAAGAATAGTCCAGCTCAATGGGCTGGAAAGATGATGCCAGATGGGCCTGCGCAGAAGCTTGGGACGGATTGGGCCCAAGAAGCCCTTGTTGAGGGTAAGGACAAGGGGGCCGGATTGGGCTGCCAGAGAAGTGGGCCGGATACCAGGCCATGGGAGGCGGCCCATTAGGGTTGTTGCACTGCTGGGGCTGCGCAGAGGGTTGCTGGGGCTGCGACACAGGAAGCCAGCTGAACGGTGCACACCATACAAAACGCTGTTGGGACAGCGAGTTGCTGGTGTTCCGGCCATGGCCCTTGCGACCACGACCACGTTTACCGGCCGGCGAGTCCGAAGCGGTGCCAGGCGGTGTTCCGGCGGTCGGAGAGGAGCCTAAAGAATGGGCCGCTGTTAGAGCGGTGGAGGAGCTCGATGAAGACTGTGACGCCATACGGGTTTCTTCAAGTAACAATTGAGATCGAGCTTTTGTGAAACTCGGAAGTGGATCTGTTTGTTGAATAAAACTCGCATCAGCGTTGTATTCCGCGGGTAAACCCGAAATAAGTTGTAGAACGAGACGGGTTTCACGAACCGGGGAGCCAACTCCTTTGAGTTGATCTGCCAAAGACTTGAGTTGAAGACAATAAGCTTTAATTGATGCAAAGCCAGATAACTTACAATTGGAGAACTCATGTTCGAGATAAACGACACGAGTGTTCTTGTTATCTTGAAAAATGTCTTGAACTCGATTCCATGCCTGAAGCGCAGTATCATCAGAGTCAAGAATTTGCAACAGAATGTCCCGGGAGACGGTACTGTAAATCCATTGGAGAACCGCAGCGTCGACTTGAAGCCATAAAGAATCATCAATATCCGTTGTCTTGGGAACCTTCGCATCGATATGATCGAGAACGTTGTGTGCTTTCGCAGTAACGCGAAAAAGTGGTACCCAAGACGCATATGGAGTATCATGGTCGTGGACGAGGGCAATGTTGTTCTTGATGTTGGAGATTCCTAATGGAGAATGGAAAGAGGGTTTCCGTTCGGCGGCCATTGAAGAACGTGTATGAAGGGGAACGAACTTAGGGTTTAAAAAGGAGCGGAAGAGATTGGAGGAACGATAAGTCTGATACCATGTGAGAATAGAATGAATTCCCCTTAGAGTTTCCGTCATAAGATGGCTCATATTAATAACAATAGAGTTTTACATAATTACACTTAGGGCACCCCTATATTTACATTAATTACATAAACTATCAGTTATGTGTTTATACAGTTATGTTTAACATTCCTTGAGTTGGAGTTAGTTCGGTTAGCTTGTCGATGTTAATCCTTAAGGGGTAGAAGTTGAAGACTTCTAGTGATTGGATAGGTGATTGATAGTTTGCCTTGGATTATATAAGGGTGTGTTGGATTCTAGTTTGGATCGGGATTCGTGGGTAGCGGGACTTAATCTTTGACAAGTAAATTCTTGGGACTTAGTTGCTATTGTATATTGGTTAAATACTTGAGTGGTGATTGTTTATGTGGTTATAGCATAGTATTAGTTATATATAACCGACATGTAATTGGATCAAGTGTGACGGGCGGTTGCAATCTACTTAGCTCTCCTGAGGGAGTCTGGGAGGTTCTTCGCGACTAGGCTAGATGTGGTATACGCGCGGGGGGGGGGTCTTATCCACTCCATGAAGTATACCGGGCGGGAGGTGCGCCGATCCACTCCAATTGAATGAAGGACCGGAGGTGAGAGTCGTAGACTTCTCGTGCCACAAGTGTAATTGGATAATGTGAATGACGTTAAGAAAGATAATTAAAAGGATTTTGTGATATCATGCTTGGTGTTTATATTCCTTGGTTGTAGGTGGTTGTGCTTATGTGTTCTTCTTATATATGAATGGTTATAACGGTTTATCTGTATTGTTAGATGTCTTATAGGATAAAGTAGCTGCCGAATAATCTGGATGGTGTGGCCAGTCGGGGTTCCCGTACGTTGTAGGACGGGTGGTAGTTTATATGTTTTCCTTTGTTATTGACGTTAGTAGTGTAGTTAGATATTTTGTTATACTCGGTTGAGAGCCTTGTTTTAATCTGACATTGCATCTATTTTAATTCAATTTTGGTATTTTAACATTTGTGTCTTGTTGTAAGGTCCGGTAATATTGTTGTTGAGCTAGGGTCGGGACCCATTGTGAGGTCCTAACCCGTAGCGCCCCGAGTTTGAGATTTGGGGTGTTACACCGATCCTCCTAAAAACAACATCAGAAGACCTTGAAGACATAACGTTGTCATGCAAGACCTGTTGCACCCTCTTGAGAATTTCAATAGCATCGAGAGCAAGAAAAACAAAAGTGTCGAAAACGAACGAAAGAAACGCATGTTCGTTTTCAATACAAGTTCTCTCATATTTGATCACCTTAGCAAAAGCCGCATTATGCGCCGCCTTACCCACAACAAAAAGTCCACTATCCAAACAAACCAGTAGGAGAACTCTGGTCAAATCAATGCAAACATGTTTTCACCCACACATCTATATTATTAGGTATGTAAGTATAGCAGTTGATTTAATTACCCACGTATTAAGTTGAGCAAAGTAGATCTCAGGAACTTACCAATGGTGGCGGCGACAACGGCGTGCATGCTTCTTCGTTTCCATCAATTGTAATTACTTATCAAATTCATTCTCGTCGGCTTAATTCTTTGCTCATCTAAAACTCCACCTTCACTACTAGAAAAATAGTCAAGTATATCGTCTATACACTCGAGCTCTCATAACTTCCGCCCGAACAATAAGGAGATCAATGGAGAAACACGGCGAAGGTTGGACACTAATCTCATGTCTATCCCTTGAAAGCAAATTCATCAGCTTGGCCACAAAATTAGTGTTGTTGAAATGAGTAATGTTGTAACGAATCTATTTGAGGGGAAAAAAAACATGATATATCGTGATACACCAAATAATATCTATTTTTACACTGCAGAGAAATTTTATTGAGGAAATTAGATTACAAATAACAATGTTATAACAATTATCGGTTAAATTCAAATATATAGTGCTCGGTCAAACCCTAACGACGAAACATGATTCAAACATATTCAACAAGTAAAAAATTATAAAAAGTAAAGTATTTTTTAACCAATCTTATCGTCCTCTATTGGCCCAACATTGTAGCTACAACAGTATTTTGACAAAAATCAAACTAAATTCCTTAAAAATTCCTCCATGATTAGCAACATTGTTAAATGATATTTCGTAGTCTAAGTTCTTGTATCATTTCAATAATAGTCTTTAATTTTCGGAATACTAGTACAATATATTTAATTTATTATACCATAATAATCAGTCAATTTTAACGCCGGTACAAATAAGATTGAATGTGAATTTCAAGGAATAAAAAGTGACTTTAATTTTTGTAATTTTTTTTTATTAATTATGGAATTTCTGGAGGTTTTATCTTTGCATCAAGCTTGAATGTCTAGATAGTATATTAATTCTACCTTCATTTCGTAATATTTGTCTATTTAGTCTCAAATAGATTTTTAAAATAATTGTCCAAAAACTTCATTCAATGTCAAAACTTTCTAAAAACAAAGATCATACATTTACTATTTTTGAGAAATAAATTTATATTCATTACTTTCTTTTTTTATATATAATTTACTTTTAATACGTGTGAATAATATTAATCATCTCCCTTTTCTTTTCTTTTTAATTTTTTAATGCTTCTTAATGTGTAAAAACTATAGAAAGACAAATATTACGAACGAAGGACAAATATTACGAAACGGAAGGAGTAGTTTTTGTATCATTCTAACTTTCTAAGTATGCTTGTATGCCACTCCTCTTAAACCACAAGATGATAAACACACACATGTTAAAATGAAGCTTCTCATTCATTGACATCGGAACCACCTATGCATCTTGCGGTATTAATTTTTTATAGTCGGCAGATCTAAGACGTGGAGGGGATGCACGCCGCAAATAAATCTACGTACACAAGATTTTGGGATTCCATCTCAAAATCAATTAGCAATAAGAGGAATATCCTTAAGACTTACATGTTAGCTTCACATAGTATCATATTGTCGATATAAGATATTTTTAAACATCTCAACATGCGGATGAAACTATGGCCGGTGTTGATATGTATTATAGTAGATATCCTGCCTATTTTTGTCCACATCACAAAATGATAATACTATCTACACTCTAAATCATCTTCATCGTGATAAAAATCATAATTATTCTTGGCTTAAACTTTATGACATAATTATTCTTGACTTTAACATAATGTTTATGCCGAACTCGTGCAAGGACGTAAATCGGCTATAAAATTTATGCCACCTAAATATAGTGGGCTCAATAATTATTCAGCATAAAGTTTAATACCCAAAATTTTAAAAAAAATGAGTCTAAGACTTTATACCACATAGATGTTAGAAGAACTTGAATATAAAATAATTCGATTCAGTAATTATTGAGCAAATAGTGTGGACATGTATATTATTATGTAAATATAGCGGTTGATTTATCACTCCAGTATTAAGTTAAGTCAATTTAAATCTCGGAAAAACACCAAAAAATCTAATAATTTAACACATAATTAGGTTGTGTTTGACACGTTTGAAATACTAGTGTTTCATAGTGTTTACGAGTGTTTTCGATTAAAAACTGCGTTTGACATTGTATTTTACACTAGTGTTAAGTGTTTATAGGAGTGTTTCAAAAACACTCATTCAGACGAGAGTTTTGAGTGTTTTTTGAAGGAAAAAGACTTTGTTAGCCCTAATGCTTTACCAATATTACCAACTCTACCTGATATAGGAAGTTTACCCTATCTCCTCTGCTAGTTCTTCGTCTTCTGTGAAACGGCAAAGGAGACGAGCCAAACGACTCAGAGAAGGAAGGGCCAAATAAAGGTCTGAGAAATCTTCGGTATGAGGCAACGAAGATCATAGCGATAGCACAGGTAAATTCGAGTATTTTTTATGAACCCTAATTTCTACTTCTTTAACCGTGTTCTTGATTTCTTCTTCCTTCTTTAACAATCGGTCTCTCTTCTTCCTTTCTCTCCATCTCTGTGTGTTATATAAGCTCAGTTCTCGCAATCAGATACCTAGCAGGACCGAAATTCATTCTTTTTTGATAATTTATATTTGTTGACTTCCAATTTTTTGCTTTTGATTCCTCTTCCCCTCACGCATGTCAGTATTTCTCTATCCCAAACCCGCAACATTAGCATTTGGTTTTAAAAACGGCCAAACAATGTTTAGTGTTTGTGAAACACTTAACACTGTATTTGACGAAAACACTAGTAAAAAAAACTCCAAAACACTTTACACTAGTTTAAATGGAAGAATGTCAAACACAACCTTAAGCATTAAAATTTATCCTCTAAAGAGAAAATATTAAATACATGAATTGTTTGACAATTATTTTAGTTCTTTTCTGTTGTGGGTCCTATACCCTTACTTTGGTCTTATAGTACATTTTAAACTCTGAGTAGATTGTTCATATATATATTTATCAACGTCCATATTATAGATACGGCGATGGATTTACAAATGTCGAACTAACGCGCATTTGAATGTGCGCCGGATGTGCATTACGTTTGTGCATCAAACTTATCTCTCATAAATTATAGAAAATTAACTTCAAAAAAAAAACTATATGTTTAATTTTCTGGACTCTTAAAAAAATTATTTTTTATTTATTTTAGTTAAAAAAATAAAACTTATCTTTATTTTACTTTAATTTTTTTTAATTAGAAAAATATTTTAAAAAAATACGATTATTATAAATTTATTAGTTTAAAATGTATTAAGATCATAATCTATTTTAAAGTTATTTTTCTGATTTTTTTAATTATTTTAAAATGAATTTTAATATAATATATTAAGAATAGGTATAAAGAGGAAACAAATGAAACCTTGAGGACACGAAGAGGAATTTTGAAACTTAGTGGATACCAAGAGGAAAAGTCCAAACCTTGAGGGTACCAAGAGGAAAAATCCTAAATATAATTACTAACTAAAAAACAAGACCAAACTCGTTTTTTTAAATAAATAAATTATTAACTTAAAAAAAAAGGAGAACAAACTCGTTTTTTTAAAGTTAGTAATTTCATTTATTTAAAATAAACCGAGTTTTCTCTCGTTTTTTGTAACTTATTTAAATTACTAATTAAATAAAAAAAAAGGAAAGGGCTTGAACTAGTTTCCCGGTTGCCTACGTATCCTCTTGGGGTTTAAGAGGAATCAAAGCCTACGTAGTTCTCTTACCTTTGCTTACCTTTTTCGGACTTTTGAGTTGTTTTCGTTAACCCCTTACCTTTCCACCCCGGACTCGGAAGTGGTGCCCAAATCATCGGAGTTGGAATCCGATCTTGAGTCATAAACGGGGGCATTCTGTTGTTTCCGCTTCTCCGCCCTTATCCAATCTTGAACACATACTTGAGCCTCCAATTTATCGGACTTCAATTGACTTCTCTTGTAACTTAACATGTTCCCTCCTTGACTAAAAGCTTGTTCCACGACCACCGTTGATGCGGGCACGACCATAATTTGTTGCACAATCTTGGTCAATGTTGGATACTCCGGGGCTAACTTCTTCCACCAGTCTAAAACTTAAAAACTATCACTTTCACCATCAAAATTAAAATAAGTTGTTAGATAATCTTGAAATTCCGCATTTGCAGATGAATGCCTTGGTGTTTTTGTTCTTTTAGCTAAAATTTGTTTAGCTTTTGAAAGAATAGAAGATGAAGAATACGAAGAGGGTGGAGGAGTCGATTCGGCGAAAGCACTAGCACTTGTTTCAAATAAAGGAAGCAATTTACCAATTTCAAGGCAAACATGAAGAATAATGGAATTAACGTTCATAGTAGAAAATAAATCTAAACATTCATAATATACATTTAACAATTTGGTAACACCATCAATTTTAAGTCTAGGATCAAAAATGGCGGCAATATGATAAATTTCGGGAATTTCTCTATAATATTTTAGCTATTTTGTTTTCATTTCGGTTGTAGCATCTACAAGTGATTCATAACCTAAACCGGTTTGTAAAGTCTCGGCAACATTTACGACTATTTCTAAAAAATTACAAGAGGTGGGAATGTAAACATAACTCATCATATTAGTAGAATCACTAAAAACTTTTAAAACATTACAAATTTCATAACAAGTTTGCCATATAGTTTCATCATCGAACATAGACCAAGAAATATATTGCGAGGAAAATGATTGTAAAACATCTTTGTAACGAAGAGCTTGAATAAGTAGTTTATAGGTTGAGTTTCAACGAGTTCCAATATCTTTTGAAAAAGCAATAGGATGAACATTATTTTCTAAACACGGTGATCTCCATTTTTTTTTCTTAAATCGGATGAATGCCAAATATGTTCAATTACATTAGTGATAGGCTCTAACAATTCATGTAAAATTTTTAGTCCATCTTGAACACATAAATTTAATATATGACATGCACATCTTTGGTGAGTAAAAAGAGTTTTTATAAATTGTCCCACATTCCCCACCAACTCGTTTACTGTAACACCCCGAATCCGCGGGACTCGGGGCACTACGGGTTGGGGCCTCACAATGGGTCCCGACCCTTAGCTTGACAACAATTTCATCGGATCTTGCAACAAGGCACAAATAAAGGCCAAAACCGAAATACATTTTTATGTAGTGAAAAGAAAAACCCGAAAGAATACAACAAAGGACTTCAGCCGAAAATACAACCTCAAAGACTAAACGTCATACAACATACAATAAAAACAATACTCAAACTCGACTCCACCCAAAACCCAATCCTAAAATGTACGGAACCCCGGCTGCCCACCCTTCCGGATCTCTCGGCCACAATCCTAACCTGCAATGCAATCTACAACAGTCGGTATAAAACCGTTAGTTTATATTCGAAGCATTAGAATCAATGGGAAAGGCACAAACACAAGTAAATCATCATAAGCACACAACATTCTCAAAGCACACAATTCCGGTTTATTATCTTTTTATTATTAAGTCATATCCCGTTCTAATTCAACTTAGTTTTGTGACACGAGACCACCGTGGTCCCGCCTCGGTCCCTACTTACCGGCATAGAACGGTGCGGATGCCTCTGACCGTCTAACCAGCACGGGCTAGTCGCCAAGAACCTCCTAGACTCTCGCAAGAGCTAGGCAGATGATGTCACCGCCCGTTATCATACACTTGGGCCAAAATAATATAAGGTCAGTGGTCCTATTACCGGTTTAGTTGTTATAAACAATAAAGAATAAACACACACCACCCAACACACAATAATACTAATACAAAGAATACGAGCTAAGTAAGTCCGGAGACTTACCTCGCCCCAAAGATAATCCCGCTATATCCCGCTTTCAGCTTCCCGCAGGAAGACACTCAACGCCTGTAAAAAGGCACACGATCAACATCT
Organism: Fagopyrum homotropicum; assembly: GCA_033239125.1. Taxonomy (NCBI): domain Eukaryota; kingdom Viridiplantae; phylum Streptophyta; class Magnoliopsida; order Caryophyllales; family Polygonaceae; genus Fagopyrum; species Fagopyrum homotropicum. Next base: position 32,662,453 of record BSWB01000007.1, on the reverse strand, counting down.
CTCTCACATGCTAGAAGTCCTTAGACTTCTAGCCCCAATGATCTCGCAAGATCATAACCCATAACCATGCTAGAATAACTCTTAGTCCTCACGATCTCACAAGGTCATAACCATCAAACCACATGCTAGGATAAGCCAAACCTAAACTCCAAAATCCCACAAGATCATGCAATCCCAACCTCAAGCCTCAGAACACTCACAAGATCAACCATATAACTTAAAGCCATAAACAACCTCACAAGATACATCAACACCTCAAGCCTTAAAATATTTCACAATCCTCAAGCACTCACCTAAGGTCCATAACCACTACTTGGTATTCACTCTAAGTTATGCTAGTACCAACCTAGCATGATACTAATACTAAACATAACTAAATCGAGGAAGGAGATACTCACAAGAGGTCAAAGGCGGAAGATGATATACGGATGTCGAGTTTGGATTCGATGGCGTTAATCGGGGAACTTCCGAACCTAAAACCAAAGCTAAACAAATTTAGCTTATATGCTAAATTTGAACGGAATAATTAACATATATAAATCTAAGGAAAACCCCACTTTAAAACCCAAGTTAAAAACCGTTAAATATATATTCCGGGCGAATTGTATAACATCATAAACCAAGGTAAAACTCATTTTCAAAGTCGGGGACGAAACAAGACCGCTCAACCATTTTCCGGGACAAAATATACAATCTTGTAAATGCGGCCCATAAACCGTAAATAAACCTTGGGCTATTTTCCAAAAATATCACAACAGAGGGCATAAAGTCACATTCCAAAAATCTTGGTTCAAAATTGCAATATCGAAATATGGGACACAAATGCAAACTTCAGAAATTAGGGTCATTACTGCAAATGTAAAAAATAGGGTCACAAACTGTAAATATACAATAATAGGAGGGAACCCGATGCTAATTAATGCAAAGGGTTTTTAATTTAACCCATTACGCGCTTTGTTGGGGAAGGAGGACATCCATGGCGGCGGACAACAGTGCAAGCAACTCAGGGCGGCGGCCTGCGGCGTCGATCCGACCGGGAGAAGGAGCGGCGGCTTTAGTTCCGGCGGCGACAGAGGCACGACAGTTGGGCTCCCTCATCGGTAGCACTGGCGGTGTTCTAGTCCGATTCCGGAGGTGAGTGAAGCGAGGAGGAGGCATGACGGCGAGGATGGCGATGGAAGGCGGTAGACCTCCATCTCCGGCGATAGTGGCGGCGGCCTAGATGGCGCCCCACTCTAGTAGTTGGAGTGACGTTTCTCGATGAAGCATTTCTCCCTGGCGGTGGTGGCTGCAGCTCCTCTGTTTCCTCAATCCAAGTTCGATGGTGGATGGCAGAGGAGGGTCGGCTTTGTTCCTAGCGGCGTCGAGGGAAACGCAGGGTTGTCGGGTGCCGGAGAGAGAGATTGAAGACGATGAGGGTGAAGTTGAACAGATGAGTGAGAAGAGCAGAGAAAACAAGGGAGAGGTTGAGCGTGCAAGAGAAGATAGAAGAGGATGGGTCTTTGAGTGTGGGAGAGGGAAAACAAGTAGGTGGACAGAGGTAGATCTACAGCTAGTTAGGTGGCATCATTGGTAAAGGTAGCAACGGGCATAGAGGAGGTCGCCGCCGAGTAGGGGAAGACCAAAGTGTAACACCCCGAATCCGCGGGACTCGGGATGTCACATTGGGCTAGGATCTCACAATGGATCCTGACCCTAGCCTGACAACAAGTTCACTGGACCTTACAATATGGCACTGACAGATATAAAACAAATACATAAAACAGTATAAACTGTACGATCCAAAGAAAAAAAAAACAACAACATAGCCGAGTATATAAAACGACATCCTCACATAGGAGGTACAAAAGATCATCCTCACGCAGGAGGGGAAACACAACAACCCCAAACCAACCACCTAATGTACGAGAGTCCTCGGCCTGTCACCCTGCCAGATCACCCAGTAGCGCCTAACCTGTAAACATCTACAACACGGTATGAAACCGTTAGCTAACCATACATATATGAGGTAATGCATAAGCACAAGCACAATCATGAAAGATAAACACATCATCATGCTATCACACATTTACCCATTTATTACCTTTATATAATAACCATTCACTCAAAAACCGTATATATATATAGATAGATGAAAGTATGTGACACGAGGACCGATACATCCCCGCCTCTGAGTGCAATGTTCAGCTGTACTAGTATCGGTCACACAATCCGTGTACCCTATGGGAGTGGATTGTGCCCTTCCTGTAAACCAGTTTGGCCTGACATTAGAGAACCTCCCAGACTCCACGGCGGGATGAAAGGGAAAGGTTATCACAGCCACGCAGTGGGGCAGTCAATAGAACATAGGTCGATAAAAACGACAACTCATGATATCATAGCAAACATATAAAGCACACACCACTCATGCAAACACCCAATATAGGGATGGTAGCTAAGTAAGTCCTACGGACTTACCTCAACCTCGTACAAAATCAACCACGATCACCTCTACACTGGAGGGAAAACACGGCCTATAAAAAGGCATAAAGAGATATATCAACCTCTATTCATCAAAGGGGTCACACCTAGACGCAAAGGGATCCATAAGGATCATACTCAATCTATGAGCCTCACAACCAACTAAACCTCAATATCTCAACATAGCTCACAATTCCTCAAATCTCAAGGTAGTATCTAATCAACATTCCTCAATCTCAATTTTAATCCTAATTTAATTAATTAACCTTTAATTAATTAATTAGATTTCGCCAGAATAACGTTTTGCCCACAGGCAATTTCTAAACCCCCTGTCATCAGATTTCATCAAACAAGAACCCATAATCACCAGAATAATATAACGACCATAATGGAATTTCTAATTACCCATTTTGACAAGCCTAAAGTCAATTTAGGCCAAATCGCAGTATAGAAAACGAATAAATTCATAACTTATTCGTTACTAACCCGATTGACGATCTGAAAGAAGATTCGGAATCACAACGACGCAGGCTACGCATGGACAACATCAAATTCACCGGAATCTGAGCGACGGAACTTGTCTGGTGACATATATGCTCGACCAACCCTTCTTCTACTCGGAATTGCAAAAACTCGGCACCGATATGAAGAGAATGAAGAGAGGAATCCAGAAAGTCAAACGGATTTGAAATCGGATTAGAAACGGAGAGTAGATCTGAGTTTGAAGGTTGAGAGAAATCATAGCTTTTACGAGAAAACGTGAAAGAAAATGAATTAATAAAGGATTTTTCGCTATTTATAGTGAAGACGATAATTATCCTTTAGTAAAGTCGATAATTATCCTTTAACCGATCCAAAGGCGGGTCGAACCTCTTTCTCCAAACTTCTCGAGATTGGAACATTAAATCTGGAATATTGTAGGGATAATTATTACAAAACTGCCTCGGAAAACGTGTATTCCTAAGCCGTCTTTCTTAGCCGTTAAGAAACGAAATAGCGACTCTTTTGGCCGTTTTGCCTCTCCATGTTATTTCATATCTAAGACATATCCGATGTCCTGATCATTTCTCTCAAATGCATTTTTATTAATTGGAGCTCCCAAATGCTCCAAATAACACCGGAGGGTAAAAATAATTACCCGGGGAAAAAAGTAAAAATTTCCCCAAACGTCCAAAATTACGCGAGGAACATAACGGTGGGACTCATACTCATCACTTGGGAAATCTTTGCAAGTTATATGTCAATTATTATTAACGATTAAGTTAATCAACATTAATTAGAATTCGGAAATCCTAGCTATTACATCACACACCCCTAAAAAAAGTTTCGTCCCGAAACTTGAACAATTCTCAAATCCTCTCGGACCCATACGCCGAGGTATAACTCTCACTCTTTCTATCGGAGGTATCACATCTCCGTTCAAAAGATCACAACCTATAACAATCTATAACCTCAAGTATAAACATGGAGGAATCATCAACTCCAGAAAAAAGGGTCATAACGCTACCCAAAGGCGTAGAGGAATCACGTCTCTCGCCATACCACATCACAAGGTATAGAGGAAGCACATCTCTAGCCCAAACATATCACAAGCATAGAGGAAATACTTCTCTAGCAAACCATAATCATATATATCGTATGCAGGAATCACATCTCCACTAAAACTATGTCCATCAAGGTAGCATAGAGGAAAGAACCATCTCCAGCTGAATCCTAATCACACTCAAATAGCATGAAGGAAAGAACCATCTCCAACTATAAATATGATCATACTCGGGTAGCGTGGAGGAAGTAATCATCTCCAGCTATAACATACATCACGCTAGCACATCAAGATCTACTAAGATCATAAATCACATCACAACTAGCATGGAATAACATATCAAGGCATATAAGCACATAAGCACAACATTCATCAAGATAGCACTAAGATATACTCGTGCTCCCGCAAATAGGTATGTCCTAACATATACTCTGGATAGTTCCTCAGGACACTATCCTCAGTCTCTCACATAGCCTCTTCAGGTCTTCATCTCGACCATCATATCCTCAATATGGGCATGTCTTTCAAATGCAAGCGTTTCATATCTTATTCCAAGAATGTAATCAGATGCTCAACAACGATGTGGTTCAACTTAACCACTAGATCATTATAACTCACAAAGTGTTTCCAACCTGGTATATACTTTCTCAGTTGAGACACAGGAACACTGGGTGAACATCCACCAACTTCAGAGTGAAAGCTAAACATCATGTTGCCTTCACAAAACTGATCAACATCTCAAGTAACCGACATATTGGAAACTCAGTTCCCCTTTCCATAATACACAACTAACGTCTCACATCTGAGATACCTCCAGCCGGACATGAACTTTTGCTTGAACTTTAGAGGTTAACGCCTCTTGTCTACATATAATATTTGGTGACTCTGTACATCCAGCATTCTTCCTTCAATCAACGTTACTTGAACTATAAAATCCTGAGTCTGGCCAGGTGTTATTCCACTCTACTGCTAGATCACTTCTAGCATAAGGATATACGACATCTATGTCTATATATTGACTCATAGGGTCATCCCAAAAAGATGCACGTCCTTCATTGTTATATAATAAACTCATTAATGGAAGGTAATATAACCCTCCACGTTTCCCATTCAACTTACAACTTATAATAGATCTTTAAGATCTAGATGATCCTCTCTAACTAAGCATTTGTCAGGGGGTGAAGTGTAGTCAAGAGGTACATACTTGTCCCCAAAGCAGTCTGAATATGCTTCCCACAATCTCAAAGTAAAAACATCCATCTCGATCAGAAATGATCATTCTCGGTATACCATGGAGTCTCACTATTTGTCTAGTGTACTCCTCAACCAATTCATTCACTAGCCACGTCCTTCTAATATAAATGAAACGTGCCGGTTTCATTAATTTGATACCAACAATCCAGATAACATAAATCTTCTACTGGGTCACAATCCTATAAAAAAGTCCATAGAGATGTCCTCCCAAATTCTACTATTGCACTGGTAGTGGGTGGGGCTTATCTCTAGATCGGAAATACTCTATCTGGACCTGCTAACAGGTCACACACTGTATCACAAATCCGATTACATCAGTTTCCATCTTCTCCATCAATATAATCGTCTCACCTCGTGGTACCTCTTACTCGTACCTGAATGTACTAAGTAAGGTATATAGTGAATGTACTGTAAAATTGTCTGTCTCACTCTGCATCAGCAAGTACACAAAAGCGGTCATGACTCTTCATCATTCCATCTACTCTCATGGAGAACTGTGGTGCCTCATTACGAGACATCTTCTCTCCCATCTTCAACAAGGTCGGGCAGGCCCCTTGTTTCTGTTAGACCTCATCCAACAGACCAGGTAGAACTTTTAAGGCATAATTGGATATCCTCATCAAGGAACTGATTGTCCAACTCTAGCTAAGCTGGATCTCTCTAAAATTGAGGTTGAACTATCAGTCTCACAATCATCTTCTCCTTTCCATTCAAGTTATCGGCGACAACATTCAACTTCTCTGAATGATATGGAATCTTCAAGTCAAAGTCTTGATCAACTTAAGCTCTTAATGCTGGCGGTTATTCAACCCCTGTTGCATAAAATATACTTCAGATTTCTATGATCTATAGAAATCTAACATGAAGATCACACCGGTACGGTCTTCAAAACTTAAAGGCTTGAACTACCACTACTAACTCTAAATCATGAGTCGGGTAGTTCTCATCATACGTTCTCAGCTGTAAACACACATAACAATAACCCTACTCCTCTGTAGTAATACATATCTCAGACTTAGTTGGGATGTATCACCGTAAATCACGGGATCCCAAAAATCTTCTGACTACAACAAAATAGAAGCAGAGGTCAAATGCCTCCTCAACTCTTCAGAACTTAGACACACTGCTTTCATCACGTAGTTATGGTGGTCTTCTCAAAAGACTCGCAAATGAATACATAATCATATAAAATCCTTCGTCAATGCATTGGTAGCAATCGGCTGAGCCGAGAAAACTACGTATTCCTTAATGTTCATTAGTATCTCCCATGTTACAACATACTTAATTCTCGCCAGGTCAACCATGATCCCACTGGTGGAGACAACATGGCCTAAAAAGGCTACCACTGGCATCTCAACTTACACTTAGAGAACGTAGCATACAACCCTCTATCTCTCGAAATCTGTAGAACGGTCCTCAAATGATCGGTCTACTATTCTCTGCTATGAGAGTATACCGACATGTCATCCATGGAGTCCACCACCAACTAATCAAGGAAGTCGATGAAGATACTATTCATCAACTCCATAAAAACTACTAAAACATTCGTCAACCCAAATGACATCACTACAAACTCGTAGTGTCCATAACGGGTATGGGATGCTATCTCATACACATGCTGCTCTCTCATCCATCACTAGGGATATCTTGAGCATAAAGGAATTCCGAAAACACAATTGCTTCTTGAAGTTAATTAACTCGTCAGGTCGTCAATACGGAACATGGAACCCACTAGGGTAAACCCGTTTCAGTAAATTTTTCAAGTTATCAGTACAATATCTCAACAAGCACCATATAGTGTGGCTTTCCCATTCATTCTTGTATCATACTTCAACTCGATAACAATGTCCACACTCCGCTGAGGTGGCAACTAGACGGTTCAGTAACACGTCTATAAACTCATAAACAACTGGAATACCTTCAATTGTTGGACTATCTCGCTCCTTTATGGTATAAAACTAGAAGGCGTCACATCCCTGTGCTATCAGCTCGCTGCTCGTACAGTCCTGATGACAAACCCATCTCTTCAAAGGTCTTAACCTCAGAAGACCTCTATTTAACTCAACTCAGTAAAGACTATAATAGTCTTACTATTAAAAGCTAACACCACATGATATCTATTCATCCAAACCATACACATAATGACTTCCTCATGCACCTACGACATGACAAAGAAGTCTACAACCATCCACGGGTCCCTGAAATAAGGGAACAAACACGCATCTCACGGGTATCTCAGACCCAAAAAGGTAATCTTGTAAAGGAAAATCCACCTTCTACTATATACAAAAAGTCAACCATTAACGCATGCATCGAAAGACATGAAGTGCATAGCACTCACAACAAGCAAAACTCCACCAGGTAAACCATTAACGAGAATGGTACCTATAACAACTACCACTCGTAGCTCCACTACATATCATCACTCAATGTCAGATCCATGCTCCTCAGGTATCACTGAGGTCATTACTATAGCCTCCACTTCCACTCTTTCTGCACCGGAAAGAGGAAGGTCTTGCTGGGAAGAAACACCACCGTGCTGACAGAAAGGGCCAGATGGCCTAGCTCACCACAAGTGAAACAAGCTATCAGTGCCAAAGGCACACATAACGCAAATGATCTGGATAGCCACAATTGAAACATAATCATCCCATCCTTGCAACCTGTGCAACTGAAGGGTAACTCGACCTTCGTCGTCCACCTGGAATGATCTCACTCTTGAAGGGAACCTGTAAAGGCAATGCCTTGCCCTGTCGACAAAACTTCGCTCTATGCCTTGCTTTACCACACGTAAAGCATATGATGGGAGCCTTTGGGCACACAACTCGCCAGTGTCCCAACTTCCACGCAATTAAAACACTGTAGTTCCTTGCCAGTCATCTTCATGGCCAAAGGATCACTAGATTGTCCTGATATCGGACTTGGTTCCCCATTCATCATCTTTGCTTCTCTAGTAACTGATTCAGTCCATTGCTTCTTTCCGGATCCAGAAGCTTCAGTTGATCTCACAATTGTTGGTAAATCTGGTGTCGATCTACCCGCTATCACCGCTTCATATACTTGTTACATATATTCTTGAAACTCGGATCTACTCATGGAGACACGATCAGCCTCTTCAAACTCGTTCTCTGCCATAGGCGATACAACAGCGGAAACTGGTCCCTGACCTATCACTACTGGAGGAAGAGGGGGTGTACCCCTACCTCATCCCACTACAGATACTACTCTAGTCTGAGTCATCTGTAGGATATACGCACCTAATCTTATAAGGCTATATATATGCCATAGGTATCGATATGTATATAATACATCCACATAATCAATAGTACACACAGTTATATATACATATCTACGCTGCAGAGATCAATGGCAGAGGTGACGACTTCTCGTACATTCTATCCCAAAACCACACTTAAAACCAAAACCTTTGAAACGTCAGATCCCATGTGGGCTCTGTTTATTTTACCAATCAAACCTCATTGCAGGTAGCAAGTGTCATTGTTGTCAACCTGGGCTCTAATACCAACTCTGTAACACCCCGAATCCGCGGGACTCGGGATGTCACATTGGGCTAGGATCTCACAATGGATCCTGACCCTAGCCTGACAACAAGTTCACTGGACCTTACAACATGGCACTGACAGATATAAAACAAATACATAAAACAGTATAAACTGTACGACCCAAAGAAAAAAAAAAACAACAACATAGCCGAGTATATAAAACGACATCCTCACATAGGAGGTACAAAAGATCATCCTCACGCAGGAGGGGAAACACAACAACCCCAAACCAACCACCTAATGTACGAGAGTCCTCGGCCTGTCACCCTGCCAGATCACCCACAAGCGCCTAATCTGTAAACATCTACAACACGGTATGAAACCGTTAGCTAACCATACATATATGAGGTAATGCATAAGCACAAGCACAATCATGAAAGATAAACACATCATCATGCTATCACACATTTACCCATTTATTACCTTTATATAATAACCATTCACTCAAAAACCGTATATATATAGATAGATGAAAGTATGTGACACGAGGACCGATACATCCCCGCCTCTGAGTACAATGTTCAGCTGTACTAGTATCGGTCACACAATCCGTGTACCCTATGGGAGTGGATTGTGCCCTTCCTGTAAACCAGTTTGGCCTGACATTAGAGAACCTCCCAGACTCCACGGCGGGATGAAAGGGAAAGGTTATCACAGCCACGCAGTGGGGCAGTCAATAGAACATAGGTCGATAAAAACGACAACTCATGATATCATAGCAAACATATAAAGCACACACCACTCATGCAAACACCCAATATAGGGATGGTAGCTAAGTAAGTCCTACGGACTTACCTCAACCTCGTACAAAATCAACCACGATCACCTCTACACTGGAGGGACAACACGGCCTATAAAAAGGCATAAAGAGATATATCAACCTCTATTCATCAAAGGGGTCACACCTAGACGCAAAGGGATCCATAAGGATCATACTCAATCTATGAGCCTCACAACCAACTAAACCTCAATATCTCAACATAGCTCACAATTCCTCAAATCTCAAGGTAGTATCTAATCAACATTCCTCAATCTCAATTTTAATCCTAATTTAATTAATTAACCTTTAATTAATTAATTAGATTTCGCCAGAATAACGTTTTGCCCACAGGCAATTTCTAAACCCCCTGTCATCAGATTTCATCAAACAAGAACCCATAATCACCAGAATAATATAACGACTATAATGGAATTTCTAATTACCCATTTTGACAAGCCTAAAGTCAATTTAGGCCAAATCGCAGTATAGAAAACGAATAAATTCATAACTTATTCGTTACTAACCCGATTGACGATCTGAAAGAAGATTCGGAATCACAGCGACGCAGGCTACGCATGGACAACATCAAATTCACCGGAATATGAGCGACGGAACCTGTCTGTTGACATATATGCTCGACCAACCCTTCTTCTACTCGGAATTGCAAAAACTCGGCACCGATATGAAGAGAATGAAGAGAGGAATCCAGAAAGTCAAACGGATTTGAAATCGGATTAGAAACGGAGAGTAGATCTGAGTTTGAAGGTTGAGAGAAATCAGAGCTTTTACGAAAAAACGTGAAAGAAAATGAATTAATAAAGGATTTTTCGCTATTTATAGTGAAGACGATAATTATCCTTTAGCAAAGTCGATAATTATCCTTTAACCGATCCAAAGGCGGGTCGAACCTCTTTCTCCAAACTTCTCGAGATTGGAACATTAAATCTAGAATATTGTAGGGATAATTATTACACAACTGCCTCGGAAAACGTGTATTCCTAAGCCGTCTTTCTTAGCCGTTAAGAAACGAAATAGCGACTCTTTTGGTCGTTTTGCCTCTCCATGTTATTTCATATCTAAGACATATCCGATGTCCTGATCATTTCTCTCAACTGCATTTTTATTAATTGGAGCTCCCAAATGCTCCAAATAACACCGGAGGGTAAAAATAATTACCCGGGGAAAAAGTAAAAATTTCCCCAAACGTCCAAAATTACGCGAGGAACATAACGGTGGGACTCATACTCATCACTTGAAAAATCTTCGCAAGTTATATGTCAATTACTATTAACGATTAAGTTAATCAACATTAATTAGAATTCGGAAATCCTAGCTATTACATCACACACCCCTAAAAAAAGTTTCGGGACATTCTCAAATCCTCTCGGACCCATACGCCGAGGTATAACTCTCACTCTTTCTATCGGAGGTATCACATCTCCGTTCAAAAGATCACAACCTATAACAATCTATAACCTCAAGTATAAACATGGAGGAATCATCAACTCCAGAAAAAAGGGTCATAACGCTACCCAAAGGCGTAGAGGAATCACGTCTCTCGCCATACCACATCACAAGGTATAGAGGAAGCACATCTCTAGCCCAAACATATCACAAGCATAGAGGAAATACTTCTCTAGCAAACCATAATCATATATATCGTATGGAGGAATCACATCTCCACTAAAACTATGTCCATCAAGGTAGCATAGAGGAAAGAACCATCTCCAGCTGAATCCTAATCACACTCAAATAGCATGGACTTGAAAATTAAACATTCATGGACTTAAAAATTCAAACTAGCTACATTAACAAAAAAAATAAAAGGTAAACATGTAAAAAAGATACTTAAATCAAAAGTAAACATCTAATTACCATCATTTCAATTAAAGAAATTAATTAGAAACAATTTGGTTTAGTAGGCTTTTTCTAGTTTTGTGTTTAGTAAATGTACCCCTTGAGAGAAGAATGTGTAGAGTTTTAGAATAAATACAAAAGGTTGGGGTATATTTACTTAATTAAAACATTAAAAAGTCTAGTTACTACTCTACTTTCTCAAAAAGACCTATTTACCAAAATTGCCCAAACAACCTATTTCTAGTTTCCATACCTACCTTTTCTTTCTTTTATATAGAGGTCTAGTTTACAAAAGATAATTTTAAGAGGTATTATTTCCCTAATTAATTCAATAAAAAAATATACTTGGAAAATATATTTGCGTCGTAAAATACTTTTAATAAAATATTTAATCTAATAAAATATCGATAGAAGTCGGAACAAATAAATATCGAAAGCGCGCCAAAATTTTAGGCGTTACATTTACGGCGCGGGTGTTAGCGGATGTATTATCAAATGAGTATGAAAAAACTCGATTTTGTAATTTAAATTCTTGTAAAACAATTTTTATTAAATTTTCAATCTTGGTGACATTATGTCTTTCATTAAAATGATGGAATGCAATAACAAATTCATGCAAAAATATATCATTATCAATAAAATGTAAAGTAATGCCCATGTAAAAATGTTTTTGTGAAAAAGTACTCCAAATATCACTACAAATTAAAACTTGATGCGAAAATGATTGTAAAATCGTAAGAATTTTTTTGTTTCTTTTGGTCATAAGATTTAGAAATTAATTTGGAAACTTGTTTACGAGAAGTTAATTTAAAAGCCGGTTGAAGATAAGTAGTGTTATATTCTATTACACTTTCATATTCTGCATAAGAAAATGGAAAAGCTTGAGAAGCTATTAAGTTGGATAATCCTAAACTTTTATCAACATGATTATACATAAATAAAAAAGATTGAGAGGAAGAGGATGCAAACCTATGGGACAATTGAGTTTGTCTTTGTGATATTCCGAACTTCTCGGGATGATTCTTTTGCATGTGGGTTTGCCGTACCCGCCCTTCACCCTCCACTTGTACACCTTTGGACAATAGTTGCACGAGACTTGAAAATAATTGTCCACCACCGGACCCTTCTTGTAATGCTTCGTGAATATGTCGGATGTAAGCATTTTTGGTGGAGGGACTTGTCGGAAAGGCCCTTCACCTTGGCCTTGTGGGACTTGTGGCATTTCCGTATCCGACATTTGAGTCTCGCTTTCTTTGGTGTTAGGAAAGAAAGCGGGACTAAAATCGTAGTCGTTTGGGTAGCTCGGGTTTGCCATTTCACTTGATTGAGAAATCGAGAATATGAGAATACGAGATCGAGAGTAGTAGAGAGATGAGAATGTTGGTGTGAGATAAATGGATGAATTGCAGGGTATTTATAGGAATTGTGGGTGTAATTTTTTTTTAATTAAATAACAATAAAAGAAATTAAAAACCAAGAGCCGTTGGAAGAGTGGTGCCCACCGGCGGTTAAACCGCTGGTTTGACAAAAAAAAAGGTTACAAACCGGAGGTTTTCGGCCAAACCTAAACCTAAACCGTTAACCTACGATTTGGCCAAGCCGGCATACCTAAACCGGCGGTTTGGCCCAACCGCCGGTTTGGACCGGTTTTTAAACCGCCGGTTTGACGGTTTGGCCCAAACGGACCCATGTCTAACAAGTACTCTAACTCTGTTATTCTTTACTTTAACATAATAGTCCTGTTGCATTCTAGAGGATGTAAATCCAACAATGTTTTGTTTTGAAAATGTTGAGATTCTAGAAATGTAAAATCGAACTTATAAATAATAATTTTTTAAACACCTAAACCATGGATCACATGCATATCAGATTAGACAAGCGGAAGACTGATTACCTTTGATGCGTGTTCAAAACTCTTTCGAAGATATGTGAAGTCTCAAGTATTACTCTTATAGTTGGTACACCCGAGACAAAATAAAGATCGTCTTAACCTTCGATTGTTAGAAAAGGATGAAGGCTTATGAGAGACCTTATTGGGGATAAACGGCCAAGGCACACTCAAGGGTTCGAATCTAGGCTCGGAATGGGCATGGGTTCTCCGGAAACAGCTACAAAGGCGAAGGTGGAGACGACAACTTTGGGTTTGGGTTTCCGGCGATGAATAGTGATTGGAGAGAGAGAAAGCGAGGGGAAGGGAAAGTAGGGTTTTTGGTGGAACGTGAAGAAAAGTACCCGGGATAATTTCGCAACTACCATAAAATAACTCCGTATAACTATTCCTCAAATTCTCCCATTAAATTATAATTAACTTATCAACAACCTAGCTTACTCAATTTAATCCAATTTGAATCGTCTTTGAAAATTCCCAAGTCGGGCTATTACACTCGCAAATCCTCCTCAATTAGACATTCCTAATAGCATCGATCAGTAGAACAATTCTTTCCCTTTTGATTCTACAACTACTATAACCACACCTATCAGTACTCGTACAACGATTCCCGTTTCATTTGCTCCCTCATCCAACACAGTAAGGCTAAGTATCCCTCTCTACTTATCTTGATTACTCTCGTTTTTTCACTGCTAATACGGATTACACTGCTATGTCTAACAACAATGGACTTCTCAAAAATGTCACGACGTACTCTTAACCACGATATTCATATGTTTCGTTCCAGCTTCTCAAAAATGTCTCTTTCAATGTAAGGGACCAGCCATGCATTTGTAAAAAAAAAAAAAGGACGAGATCGATAATAATATCTTCAAACTAAAATGTTTTAGGCATGCGTTTTAATTTCATTTGCACGTAGTATTAAAAGGACAATCATCCACACCACAAAAAATTATAATATTATCTAAAAAAATGAAAATCCTTTTCAGCCAATCAATTTATTTCTTCCACGTCATAATAGAAGATCAATTATCTACAAATAAATATAGTTTTTTTTTAATTTTCATATTTAAATTTTAAAGTAAACCATGAAATATACTATGGTGTAACCCTACATTGATAACAGTTCAAATATAATATGGTGTTACTCTATAAATAGCAAACTCTCCGATCCATCTCTTCCCACATCAATTACAAGTAAAAGTATTACTAAAACCAATCAACACACAATGCTACCCTTGTTCGTCACCAAATCCAAACCTGCGCCCAACGGTAAGGGCCGTAGCTCCACCACCACAAAACAGTCTCATGTCGCAATCTGCCCCTTTGCCTATCCGCCCCAGCCGGAGACCTTCTTACTCCTCAGCCGGCAAATCGCAGCCGCTAACCGCGACGTCCAAGTCACCTTGTTCACAACTGTCGCCAACGCCATGTATTTCTACTGGTTCTGGGACCCAGAGCAAGACCATAACTTAGCATTCGCAGCGGTGGGCGATTGGACGTCGTCGGCTCCGACTGACGCTACCTTAGAGGAACATCTCAAAATCTACATGGACGAGATCGGTCCAAATTTGAGAAAGAGCTTTGACCAGTTTGAGGAGGAGGTGGGATCCAAGATTACCTATGTAGTGGCTGACGCCTTCCTTGCTGGTGTCTGTAGCGAAATTGCTGACGAAAGGGGTGTCAGCTGGTCGGCGGTTTGGAATTCCTCCGCCACCAGCTTGGCTTCCTATATGCACGCCGATGAGATCCGGCAAAAGATTCAGGACTCAATTATCAACGTAACTCCTGGTATATATTATTAATTTTTCATATTTTTATATTCAAAAATACGGATTTGTTTGAACATTCCGAATATAGTATATAAGTGTTGAAACCTTGCAGGCGTACCAGATCTACTAAGGCCATTTACAAGATCACTGGACTCCGTGGCTCACTTCCTCCCCGGATTCCCTGACGGCGTACCGACACATTATTTACCCTACGGTATCATTGCCCCGGGCAGCGACTCACCGGTCACCAAGTTGTTCGAAAGCATGGTCCTTAGCCTTCCTAAGGCCGAAGCCGTCCTCATGAACTCATTCCAAAACCTCGAGTCCCACGTGGCGACCGCCCTTCTGAAGAACACATTCCACTTCGGAGGCCCCTTCCCCCTCACCTTACCCTTCCCGCCCATCGAACTCCAAAGAACCGAAGACATCTTTACCTTTCTCAACGGCAACGCCACCTCCGCCTTCTCCGGACCCGTCCTATACATCAACTTGAGCGAATCTAATGCCGTTCCAGACGAAGAGCTCCACGCACTTGCAGAAGCACTTGAGGCTATAAAAATTCCGTTCGTATGGTACATAGCCCCGAGGTGGCCGGCGGTAGAGCTCCCCGAAGGGTTCGTGGAGAGGACATCGAAGAGTGGTCAGGGTTTGGTGGTGTCTTTCAGTTGGGGTGGTGTGAGAATGGAGCTTTTGGAGATGAAGGTGTTGAGTCATGAGGCTGTAGGGATGCAGCTAAGGCAAGGTAGCTGGAGCTCGGTGATGGAGAGTATAGTCACCGGGGTGCCCATCATATGTAGGCCGACGGTGAAGCTATTCGACCAGGCTCTCAATGCCACGCTTGTGAGAAATTGGAAGATGGGGGCCGTGGTGGAGGGTGGGGTGATTACTAAGTACTCTGCAATCGACGCCATAAATACGGTGAGGGTGAGTCGCCTTAAGGGGATTACGCTCGCGCATCTGAAGAAGGCTGCTGAGGAGGATGCTGCCAACGCTAATGGAGATTCTGTCAAGAGCTTTAACAACTTCATCAGCTTGGTTACAAGATAATTGCTCATTTTCTGCCAAAAATAAATAAATTCAAGTGCTCGTTTGAAAGCGCTTAGAATCATTCCCGATAATGGAATGATTTGGAATGAGTAAAATTATGTTTGTTTAGAGCTATGATAAGGGAGGTTTTGGGATAAAAAATAATAATAATATATTTTTATCTTAAAATTAATGACACAATATTATTATATAACTATTTTTGTTTTTTTAATAAATATTTTGACATGGCGATGAAAAAATATTATTTTCTTTGCTTATTGTAAGAGAAGTTTAATTAAAATTATCGAAACAATTGTAATTGTAAGAATATCAAGAGTAATAAAATATATTTGAAACCTCAACAAAATAAAAATATTCGAAATATATCGTTAGATAAATATAACTTAGTATCCAAAAAATTAGTTCATAAATAAAATTGATCAATAACATTGTAGTTTTATTAAATAGATCATGTTTATAGTGTACAATTGAAATGCGGAATAGGCATATAAATAGTTTAGCCAATACTCTAGAAGGGGGATGAATAGAGTATGGAAACTTTTCGCAATCTCAGGATAGGTAAGACCTTGTCAAACGAAATAAAGTCTTATTAGTAAATATAAGACCTTACTTGTTTCTCTGAGATTGATTTTAAATGTAAAGGTTTAGACAAACCAGAAATGTTAGAAAAAAAACGAGATTAGCAATAAAGGACACACGATATGTTGACGAGGTTCGGTCACCAAACGACCTAGTCCCCGCCTAGGATTGATCCAACCCTAGGATTCCAAGTAGCTTTATTTTCTATCTTCTTGATGAGCCCTAGATACAACTTTCAGAAGACATTCCCTCTTCTAAACTCAGAAGTCTTACACTTCCTATCTAGCAACACACACAATCAAAAAGGAAAGATAAAGTACTCCAGATACAACAACAGTATCCGACGTGCCTAGGAGAAATAACTCTTTGTATGATCCTAGTTGAATAGTACTATAACACTCGAATAAGATCTCACACACTCAGAGAAGTAGAATGCTGAAGCTTAGAAGGTGAGATCAACGC
Organism: Fagopyrum homotropicum; assembly: GCA_033239125.1. Taxonomy (NCBI): domain Eukaryota; kingdom Viridiplantae; phylum Streptophyta; class Magnoliopsida; order Caryophyllales; family Polygonaceae; genus Fagopyrum; species Fagopyrum homotropicum. The sequence continues at coordinate 32,645,268 of BSWB01000007.1, read as the reverse complement.
TTTATGAGAATAAAATAGATAAGACGATTTTTCACTCGTGTTCCAGTCGTAGGTAATTGTTGTGTCTCGTGTCTTCTTCCTTGTCTCTTTAAATAGGCAAGCCTATCGTCAATATTGAACGTTGAAGAAGATCTTGTCTGCAATATCTCGATTTGTTGTGATCTTGGTTGTTGAGATTTGATGTCAATCTTGTTTGTTGAGATATGAAGTCAAACTTGGTTATTGAGATTTGAAGATCTTTCAATTTATCTCAAAAAGATTTAATTAAAACAAATCAAAGATTTGTTAAAATCAAATCCCTTAAAGAACTCTACAAGAAGGAAATAAAGCTATTTGGACGAATGTAAACCAAGTATAGTTTTTGTCCAGTTTTGGTAAGGTCTTACCAGATCGTGTAAGACCTTACTGAAACTTGGAAACAAAGGTTTTCAGCAATATGGTAAGGCCTTACCAGACACTGTAAGGTCTTTACCAAAACTTGTAAGATCTTACCAAAACCTGGAAACCAAGGTTTTGGCTTTCATCAACCATTTTCATAATGCCTTATTATCAAGGTGGAGTTAACAATAATAATAGAGATAAATTTGTAAAAGTCATAATCAAATTAAATTAATTACTAACTAATTTTAATTATATAATATAAAAAATAATTTTATTGTTATATATGGTTAAATAAAAAAATGAAAGTAAGTTTGTTACGATCTCGAACTTGGATAAAAAGGGAGAATTTGACATACTAGGCTTTTTTGAGTTTTTGTTTAAGAAATTGTACCCCAAATTTTTTACCACTTTCATTTAATAGTAGGTAAAAATTATTAACCCTTCTATTTAGAAAGAAAGGAATAAATGATGTTTGTTATTTGTTATATAAGTATAAGTTTTAATTTTTAATTACTGAATTTGTTTTTTTTTATTTATTATTTTTCTTGTTTTTTTTTATTATTTCTTTTTTATTTTCTGGACTAAATTTCTCATACCGGAATTTCTGATACCAGAATTTCACATACCAGAATTTTTATACCAGAAATTTCATACCAGAAATTTCATACCAGAAATTTCATATCATAATTTTTCATACCATAATTTTTCATACCATAATTTAAATACCAGAAATTTCATACCAGAAATTTCATACCATAAATTTTATACCAGAAGTTTCATACCATAAAATTACATACCATAAAACTACATACCATAAAGTTACATACCATAAAATTATATTTTGTCATACCAGAATTTTGTTACACCGAATTTTCATACCATAAAATTACATACCATAAAACTACATACCAGAAATTTTTCATACCAAAAAACTCATAACAAAATTTTCTGGTAAGAATTTTACATACCAGAAAATTCTGGTATGAGTTTTTTGGTATGAATTTCATACCAGAAATTCGTACTAGAAATTCTGGTATGAAATTCATGCCTAAAAACTCGTACCAGAAAATTCACAAAATTTTCTAGTAAGAATTTTACATACTAGAAAATTAGCAGATTATCATGAGAAAGCACAAACAAATTCCAGTACAAGAATTTTACTCCTATACGAGCTTTCCAAAAATAACCAAAACAAGCAATGAGATGTACACATTCGTACATGCCTACATAGCACAAGAAACCAGAACACCCAAACAAGCAATGAGATGTAACACACATTCGTACAAACCACACAGCACAAAATAAAAAACCAAAAGAATGATGAATGCAGGGCTACATGTGGTAACAACCATTGCTGCAGTGCCAACGTACAAACCACACAACACAAGAAACCAGAAGGAACCCCCCCCCCCCCCAAAAAAAAAACAAAAGAATGATGAATGCAGGGCTAGATGTGGTAACAACCATTGCTGCAGTGCCAACGTACAAACCAGCAGAGAAGATAAGGCAGTTGTTGAATGATTTGGCGGCGTTTCTAGGCGACGAGCGAGCTCAGGTTGTAACCAAGCCCTCTCTTTCTCCTCCTAGCTTGCCTTGACTACTCTGTATCATCAACATACAGTATACACAACAATTTGTTCTGCCATTTGTTTCATTTGCAGCCTCCAAGTCACGACTCGACTCATATTCGGTCTGTTATTGGTACATCTCCAGACTACAGTCCCCCTCAAGTCTCCAGGCTCTCATTCCTCATCTTATTCGGTCTGTGTTTCGGTTTGCTAAAATGAACCGGCCGCCGGGATCGGAGGTCGTCGTATCGATGAGGATTCCGCCAGGGGAGAGGGAGGGGAGGGTCGGCGTTAGGCCTAGGGGACCACCGGCCGCCGGGAGAGATGAAGAAGGGAGAGTTGAAGGACCTCTACGGAAAGCCGGAATGGAATCGGAAGAAATTGAAGGATATGCAAACGAAGGGAGAGTTGAAGGAGGCGGAGGAATTGAAGGTTAGGGTTTCCACGGTTAAAAAAAATTTGGGGTACATTTACTAATTGAAAAACTGAAAAAAGCCTAGTTAGTGTACAATTAAAAAAAACAGCCTAGTTACCTAATTAACCCGGATAAAAATTGTTAAGATATTAATTAATTAAATGTTAGTGTGATGTGGACTAACGAATAGATGACACGTGTAAAATTAATGAGGTGGTTGCACGAAATTGCTCCAAATATCAATTCACGGGATATTTTAGTATATAATATAAACTAGTTTTAATACCCCTCCTACACGGACTAGACGGTAATTGTGTTTACAAAAAGTATTATTTGATAATTCATTATATTGGAAATTGTCCAACTTGTTATAAGATGCTTGTGTTTTTTGTTGAATTTTTTCACATTATGAATGAAAATTAACCAAAAGCCCAAACCCTTCAATAACAGTCGTGAAAAAGGAGCACGGGATAATATCTATGGAGCTCAGATGTCAAAGTTAGTATAAATCCAAGAGAGCATTGATGTTTATTATAATAAGAATTGTATTACTTATTATGTGATGCTTGATGTAAGAACAATATCCTTACGATATGAATGAAGAAAAATTAAACCAGAATGTTGAGAACGATCTGAACACTACACGCCTGCAATAACAATCGTGAGAGAGAACTCCAAGACATTATCCCCGATGTTGTTCCGATGTCAAAGTCAATATTAATCTAAGCGAATATTATGGTTATATATTTGTAGCAAGTTAGTATCAATCCAATTAAATTAAATACTAACTGATTTTAATTATATAATATCAAACCAAAAATTATTGTTATATGTCTTTAGAGAAAAAATGAAATTAAAGTTTGTTAGAATCTCAATTTTAAATGAGAATTGTTATAATACTAATTAATTTACGTTAGTGAGATGTAGATTAACGAATAAACGACGTGTGTAAAATTGATGAGGTGTCTTGCAGGAAATTGCGTCAAATATAATTGTTTTTAAGTATATAAAATAATATATATATAATAGATTTAGCGATGGATTTACCACTCAATTATTAGGTTAAGTCAAAAGATCTGGAAAAAGTAAAATAACTTATAATTTAACAAGTGGTTTAAACATGAAAATCTATGCTCTAAAAGGAAAAAAAAAATATGAATACACTAATCGTTTGACATTGTTTTTAGTTCTTTTCAATCGGCTCAACTCCTACACCCTAACTTTGGTTTTATAGTACATTTTGTTCTCCAGTGGATTAATTTTGGTAACTAGGCATTTTTGAGAAACTAGTCTAGTAACTAGGTTTTTTAATGTTTCAATTAAGTAAATATACCCCAATCTTTTGTATTTATTTTCAAACTCTACACACTCTTCTCTCAAGGGGTACATTTACTAAACACAAAACTAGAAAGAACCTAGTAAACCAAATTGTTTCGTTGTTCATATACATTTATTTAATGTGAAACCGATATTTTTACAAATTATAGGTTACATAGATTTTTAAATAATTTATGTCTCATTTACATAATAACTTAAAAAAAGTTATCAGACATTTTTGAAGGATTAAACTAATCGTTCATATTTTGTATTTTTTTAAAACAAATTTTAGTTTTAAAACGTGTAAATTTATTCATGCTTGAAATTTTTTTTATAAAATTTCTTTTACATTTTATAAAATTTCTTTTACATTTTATAAAATTGTAACTCTCTAACAAACATTTCATTTTCAAGGTGCAAGTTGGTCCCCGGACGGCTACTACGGAACATAGTTAATTTTTGTTTTTTTCCCCATTAATCCAAATGTATAATAAATTTAAAATAGTCATAGAGTAAAAGTTTTTTTTAAAATAAATAATATAGCAGATATTGGTTAGAAAACATCCGACTCGATTGTAAAAATTTTTTACGAAAAACCTCTCACATATGTGATACCAAATTATTACACAAAATTATTCGAATTTTTATCGCAAATAATAAATAAACAAAATAATTAAGAAACTAGGAACGGAACAAAACTATAAACTAGAAGGAAGTTTTTTAGGTTCGGGTCAGACCCACAGTTTAAAAGTACGGTTTATTGCAAAATAATTATTAGCACATAACTCCGTGTATTTTTTTTTTCAAAAAATTTGAATAGGGGGAAAGAATCTAATGTACAAAAATACACTTGTAGAAACTCAAACTCAAGATATAAGGGAACCAAAGGCTTCCAACCACTATGTCATGTTGTCTTGTATGTACAATATATATTTGGTGTATGTGTTAAGAAAACCGTGTTATTTTTCCGTAAAATCGACCTTACGAGGTGACAACAAGAAGATAGAATTCTAGTAAGATTGGATAGCAAAGAGTATCGAACTTATGAGTTGAGCTTTGCTGGTGTAAGACATCATTTTGGAATACCAAGGTTGTATCTTCTTGGTAAGTCGATTCATATGTGGGTTGGTAGTCAAAGACGGCAAGTCTTTTTGCCCCAAGAAGGACTCCAAGGAAGTGGAAGGGGAGGTTGCCAATACCGAATCCAAGCGAAGAGGAGATAACATTTAGATCAAGTTTAGAAAAACCTCCAAAGTTAATGGTAGTTTTATTGATGTTAACTTTCAGTCCAAAGAGTTCTCGAAACTGGTCTAGAGTGGATTTAACAAGAGAGATGGAGGTAGTGTATCTACATGCAAAAGAGCATAAGGTTGTCTGTATAACAAAGATGAGTGATAATAGGTCTAGAATATTTGGATGGTTGTTGAAGTCGGCATTGAGGGCATTGAAGTGAATTATTTAGGAGAGATACTTGAGAGAAATGACAAAGAGAGGGTTAGAGAGGGCATCCTTGTCTCAGGCCACTTTTCTGTTTGAAAAAAATTTCCAACTCCCAATAATGCTGATAGAGAATGTCTGTGGAAATGCAGGCATTGATCCAATTGGTGAATTCAAACGGGAGGCCAATAAGATTGAGGACAAAGAGGATAAAGTTGTGATCCATAGTATCAAAGGCCTTACGAAGATCAACTTTTATGGCGCATAAGGGAGAGGTGGATCTTCTCCTATAGTTCTTGAAAAGTTCTTGACAAAAAAAAATATTGTATTTTATAGATTTACCTTTAACAAAAGTGCCTTTGTAAGATTCCACAATGTCAAGAAAGATTCTATTAAGACAATCAGCAAGGATCTTGACAATTGCTTTGTAGATGACCCCCCATCAAGAGATAGGCATCTAGTCATTTGAAGAGCTTGGATTGTCATCTTTGGAAATGAGAGATACTTGTGTGATTGATTTTCCTAGATTTGAAGAGATCAAGAACGGCCAAACAAAAATCTTCTCGAATGGTAGTCCAAGCACTTTTGAAGACGTGAGAGTTATAGCCGTCAGGCATGTAGATTTGTTATCCCCGATATTCTTCAAATGAAACTATTGTTGAAAATTATGGATGAGCCCGATTATATTGGGTTAAATTCTTAAACGGAAAATATCTTAAAAGTTCCTTCTTATTAAACTACATAACTGCGAAAAATACTTCTTGGAAATGGAAGAGACATATGAATCTTAAACTTGAATTTGAGTCGGGTTTTCGATGGAATGTAGGTGATGACAAAACAATTAAGTTTTGAAAAAACCAATAGGTGTCGGATCAACCACTCATAAAACTATTTTAGGATTGCATTGCTATTGATAAGGATGAAACAATTATCAATTACATAATTAAAAACAAATGAGATACCCAAAAGCTAGATTACAAGCTATGAAATTCCCTTTTACCGGAGATGATAACTCCAATTTAGTCCTACCAACTCACGAAGTCATTTATTCAAGATCGCCTCTGTTGGGCACCTTCGGATAAAGGATTGTTCTCCACAAAATCGGTCATGGACCTTATTCATAACAAAAGAGGATTAACACTGAATCCAAACACTTGGATTTGAAAAATGGATGTTATGCTAAAGTTAAAAAAAAACTTTCTTTGGAAACTATTGATAAATGGCCTCCAAACTAATGCAAACCTTGAGAAAAAATGAGTTCCGGTTCCCCATTTAATGTACTCTATGCAACCATCCATATAAGTTAGAAAAAACATATATGTTTTAGGTTTCACTTCCTAATGAACAACATAACATATGGAAAAATTCAAAAACGAACTCCATTCGGTAAGTAACACAAACCAGAATAGTTCCAACATGTTTACTTTTTTAAGGGATATATTGGATGATACAACTCTAGTACAATTGGCTATTACGAGGTGAAATATTTGATTCTCTAAAAATCAAAGAATTTTCACTAATTAGAAACCACAAAGCATTGATATAGTTGTACATACTCAAATAAAGGATTGACAAGAAATGAACAAATGGAAGAACCAAAGAAAACAAACTCACCTAAAAATAATAGGAAAACTCGAAACATCCATTAAATTAAACCCAAAAATGAATTTATCAAAATAAATTTGATGGTTCTAAACTTAAATTTAGAGAATCAACGTTCAGATTTATCCTTAGAGACCTACATGCACCGATCATTACCCTTGACTATGGACAATTTGGAAATATATTGGTTCTCCATGTTGAAGCATGTGCACTATAGACAAGTATGATCAAAGCATGTGAATTGGAAATTAACAAAATTAAAATTGAAGAGGATAATCTGATTTACCTTGGGCTTGACCGTGACTTGCTTTCTATACTCTATTTAGTAGGTACATTATGATATATATTTGATTAGGCATACGATGACACGCCTGTCAAATGCTAAACTAGGGTTGATATATGCATTTATATATCGTACAAATCGGTTCCAAGAAGATATATTTTATTCTAACCGAAGATAAGATCACAAGATTTTATCTCGGAGAAACAACGAGGGCGAAATGGCATAAAGACGGCCACAAGATGGCTTGGAGATGGGCAAGGAAGCCGCTTGACATCCTGCCTAGCATCCCATAATTTAAATTTGCAAAAGTCGTAGCACCAGACGAGGTGGAGACATGATTGAGATAGCAGAGATGACATAGAGAAGACCAACCAAGTTGTGTGGATCCCGTGTGGGCTCGGTTTCAACTTTTAACAACATTTTCGACAATTTGGTAAAACTGACTTTGCTGGAGCTCTTGTTGGAATTACTTGACCCACTTGTACTACTAATCTCTTTCAAAGATCTACAACTTTGCAGTTGACACACATGACAAATTCCAAAGGAAAAATGGTCGAAATTGGGAATCTCTCAAGGATTGACCTAAATATGCATCTAACTCCAGTGATTTATACTTGACTTCTTTAATCTTCAAGATCTTGATATTTTCATGTATTCTCCGACTCCACAAAATATTGAATCCTTGTGCTTTGGTAATTTCATATGATTATGCTCCTAAATGACCATGAATGTCTAAAACACGAAATAAAACCGAAGTAGACACCGAAATATGGAAAGAGAAGTTTTCTACACTAAAATCAAGCATAGACGAGTAGGGTTGTGCAAATTTGACCCGGACCGAAAACCCATAGTGAACCAGAATTTTTATTTAATTATTTTTGTAGATTTAATTATATCCACACACATATATACTGTATAGATTTAAAAAAATAATAAATATTCTTTTTGTTTTTTTGCAGAAATACTTTTTTTTATTCTAGTCCGAATTCGATCTTGACCGAAATTGACCGGGATGAATTTCCTGTCCCGGACAGAATTTCCTGTCCCGGTCCAAGGTATTGAAGATTTCGGTTCACCGGTATGGACCGGGATCAGAAACTCCGTCTGGTCCGGTCTGGACCGGATACACAACCCTATAGGCAAGCTATATGAATATGAAAGTGCATGATTCTAACAACTAAAAAGACGTTATTTTTTGGACTCATCAAGTTCCATGTTGGTTCTCTTTTCTTGCTTTACACAACAATTCCATATATTTATGTCTTCCACTTTGAGTTCATTTCGTGGTGAGGGTGGTGACGATGGTCGGTCATTTGTGTGAATTGATACTTTAGTCTTGTTGAATTATTTTATTACTTTGAATCCCATACAGTCATGTCAAAAAATGTGTAGAATGGTTAAGGTTGGTTTAGCTTTGTTTCTGGTCCCCTACTAGTTAATAAATGTTAAACCCCCTTGTTTTGATCTTGAGTGTATAAATTATACTTTCCTCTAAAACAACCATGGACTCATTGGCATTTCTGATAATCATTCCTGGAAACGGAATATTACTGAATCTAAAAAATCATATATAGTTAACGATTAGAATGGAATGTTAAATGCCTTTTTAACACGTCAAAGTATATAACCATTTTATTTTCTTCCACTAGACCATTTCCATTATGTTTCTATTTCAAACCTCTAACCAAACGGATACTTAATAGTAATATACCAAAATAAATTTAATCCATAATCTAGTAACGAGGAAACAAAGGATTTTATGCAATAAGCATTCCTCTATTTTCCCAACATCATACCTAAACCAATTTTGGCAAAAAAAACAAACTAAATTCATGTAACACCCCAAGTTATGGGAACTCGGAGCGTTACGGACTAGGACCTCATAATGGGCCCCGACCTTCAGAGTAACAACAATAACATCGGATCTGGCAACAAGACACAAATTAATGAAAACCAAAACTATATAAAAAGCCATAAGGTATAACAAAGGGAAAAGCAAAGGACTCTCAGCCGAGTTCAACAACAAACTGAAAACGACAACAACAGAAATATAAACCGATCCCGTCCTATAATATACAGGAACCCCGGCTGACCACTCCATCCGGATCACTCAGCAGCATCTTTAACCTGCAGGGCATCTACAATATCGGTATAAACCGTTAGCTAACATTCTAGATATCAGAAAGACAGTAGAGGTACAAACACCTATAAGAATATAAGCACATAGCATACTCGCACACAATATCGGTGTTTGTACCTCTACTGTATCGGTAATAACCGGTTGTGTGCGAGTATGCTATGTGCTTATAAAACCGTTAGCTAAGTATCAATATAAGCACATAGCATACTCGCACACAATATCGGTGTTTGCACACAATATCGGTGTTTGTACCTGGTTCAAGTAAGTCCACGGACTTACAATATCCGGCTGATCATCCCCTCCGGATCTCTCTACAACCGTCTTAACCTACAAGACATCTAAAAAGCGGTATAAAACCGTTAGCTAACATTCTAAGCATTAGAATAAAGGTAAAGGCACATAAACACGTAATGAAGACAACACATACAACATGCAAACACTTAAGTCCGTTTATTATCTTTCATTAAGTTATCCATTACTAATTCAACTTCTTTTGCCACACGAGAATCTCCCGAAACTTGCATCCGCTTCCGTCTACCAACATGAATAGATCAGTATTATCTGTTACCTCTAGGCCTGGGTTGCAAGAGCACCTCCTAGTCTCCTGTAGAACTAGACAAGTGGTTACCGCCCAGTTATCATACACTTGAGCCAATTATAAATATATATATATATATATATATATATATATATATATATATATATATATATATATATATATATATATATATATATATAAAGGTCATCCTATTCCGGTTTCATTGTTTAACATAACTAACACCCACCACCAATACACAACATGGTAATACGAAGAAGCCAGCTAAGTAAGTCCGTGGACTTACTTGAACCAGGTCAAGTCCCTCCAACCAAAGAACTCAATCCCGCTGAGCGATATCTCAACCGCCTGATCATAACATAAAGCTCATATAAATATACTATCCAACCTCTAGAAGTTGCAACTTCTAGGTCAACAATGGAAAACCGAGAAACCGCACTAAACCAACTCTTTTCTAAGAAAAGACAGTTCTACCCCTAGGATCCGAAAACTCTAAAGTTTCTTGAGATCTCAAGAACATCTACCAGAAACCCAATGCAAATATCAACTCTCCGGAGGAAGGATCTATTGAGTTTGAAAGATGACTATCTTTCAAACTTACTATCTACTACTAAGGTTCAACTAACATATTGCTACTAAATCCTAAACATACCGATTCACCTACTCACATGCTCAACCATGACTACAAATGATATAAACCACAAACATACACAATCCCCAAACCATCTCCAAGATCACACACCTACAACCTAGCACAACTGTTTTTTTTTATACAAACTATGCTTATACCTAACTTCGAGACATCACAACTCCGAATCTAACCGTTGGATCGCTCTCCAAACTTAATTCCTAATACTACGCATACCCATGTACATCATACCAAAAATTCATGTCCATCCGAGATATCTATCTCATTCAAATCTGGATCACAAAATTGCATCAACATGCAATTTTTCCAGCACTTCGAAAATTCAGCAAACATTCAACAAATCTGTACACAGTCTCAACTTTGAAAAATCATAACTCCTAAACCTCTCAATGGAATCCTCTCAATTTTTGATATATTCTACTATGAAATCTTAACTATGACGTATCCAAAATTAAAGTCCAACAAAGGTCCATAACCCATCCAAATCTATCTCACAAAACTGCATCACAAGCAGTTTTTTCCAAACACTTAGAATATTCAGCACACTTATAAAAATTGCACGAGGAAACGACTTTGGAGAACCATATCTCCTAAATTATAACTCAGAATACGCTCAAATTACAGTATGTTTTACAATATAATACCAAATATAACATATCCAAAACTCAGAAACAAAGTAAGAGTCTAGCTTACCTAAAACTGGACTCAAAGTCAGTTGTTCGTCACTTTACAACCCGGAAAACGCAGCAGCTCCACGAGCCATCTTCTAGGGCTGTTATGCAGGGTTCCGAGATACAAACGGACTCACATCAACACATACATATAGAGAGGGTACGGAAGAGAAGTGGGTGAAGCCTTACCTAACTAGTCGGGCTCAACGTGCTCGCACACACGAGGAAGACGAACTGAACGAGCCCACTGTCATTGGGAAGCGCCCGCGGTCAGAGGGAGGTGCACCAGCGGCTCGGAGGCCACTCGCATCTGCAGACTGGGGACACCGCACCTGCGCTCCTGCTGCCGCCCTCGCGGCTCGACGCTGCCGCCCCCACGGTCTTGGGAGGTCTGGCATGCCCGCTATTCAACTACAGTAGTGCAGTCCGTCTTTGTCATCCCGCTTCTCTGCTCGAACAAGAAGGAGGGAGCTCAGGTTTTGCCGGACGCAAGGTGAAGGAGAGGTGCCCCCGACTGTTGGTCTCTCTGACTCATAGGCGCAGAAGACCAAGGCTGTCGGTGGTTGGACTCGCAACCGCATTGTTCTTCAACCGGCGAAAGACGAGGCAATAGATGCGGCCTTGCTTTGATGTTGGGTGCAATGGAAGGCTTCGCCGGGGATGGTCCATGGTAGAAGAGTTGGTGGTTTCCTGGAGGATGGAGGAGATGAACGGGAGGGAGTGGCCGCCGACTCTCATGTGAAGGGAAGAAGGCGCAATGCTTACGTGAAAGCTGATCTAGGGCAAGAGGGAAAGAGGGCTGAGAAGTAATGTAATTTCTTCTTCTCTTAGTGGGCCCGGATGTTCGGGTTTCAAAGGCCCAAATCTCAGCTTCATAATGTCCCGGAAGGCATGCCCTGATGGGCCCGGATTGTTCCATTTAAAGACTAAGAAGATGGATAAATAAGGAGTAGTTTGGTTGACTCGGAAATAATCGGGAATTAAATTTTCGTATGCTACACCATGAACGGGACAAGATCTCTTTCTTATCAGCTTTTGGTAATATCCTAAAAATAAGAAACTCTCTTATGCAATCCAACAATACCCAAATCATCCCTCTTCACATCCCAACTATTGAAGGTCTCCCTCCTGGCCCTGAGAACACCTCTAACATGACAGATGATTCCATGCCCGAACTCCTCAAGCTTGCACTTGACCAAATGCAACCACAAATCAAAACCCTTTTAGCTAATCTCAAGCCTCATGTCGTATTTTTTGATTTTGCACAATATTGGCTCCCAGACTTGACCTCTGAATTCAACATCACAACTGTCAATTTCTCTACTTACTCTTCTATAGCATGTTCATCTTATTTTTTGTCTTCAATGATCCAGGCAACAACAAAAATGACACTACCCACGGTCGAAGAGTTGAAGAATCCTCCAAAAGGGAGGGCTATTGTGATGTTCTTTTCTTAATTTTGAATTTTCTTTGTTCTTGGTCTTCTACATATATATGTTTTGTCTGTTTGTTTATGTGTAGATTGTGTGTGTTAGGCGTGGCGGTGGGATCAGGATGGCAATCTTTAGTGGCATACATAAACCTTGGTTGTTACTACCTCATTGGTGTTGGAATCGAGCTATTGAGCATAAACATGTTAGGACAAGGAGGGCTACTGCTCTTGAGATTATTCAATTTGTCTAGATTTGGATTATGCTGAATCAATTGGTATATACATTATGCTGAATCAATTGATCTCTAATTATTATCATACAAATTGAATCTAGATCTGGTATGAGAATTTTTTTTCATACCAGAATGGCAATGTTGGATGAAATAAGGCAATTTATGACCCGATGCCTTATTTCATCCAGCATTGCCATTCTGGTATGAGAATTTTCTTTGTTTTTGGTCTTCTGCATATATATATTGTGTTTGTTTGTTTATGTGTAGATTGTGTGTGTTAGACGTGGCGGTGGGATCAGGATGGCCTTCTGTAATGAATATATCAGAATTTTTTTCATATCAGATCTAGCATAAACAAACAGACATAACATATATTCAGAAGCGGTTTGATGCGTGTGCGATGTACTTTGTGTGCGTCCTTGATGCAAACAAGCTGGAATTTGAAGTAAAGATGTGTGAAGAGCACGTGATTGTTTGTTTGGAGAAGAAAACTTATACATGTAAGGAGTTTGATATTGAAGAAATATCATGCATACATGCCGTTGCAGCTGCAAAACATGTGGGTATGAGCCCATCCTTTCTAGTTGGCAAGTACTATTCATCAGACAGTTGGAGGGCTGGTTATGTGGATATCATCTATCCATTACCTAGTAAATCAGAGTGGTGCATTTCTACTTCAATAGCAGAAATAAAATGTGAGCCTCCATTAAAGCGTAAAAGGTGTGGTAGAATGTCAAAAGCCAGATTCCGTTCGACGTGGGAACAAAGCAACAATAGGAAATGCAATTGTTGCGGCTGCAGCGGGCACACAAAGAGGACTTTCCAGAATCAACCAAAATAGTGTTTATGTTTATGTAGAAAAACCAGTTTTGACTAATATTGCTTTACATCGTTGTTTGTTTAACACATTTGGTGGATATTACCGTAGTTGCGTTTATTTGACTATATTGTGAACTAAAACCTGGCTTATCATACTTAACGGTACATGATTAAAATGGGTAACTGAACTACATAGTTACCGTTTTTGCGTTATTCATAATGTTACATATTTAAGCTACATAGGTACATAATATCACAGATGTTGGAGAGTACTCTGTATACTGATGATGTTACATATGCTAGTGCACAAACATACACTTATGTATATGCAAAAGTATTATGTTGGTACTAAAATATAAAAAAACAGTGCATAATATATCACTACATAATTATGTTCGAACTAAATATATACATAATATGAATATTTGTGCATAAAGGCTTGGTTATAATATTGTTTATTGTGGACTGTAACACTATAACGTTTGTAATTAAGTATATCAAACATTGTATAAAGTCTAAGGCAACAATTATGTTCATAATAGGTGTCTACATATCAAATACAAACCGTACATAAAGTAACAACACATAAAAGTCTGGCTACATAAGTATTTTCTAAAAGTCTGGCTACATAAGTATTTTCTAAAAGTCTGGCTACATAAGTATGTTCATAATCAGCAGTGCATATTGTTTGAACACAATCACATTTCTTCGAACCAATTCTTCCAATCTCTTGTAAACACAACATTTGCAAACTGCTCCCTAACCGCTTGAACGACTTTATCATCGATGTCGCTGAAATCCTTCCTACCAGATGCAAGATATTGAATGTATTTCAACGTGTATATTCCACAACTCCCCTACATTGCAAAGGGATAAAATAAAATCAGTTTATGTTTTGTTGTGGTTAACACATAAAAAATCTAACACAAATTTAATTAGCAAAATAGTGTACATACCCATCAGCATTTGTGTTTAAATCATTCTTCCTAATCACTTTCAAAGGAATCTTGAGCTTGTCTTCCAATCTAGCATGCTTACCATGGCCCCTCAGAACTTGCGGGAACATAACAGCAAGGGATTCGATAAGGCGCTGTAATTTGTCCTCCTTTATGTACGTTACTTGTGCGTCGTACACATAAATGCACCAGTCAAGGAGGTTTATTTCCAATGCTACCTAGTGATGTCGAGAAGGTTGAATGGGGAGTAAATGATATCGACATCATATAGTGGTTTGCAGAACATTTGTGGAACATCGCCGGTGATGACTTGAAACATACTTTCTTTGAAGTTTGGCTTCTCATTCTTGATGTCCACAAAATTTGCAAATGTAGTACGGTTGTAAGCTCGAGTCCATCCGGTCGGTAGTACAGCGATGCGTCCATATGCTTCTGGATTTTCACAGATGCTCTTACGGATATGCATAATCAGCTCGTCAATTACCTGTTTTACATTAGAATCACATGACAATATTATGTAAATGACATAAACAGATATGTACATAAGTTCAGTGTAGTATACAAACCTCATCTTTAATCCAACCGCCAGGCTTAATAATAGCTTGAATTGTGTCCCTGGATATGGTATTTATGAAACCCCTTACTGACCCATTCCCATCTTTGTTCTTTACCCAGTTGTATAGGGTTTGTCGTTCTTTTGATGTTAGCATACCCATGTGTGGTTCTTTAGGTAGCTTGACATTTTTTCGGAAGGGTGTACGTTTGTAAATTTTGTGGACATCAAGAATGAGAAAAAGATTAATCAAATAAATATGTAGGATTCTATAGATTTGCTGAATAACCCTCTTTCCTAAATAGTCGTATTAATTAGCTTAATTAAACACATTAAAATTTATTTCAGCCGTTAAATAAGGGAATAGGCGTTTAACAATTTCCATTATTTCATTGTATATCAATGAGAAGATCGTTTGCAGAAGAATTCTAGATGCCATTGCTGCTTCATCCGAGTTTATGCTCTTGTGTTCTTCAACATTGAAGCTATTATTTCTCATATTCATTCCTTCTTAATCGTTCGATAGAAGTCGATCAGATACATAAGGCGCTTAGATTCAGAAACATATTGATTGTGTTCATCCGTTTTTTTCATCCGAAAACCTGTACGCCATTGTTGGTCCTTCATATCTACTCAGTATCATCGGTGGATATCGAGCATATACACAAGACGGTGGGATTCAACTACATATCTGTAGTATTATTCAATATATGCGTATGTACCAGGTAATAAGTACTTGTCCGGCGGTTTTTGTGTTTTGTTTGAATGTACACCTAATTATTATTGGGTCGTTGTACAATGAAATATTATCTGATGTGGGTATGATATGTAGTTGTATTGTGTATTAAATATGTGATTACGGTATGTGATGTGTATGTACTGTAACATGTTATTGTTGTTTATGTAATAAGTATGAGTACTATATTCGTGATATTCTATTACGGTGGTGCTTGGGAGTTGAAGACTAATGTATGGGAATACATTGGTGATGTTACAAGCAAACCTCTAGCTGTAGATGTATCTTGCACATTTGAGGAATTAAAACATAAGGTTTCAACGCAGTTTGGGATATGTGAATCCAACTTTGATGTAAAATTGTCGTACAAGAATCCATTCAATCCTGCGCTCAAGCTATTTGACGTCATGACAACGGTTGATTTGGAAACATTTCTCCAAATAAATGGGTTGCAACAGTTCATGTGGTGTGTGCCAATGTGTGTGACGACAGTTTGTGTTCATAAGCCTAACAATATTGTGACATTGGATGAGGTACATAATGCAGAACATAATATGAAACGAGTTTCAACAACTTGATTTTAGTAAATATTCATCAAATGTGTCGGTGACAATCGAAGAAGATCTTACGCCGAGTGACACACTTGCGATAGTGCCTCGTGTAGATAAATATGTACCACATGTGCATGATTATGAGCTTGCGTTGGGAAAAACATATTCTTCAAAGGTAGAGTTAAAGAATGCTTTGTGTTTGCATTCAATATCCGAATGTTCCCAGTATAGGATTATTAAGTCAAAAATGAAGGCAGTAACAGCAAGATGTATTGACGAAGAATGTAAATGCAGGGTTCGTTTCACTAAGCTTGGGGAATCAAGTTATTTTACAACAACAAGGTATGTGTCCACACACACATGTTCGTATCACATGAGGAGAGCTGGTAACAGGGGAGCTTCCTATCAAGTAATTGCAGAGAAAGTGAAATCAATGTATGTTGTACATTAATACTGAACTTGATGTTCTTAACTGTAAATTGTGTACTAATTTGTGTACACAATGTTTATGTAGGTACGGCAACTCGAAGAAGTTACCTTCGGTTAATCAAATAGTCATTGTTATGAAGAGTTTACATCGAATAGATGCTAGTTATTGGAAGTGTTGGAAAGCACAGGAGGCCGTGAAGGACATGATTAGAGGAACTTCAGAAGATAATTATAGCTCCATCCCTGCATATTTGTATATGTTAGAGGAAGTGAACAATGGTACAATTTCTGCCCTTGTACTTGATGAGGAAAATCGTTTCAGATATGCATTTGTCGCGTTTGGTCAATCTATCAAAGACTTTGGTGCAATGCGAAAGGTACAATACCTTTAATCATAACAATATGTAGTAATTTCTAATATATTATGTATTTTAACTATGTACATTTTTGATAAATATGTAGGTTATTACGGTGGATGACACACATTTAAGTGGGAAATATGGAGGGGTGTTGCTCGTTGTAACTGCGCAAGATGCAAATCAACAAATCTATCCCATTGCTTTTGGAATTGTTGATAGTGAGAATGATGCGTTGTGGGATTTCTTTTTTGATAATTTTGGATAACAAGGAACTTGTGTTTGTTTCCGATCGACATAATTCTATAAAGAAGGGTATATCATCGAACTATCGTTTGGCGTTTCATGGTTATTGTATTTGGCATCTTAAGGGAAACTTGCGAAAGCGGACAAGATCGAACCGTATACTACAAATGTTTATTGAAGGGGCGAAGAAATACAGAGAATCTGACTGCATTGAACTACTTAGGCAAATATCACTGGTATATGCTGTTACATAATGGCTTCATTTGTTCATTATGTATATAATATGTATACTTATATTAATAAATATGTATAGGAAAAGCCAAAGGTTGGAGAGTTGCTTACTGAGATGGGGATATCAACGTGGGCTCGTTCGTTATCTCCTGGAAAAAGGTATAACATAATGACTAGTAACAACGTCGAGTGTGTTAACGGCATAATGAAAGAAGGGAGGGAATATCCAGTGTTAGCAATGCTGGATGAAATCAGATAATTTATGTCACGGTGGTTTGCGGAGCGCCGTAAAAAATCGCAATCTTGTGTGGATGTTTCCAGACCAAAAGTTGAGGCTATCATTCAAAAAAGGTTTGATGAAGTAGGTTCTTACTTTGTGTACACACTTGACGCAGAAAGGATGGAATTTGAGGTAAAAAGGGAGGATGAACATGTCATTGTTTGTTTGCAAATGAAGACTTGTGCTTGTAAAGAGTTTGATATAGAAGAGATACCATGCATACATGCAGTAGCTGCAGCAAAACATGTAGGTATGAGTCCTTCTTATCTTGTAAGTAAATATTATTCCACAGAATATTGGAGGTCTGGATATGCAGAGGTTATTTACCCGGTGTTGAGCAAGTCAGATTGGGATATACCGGTATACGTTTCAAATATTGCTTGTGAGCCCCCATTGAAGCGTAAGAGGTGTGGAAGGATACCAAAGTCCAGATTTCGTGCATCTTGGGAACAAGGGTCTAAGAGAAAATGTAGTTGATGTGGCTTTAGTGGACACACTAAGAAGACTTGTGTAAATCAGCCGAAATAGTCAAATTATTTGATAATTGGAAAGTATGTAGGCTTGTGAACAAATATTATTATTTTTGCAATTCAATATTGTACTCCGTATATTTTATGTGTGAGTTTGTTATCAACATTATAAATATTGCCTTCTTTTTATGTATACATACGTCGTTTTTTTAACACTATAAATGTTGCAGATTGATAACAAGGGTGTAATAGAAAATGTAGTTGATGTGGCTTTAGTGAACACACTAAGAAGGCTTGTGTAAACCACGCGAATTAATCAATTTATTTTAAAATTAAAAAGTATGTAGGCTTGTGAACAAATAATATTTGTTTGCAAATTCAACATTATATGTATGTGCATGTACTATTAAGAGTAATTTGGTGAAATCAAGACAATATATAAATAACTCACACATACATATATAACTCATACTCTATTGTGTTCAAAAATTTATAAGGTTATTGCGAATCAATATATCCAAATCGAATTCAAACGACATTGTATACATAATTTATATGCGTGTGTGTACAGTTATATGTTATGTATGCAAATTGTTACTGAAATGTGTACTTTAGTTTAATATAAAAATTTGGCAGTTATGTACATATATAATGAATAAGTTAATAAACTGAATAAGTTAATAAACTGAATAATTATGACTTGCTAGACTGTTTAACTTACTTTATTATGTCAAACGAACACGTGCAATGAATATCAAACGGTTATACACAACCATGTGTATAATAGCTAAGGGTCATAATAAAAACAAGTAGTAACATTGAGTTCTAAGTGTTACGGTTACATAAACCATTACATAATCAGATGTTTTTCAATTCTCATCAAACCATTCGTGCCATAAAAAAACAAGCAGTAAAATGGAAGTCTTGGTGTTTCGGTTACATAAACCATTACATAATTGGATGTTTTTCAATCCTCATCGAACCATTCGCGCCATTCCCGGGTGAACACAACATTTGCCAATTTCTCTCTATTTGCTTGAACATATTCATCGCTAATAACACTCAAATCTTTACGTCCAAATGCTAAGTACTGTATGTACTTTAGAGTGAATATGCCACAACTTCCCCTGTGTTCAAAAAAGTGCACATAATTATAAAGTATGTAGTATTATATGGATAACTACATAATTGAAGTACACAACACGTACCCATCAGCATTGATGTTCAATCCAATCTTCCTGATCACCTTCCGTGGACCCTTTAGTCGATCTCCAAGCCTTTTGAGCTTACCATGTACTCCAAGAAGTTTAGGGAGTATAACAGCCATTGGCTCAAGAAGGTTATGCAATTTGTCATCCTTTGTGTAGTGTATCTGTGGATCATAAACATATATGTACCACATACGGAAATCAATTTCAAGAGCAACCCAATGAGATTCTTGGAGGTTGAATGGTGAATATATCACATCAACATCATATAACGCCTTTCTGAACATTTGTGGACTGTCCCCAGAAATAACTTCATGCATGCTTTGATTGAAACTTGGCTTCGAGTCTTTCATATTAAGATGCTTTTCAAATACTGTACGGTTGTATGCTGTTACGCTAAGGTTGTGTAGCACAAAAAGCTTTACATTTATAAACTCGATCTAATCTCCTAAACTACCTAGCGAAACCCGCAGTGTACGGATCGTTATGTACGAAGAAAAGTATTCTGACGTCGAACACAAGGACTGAGGCGAAATCAAGTCATTCAATGATCAAAGATAGTGCGAATCTAGACTAAGAAAAGAGAAAGGAATAAAGAAATGAAAATCTCGATATTTTTGGTTGGTTTTTGTGGTGATCAAACAAGGATCACAAAATATGCAAATCAAACAAGCAAACAAACACACGAATGCAAGATAGGAGATAAGAGGTAAGATAAGTGGATTCTAGAGATCAAGATTTCCGGTTGTGGCATTGGACTCAAGGTTCTGAAGATTCTAAGGACAAGGCTGCGGTGTTGGGAAAGAGTGTTTCTCTAATGGAAGCAATTACCGGGTAGGTCTCATGCTTCGCTAATCCCGCACCAAACTCCTATTACCGGGTAAGTCTCAAGGAGGTAAAGTTGGGAATTCTACACAAACCGGACACTACTTAAGGGGCAAACCTCTCCTTACCGGGTAAGTCTCGGAAAAGGTAAGTCTCAAGCAACAATCCTAGCACACTCAGTCCAATAGCGGCTTATGAGGCTCACTACTACCTAGAGTTCATCATCTTTGGTATCTAAGATCGGAAATCACCGGGTAGGTCTCTTTCCTCACTTAGCTTGCTAGCATTAGGTCACCCTAAGCTATATTATGCTCAACAAACACTAGGATTTCAACAATCTAACATCCTAACATACAGATTCATCAATTAAAGAGCAACAGAAGGAAAAATCGGGTGGATCATAGCAAAAATCGGCCGATTTACCTGAAGAACAGGCCGATTTTTCTTCCTGGGTTAGGTTTCGTGCATACAAATCATCCTAAACTAACATATAAGTCCATTCTATCATCACCCAAGCTATAACCATCAATCCATCACTCCAGAATCACAATAAACTAGCCAACAACATGCATTTCAAGATCTAAAATCATCATACAAGCATACATGGAATCCATAGCAAGAAGATGAAGTAAGGAAATGAAAGCAATGAAACTTAGCTGGATTTGAGCTCAAAACAAGTCTTTCAACACACCAAATGTAGCTCCAAGTCAGATCTTACAACCTTTAACAAGCTTCTTCACAAAAATCACTCAAATCTCACTACTAAATTGAAATCTACACTAATCTCCCTCAAGAACACCCACAAGGGTTTCTTGAAGAGAACTCCCAATTGGAAGAGTCTTTGGGAAGATGCTAGAGGATGTGGGAGAGGAAGAGAATGGGAGAGAGATCCCAGCAAAAAGTTGCAGGCCCACTTATATTCTCCACCAAGAGCATGGCCGGACAAAGAGATCGTGGGACACGTGGCTTAAGCTGTCAAAGGCCAAAAATCGACCCAGTCAAATAAATCGGCCGATTTTCCTGAGTGTAGGTCGATTTTCTTCAACAGAAACTTGTTATGATCATCTAGCCATGAGTTGCTCCATTGCTTGCACCAACAAGGGTCCTTGTGTCCTTCATTGCTCCAATTATGTTCCTTCAAAGCCTTGGATGTGTACCACCATGAGGCTTGACCCTCGAATGTATCGATTAATGTCCAAAAGATCCCCGAAATACCTACAAAACCGACAAAAGCTCGTGTAGACGTCTTTTCTAGAAATATGCATGAATTAAGCGTAAACGTCTTTTCTAGAAATATGCATGAATTAAGCGTAAACGTCATGAACTAATGTCAAACCGTGCATGAATAATGGGAAAAACTATATAAATGTATGCATATACTAACGTCATAAATCACGTTATCAAAATACCCCATACTTAAGATTTGCTCGTCCCCGAGCAAGACCCAACTATAGACCAAGAGATGACATGATTTATGCATGCAGAAAAACAACAAAATATTTTTGGAATTGTGCTTCTAACATTGGATCACCTTCATAGTCATGTTTCATAGCAATGGACAAGCAATCATGCATCAAATTGAATGAAGGCATGGAAAGGCAATTATACTTAACTAAAAAGCATGCATGAGAGGTGAAAATGAAGAAGTCAAGATGATCATTTGTATGTCCAATCTAGATCACTAAGTCTTACACACATGCATTTAGGTCACAAGGACTTAGGAAAGAAAAGGCTAAGAAACGTTGTGATTAGGTGGGAATTTTTAGGTCATGTGATGCTAATCC
Organism: Fagopyrum homotropicum; assembly: GCA_033239125.1. NCBI lineage: Eukaryota > Viridiplantae > Streptophyta > Magnoliopsida > Caryophyllales > Polygonaceae > Fagopyrum > Fagopyrum homotropicum. Next base: position 32,623,140 of record BSWB01000007.1, on the reverse strand, counting down.
GGGAAAAGAACTAACTCCACAATTTCGTTTTTGCTCAACTTTCCAACAAGTGTATAATTTTCTCCATTTTTTTTCTTTGTTTTCTTTTCTTTTTCACTTATTTTTTAGACAATGGCATTGGTGTACAAAAGCCGAAACCTTGGTGATTAGCCGTCCTCGGGCTTTTTTATTTTTTCGAGGTGCATCCACACCGGGCACACATACCAAAGCTCGTTAGGACTATCAGTTTATTTGACTTTGACAAGGCACAAACACCCGATTATGTGAATGGTGCCGAGTTACTCGTCATTTAAACCAACGTCCCCAAACCTATATTGTTTTTCTACACTTTTCACAACAAATTCAGCACTTCATTCACAACATTCTTTCATCAACAACTTCACCGCACACTTGCTTTTCACACACATCAACACACTAGCATGCTCCTATTCCCGGATGGGTCAAAAGAGGTAAAAATTTTCATCAATTGAGGTGCTTAAACAACATGATCAAGATGAGAAGTAGAGAAAGATGAATTGCCTTAATCACTCCTAAATGATGTGCAAGAACTAGCATGTAATTTCGACTATCAATCCTCAATCCAATCAAGGCAAGCATTCATGATCACAATCATTCATGGGATTCAAGATAAGTACTTCACGTCCACATATGCATACATCAATTAAACACATAAGGCCATCCATAGCCAATTCACAAGACAATTTTCATCATAAGGGTCCTTCCCAAGCTTTAGAAACACTAAAAAATTTTTGAATTTTCTGATTTTTTTGGATTTTTCGAAATATGTATGTACAATGCAAGACATAATGAAACATGTGACAATATTAAACTATCCTAGATGCTAATCATGAAAGTGATCATGAAAACCCCACCCCATACTTAGAAACACGTTGTCCCCAATGTGCAAACTAAATAAAGAAGTGAAAGAGAGTCCTCACAATGTAAAATTGGTGATGCTTTGGTATTTCGGTTCACATCGAATGATGATGGTGGATGATCGATCAAGGATGGTAGGGAGCTCTTGATGTTCATTATGGTGTCGGAACCCGCGCTTGGCACCGCAAGCCGTCCAAGTTCCACGTCCGCTCCACCCATGCTTGATTGGAGATCATCACTTTCCTTGACAGAAGGAAAAATTGGACCAGTTACCCAGGAAAATCGGCCGATTTGGCTGAAGAACAGTCCGATTTTCCTGGGTGCTTTCTTCCTTGTCCATGTGCTCGGATCTTGCACCTTCTTCTCAACAGTTCCATGAGGATTTCACATGACCTCCAGCATCTCATCACTCATGACAATCAACAAGATCTAGCACCCAAAAACACAAAAGAAGAACAAAGCACACCAAGAGAAAAATCAAACAAAAACAAGAAAAATGAAAGGGAAAAATATGTACCAATGGGTTGCCTCCCATTAAGCGCTTCTTTAAGGTCATTACCTTGACCAAACTCCGAGGACGTGTCAATCCACCTCGAATACCATGGTTTGCTTGAGGAGTCCAAGCAACCATCGCTTTCCGGCATCCATGATGATAAGCAAGGGCCACTTGATGCCTAAATAAGCTTTAAGTTTTCTCTTCACCGGTGAGTAGTAGACTCCGTCATCACCGCTCCCTTGATGATAGTATAGAGTTGCAACCAAAGGTGCCACCCCATACTTAGACAATTGGTACTCCGTGGTCACATCGGTGGGATGCTTGCCATCCTCATCCTCTATGATCCAAAGAAGGCCGGTTCTTGGAAAGAATTCTTTATTGAGGTGCTCCATAACCATCATGGATCCATCATGCTTGCCTCCATCATTCAACATTGGAGACTCCTTAGGAAAGGGATTCCAATCTTCGGGTGTACTCCGGGCAAGCAAGAAAGGATTGGAAGGAGTTGAAGTTAACTTAGGGCTCTCCCTCGTGAGCTTTTCAAGTGTGATTCCGGGGTTGATGGCAAGGATGTCCGGGGGTGAGAATACTTCATTGCACTCCTCCAAAGGTGAAGGAGGTGGAGGTAAGCCTTGAAGGATGGTAGGATCTCCTAGCATAAGAACATGCCTAATCTCCTCAATCTCCCTCCTCATTTGTTCTTCTCTCTCGACATTCAATCTTCTTGCATCCTCCAGGGCCAAATCCCTTAGCCACAATTGCTCCCGAGCTTCATCCAACTCTTCCTCAAGGTCTCTATTGGTTATGGTTGAATCGGGTAATTCTTGGATCTCTTCATGGTGAACCTCCTCTTGTTGAAATACTTCCGCTTCAAGCACCACGTGTGCACTCGAAATGGAAGAAAGGTTGCTTTCTAGACTATCCATCTTCCTCAACATTTCTTCTAGCATTAACTCCAATCGATCATTGTGAGGTTGATGGTGAGCTTCCACATAAGGCAATGTAGTCATGTGAGCTCGATCATGGGACTCATGATAGGCATTGATAGCATGAATTATAGTCTATATTTTGGGGTTTGTTTTGACGTTTTATCTTTCATAATCTGCATGTTTGTATGTGCATTATGTAATTATATTACCATTTCATCTACCTTTGCGAGAATCGAGGTCTACACCTAGTTTTGTTGTAATCGTAGGTAAATGGCACGTTTTGCATCAAAAAGGAGCAAAAGGAGCTATGGAGTCATTTGAGCTACATTGAAGAACATAAGGAATCATCCGGGAAGCATAGCCATGGATTTGAGATTCACTTTGGATCAGTTTTGAGAGATTTCACATTCAGTTATGACTCACCTCGGTTGACAACAGATTCACCTCGACCGAGGTGATCCAGAGAAGCCGACTCGACCGAGGCAAATACCTAGGACGCGGCGAGGATATTTTATTCTTGGTTGAGATCTTTTATCTTGGGAAAGTGATCTTATATTTTTGGGCTTGGCTCCTGGAAGGAAGAAAAATATTATGGATCATATATTTTACCTATTTTGATGGGAAGAGATCTTTCTAAGATATCTTATCTTTGGAGGGTTATTTTCTTATAAAAAGGGTTGGATTTCCACAAATCCAACAGCTCGCATACCACATCCCGCTTACACCGCTGCGGCCATACTCCAGTTGGGAGATTTGAAGAACCTTTTTGAAGGTTGAAGGAAGATTGAAGATTTTAGCTTATATAGCTTTTGAAGGTTTTCTTGTAAGATTACCTTAGATTCTCTTCCTTGTTGTCTTGCTTGTTGGATATATATCCAAGGAACGCTTTTGTTGTGATATTTGATTCAGTTATTGAAGTCTTTTCATTAAATTCTTCTTGTTCAAATATTCACCTTCTTCCCATATATTTGATTAATACTTTCATAATGATGATGAGTGGCTAATTTCCTTGTGTGATTCTAGGGTGATTGGCTGAAGGTTGTGGGAAAAACAATGATAGAATAATCTTGGATTCCAGTAGGACCCTGAAAGTTCGAGTCTTTAACCTTAACCCTAAGCATCTCGCTCAGTCGATGAACATCTCGGCCGGGGTGGAACTTGGCTGACCGAAGTGACTTACCTGATCCGAAACTGAGAGTTAAGTGTTAGAGTTTGCCAAATCCTATTCTTATTATACCTTTCCTGGTTCAATGCAAGCCTAGGATGAGACTTACCCGGTAATTCCTTAGTTTGTTTACCTAAGATCATAAGTGTAGGTAATAAAGGTTTATCCTTTATTGGGGTTTGAGTGTGCTTCCATCCCATCTTTGTGAGTTAGCCTGAGACTTACCCGGTAAAGGTTGATTCTATTCCCTTAGATGGTGTGTTAGTTTGAGGTTATAGTTCTTTATCTTAATTGCTTGAGACTTACCCGGTAATAGGAGTTACGGTTTAGGATTAGTGAGTAGTGAGACTTACCCGGTGATCTATTCCACTTTAGTAACACCTTCCCCACGCAAAAACCTCAACTTTGTCCACTTATCTTTAGATCTTGAGTTGGAACCACAACTAGATGCTTTAATCCCTAGAATTGCATGTTTGCTTTATTGACTTCTTATTCATCTTTGATTGTGTTAATTTCTTTTGTGGTTAGTAGTTGCATAAGCATACTGTAACTGGACTTTGTTTCACTAAGTCCCTGTGATCGACCCCTGGAATTCCTTGCTGTTTACTACGATTGACCCGTACACTGCGGGTTCGCATCCTTGTTTTAAGCTTACATCTAGGGTTATAAATTTAAAGCTTGCACACACCGTTTGGAGCGAACAAGTTTTTGGCGCCGTTACCGGGGACTTGGTCTAGACCGAGCCGGTTGCGGTTTGCTTTCGGGGCACTTGCCCCTGTTGCTACTAACTACTCTTTCTATGAGTTTTGTAGTTTTCAGGATTTCCGATGACTACATTTGATCCAGCCTGGATAGCAAGGTAAAGTGCTAGGGCGGACCATTATGAATACTTGGAGGAGAAGTACTCCTTCTATTGGTTCAACAATGAATGGGAAAGAGAAGAGGCCATTAAGCATGAACTTGCAATGTGGGATGAACTGAATGTCCCTAAAAATATTTGTGAGCAACCCCTTGAAGATTCTCTTGAATCAAGATGGGAGAGGTTGATGAAGAAGGTGGAGGAGCTCAAGGAAAGCACCCTATCCTATACTAAGCCGGAAGAGGAGCATAAGGAAGTGCTGCAAGTTCCAAGAACCCCTCCAATCAAACCAGAAGTTTCTCGTGAAGCTTTTGAGGGATAAAAAGATTTGGAAGATTTCGCTCTAACTGTTGAGACCTCGGCCGAGGTGAAAGAGAGATCGGCCGAGGCGGAGGAAAAATCTGTAGAACTGCAAGATACGGAGAACCTTGGCCAAATTACTGAGACTGTGGTCAAGGTGGAAGAAAGATCAGCTGAGTTGGGAGGGATTTCGTTTGTGGAGTATCAACCCAACATGAAACTTGTCTCAAGCTTTGGAGAACTTTACGAGGTACATTCTCCTACTTCATTTGAAATCCCTATTAAAATTTCTGAATTTTTCAGGAATGCACCGGAGAGTTGGAGGTCTCTTCCGAAAGAACCTCCTAAGATCAAGATGAAACCTCCCTTGAAACTGTTGGAAGAAGACACTCCTTGGATTATAAGGAGTGTTGTTTGCAAGCACTACACCGTTAAGGAGATGAAGTGTCTCTTGTTCAAGTATGGGGTCTCTCGCATGCTAGGGACCTTGTACCATCCCCATGCTAAAGATGGGGAAGCTACTAGGATTCTCGAGAAGTTGTTTTCTCGATCAAGGAAAGGATGGGACGCAAGGCTAGATTATGTCCCATTGAAGTGCAGGAAGGCTAGAAGGATTCCGGTGAGAATCAAACCGTACAAGCTTGTACGTGGGAGATCTTACCATTTGCCGGTGAAATTAGGAACCGGAACCTTTTTGGAAGAATTTTATGATGGATGTGATGAGCACTCCATGGTGTTCAAGGTACATTGAGTAATTCTATGGAGAAGGGTCCATCTAGCGACCTTAAATCAAGCGCTTCTTGGGAGGCAACCCAAGGTATTGCTTTCTTCTCCCTTTTCTAGTTTAGTTTAGATAGTTGCTTTGTTTTTGTTTTCCTCTAGACAACAACCAGGTATTCCAAAAGGAAGGATCACAGTTCAGGAGCTACACTAGAAGAACAAAATTTCGAAAAGTTGAGGAAACGAGCTTTACTAAGATACATCTCGGGTACTGTCAGAACACCTCGACCGAGATGTGCTTTGCCAACCGAGATGGTCTTATCTGGGAGCTGTTTCTTACTTCTTCATGCAGTTTAGCTATGTTCGGTGAGTATTTTATTCTTTAGACTTATTTTGACCCACTGGGACAGTGTGTCCTAAGTATGGGGTGTTTATTGATGTATTTGACTTATGTGATGTATGACTTTATTTGACCGGATATTTATTCATATTTATGCTTCACTTTTGCATCTATGTGTTTATCTGAGACTGCATGCATACTTACAGGTTATTTGATTGAGAAAAACGTCGAAACTGAAAAAAAACTGGTTTTAAAAAAAATTTTTGACCTCGACCGGTGGAGTTCTGGCCGAACGAGGTGTTTCACCTCGGTTGACCTAAGAACACCTCGACCGCGGTGGGTTAACTGAGAGTTTTCAAAAACGATTTTTGTGCTCCTTATTTGGATATGATCTCAGTGAAGATCTTGCTTACTGACTGGTTTTAAAATTCTTTATATGTTTGAAAGGTTTTATAATATGTTTAAGTTGCTAAATGCTTTGTTTGAAATTTTTGGCATGTTTAATACTTTGTTTTTATCTAAATTATGTTGAATTTGAAGGTTGACACCACATTATGAGTTCTCTCACTTTCTTCCTGGAAAGACCAAGGCAATTCATTCTTCTCTCTTCTTCTTCTTAATCATGCTTAGCCTCTCATATACATTTTGCCTCCCTTTACCTATCCGAGAATTTGGAAGCAAGCGAAGTGGTGAAAGCAAGTGAAGTTAAGGTTGAGAAGTGGCTGGAAGTGAAAGTGTTAGAAAGTAATAATAGGTTTGGGGAAGTCAATCATGAAGATGAGTAACTCGGCACCATTCACATAGCCGGGTGTTTGTGTCTTGCCAAAGTCGGATTGAGCGATATTCCTAACGGGTCATGGTATGTGCATCAAGGGTTTGATTGCATCTCAAGAAATTGATGATTGCTGATTTCCTAGGCTTCGGTTATTGTGCACCTCTGTCCATGTATCCCAAAAGGTAAAGTAAAAAGAAACAAATGTGAAATAAGCAAAGCTTATGGGTGGAAGATGTTACAAGTCAAAGTGAAGTGAAGTTCATCCTTTTCCCGGATTCTAGCACCACATTACCTTACATACATCCCTACCCTACACGTTTCTTGACCTTTCTTTTGGGAAGCCCTTGAGACCTTGAGCTTGTTGATTGACTTAGTGGTTTAAACTGGATTATGCATGATTAATTTCGATAATTATGACTTATTATGCATTCTATGATTTTATGCAAAGATGAACAACTTTCTTATATTTATAAAATGTTTTGATCATATTTTGATTTTAAATTCCATGAAGTATTCTCTTAGAGTGATCTTTGATAGTTGCACACCATAAAATGTTTTTGAAAGACTTTTCATTAATTTTCTTGACTTATAATCCATTCTATCTTGTCTTCTATATGCGGAACTTGCTTGGGGACAAGAAAGGGCTAAGTATGGGGTATTTTGATAGCATGAATTATAGTCTATATTTTGGGGTTTGTTTTGACGTTTTATCTTTCATAATCAGCATGTTTGTATGTGCATTATGTAATTATATTACCATTTCATCTACCTTTGCGAGAATCGAGGTCTACACCTAGTTTTGTTGTAATCGTAGGTAAAATGGCACGTTTTGCATCAAAAAGGAGCAAAAGGAGCTATGGAGTCATTTGAGCTACATTGAGGAACATAAGGAATCATCCGGGAAGCATAGCCACGGATTTGAGAATCACTTTGGACCAGTTTTGAGAGATTTTATATTCAGTTATGACTCACCTCGGTTGACCACAGATTCACCTCGACCGAGGTGATCCAGAGAAGCCGACTCGACCGAGGCGAATACCTAGGACGCGGCGAGAATATTTTATTCTTGGCTGAGATCTTTTATCTTTGGAAAGTGATCTTATATTTTTGGGCTTGGCTCCTGGAAGGAAGAAGATATTATGGATCATATATTTTATCTATTTTGATGGGAAGAGATCTTTCTAAGATATCTTATCTTTGGAGGGTTATTTTCCTATAAAAAGGGTTGGATTTCCACAAATCCAACAGATCGCATACCACATCCCGCTTACACCGTTGCGGCCATACTCCAGTTGGGAGATTTGAAGAACCTTTTTGAAGGTTGAAGGAAGATTGAAGATTTTAGCTTATATAGCTTTTGAAGGTTTTCTTGTAAGATTACCTTAGATTCTCTTCCTTGTTGTCTTGCTTGTTGGATATATATCCAAGGAACGCTTTTGTTGTGATATTTGATTCAGTTATTGAAGTCTTTTCATTAAATTCTTCTTGTTCAAATATTCACCTTCTTCCCATATATTTGATTAATACTTTCATAATGATGATGAGTGGCTAATTTCCTTGTGTGATTCTAGGGTGATTGGCTCAAGGTTGTGGGAAAAACAATGATAGAATAATCTTGGATTCCAATAGGACCCTGAAAGTTCAAGTCTTTAACCTTAACCCTAAGCATCTCGCTCAGTCGATGAACATCTCGGCCGGGGTGGAACTTGGTTGACCGAAGTGACTTACCTGATCTGAAACTGAGAGTTAAGTGTTAGAGTTTGTCAAATCCTATTCTTATTATACCTTTCCTGGTTCAATGCAAGCCTAGGATGAGACTTACCCGGTAATTCCTTAGTTTGTTTACCTAAGATCATAAGTGTAGGTAATAAAGGTTTATCCTTTGTTGGGGTTTGAGTGTGCTTCCATCCTATCTTTGTGAGTTAGCCTGAGACTTACCCGGTAAAGGTTGATTCTATTCCCTTAGATGGTGTGTTAGTTTGAGGTTATAGTTCTTTATCTTAATTCCTTGAGACTTACCCGGTAATAGGAGTTACCGTTTAGGATTAGTGAGTAGTGAGACTTACCCGGTGATCTATTCCACTTTAGTAACACCTTCCCCACGTAAAAACCTCAGCTTTGTCCGCTTATCTTTAGATCTTGAGTTGGAACCACAACTAGATGCTTTAATCCCTAGAATTGCATATTTGCTTTATTGACTTCTTATTCATCTTTGATTGTGTTAATTGCTTTTGTGGTTAGTAGTTGCATAAGCATACCGTAACTGGACTTTGTTTCACTAAGTCCCTGTGATCGACCCTTGGAATTCCTTGCTTTTTACTACGATTGACCCGTACACTGCGGGTTCGCATCCTTGTTTTAAGCTTACATCTAGGGTTATAAATTTAAAGCTTGCACACACCGTTTGGAGCGAACAGGCATTAAACTCCTCCCAATACTCAAACTCATCATGAAGAGGTCCTAGATCTTGGCTTTCCATCCACTCCTCATACTCCATGTTGTCAAGGTCGTCTTGGAAGTATAATCCGTCCATGGCAAACATGAAAAGGCAAAGACAAAAACAACACAAGATCAAAAGTAACAAGAAAGATAAACACTAAAAACGATCAAAAGCAAATGACTCAATCTAGACCTAGTCCCCCGGCAACGGCGCCAAAAACTTGTTACGCTAAGGTTGTGTAGCACAAAAAGCTTTACATTTATAAACTCGATCTAATCTCTTAAACTACCTAGCGAAACCCGCAGTGTACGGATCGTTATGTAGGAAGGAAAGTATTCCGAGGTCGAACACAAGGACTGAGGCGAAATCAAGTCATTCAATGATCAAAGATAGTGCGAGTCTAGACTAAGAAAAGAGAAAGGAATAAAGAAATGAAAATCTCGATATTTTTGGTTGGTTTTTGTGGTGATCAAACAAGGATCACAAAATATGCAAATCAAACAAGCAAACAAACACACGAATGCAAGATAGGAGATAAGAGGTAAGATAAGTGGATTCTAGAGATCAAGATTTCCGGTTATGGCATTGGACTCAAGGTTCTAAAGATTCTAAGGACAAGGTTGCGGTGTTGGGAAAGGGTGTTTCTCTAATGGAAGAAATTACCGGGTAGGTCTCATGCTTCGCTAATCCCGCACCAAACTCCTATTACCGGGTAAGTCTCAAGGAGGTAAAGTTGGGAATTCTACACAAACCGGACACTACTTAAGGGGCAAACCTCTCCTTACCGGGTAAGTCTCGGAAAAGGTAAGTCTCAAGCAACAATCCTAGCACACTCAGTCCAATAGCGGCTTATGAGGCTCACTACTACCTAGAGTTCATCATCTTTGGTATCTAAGATCGGAAATCACCGGGTAGGTCTCTTTCCTCACTTAGCTTGCTAGCATTAGGTCACCCTAAGCTATATTATGCTCAACAAACACTAGGATTTCAACAATCTAACATCCTAACATACAGATTCATCAATTAAAGAGCAACAGAAGGAAAAATCGGGTGGATCATAGCAGATATCGGCCGATTCACCTGAAGAACAGGCCGATTTTTCTTCCTGGGTTAGGTTTCGTGCATACAAATCATCCTAAACTAACATATAAGTCCATTCTATCATCACCCAAGCTATAACCATCAATCCATCACTCCAGAATCACAATAAACTAGCCAACAACATGCATTTCAAGATCTAAAATCATCATACAAGCATACATGGAATCCATAGCAAGAAGATGAAGTAAGGAAATGAAAGCAATGAAACTTAGCTGGATTTGAGCTCAAAACAAGTCTTTCAACACACCAAATGTAGCTCCAAGTCAGATCTTACAACCTTCAACAAGCTTCTTCACAAAAATCACTCAAATCTCACTATTAAATTAAAATCTACACTAATCTCCCTCAAGAACACCCACAAGGGTGTCTTGAAGAGAACTCCCAATTGGAAGAGTCTTTGGGAAGATGCTAGAGGATGTGGAAGAGGAAGAGAATGGAAGAGAGATCCCAGCAACAACTTGCAGGCCCACTTATATTCTCCACCAAGAGCAAGGCCGGACAAAGAGATCGTGGGACACGTGGCTTAAGCTGTCAAAGGCCAAAAATCGACCCAGTCAAATAAATCGGCCGATTTTCCTGAGTGTAGGTCGATTTTCTTCAACAGAAACTTGTTATGATCATCTAGCCATGAGTTGCTCCATTGCTTGCACCAACAAGGGTCCTTGTGTCCTTCATTGCTCCAATTATGTTCCTTCAAAGCCTTGGATGTGTACCACCATGAGGCTTGACCCTCGAATGTATAGATTAATGTCCAAAGATCCCCAAAATACCTACAAAACCGACAAAAGCTCGTGTAGACGTCTTTTCTAAAAATATGCATGAATTAAGCGTAAACGTCATGAACTAATGTCAAACCGTGCATGAATAATGTGAAAAACTATCTAAATGTATGCCTATACTAACGTCATAAATCACGTTATCATATGCCCTAGACCAAACAAATGAAATCACATCAATCTTGGCGAAGCGTTCAGGGTTTTCGACAATGCTCTTTCGCATATTCATTAAAATCTCATCTATAGCCCGTGACAATAATTATAACTGGAATCAAACATAAATATACGTATTTTGTGTGTACACATGAGCAGTTACAAAACTGAATACTTCAATATGTACTGAAAATGTATAAATATGTATTGAAAACTTATACATACCTCGTCTTTTATCCAGCCGCCTTGTTTCAAAATGTCCTGAATGGATGCTCTAGATATGTTCTTAATATAACCCCTAATTATACCTTGATCATCCTTGTTCTTCACCTAGTTATAAAGTTTTTGACGATCAACTGTTTGTAGCATGCTCATTGGTGGCTCTTTTGGTAGTTTCACATTTTTCCTGAACGGGGTACGCTTGTATTTACTATCTTTAGGAACCCTTAGTCCGACCCTTCGAACATGCTCGTCTATATTGACGCCCTGTTTTAACACATTGATAAACACTATTACATATATTTTTTTATGTCATATAATGTATCATATTCGGCTACATAACAGTACAACTATATTACATATTCTATACTGTTTTCGGGTTATGGACTAAATACTTGTGTTGTTCATACCTCGCTAGAACCACCACCTATCTCTTGAACTGAAGCATCATTTGCGGTATCCTTTGGAGATTTGACAGCACTTTTTTCAGTTGGGACTTGCCCTCTTGTATCAAACGATTGGGCCATAAGGTCTTTTACAAGGTTTTTGATTTTGTTCTCGCTCCTCTTGCTTGTCATGTACACAGTTGTGTCTATCTTATCGTATAGAGTTCCAAGATCCTTTGCATATGTTGTCAAATCATCAAGCATAAGACCTTACTGTTCGACCTTGTCTCCAATTGCTTTCTGATCCCTTTCAATGGATTCCAACTTTGACATTATTTTTGCAACCCAAACTGGCTGAGTTACTTCATTTCTGATAGGTTAATCAATATATTATGTGCTATTATTAAAACAAACTGAAACTAACCTAGAACCATCATCTTTGGCATATTTTCCAGTTTATGTACTTCATAATGTACATAAACAAACTAACCTTGAACCCTTCGGAATCTTTGCCTCTGTTTGCTCAACACATTTCTCCTTCTTTCTTTCGGGTGCTTTTTCAAGAGTTGCATCTACGGTTTCTGTAGATAGGTTGTCCTTGTTTTTGTTCGTCCTCTTTGATGTTCTACATGAAGTTCATAATATGTATTATCAACTACATATATTCATCATTTATAAAAAAAAATATGTATATAAAATTGACAACCTGAGATGCTTGACAATCGAGCTACTGTTTTTTGCTTTCCTTTTCCCCTTCATCTTTCCAGCATCTTTCACTTCCACCTTGGGTTTTTCTGGTCTCAAAAGTTGATGTTTAGTACACTCATATAAATGTAAGCATTATGTAAATGAGTACACTCACTAGGGGTTTCAACAAAATCATCAGCTTCATCGTCATCCTTCGGAATTGATATGTTTCTAATTTTTATTTCTGGTACAATAGGACTACATAACCAAAACCTATCAATAAATATGTGTAATTGTTAACTACATAAAAAAATGAACGTAATAAAATCAGTACATAACGTACCTAAACTCCTTTTCCTTTTCGTGCACAACATCTGGCCTTGTAATAATCAAATCAAACTTTTCAAATCCAACTTCAAACAAGAAATCAATCCTCTCATCTTCTCCCTCTTTTGTCGACCACTTGTCAATGTTTTCTGATTCAGTGAGCCCTTGAACTGTTTATATTTCCTTCTTTTCAAGGTTATTAATAATACCCTTGATTTCTGCATACCCAGGGAACGGCTTACCCCCTTTACCAGACTTTGACACCCAACGTATGCACAATGGTGTTGCATTTTCATTTATCAAACTTGCGAATATCCTTGCAAGCTTTGGAATCGAGTAGAAAGAAAATATATGAAACATGTATCAAATAAATCTTGAATATGTAGACATTTTTTTGCATGTAATTACATAATGATTATGAATCAATATATGTGGACATGCACTAAATTGTCAATTCATAACTATTGATTTATGTACAAATCTCCATATGTGAATATGTACATATTCATATGTTCATATGTGGTGTGTACTACATTTTCAATGCACGATTTATGGTTAATGAATTATAAAACTCATTTACAAATAAACCACTGATACTATGTATACATACCTGAAGTGAAAGTGGAAAACCTCCAATGTTGTATCCATCACTGCTCCTTGCTTTCCCAGCCTCACAAGATTGAAGGAATTTCTTTGTCTGAAAGAAAGTTAATCTACCCCACGGAAACGACTTAAAAAGGTCCATATCATTGACCATGTTGATCGTCTGCTGGTTGATTTGAGTTTTCCTATCTTTGGCCACAACTACACATTCAATGAGTAAGATGAGAGCCATTTTGTATTTGAATGGAGACTCCTTTAGTTCTTTCATGTATGTTTCTTCCAGGTCCTTAGTTGAACATCGTTCTACGCCAACAACAACTTTCATATCGACATCGGGTGTTTCATCATATGCCTCAAAGAAGTCCTCCTCACAGTTAAGTCCCGTTATTTCTTCAAATTCCTTGATTCCAAACCTTAGCAATACCTCTTTGACTCCAAGCCACATAGAATGTTGTCTTCTGGTCTGAACTTCTCTCATCAATATAAAATGTATGATCTGGTTTGACATTTTCAGCCGTGTGCTCATTTCAATTATTGGTGCACATATCCTTTTTTTCAATGTTTTGTTGTCGACATCAGACAACTCATCCAATATCATTGGTATAAGCTGGAGGCGACTGAAGCTGTTAATACGAGCTATCTTAGGGGATTTATTTTCCACCCATCTGTAGGTGAACTGTATAGAAAACACAAGGGTTGTAAGATATTACTACAATACAAATAAACTGGATACTTATGTATTCTAATAAACTGTGACAAACCTTAAGTTGTGGATTGTCTTCTCTATTCATGGTTGCAACATCTTGGGTGTACGTAGCACCCATTTCCTATTCATAATTTGACTAATCAACACATTTTGTATGTGTGTGTGTAATACATAAGCTATTTGATACATAAATAGGTGGTGACTGATATATATGTATATGTGATACCTGGTGACCTGCATATATTTACCAAGCCCTGTACATATATAACATAATAACTATACATATTTGTGTATGTATATTACATGCTTCAAAAAATATCCTTGATTTATGTTAGTTACATATATTTGTGCTTACACATGAACTAATCAATACATTTATCTGTGTGTACGCCATACATATGTTGTTAAAATCATATTACATGTATCCATGAAACTAATTAGCCATAACATATAATTTGATGTGTGTTGTGCATATGTTGTTTGTTGGTCACAATATTGTTTTCTGTTACATAATTAACATCTTATCAATATATTTTTCACATTATTATTCAGTACATTTATCTTCTAATGTAAAATTTGCTATCAACTACATACTGATGACATTTATATACCTGCTTTGAAGGACCAACCCTAGAAGTAGGATGTTCTTTCCTCATGTGGGGCTTAATGGCCATTCGCTTTTTTCTTGCCATAGAGTTTCTACTATCAATGAACTAATAAGATTAGTTGTTGTATGTTAATATTGAATGCTATATGCACATAGTGTGATACATATTCGGTTTTCTATTAAACAATATAAAATGTATAAAAACATGTATGACATATCTAAAACTACTATAATGATATGAAGCAATATTGAAGCTTATCTACATATTTGGTTAATACTTTGTATAACATGGAAATATATTTGGTTCACATGTATTATATATGATTTGTGTGTTTGAAATCACAGTCAATAGACATATGGTTACGTCTGTACATATTACTTGAACACAACATCATTCACAATGAGTTTCAGTACACAAATGCTTCCATAATAAATAATACACATATTAGACAGAAACATTTGTTCATATATCATATTTGTGCATTACATAACTCGTCAATTAAAATGTATCTTTGTGCTACACATACGAATATCTTACTTCACATGCATCATCATCATTCAAACTGGATTATAATAAACGACAAATTCCAAGAACATATATGGTCCATGTTATACAGAATAACTACATAATCGACTCAAAACGAAGAATATAACTCTGTTACTGATTATGTTGAGTACATATTTCGATTATCATTGTTCATGTCATCACCCATCTTCTTCCCCGACTAACATTGTTCATGTCGAATATACTCTGTTATTGACTCTGTTCACCTTAATAAACCCTAATAGTTGTTTGATCTTGCAAAATCAAGTACATAATCAAGTAATAGGTCAACTAATCTTCGATTTTGGTTAGAAAATGTACCTTTCTGTAAGTCGGTGAAGAATATACGAACTGAAGATGTTTGGAGCGGCCTTCAATGGAGATATATTCAACCGAACTTCGATAACCTTCAATGGAGTCGGAGAAGAAGAAAATTTGTTTCGGTTAGTTTGGAGAAGTTAATATAGTCGAAATGGAATGGATTAAGATGATACCTTGAATAAACCACACTGTAACCTTGAAGAGACAAAGCTTCGTCTTCAAATCGCCATTCAATGGAGAAACAAAGAGAGTAAAGTAAACTGACGCTTGGAAATCGTGATATGTCTGTGATTGACGGGATGTAACCACTCGTGAAGATGCTGTGAGATTCTCTCCAAATCGGTTTCCTTTTTTTTCAAATTTTTTCTCTTTATTTATGGTACATCAATATTACGGTTTTATTTAACTGCCAAACCACTCCCTAATTTATCTCCTCCGGTATTTCGTTTATCTTTATTTTTTGGTGAATATTATTAGGGGCCTAGTTTGTACACCTTAATCAAAAAGGACCCTATATCACCGATTTTCTCTAAAACTTCTGGTATGAGAAATCATGGTATAAAAATTCTAGTATAACATTACATTTTGGTGTGACATTCTGGTATGAAAAAAATTCTAATATATTCATTACAGAAAATAAAAAAATTAAAAAATAAAAAAGGGAAAAATAAAATAAAAAAATAAAAAACAAATTCAGTAATTAAGAATTGAAACTTACACTTACATAATATTATCAAACATCTATTATTCTTTTTTTTTTTATTAAAATAGAGGGGTGAATTATTTTTACTTCCCATTAAATGAAAGTGGTAAAAAATTATGAGGTACACTTACTAAACACAAAACTAAAAAAAAGCCTAGTAGACCAAAATCTTTCAATTATAATTATTTTAGTTTACACTAGTTTGTACTACGAGTCTCGATCATACTTGAACGAACACAACCTAATACATACACGATATACCTTTATTTTGGCAAATTTGTATTTTTAAAAAATACAAATATTTTGAATCAACTTAGATTAAGCCGGAAAGAGGAATTTTACGGGAAAACCAATAACACTTTAAACTTGGAAAAATTGAACGAGGACGGGATTTCCTGATGGAGACGAATATTTAACGGGGACAAGGATGGGGATAATTTTCAACACCCATAACTAAATCTTCTCATACGATCTTCTTTTACAAAACATTTAAATATATTATGATTAAATCAAATAAATATGTTTAAATTCCGTCAATATCTAAATTACGTTAAGCTTGATTGATTAGAAAAAATCTTCTCGAATAAGATACGTAATTATGATTTACTCTTCAATGTGTATATGTAACACCTAATTGGAATCAATCATCAATTTTTCAAAAGGTACAAATCAATTCTTCAATTAGTTACTATCAAAATTGTAAATATACTAATTATGTTTATTGCAATGAGCAACAACATGTGCTTTTATTTATTTATTATTATTATTATTATTATCAAGTGGATACAAGAATCTCCCACGTTATAAATATATATTCAATTCCTTCAATTTCACAATATTTTTTTAACAAATATCCTTACAAGAAAGATATAAACTAGTTCTACGTACCTATATTATCCGTAGACACACTTACCCACGAGATTATAAACTAGTATAGCTCGACAATAAGCTACATTGGTTTTGCAAGACAAAATCATAATAATATCTCTTCAAACTAAAACGTTTTAGGCATGTGTTTTAATTTCGTTTGCCCGTATTATAAAAAGGACATTCATATTATCTGCATATAGAATCTCTTTCAGCCAATCAATTAATTTCTTCCGCATCATAAAACTCATTAGTATAACTCTATAAATAGGAAACTCTCTAATCCATCTCTTCCCACACCATAAATACAAGTGTAAGTACTACTAAAACCAATCAACTCATCATGCTACCCTTGTTCGTCACCAAATCCAAAGCCAAAGCCGCGCCTACCGGTACGGGACGTAGCTCCACCATCACAAAAAAGTCCCATGTCGCAATCTGCACCTTCGCGTACCCGCCACAGCCGGAGACCTTGTTTCTCCTGAGCCGGAAAATTGCAGCCGCTAACCGCGACGTCCAAGTCACCATGTTCACAGACAGCACCAACTCCATGTATTTCCACTGGTTTTGGGACCCAAAGGAAGACCATAACCTAACGTTCGCAGCGGTAGGGGGGTGGTCGCCGGGTCCGCCTGACCCTACCTTAGAGGATCTTCTCAAAGAATACATGGACACAATTGGCCAAAACTTGAGAGAGAGATTTGACATGTTTGAGAAGGCCTTGGAATCCAAGATTACCTATGTAGTGGCTGACGCCTTCCTTGCTGGTGTCTGTAGCGAAATTGCCGACGAAAGGGGCGTCGGCTGGTCAGCCGTTTGGAATTCCTCCGCCACCAGCTTGGCTTCCTATATGCACGCCGATGAGATCCAACGAAAGATTCTTGAATCAATTATCGACATAACTCCTGGTATATACACATACTTTATGCTTCCTTTCTATTATTTTCATGTACCTTAACACAAGTTTTTAGATTAAGGGTCCGATTGGTTACAATTACGACGAAAACGAAAACGGAATAAAAACGAATGTAGTTCATATATACCTTAATGGATGAAATTTTTTGGAATCCTTCGTTGTGGTTTAAATTAAATGCAGTTGAATTTGATTAATTTTGATAGCATATATAAGAAAATAAAATGGAAAATTGAAATACATTTTACTTGCAACATCAATAAATAATTCCAAAAATTATTTATAAATAAGGTAAATATATCTACTGCATTCATTTTGATTATGCTTCCTTAAGTGTTCATGCAGTCGTACCAGTGCTACCACAGCCGAGTACCAGATCACTCAACGATGTCGCTCACTTCCTCCCTGGACTCCCTCACGGCATACCCGCACATTATTTACCCTATGGTGTCCTCGGTGCCAGCACCGACGACTCACCATTCACCAAGTTGTTCCAAAGCATGACCCTTAGCCTTCCCAAGGCCGAAGCCGTAATCATCAACTCGTTCCAAAACCTCGAGTCCTCCGTCGCAACCGACCTTCTCAAGAACACATTCCACTTTGGAGGCCCCTTCTCCGTCAACTTACCCTTCCCAGCCATCGAACTCGAAAGAACCAAACTCATATTTTTCTTTCTCGATGGCCACGTCGATTCGAGCTCCTTCCCCGACCCCGTCTTATACATCAACCTTAGCGACTTCAACGGCGTTCCAAACGAAGAACTTCAGGCACTTGCCGACGCACTTGAGGTTCTAAAAGTGCCGTTCTTATGGTACATAGCGCCGAGGTGGCCGCGTGTAGAGTTCCCGGAAGGATTCATGTCGTTCGTGGAGAGGACATCAAAGAGTGGTCAGGGTTTGGTGGTTTCTTACGATTGGGGTGGTGTAAGAATGGAGCTTCTGGAGAGGAAAGTGTTGAGTCATAAGGCTGTAGGGATGCAGATGAGGAAGGGTAGCTGGAGCTCTGTGACGGAGAGTATAGCCACGGGGGTGCCCGTTATATGTAGGCCGGAGGTGAAGATATTCGACCAGGCGCTCAACGCGACGCTTGTGAGTACGTGGGGGATTGGGGTTGCGGTGGAGGGTGGGGTGCTCACCAAGTACTCTGCAATCGACGCCATAAATAGGGTGAGAACGAGTCGGGTTATGAGGATGAAGATCGAGCTTCTGAAAGGCCATGCTGAGGAGGAGGATGCTGAGCCTAATGGCAATTCTACCCTGAACTTGAACAAGTTCATCAGCTTGGTTACAAAATAATTGCTCTCTTTCTACCAAAAATAAATAAATAAATTCACTAGCTCTTGAGTCTTGCCTCTTGCCTCTTGCCTCTTGCCAGCAGTGCGTAGAACATGAATCCCAATCTCTTTGTTTCAGTATAAGATCCCATTCTCTTTTATTGACGTAATTTGGAAAATCATAATCCGCACGATCTCAATAGAGGAGAGTGAACCCAATCAACCATTGGCGGCAGCACGATTTTAAAGGGGGCGAAAATTTATTTTCGATAAAAATATCTATGAAAATAAAATAGCGATAAAAACAAAGTAAATATGTCATCTACTTACGAAGTTTTGACTACAAGTCAACCAAAAATAAATAGTGAATGCTACAAATAAACAGTCAATCTGACAACAAATGGTGTAAATTTATCTTGCGAGTTGACATATTCTGATAATACTGAATAATTAACTGCTCGAATAATCATGTTGTCAAAAAGGGAAATTATCTACAAATGGAAAGTAGACAAAAAAACAGAATATTTCGCCACAATAAACAAAAATGGGAAAAAATTTCTCAAATTAGCTTCGGAGAAAAAAAATTATTCCCCAAATACACGAGATTTTCACGTTGGAGAACAAGCGCGGTCCTAGACCGCATCTATTGCAAAAAGAAGAGCGATTACAAACCGCGCTTTAATATTCTGATTAAACAAAATACAAAAAAATAAAATAAAAAACATTACACTTAAAGACGCGGTCCTGGACCGCGCCTATATATATATATTTTTTTTTAAAAAAACTGCCCTTATAACCGGACCGCGCCTCTTTAGCTTTTTTTTTCTTTCAAAAACGTTACACTATATGCGTTGTCTTTATTATCTTTATTTCGGATATTAAAATGTTATCCTCGACAACTCGTTTTACAAATAAGAGTGCGGTCTAAGACCGCGCTTCTACTCCGAACCACAAATCTTGTGCATTTTGGTGAATAAAGCTTTTGGAAAGCCAAAAGATACAAGAACTATAAAAGATTTTACACAACTATTACATGTATGAATAAAGCTTTTAGAAAGCCAAAAGATACAAGAACTATAAAAGATTTACACAACTAAAGTGTAAATGAAAACAATGAATCAAAAATAAAACAGAGAAAGACAATCGTCCAGTATGCCCCTTAGGAAAGTAACCAAACTTCCAATGAAGCTTGGTTAGACGAAGAAAAGGACACCAAAGAAGATCCCAAGCGAAGCACTCGGTTTGAAACTCTCGTTCTCTCTCTCTCTCAAAGGAATTTAGGGTTTTAGGTGAGGATAGAGTGTTAGTAACGTTAGGGTTGAGAGGGGTGAAGGAGAGCTTAAATACTTGGGGACCAAAGGTCGCCTTTAAGACTCAACGTTTAACTCTCAACGTAGTGTTCTGATTAAGTGACCATGTGAGGTGCACGTGCAGATCTGTTGAAGAAAGCAGGCCTTGACCAAGTAGGCTCAACCCAACATTCGAGCCAGTTACAAAACTGACCCAAGTACTCAGATATCAACCCAAGTCTCTTCTCCGGATATCCCAAAGCCGGTTCTAACAACTAAAGACAAAATTGGTGCTAAGACTGAACCAGACCGGGTTTATATATATCTCAAAAAATTCCCTCCTAATCTCGGTTTTGTATTGAAAAACAACTAGTAGTAGATTAAGGGTTCATTTGTCCGTCATCAATCCACGTTGCACCTCTCAATATTCATCATCGATGTGTCAATAGCTTCTGTAGAAGACAAACGCAAACTTTTCAGCAATCACTATCTTGGTGCCAAAATCAAAGGGATTCATACCTCCCTTGATCTTTTGTATTTGTATCAACTTGTGCTTGACCTTCTTCTTGATGTAATAATGTGTGACATCGATATGCTTTGTTCTTTCGATCAGGATATATGAGGTCTTTACAAATATATTATGCACTCTAACTATCATTGTTGATCACATGAACATAAACTTTGTTCTTTATTTCTTCTAGCAACCCGTTGAGCCATGTGGGTTTTTTAGTTGCCTTAACAACAACCATGTATTCAACATTTGTTGAAGACAAACCTACCACTGACTATTTTTTTATTTTTTATTTTTGATAACGGAAAGCGGTTCGATTCCATAGACGGCGCGCCGACTATTGGATCGAAAGGGCGAAAGAGATCGGCAGACGGACAAACCGTCAAGAAAGACAATAAAATAGGAGAAAAAGGAAAACACAAAATCTACAAAAGAGAGTGCAGAACATGATATACATTATAGAACCAACAAACACGTCATAAGGTACTTTGGACATGTTGTTCTTACCTTCTTCAGTGGAGGGATTGTCTTTCTTAGAAGCTCTAAGAACCCTCCTAAGGGGACATGTGCATGCTTACAATTAAGCATGTTAAACTTTTGAAGCACTTTATGCAGATAGTCAGATTTAGAAAACAACATAAAATTTAGTTTTATCCTTGATAATGGAACTAAGATCTTTTGAGCATGCCCAAGGTCTTTCATGTCAAAGTGTTTTTTAAGATCATGCTTTATTCCAAAAATAAAAACTTTAGATAAAGATATGAGCAATATGTCATCAAAATATAAGAATACATATAAATGATCATCACTACTACAAATTGTTATTACAATGACATTTAAAAGATGACGTTTATCATATAAGTGTCATCAAAATTCATTACAATGACGTTTTATCAAAGTATTGTCATTTAATTTGTTTTCGCCAACATGAAGACGACGTTGATGGAACGCCATAAAAATATATGACATTTTTTAAACGTCGTAGATGGGATTATGGCGTATTCAAAATGACCTGAAATTTATGATGTTTAGAAAACGACATGAAATTAAGCGGGCTTTTTCCCCCCAAATTTATTGTGGCATTTGAAACGTCAATATGTAAACACTATATTATGTACGATGTTTGGGAAACGTTATATAATATTGCGGGCTTTTTTTCCACCAAATTATTTTGGATATTGAGTTGTTAAAATTTTGGCGGACATTGTTTTAAAAAAATCTAAGCCATATTTTAAAATTTAAGTTTTTAAAAGAAAACAAAAAAGAAAACTAAATTTTGGCCGTCCACGTTTTTTGCCTTCTCCGCTTTTTACCTTAGAAGATACATTAGACCTAATCCCAAACTTTAGCCCTCTCCGGCCGCTTCTCTGCTTCTCTACTACTCTCTACAAACGATTTGAGCTACTCCCAAAGTCGACACTTCTCGAGCCGGTGAAGAAGGAATCTGCAGGTAAGTGTTCTCTCTACTCATTCTGCTAATGACCGGCATCCATTCTCTCTCTTTCGAGTATACTAATTTCTTTTACAATATTTGCGGTTTAGGGTTGTTTTTGGATCTATTCTCTCTCTTTCGAGTTGGTCGATCGTGGCTGGCATCCATTCCGATTCACAGGTATGTATCTTTCATGCTCCATCTATGTTTACTTGTTGTTGATTGTTGATTGCCGATTCAACATTAATCAAAGGATAAGCATCAGTTTAGGGTTTTTCCATGCTCAATCTAGATTTCGAGCTGGTGAAGAAGGACTTTGCTATTGATAATGAAATGTTCTAGGAGTAGGAATATGTTTAGTCTTTCATACATTGAGCTTTGTTTGCTCACCTATTGCATGTATAGAATGGTGTATATGTATTGTACTTGTTACCATCTTCAGAAGATACATTAGGAATATGTTGAACATAGGCAGTAGAACTAACTTATTGCCTTTAACGCCTTATGAATAACATTGAATAGTATATTTTTGTGCTCGAGGTTTAGCTTAACAATTGGCTGTTGAACATAGGCAGTAGAACCAAAATTGCATACCATAGCTGTTGTGACAACTATATGTAGTTAAAATGAGAGTATCTAGGCTGACTTATAATGAATACAGAGCAGTAGGACATTAGTAGGACAACAGTAGGACAATAGTATTAACTGATGCTATATGTAGCTAGGTTGACTAAATAATGGCTGTTGAAATATAATATCCTTAATCAGAAAGTTATTTACTTTATAAGCTCTATTCATTGCTTTTTCCTCATAGGTAAATTGAACCATCACAATATTGAGGGTCAATCTTTATCATTAAACTTTTCCAAGTCAAGGCATTGTGCAAGATCCTTGCGTGTGTACAATTTGTTTGGAGGGAAAAAGGAAAACAATGATAAGCCAGAGGATGCAAACAAGGTGAAGTTTTACTATTTGGTTGATGAATGATGATTATAATTCATTTGATCTATGAGGGTCAGTTCGTACAATTGTTTTCAGTATATTGTGTGAGTAGATAAATGTTTCTTATAAAATGGGATTTTTTTGTATCTATGTATATAGGAAACCAATATATAGGAAAATTACATTTCCACATTCATATATTACTAAATATCTCTGCTTTCCATGTTCACTTTTAAGAATGTATTGTACATTTGTACTGGAGGTGCATTTGTGAAGATCTGAAGTTCATATTTGATCATAGAGCAGTTTCTATAAGTTTTGTTGTATGGATATAGTTCTATGAGTATAGTTTATTAGTTAACGCTCTTGACCAAAATCCTTTTCTATTTGGAATTTTGGGCTTAGTGTGAAATTTAGTTGTTGTATGATACTGAAGTTGTTTTCTGCAATGTATCTTGCATTCACATTTGACTTAACTTTAACACATATCGCTGTTACAGGCAGTAATATTTGGCAACATGCAAAATCTGGATGATATTGTCAAGAAAGCCCAAATGGTAGTTCAAGTAGAAGCTATGCGTGTGCAGAAAAAGCAAGTTGCGTAAGTGCTTTAACATTTTCCTGCATGACTGCATTATGTTTGGTTGTCTTCCCTTTGATCTTATTGGTCTTACTGTGATTTATTCACACAAATGAAATTTCCTGTGATATTTATGACTTTTAGAGCGGAATTTGATGACTATTGTGAAGGTGAGCTCATCAAGGTATGTTTTTTCCTTGTAAACTTTACAATGTGTAGAACAGATTTGAGCTGTCAACTTGGTGTATTCATTTTTGTTATTTAAGTATGGCATGCAACGTGGGCTCCTTTTGTTGGCTTGCTTAGATCTATGATACTATGTCTTGTGTTGTTTGAAGAAACTGAATTATATCGCTATGAGTCTGAATTTGGAAACATAGGAGATGCACTTGGTAGCACAATTGCTTGGCCAATCAAGTATATTGTCCTTGACGATATCTCCATAGGTAACCATCACATTTACTTAGCTAGGTATTGATTTGAAATGTTGGCCAATTAGCATTTGTTTATATTCTAAAGATTACATTTTCATAATGTCACAGGTGATAAATGAAGTGCCACGCTTGGTGATCAAACTAGCTAGCTAGATCATGCAATTAAACATTTGCGTACACTATGTTTTGATTTTGAGATTTATGGAACAACTTTTGTAATGGTCAAAAATTGTGTAAGAATTGTCATCTTTTATTATGCAATATAGATTCTATCACTCAAATTTTGTGATATTAGAATGTTGGATTTATTTTGTGTGAATGAAAGTAATTTATTTGGATTTGTAAATAAAAGCAGGCTAATAAAAATTAGGGTTATTAAACGATATAGAGATACAACTTAAGGCGACTCGTAAACGCCATGAAATACTATTCCATGGCATATTAAACATTCTGTGGTAAAACAATCCATGGCGTTTAGAACATGTCGTAAACAAAGGGACGTAAGTTGGAAAACGTCATGAATATTGCATGTTGTGATGTTTGTCAAACGCCATTACAATGCAATATACGGCGTTAACCAACGTCATTAAAGACGACGTTAAAAGCATGACGTCTATAAAGACGACGTTTTTTAATGGCGTTGGAAAATGCCATACAACAGTTTGCATGACGTTTTTCACACGTCATGGAAATGTATATCTGTACTAGTGCATGTTTCTTTATTAACATTTTTAAAATACAAGTAGGTATACTATTCACTCTGACAAAACCAAGTTTAAGCATACAAACATCAATGTTCAAGTCTCTTTGTCTAGGAGATTGTTTCAAGCAATAGACGGATTTAATAAGCATGCAACATACATGATTTTTAACACCAATAAAGCCATTAGGATGAGACATGCATATATTCTCAATCAGATCACCATGTAGAAAAGTGTTCTTAACATCCATTTGTTCTAATTCTCAATCAAACACAACAGTCATAACAAACATAAGTCTCAAAGTTTTGTACTTAACAACTGAAGAAAATATATCATTATAGTCGATCAATCCCTTCTCTTTGAGTAAACCCTATAGCAACAAGCCTGGCTTTATACTTTGCAGGTTCAATTAGAGAAGCACCTTCTTTTATTTTGTAAATCCATCTAAATTGAAACTTAGCATTGTGAGGCATATCAACTAAAGTCTATGTTTTATTATCATGCATGGAATTTATCTCATATTTCATAGCAGCAAGCCGCAACTTAGCTTCTTTACATTTAACAACTTGTTCATAAGTTTCAGGTGTGAAGGATTTTTCTAAATAAAAGCAATAACCAAAGCATACTCAACAATATTAGCATATTTTTTTTATTTGAAATTTTAAGCTTAGGGCCCTTTCTCTTGTTAGTTGATATTGATCACGAAAACCAAAAATGACTCGAGTTCTCCCTAGAGCTCGAATCATTTTGGCCATGTGATCAACAACAGTTATAGAAGCATAGTTTTCTACTATGATCAACAATATTAGCATATTATTATTGTTAATAGATTCATTTGTGTGTGATTGTTGTTCACCACAATCACCGATGGTGATGTCATCATTAGGCAGATAGTTGCCTTCAAGATACTCACATTTATCAAACTCCACTTCAAAGTCACGTGGTTATCATTGAACTGATGACGGACAGGAGAGCTTCACAAGTTTGCTACTAGTAATCAAGACAAGATCGAGTACATGAATTAGGAGGGAATTTGTTAATGTTATGGTTCATGTTCTATTTGTAATAAGTTGTAGCATTGTAAATCATGCAAGTGTTTGACTCATGTAATAAGTATAAGTATAGGATGTTGCGTGATATGTTCGAGATGTGTTATAGGTTGCTCTTGAATAATATGTTGCCAACTAGATGAGTGATCATCTAGTCTACGTAGCAATGACTTTTTTTTGGTAAAAAGGAGTACACTACTCCATGCTACACGATTTTATTAAGCAAATGAAAATTACAAACGGAAAAACCAGGCTCGGCAAGGGATGCGAAAGACATACCCTATTTCCTTCCCGAAACACGTGACCGAGATGAACATGCCAATCCTGGATAAAGAAGCCTTGACAACGCGTCACTAGGCTCGACAAGGGATGCGAAAGACATACCCCTTTCTTAATGAAGTCAACTACCATCAAAGAATCGACTTCCAACTCCACCGTCGGAACCCGCACTCCCACGCAAGGTCCAACCCAAGAATAACTGCCTTAACTCCGCTTCCGGAACTGAAACACACCCAAGATTAGCCACAACTCCTTGGACCCATTCTTCGGCCTCGCTTCGAATGACTACATCCGCCGTTGCCCGTCTATCCAGACCCTTGACAAAACCATATAAATTTACTTTAACCCACTCCGCTTCGGTTTAACCCATGAAACCAGCATCTACGTCCTAGGCTTACCCTTAATGCTCGACGTCCTCCCCACCACAACAACGTACTTATTAGACCTATCCTCCAGGAAGTTATGCTTATCAAAGACCACTTTCTTCCCGGAAAAGACGAAAGTGTTCCACCATTTCCGTAACCACCAAACCGTACACTCAAACTTTGCATTCCAACACTCAGGGGGCTCAAGGGAGGTATTCAAACACAAATTCGCAACAAGCCATTCTTCCCAGCCCCTATTGAAAAAAACCTGCTTATATCTATCTTGTACCAAATCCAACCAGATAGGCTTCACT
This sequence comes from Fagopyrum homotropicum, assembly GCA_033239125.1. NCBI lineage: Eukaryota > Viridiplantae > Streptophyta > Magnoliopsida > Caryophyllales > Polygonaceae > Fagopyrum > Fagopyrum homotropicum. Next base: position 32,596,158 of record BSWB01000007.1, on the reverse strand, counting down.
CTAGTGCAATCCCAGAGAACGTGTAACGCCCATAATTTTATTCCGGTTAGTGAGTTGCTTAGAGGCCTTTTCGCATGCTCGGTTCAGTCGTTCCGCAGACACGGTGTGTTGAGTGACGGAATTTTATACCATTTCCGCGCCAACCTTTCGTTTTTCCCTCTTTTCCGCTTTGACTCCTCACTCTCCCTCTTTTGGGTGATGACCCCTCGTTGGCATGTGACCTTTTTTTCCCCTAGGTGCAACTCACTCTCTTTCCTCCTTTCCTCATTCTCACGTGATTCTCTCTCCCTCTCTTCTTCCTTCTCTTCTCTTGGTGTCTTCTCCCATGGTGATGCTTCTTCACCTCCTCCTTCTTGTGTGAGTTACTTATTCTTGATATAAAATGGGATAGGGGATTCGAGTTGCATATGGTCTACTTTTCCTTCTTCCTTCATCTTCTTCTTCTTCCTTGAGCTCCAATGGTGGAAGCCATGGATGTACTCAAATTCTTCCCCTTTGGCTTGCATGTATTTGGATCGAGTATGGACTGTGTTGTATGACGATGTTGAGTGTGTGGAACATCTATGGTGGAGCAAGGAAGATAGGAGATCCTCCACCCTTCAAGAACCAGTCAAAGAAGAGCTCGGAATTGCCTTTCTGGAGTTCGGCTGCACCCGCGGTTGGACAGCGCTGCGGGGGCGGCCTAATGAGCCGCAGGGGCGGCTTCCCAGGCCGCAGGGACCGCCACTGGCTCAGCCAGCCCTCCCTTGATGTATTCTTCTCCTCTTCCCGGTTGTGCTTCCTTCCTTTTGTGCTTGCGTCTTTGCCCTAGTGAGTATCCTCCCTTGAGCATATGATCATAGCTTATCCTAGAGTGTATACATGTTAGAAGCATGCTAGGTTTGGACATAGGATAGTTGTGAATGCCATGTAGTGGCTTGTGGACCTTAGGCGAGTTTGTGAGGTTTTCGGAATGATCGAAGGGTTGATGGTTGTATGTTTCTGAGTTGGTTCATGGGATGAGGGTACGAATGCCTTGTGAGGGTTAAGTTTGTGAGTATATGGTTGTGAGATTGTGGGATAGGATGTGCATATCCTAGCATAGTTTTGTTACTTTGAGATTGTCGAAACTAGGCATGTTATCCTAGTATGTGTTATGGGTTATGATCTTGCGAGATCATCGGGTCTAGAAGTCTAAGGACTTCTAGCTTATGAGAGTGGTATTGATTTGTGCATTTTTATGATCAAACGATGAGTACTTTCTTATGGGAAGTGAGAGCGGTTTTGGTTGGTTTAGCGTTGGGACGAGGTAAATCTCCGAACTTACTTAGCTAGCTTCTTTGTATTAACATCGATGTGTGATTGGTTGTGTGTTTATTTATTCTTATAAATTATAACGAAACCGGAACTAGTATAAACTTGTGTTATATGTATTTTGGTCCAAGTGTATGATAACGGGCGGTGACCGCTTGTCCAGTCCAAAATGGGGTGATTGGGAGATGCCTTGCAACCAGTCCAGCGGGTGATGCTGATTCGCATCAATTACAAACCCTTCTAGTGAAAAGGGACAAGGGCGAGATCGTTATGATTCTAGTGTCACACCATAAATGGAATTAATAATGGAATGACGTATTTGGAAAGATAATAAACCGGCTTGTGTGTGTTGGAGCATGATGTGTGTTTATGTTGACTTATGTGTGTGTGTGCCAATACCATGATTCTAATGCTCTAAATGCTAGCTAACGGTTTTAAACCGATATTGTTGTAGTTGCCCTACACGTTAGGGACGCGGCCGAGAGATCTGGAAGAGTAGATAGTCATGATCCGTACATTGTAGGATGGGTTTGGGAGTGGAGTCTTGTATATATATATATATATATATATATATATATATATATATATATATATATATATATATATATATTGTATGCTTTTGATGTTTGGTCGTTGGAGTTGTTAGCTCGGCTATTGTCTTTCATTTATATGCTTTTGGGGTTCATATCATTGCATTAAAATGTATTTCAGTTTTGCCTTTATTTGGGTCTTGTTGTAAGATCCGGTAAAATTGTTGCCAAGCTAAGGGTCGGGACCCATTATGAGGTCTCTGCCTATAGCATCCCGATTCCCGCGGATTCGGGGTGTTACACAACATGTAGCAAGGTTTTGTCCATATCTGGGCAACTTAAGCGTGAATGGTTGTTGGCCAAACGACGCCGACATCTCTCTGAGTTCGTAAGAGATACACCCCAAGCAAGCAACCACATAAAATGGTGGTTCCTCTTCGTCACCTGTAACTTACAAAGCTTAGAAAATAAGCTCTCCCGGACCTACATATGGTCACCGTCTTCCATAAGCAGTCTATAAGTCGAGGATATCCTTTAAACCCAGTCAACGTACTGTATCTTCCTCAACTTGATGATTCTCCAGGCTAACTGTAACAATTTTCAAAAACCCTATATCATTTAGCCGGCTGGACTAATACTTCCAGTCCCAAACTCCTTAGTCCAGCCACACATCTCGAACTCGTAGGTCCTTATCCACCTGAGCAAGTGGGAGATGACATAGTCCCTCCAGTGCCTCCCGTCCAAGCTTGACGTCCGTCTAGAAAACTGCGCGATAGCCACTTTTGAAGCTCCATCCAAGGTTTGGAGCAATCACTGTGTTATATACGTGCACTATTCCTCTCCAGGTTGACGAGCTACCCCCTCTATATACTAGCTCACTAGGCCAACCCTCAGCCCGGGCTGCATACATCCTCAACACCACCTTTGCCCATACTTTATCTCTATCCATGAACAAACGCCAACCGAGTTTAATCAAAGTTGCTAAATTCATCTCTGATGCCTTCCTAAGCCCCAAACCACCAGCCTTCCTATCTTGACAAACTCGGTCTCATCCCACTAGGTGGACTCTTCGGTTACTAGTAGTACTTTCCCACAGAAAATCCCTACATACCTTATCAATATTGCACACCACCCTCTTAGGAAGTAACACAGTATTCATATAGTACATGGGCATAACATACATGACAGATTTGATCAGGGTAGCTCGGCCTGCAAAACTCAAAAAAATTGCCTTCTACCCGCTAGCCTACTCGACATTCTACCCATTAGATCGTTAAAGTTTGAACTTGACATCCCGTCGTGAAACAATGGAATACCCAAATACTTCCCAAGATGACGGGTCGATGGAAATCCACACCTTTTACTCAGAACCGTCTCCAAATACCCTTGGACGTTATTAAAAACATAGATTCTTGACTTCAGGAGGCTAACGCGTTGTCCCGAAGCACAACATAAAAACATTAGGATTTATCTCACCACATCTAGTTGTTTCACTAATGCTTTGCAAACAATAGTATATCATTTGCAAAGAGAATATGAGAAACAGTCGGGCCACCCCTAGACAACCTCATCCGCTTCCAATCATCCTTCTTAACACCTCTCTCAATCATATGGCTTAATCTCTCCAGACATAGAACAAAAAGATACAAAGAAAGCACATCACCCTACCTCAACCCTCTAGACATAGGGAAAACTTCCGTAGCTTCGCTATTCCATACCAGTTTCATCGATGTTGTTTGTATATATGACGAAATCTAGGTAACCCATTGAGTGGTTAGTCCAATAACATGAAGAGTCTCGATAAAAAAATTCCCATCTTACCATATCATATGCTTTCCAAAGATCCAACTTCAAGATCATCCACCTTTTCCGTCCATTCTTCTTTCTCATGGTATGAATCGCTTCTTGGACAAGCACAATATTATCCGACATCATCCTGCCAGGTATAAAACTAGATTACATAGGCAAAACTAGATGGTTCATTAGCTTCTTCAGATGGGTGGCTATAATTTTCGTAATAACTTTATGGCATACGTTGCATAGACTGATTGGTCGGAATTGATTAATGACCTCCGGTTTCACTACCTTTTCAACCAGGACAATGAGAGTCTTATTAGACCCATGGGCAAGAGCACCATCACGGAAGAAATCCAACACAAACTTACCAAGCGAAGTTCCCACCGTAGACCAACACTCCTTATAGAAAATTGGCTGAAACCCATCCGGTCCTGGAGCCTTTAACGATCCCATGCTCTTCAATGCATACAAGATCTCCTCCTCATTAAAGGCCCTACTCAAAAAATCCTCCTGCGCATAGGTTAGTCTGGAAAAACCACTCAAAGAAAGCTTACCAAGAGAAGGAAGACTTACTGAACCATATATCTTCTTAAAGAAATCGAGGGTGTGGGTTTTCAATGCCTCTTTATCCAGAAACCAACTCCCATCCTCTTCAAGGTATCAATACGATTATGATGCTTACGAATAACAATTGAAAGATGAAAGATTTCTATCACCCAAAGCAATCCAATCCTGACGAGACTTTTGACACCACAACGTCTCCTCTTGTTCTAGGGTAACTTCCAAATTCTTCCTAGTTTGAGATTCAATAGATAGTAGCAAATTAGAAACACCTCGATCAAGCTCGGTCTCGATATGCTCCAGTTTCTTTATCAAAGCATCCTTCCTCCTATGAATGTCCCCAAAACTTCTTTGTTCCATTTTCTCAGCACCATTTTGAGTCTCTACAGAGACCCATGTAGGTGAGAAATTTTATCCCAAGCGATCTCAACAAGTTGTCTAAACTCCGCAAGTGACAACCATGCCTCTTGAAATCTAAAAGGCCTCCTACTCAGATTACTCGCACCAAGACATTCAAAGGAGAGAAGTAAATGATTATGGTCAGATGACAACCGGGCGAGGTGCCTCACACACACATCCGGCCACCTTAACCTCCCCTCCAAAGAGACAAGTACACGATCCAATCTCTTTGAAATCTTAGTACTAACGTCACCTCATCAGGCCCAAGTATAAGGGGAGCCCTAGTATCCCATATCAATCAACTGAGATTGATTTAACCAATCACTAAAAGCCACCGACTCCCTCGAGAGCCTATTCGACCCACCTTTACGCTCTTCCATATCCTTGATAACATTAAAGTCCCCACCCATCACGACTAGTTGTTACGCTAAGATTGTGACACGCAAAAAGCTTTACATTTATAAACTCGATCTAATCTCCTAAGCTACCTAGCGAAACCCGCAGTGTACGGATCGTTATGTAGGAAGGAAAGTATTCCGAGGTCGAACACAAGGACTGAGGCGAAATCAAGTCATTTAATGATCAAAGATAGTGCAAATCTAAACTAATATGAGATGAGGAATAAAGAAGGTGCAAAACACAATATTTTTGGTTGGTTTTGGGGTGATCAAACAAGGATCACAAAATATGAAAATCAAACAAGCAAACAAACACACGAATGCAAGATAGGAGATAAGAGGTAAGATAAGTGGATTCTAGAGATCAAGATTCCCGGTTATGGCATTGGACTCAAGCTTCTAGCGATTCTAAGGATAAGGTTGCGGTGTTGGGAAAGGGTGTTTCTCTAATGGAAGCAATTACCGGGTAAGTCTCATGCTTCACTAATCCCGCACCAAACTCCTATTACCGGGTAAGTCTCAAGGAGGTAAAGTTGGGAATTCTACACAAACCGGACATTACTTAAGGGGCAAACCTCTCCTTACCAGGTAAATCTCGGAAAAGGTAAGTCTCAAGCAACAATCCTAACACTCAGTCCAATAGCGGCTATGAGGCTCACTACTACCTAGACTTCATCATCTTTGGTATCTAAGATCGAAAATCACGGGGTACGTCTCTTTCCTAACTTAGTTTGCTAGCATTAGGTGACCTAAGCTATATTATGCTCAACAAACACTAGGATTTCAACAATCTAACATCCTAATATACAGATTCATCAATTAAAGAGCAACAGAAGGAAAAATCGGGTGGATCATAGCAAAAATCGGCTGATTTACTCTGAAGAACAGGTCGATTTTTCTCCTCTGGTTTAGGTTTCGGCCACAAAAATCATCCTAAACTAACATACAAGTCCATTCTATCATCACCCAAGCCATAACCATCAATCCATCACTCCAGAATCACAATAAACTAGCCAACAACATGCATTTCAAGATCTAAAATCATCATACAAGCATACATGGAATCCATAACAAGAAGATGAAGTAAGGAAATGAAAGCAATAAAACTTAGCTGGATTTGAGTTCAAAATAAGTCTTTCAACACACCAAATGTAGCTCCAAGTCAGATCTTACAACCTTCAACAAGTTTCTTCACAAAAATCGCTCAAATCTCACTACAAAACTAAAGCCTATACTAATCTCTCTCAAGAACACCCACAAGGGTGCCTTGAAGAGAGGCTACAATGGAAGAGTCCTTGGGAAGATGCTAGGGGAGAAGGGTCCAAAAGGAAGGAGAAGGATCCCCCAAATCAACCTGCAGGACCACTTAAATACTCCACAAAGAAGCAAGGGTCGGGCAAAGAGATCGTGGGACACGTGGCTTAAGCTGTCAAAGGCCAGAAAATCAACCCAGTCAGATAAATCGGACGATTTTCCTGAGTGCTGGTCCGATTTTCTTCAACAGAGGCTTGTTATGATCGTCTAGCCATGAGCTGCTCCATTGCTTGCACCAATAAGGGTCCTTGTGTCCTTCATAGCTCCAATTATGTTCCTTCAAAGCCTTGGATGTGTACCACCATGAGGCTTGACCCTCGAATGTATCGATTAATGTCCAGAAGATCCCCGAAATATCTACAAAACGGACAAAAGCTCGTGTAGACGTCTTTTCTAGAAATATGCACAAAATGAGTGTAAACGTCGTGAACTAATGCCAAACCATGCATGAATAACGGGAAAAACTATCTAAACGAATGCCTATACTAACGTCATAAATCACGTTATCAAAATACCCCATACTTAAGATTTGCTCGTCCCCGAGCAAGATTCAACTATAGACTAAGAGATGACATGATTTATGCATGCAGAAAAACAACAAAATCTTTTTGGAATTGTGCTTCTAACATTGGATCACCTTCATAGTCATGTTTCATAGCAATGGACAAGCAATCATGCATAAAATGAATGAAGGCATGGAAAGACAATTATACTTAACTAGAAAGCATGCATGAGAGGTGAAAATGAAGAAGTCAAGATGATCATGAGTATGTCCAATCTAGATTACTTAGTCTTACACACATGCATTTAGGTCACAAGGACTTAGAAAAGAAGAAGCTAAGAAACGTTGTGATTAGGTGGGAATTTTTAGGTCATGTGATGCTAATCTGGGAAAGGAACTAACTCCACAATCTCATTTTTTCTCAACTTCCCAACAAGTGTATAATTTTCTCCATCTTTTCTTTGTTTTCTTTTCTTTTTCACTTATTTTTGAGACAATGACATTGGTGTACAAAAGCCGAAACCTTGGTGATTAGCCGTCCTCGGGTTTTTTTATTTTTCGAGGTGCATCCACACCGGGCACACATACCAAAGCTCGTTAGGACTATCGGTTTATTTGACTTTGGCAAGGCACAAACACCCGATTATGTGAATGGTGCCGAGTTACTCGTCATTTAAAGCAACGTCCCCAAACCTTTTTTTTTTTCTACACTTTTCACAACAAATTCAGCACTTCATTCACATCATTCATTCATCAACAACTTCACCCCACACTTGCTTTTCACACACATCAACACACTAGCATGCTCCTATTCCCGGATGGGTCAAAAGAGGTCAAATTTTTCATCAAGTGAGGTGCTCAAACAACATGATGAAGATGAGAAGTAGAGAAAGATGAATTACCTTAATCACTCCTAAATGATGTGCAAGAACTAGCATGTAATTTCGACTATCAATCCTCAATCCAATCAAGGAAAACATTCATGATCACAATTCACACATGGGATTCAAGATAAGTACTTCAAGTCCACATATGCATACATCAATTCAACACATATGGCCATCCATAGCCAATTCACAAGACAATCTCATCATAAGGGTCATATCCAAGCTTAGAAGCACTAAAAAAATTTTTTTAAATTTTCTGATTTTTTTGGATTTTTCGAAATATGTATGTACAATGCAAGACGTAATGAAACATGTGACTAAAAAAACTATCCTAGATGCTAATCATGCAAGTGATCATGAAAACCCCACCCCATACTTAGAAACACATTGTCCCCAATGTGCAAACTAAATAAAGAAGTGAAAGAGAGTCCTCACAATGTAAAATTGGTGATGCTTTGGTATTTCGGTTCACATCGAATGATGATGGTGGATGATCGATCAAGGATGGTAGAGAGCTCTTGATGTTCATTATGGTGTCGGAACCCGCGCTTGGCACCGCAAGCCGTCCAAGTTCCACGTCCGCTCCACCCATGCTTGATTGGAGATCATCACTTTCCTTGACAGAAGGAAAAATCGGACCATCTACCCAGGAAAATCGGCCGATTTATGTGCAAGAACAATCCGATTTTCCTGGGCGCTTTCTTCCTTGTCCATGTGCTCGGATCTTGCACCTTCTTCTCAACAGTTCCATGAGGTTTTCACATGACCTCCAGCATCTCATCACACATGACAACAACAAGATCTAGCACCCAAAAACACAAAAGAAAAACAAAGCACACCAAAAACAAAAGCAAAAACGAAGACGAAAGAGAAAAGGGAAAGAGTTGTTACCCTTGGGTTGCCTCCCAATAAGCACTTCTTTTAGGTCATTAGCTTGACCAAACTCAGAGGATGTGTCAATCCACCTCGAATACCATGGTTTGCTTGAGGAGTCCAAGCAACCATCGCTTTCCGGCATCCATGATGAATAGCAAGGGCCACTTGATGCCCAAATAAGCTTTAAGTTCTCTATTCACCGGTGAGTAGTAGACTCCTTCATCACCGCTCCCTTGATGATAGTATGGAGTTGCAGCCATAGGTGTCACCCCATACTTAGACAATTGGTACTCCGCGGTCACACCGGTGAGATGCTTGCCATCCTCATCCTCTATGATCCAAAGAAGGCCGGTTTTTGGAAAGAATTCTTCATTGAGGTTCTTCATAACCATCATGGATCCATCATGCTTGCCTCCATCATTCAACATGGGAGACTCCTTAGGAAAGGGACTCCAATCTTCATGTGTACTCCGGGCAAGCAAGAAAGGATTGGAAGGAGTTGAAGTTAACTTAGGGCTCTTCCTCGTGAGCTCTTCAAGTGTGGTTCCGGGGTTGATGGCAAGGATGTCCGAGGGTGAGAGTACTTCATTGCACTCCTCCAAAGGTGAAGGAGGTGGAGGTAAGCCTTGAAGGATGGTAGGATCTCCTAGCATAAGAGCATGCCTAATATCCTCAATCTCCCTCCTCATTTGTTCTTCTCTCTCGATATTCAATCTTCTTGCATCCTCCAGGGCCAAATCCCTTAGCCACAATTGCTCCCGAGCTTCATTCAACTCTTCCCCAAGGTCTCTATTGGTTATGGTTGAATCGGGTAATTCTTGGATCTCCTCATGGTGAACCTCCTCTTTTTGAAATACTTCCGCTTCAAGCACCACGTGTGCACTCGAAATGGAAGAAAGGTTGCTTTCTAGATTATCTATCTTCCTCAACATTTCTTCTAGCATTGACTCCAATCGATCATTGTGAGGTTGATGGTGAGGTTCCACATAAGGCAATGTAGTCATGTGAGCTTGATCATGGGACTCATGATAGGCATTAAACTCCTCCCAATACTCAAACTCATCATGGAGAGGTCCTAGATCTTGGCTTTCCATCCACTCCTCATACTCCATGTTGTCAAGGTCGTCTTGGAAGTACAATCCGTCCATCGCAAACATGAAAAGGCAAAGACAAAAACAACACAAGATCAAAAGTAACAAGAAAGATAAACACTAAAAACGATCAAAAGCAAATGACTCAATCTAGACCTAGTCCCCGGCAACGGAGCCAAAAACTTGTTACGCTAAGATTGTGACACGCAAAAAGCTTTACATTTATAAACTCGATCTAATCTCCTAAACTACCTAGCGAAACCCGCAGTGTACGAATCGTTATGTAGGAAGGAAATTATTCCGAGGTCGAACACAAGGATTGAGGCGAAATCAAGTCATTTAATGATCAAAGATAGTGCAAATATAAACTAAGATGAGATGAGGAATAACGAAGGTGCAAAACACAATATTTTTGGTTGGTTTTGGGGTGATCAAACAAGGATCATAAAATATGCAAATCAAACAAGCAAACAAACACACGAATGCAAGATAGGAGATAAGAGGTAAGATAAGTGGATTCTAGAGATCAAGATTCCAGGTTATGGCATTGGACTCAAGCTTCTAGCGATTCTAAGGATAAGGTTGCGGTGTTGGGAAAGGGTATTTCTCTAATGGAAGCAATTACCGGGTAAGTCTCATGCTTCACTAATCCCGCACCAAACTCCTATTACCGGGTAAGTCTCAAGGAGGTAAAGTTGGAAATTCTACACAAACCGGACATTACTTAAGGGGCAAACCTCTCCTTACCGGGTAAGTCTCGGAAAAGGTAAGTCTCAAGCAACAATCCTAACACTCAGTCCAATAGCGGCTATGAGGCTCACTACTACCTAGAGTTCATCATCTTTGGTATTTAAGATCGAAAATCACGGGGTACGTCTCTTTCCTCACTTAGTTTGCTAGCATTAGGTCACCTAAGCTATATTATGCTCAACAAACACTAGGATTTCAACAATCTAACATCCTAACATACAGATTCATCAATTAAAGAGCAACAGAAGGAAAAATCGGGTGGATCATAGCAAAAATCGGCCGATTTACTCTGAAGAACAGGTCGATTTTTCTCCTCTGGTTTAGGTTTCGGCCACAAAAATCATCCTAAACTAACATACAAGTCCATTCTATCATCACCCAAGCCATAACCATCAATCCATCACTCCAGAATCACAATAAACTAGCCAACAACATGCATTTCAAGATCTAAAATCATCATACAAGCATACATGGAATCCATAGCAAGAAGATGAAGTAAGGAAATGAAAGCAATGAAACTTAGCTGGATTTGAGTTCAAAACAAGTCTTTCAACACACCAAATGTAGCTCCAAGTCAGATCTTATAACCTTCAACAAGTTTCTTCACAAAAATCGCTCAAATCTCACTACAAAACTAACGCCTACACTAATCTCTCTCAAGAACACCCACAAGGGTGCCTTGAAGAGAGGCTACAATGGAAGAGTCCTTGGGAATATGCTAGAGGAGAAAGGTCCAAAAGGAAGGAGAAGGATCCCCCAAATCAGCCTACAGGACCACTTCAATACTCCACAAAGAAGCAAGGGCCGGGCAAAGAGATCGTGGGACACGTGGCTTAAGCTGTCAAAGGCCAGAAAATCACCCAGTCAGATAAATCGGACGATTTTCCTGAGTGTTGGTCCGATTTTCTTCAACAGAGGCTTGTTATGATCGTCTAGCCATGAGTTGCTCCATTGCTTGCACCAATAAGGGTCCTTGTGTCCTTCATTGCTCCAATTATGTTCCTTCAAAGCCTTGGATGTGTACCACCATGAGGCTTGACCCTCAAATGTATCGATTAATGTCCAAAAGATCCCCGAAATACCTACAAAACCGACAAAAGTTCATGTAGACGTCTTTTCTAGAAATATACAGGAAATGAGTGTAAACGTCGTGAACTAATGCCAAACCATGCATGAATGACGGGAAAAACTATCTAAACGAATGCCTATACTAATGTCATAAATCACGTTATCACTAGCGAAGAAGCCGATTCAACAATACTAAGAAGCGACTCCTAAACATTTTCCCGGCGTTAGGGTTCCGGACAAATGTAAACAACTATCAAATGGAATGCAATATGTCCTTCACCAATAATATCATAATGAACTGTCTATCCTTCGCAACTACTCGTAGAGGATACACTAGACTATCCCACAATAGCCATGAACCACCGCTTCACCTCATTGCCTCGACTCTATCACAAGAATCAAAACCCATCCGGTTACATATCATCCTAGCTATATCATCGGAACAGTGTGTTTCAAAAAGAGCAACAAAGGAGGGCTTATGCTTACGTAGCATGTACCTGATAGACTTTTGGCAATTCGGTTTCACAGTTCCACGACAATTCCGAAACAGACCTATCATTTTAAAACTTTAGGTCCCCGGAACCACACAAGCTTTTAGACTTGCGAATCTGGAATAATTGAATCTTACGAGGCACTACCAATCGGGAAACCCACAGTCTCCATTCCATCCACCTCCTCCCTCGTAGCATTGACAGTGTTCCCTGACTCATCATGTTGTCCCTTATTCCTAAAGAAAAGGTCCACCAGAGTTGCTCAAATCACAATCCTAACTTGCACACCTCCTTGAGGATCTTCCACCATGGAAACACTCCCTCGTTTCATTGAGAGTGTTCCCTGACTCATCATGTTGTTCTTAGTAAATCTCGGCCGAGATTTCCTTTGGATTGATCCGAGATATCTTTTTGTTGTTCGGTTTGAAGACTTTCAATTTAGATCGGGAACATTAGCTTTCACCGCGCATCAAAGTGGTATCAGAGCTAAACGATTGAAGTCCGTATCATGTTTGAGTCAATTTTTATTTATTTGAGTCTTCTTTGAGTCACATAAAAATCAAGTCTTTTGTGTTTGCCATCTCTTTCGAGATTATTTGAGCTTAACATGCGTTGTCATGTGTCTATTGGAAAAAAGAGAAATCCTTAGCCAAACACAACCAAAACAATACCTTGGAAACCTTGGAACATCTCACGAGATTCCATTACAAAGACAATCTCAACCCAAAAACTCGGCCGATATTCCTGAATATCACCCGAGTTTCTATAACCGAAAGATCGTGATTATTTTTGTCAAATCCAATCAGATCCAAATTATAATTGGAAGGTATCTTAAGGGGAATATCATACCAAGATGCAAAGGAAAGGAAGAGATATTTGGATATATTTTATTGAGGTTTTGTCTAGTAGATAAAATCTTATCTTATCTTCAAGCATAACCGAATATATTTCACCAAATGCATCAAAGTGGTATCAAAGCTAAACGATTGAAGTCTGTATCAGGTTTAAGTCAATTTTTATTAATTTGAGTCTTCTTTGAGTCACATAAAAATCGAGTCTTTTCTATTTGACATCTCTTTCGAGATTATTTAAGCTTAACATGTGTTGTCTTGTATCTACTTGAAAAGAGAGAAAGCCTTATTTAAACACAAGCCAACCAATACCTTGAAAACCTTGGAAGCTCTGACGAGATTCCGTTACATAGACAATCTCAACCCAAAAACTCGGTCAATATTCTTGAAGATCACCCGAGTTTCCTGTAACCGAAAGATCTGGATTATTCTTGTCAAATCCAAAAAGATCCAAGTTATATTTGGAAGGTTTCATCACGGAAAGATCATATCAAGCTGCACGGGAAAGAGAGAGATATTTGGATATATTTTATTGAGGTTTTTATCTAGTAGATAAAATCTTATCTTATCTTCAAACGTAACCGAATTTCTTCACAAAGTGCATCAAAGTGGTATCAGAGCTAAACAATTGAAGTCCGTATACGGTTTGAGTCAATTTTTTTTTATTTGAGTCTTCTTTGATTCACATAAAAATCAAATCTTTTGTGTTTGACATCTTTTTCGAGATTATTTGAGCTTAACATGCGTTATCTTTTGTCTACTGGAAAAGAGAGAAAGCCTTAGCCAAACACAAACCAACCAATACCTTGAAAACCTTGGAACCTCTCATGGGATTCCGTTACATATACAATCTCAACCCAAAAACTCGGCCGATATTCTTGAAGATCATCCGAGTTTTTAGTAACCGAAAGATCTTGATTATTCTTGTCAAATCCAATAAGATCCAAGTTATATTTAGAAGGTTTCTTTAGGAAAAGATCATATCAAGCTGCACAGGAAAAGAAGAGATATTTTTATATATTTTATTGAGGTTTTTATCTAATAGATAAAATCTTATCTTATCTTCAACCGTAACCAAATTTCTTCACAAAGTGCATCAAAGTGGTATCAGAGTTAAACAATTGAAGTCTGTATCAAGTTTGAGTCAATTTTTATTTATATGAGTCTTCTTTGATTCACATAAAAAATAAATCTTTTGTGTTTGGTATCTCTTTCGAGATTAATTGAGCTTAACATGCGTTATCTTGTGTCTACTGAAAAAGAGACAAAGCCTTAGCCAAACACAAACCAACCAATACCTTGAAAACCTTGGAACTTCTCACGGGATTCCATTACATAGAAAACTTCAACCCAAAAACTCGGCCGATAATCCTATACATCAATCGAGTTTTCTGTAACCAAAAGATCGTGATTATTCTTGTAAAGTCCAATTAGATCCAAGTTACAATTGGAAGGTATCTTCAGGGGAAGATCATATCAAGCTGCACAACAAAGAAAGAGATATTTGAATATATTGTATTGAGATTTAATCTAGTAAATAAAATTTTATCTTAGAACCGAATATCTTCACAAAGTGCATCAAAGTGGTATCACAGTTAAATGATTGAAGTCCGTATCAGGTTGAGCCAATTTTTATTTATTTGAGTATTCTTTGAGTCACATAAAAATCGAGTCTTTTGTATTTGACATCTCTTTCGAGATTATTTGAGCTTAACATGTGTTGTCTTGTATCTACTTGAGAAAGAGAAAAGGCCTTATCCAAACACAATCCAACCAATACCTTGAAAACATTCGAACCTCTCACGGGATTCCATTATGTCGACAATCTCAACCCAAAAACTCGGCTGATATTCTTGAAAATCACCCGAGTTTTCTTTAACCGAAAGATCGTAATTATTCTTGTTAAATCCAATCAAATCCAAGTTATATTTGGAAGGATCTTCAGGAGAAGATCATATCAAGCTGCACAGGAAAGGAAGAGATATTTGGATATATTTCATTGAGATTTTATCTAGTAGATAAAATTTTATCTTATCTTCACACGTAGCCGAATATCTTCACAAAGTGCATCAAAGTGATATCAGAGCTAAACGATTGAAGTCCGTATTAGGTTTGAGTCAACTTTTATGTATCTGAGTCTTGTTTGAGTCACATAAAAATCGAGTGTTTTGTGTTTGACATCTCTTTCGAGATTATTTGTGCTTAACATGCGTTATCTTGTGTCTACTAGAAAAGAGAGAAGGTATTAGCCAAAGCCATACCAACCAATACCTTGAAAACATTGGAACCACTCACAGGATTCCATTATATAGATAATTTCAACCCAAAAACTCGGCCAATATTCGTGCAGATAAGCCAAGTTTTCTGAAACCGAAAGATCGTGATTGTTCTTGTCAAATCCAATCAGATTCAAGTTATATTTGGAAGCAATCTTCACGGAAAGATCATATCAAGCTGCACAAGAAAGTAAGAGATATTTGAATATATTTTATTGAGATTTTATCTAGTAGACAAAATCTTATCTTATCAACAAGCGTAACCGAATATCTTCACACAATGCATCAAAGTGGTATCAGAGCTAAACGATTGAAACCCGTATCAAGTTTGAGTCAATTTTATTAATTTGAGTCTTCTTTGAGTCACGTAAAAATCGAGTCTTTTGTGTTTGTCATCTCTTTCGAGATTATTTGAGCTTAACATGCGTTGTCTTGTGTCTACTGTAAAAGAGAGAAACCCTTAGCCAAACACAAGTAAACCAATATCTTGAAAACCTTGGAACCTCTCACGAGATTTCATTACAAAGACAATCTAAACCCAAAAATTCGGCCGATATTCGTGAAAATCACCCGAGGTAACCGAAAGATCGTAATTATTCTTGTCAAATCCAATCACATCAAGTTATATTTGGAAGGTATTTTCAAGGGAAGATTATATCAAGCTACACACGAAAGAAAGAGATATTTGGATATATTTTATTGAGGTTTTATCTAAAAGATAAAATCTTATCTTATCTTCAAGCATAACCAAATATCTTCGCAAAATGAATCAAAGTGGTATCAGAGCTAAACGATTGAAGTCCGTATCAGGTTTGAGTCAATTTTTATTTATTTGAGTCTTCTTTGAGTCGCATAAAAATCGATTTTTTTGTGTTTGACATCTCTTTCTAGAGTATTTCAACTTAACATGCGTTGTCTTGTGTCTACTAGAAAAGAGAGAGAGCTATATCCAAACACAAATCAACCAATACCTTCAAAACCTTGGAACCCCTCACGGGATTCCATTACAAAGACAATGTAAACCCAAAAACTCGGCCGATATTCCTGAAGATCACCCGAGTTCTCTATAACTGAAAGATCGTGATTATTCTTGTCAAATCCAATCAGATCCAAGATATATTTGGAAGGTATAGTCAGGGAAAGATCATATCAAGCTGCGTAGGAAAGGAAGAGATATTTGGATATATTTTATTGAGGCTTTTATCTATTAGATAAAATTTTATCTTATCTTCAAGCGTAACTGAATATCTTAACAAAGTACATTAAAGTGGTATCAGAGTTAAACGATTGAATTCCGTATCAGGTTTAAGTCAATTTTTATTTATTTGAGTCTTCTTTGAGTCACATAAAAATCGAGTGTTTTGTGTATGGCATCTCTTTCGAGATTATTTGAGCTTAACATGCGTTGTCTTGTGTATACTTGAAAAGAGAGAAGTCTTAGCCAAACACCAGCAAACCAATACCTTGAAAACCTTGAAACCTCTCACGAGATTTCATTACAAAGACAATCTCTGCCCAAAATCTCGGCTGATATTTCTGAAGATCACCCGAGTTTTCTGTAACTGAAAGATCGTGATTATTATTGTCAAATTCAATCAGATTCAAATTATATTTGAAAGGTATCTTCAGGAAAGATTATATCAAGTTGCACACGAAAAGAAGAGATATTTGGATATATTTTATAGAGGTTTTATCTAGTAAATAAAATCTTATCTTATCTTATCTTCAAGCGTAACCGAATATCTTCACAAAGTATATCTAAGTGGTATCAGAGCTAAACGATTGAAGTTCATATCACGTTTGAGTCAATTTTTATTAATTTGAGTCTTCTTTGATTCACATAAAAATCGAGTCTTTTGTGTTTGCTGATGACATGAATTATGACCTATTTTTAGGCATGTATTTATATAGATTTTCTCTTTATTTTGCATGCATAGACATACATTCATAGCATTTATGGTTATATTCACCTACTTTGCAAGAATAGAGGTCTACACATAGTTTTATTGCATTTGTAGGTAATTTGGCGAATTATGGAGCGAAATAGCATATTTAAGTATTAAGCCTTGAAGCGGGACAAAAAGTAGCAATAAAAGAAAGTTAGGACGCGCCAAAAGTATCTTCTGATACCGTCAGACGCGCCCAAAGTATCTTCTGATACCGTCTGACGCGCCAAAGTATTCTCTGATACCTTCTGACGCGGCCCAGAGTGTTTTCTGATACTAGCGGGCTCGACTTCTTTTCAGCCCAAATATTTAGGGTTTTATCCTTAAACCCTAGATTTATCCCTACATATATTTGAGAGTATTCAACATTGAAGGGCGGACGGTGACAGCCCTAGGACTTGGAGCCCCGACGTTAGGGAGAAGTTGAAGACGGTTGCTTACCCTGGTTTTCAGCATTTTGCTTAGGGTTGATTTGAAGCCGCTTAGAGTTGCGGAAACGCCGGATTGTTGGAGATTGAAGATTGCTTGTGGCGGAAGTTTAAACCTTTTCTTAGGTTTTGATATTGAAGACGGATTGAAATCCCATTCTTCGTGCTTGCCTTAGATCATTGTGAGGTTTCGTATTATACATTCTGAATCCATTAACATTGCTTCTTGTGTTTCGGATTTGGAGATTGAGTTTAAGTTTTATTTATTTTATTTTTTTTGAAAAGTTATTGTATTGAATCAAAGAAGGGATTTACAAGACCCATCTAGGGCGAAGAAGAGGTACATTCTCAGTGAATAACTAAAAGAGGGAACAAGGTACAGAAGGTCCGATTACAGTAGCTGGATCCCAAGGGTGTTAGCCCAAGAGATAGTGAGAGCGGATCTATCCTTCCAGTGGTGGGAAAAGTGGTTTTTGGTTGCTTGGATGATGTTGTGAGCACAGGATGCTTCATGGGTCACAACCTGGTTAAAAATCAAGTCATTCCGAGCCTTCCAAATGAAGTAAACGAAGTTGAGAATAGTGGCAATTCTGATGTTGGAAATGAGATCATGTTTGTGAGGTTTGCAGGAGGCGAGCCAATTCCAAATGTTGTTCATGTAGGGGAAGGGAGCGGGAATTCTCAACCACCTGGAGATGAGACCGAGGGTGGTAGAGGCGAAACGGCAGTTGTGGAATAGGTGCATTTCTTCCTCGGGTATGTCGTTGTAGAGATGGAATGTATCACGTTGAGTGACATTCTATGCAAGTAACTTGACGAGGGTGGGTAGTCTTTGATGGGCAGCGATCCAGGCAATGAAGCTGCTCTTTGGGGTGTTGGTCTTGTTCCAAATGTTGATGTAAAGATGGGGAGATGTGGGGGGAAGGCGAGGCTTCAAGAAATAGTATGCGGAAGTAGTGGAGAAGTTACCATTTGCCTTCATTGTAGCTGAGATGAATGAGGTGCCTAAGAGGGATCTCTGGGTGTGCAAGATCAAGTTTCTGACCTTCAAAAGTGAGTTCCAGGAGAAGCTGTGTTTGTAGCTTGGTTCGCAGTTCCAAATAGTTTGGCCCTTGAGAATATTGTTGCAGACCCAAGAAGACCAAAGGCCGAGTGTGGCTGGTGGGGAGTTGAGTTCGAAAATCAGTTTTGACATACAAGCTTTATTCCAGGCCAGTAGCTCCTTGAAGCCAAGACCGCCGTCAGCCTTAGGGTTGAAGACCGACGCCCAAGAGATTAAAGCTCTACTACTAGAGTCCTTGCCGGACCAAAGGAAAGAGCGAAGTAATCCAGTGATCTTCAGGATGATTTTATGAGGGATGGGGAGAAAGGAACACCAGTAGTATTCGAGTGGAATGAGTATAGAGGAGATGAGTTGTTGTTTTCCGGCGTAAGATAATTTCCTGGCGCTCCAAGAGTTGATTCTTTGTGTAATCTTGGTAATGAGCGGAAGGTAATCAACGTTCCTAAGTCTCTTGCTTCCGATTGGGATGCCCAGATAATTGAAGGGGAGAGAGCCAACTGGAAGGCCAGTGGAGGACACGAA
The DNA here is from genome assembly GCA_033239125.1 of Fagopyrum homotropicum. Classification (NCBI taxonomy): domain Eukaryota; kingdom Viridiplantae; phylum Streptophyta; class Magnoliopsida; order Caryophyllales; family Polygonaceae; genus Fagopyrum; species Fagopyrum homotropicum. The sequence continues at coordinate 32,577,115 of BSWB01000007.1, read as the reverse complement.
GGCGATGTGGTCCTGAGGATCAATACCACCAAGGAAAAGAGCAGATTTGCTTGCGTTGATGTGCAGCCCAGAAAAGCGCCCGAAGTGAGTGAGTGTGTTTTGGAGAATGTTAATGGATTCAATGTCACCCCTGCAAAAAAGGAGAATATCGTCAGCAAAACAAAGGTGGGTGATGTGTGGGGAGTTGCATTTGGGATGGTTGTTGAAATTCGGGTTGGTTGTGTTGGCTTGAATCATGGATGAAAGGACCTCAAGGGCAATGGCGAAGAGCGAGGGGGAGAGAGGGCAGCCCTGACGAAGGCCCCTGGAGCCATGGAAGTGTCCTCTAAGAGTCCCATTGAGATTGATAGAGTAAGTGGGATTGGTAATGCAGGCGTCGATGAGTTTGATGAATTTGATGGGGTACCCCATGCGGAGGAGGCAATTAATGATAAACTGATGATCGATCGAGTCAAAGGTCTTTGAAATATCCACCTTCAATGCACATCTAGGTGAGATATTCTTTTGGTTGTATTGTTTGAAAAGCTCCTGGGCGATGAGGATGTTATGTTTGATCGAACGGCCCTTGATGAAGGCACCTTGGTAATTGCCAATCATAGAGGGAAGTGTGGCATTCAGTTTGGAGGCAAGGATCTTGGCGATCACCTTGTAGGGGGTGTTACAGCAAAAGATGGGCCTGTAATCGGAAGGTAGGCTTGGATTTGGTTTTTTTGCTATAAGAGATATTGAGGTATGGTTGTAGTGTGAGGGAAGGGTGCCCTTGTTGAAGAACTCGATGATGGCTTTTGTGAACGTAGCCCCAGTAATGTTCCACGTCTGTTTGAAGAAGTGAGCATTAAATCCGTCAGGTCCAGGGGCCTTCATATCTCCAATTGAGAATAGAGCCGATTTTATCTCTTCAGGAGAGATGTCGTGGCCGAGTGGTTCGAGGAGATCGGGAGGAATGGTGGGGAGTTGGCAGTCGGGGAAGAGGTTGAGAGGATTTGGGGTGGTTGGGGGGTTGAGGATGCTAGAAAAGTGGGAGGTTAGGATATTGGAGATCTCCTCTTGATCAAAAGTGGAGCAGTTATCGAGTGGATTGGAGAGGGTTTTAATAGTATTCGAGGCACGTCTTGCGGTGATGCTCTTGAAGAAGAAGCCACTGTATTGGTCCCCGTACTTGTACCATGCCGCTTTAGAGAGTTGTGCGAGTGTGTCTCTGAGTTCGTTATGGTTTGTGAGAAGGGAGGCGATGGTGCTTCGTTCTTGTTCAATGAGCGATGGATCGAATGGGGATGTTTGGAGATTTTTTTTGAATGTTGGCAAGGGATTTTTTGAGGCTGGTGAGGGTCGAGTGAAGCGTCTCAAGCTTCACACTGGGGAATCGTTTCAAGATGGGTTTCAGGCGCCTGAGCTTGTGAGAGAGTGTGAGCATTGGACTGCTCGAGAGGTTTGAGCAGGGGATCTCCCAAGACGATTCCACATTCGGGATGAAGGTAACGTGTTTAGACCAGTTGTTATTGAACCTAAATTGGCGCTGAATCGAATCAGGCTTGGGTTTGATAGTGAGAATGGCGGGTGAGTGGTCCGAAATGTTGGGGGTATCGAAGAATGCGGTGGAAAGCAGGAAGTTGGTTCTCCAGGGCGAGTTCACAACAATACGGTCCAATTTGCACCAAATACGGTTTATAGTCTGCTTGTTATTCCAAGTTAAAGCACAGCCAGAAAAAACCAGATCAGAGAGGGAGTTAGACCCGAAGCATGAGGCCAGTTCGTTCGATTGGACGGAAATCGAGGAAGGGTTTTCCGAAATCTTCTCATTAGGGGATAGGGTAGTGTTGAAATCACCCATGAGGAACCAAGGCAAGTCTGTGTTGAGGCTAGAAATCGTGGAGATAGCGTCCCAAAGGGGAATACGATCCTCAACAAGGTTATGGCCATAGATGAAGGATCCTTCGAGGGCAGGATGGTTGTTGCCTGGGGAGTTAAGTGTGATGGAGCAATGGATGATTTGGTTGTTCTTGAGAATTGTGGTAATTTGTGTAGTGAGAGGGTTCCACCATAGCCAAATACGACATTTGAATTCAGTAGAGTAATTGGAGGTATGGTTCCAGTTGGGAATTAGGGAGGAGAGATGGATCATCTTGTTTTCGGTTAACTTTGTTTCAATGATGACGATGATGTCCAGGTTATGGTTCTTAACCATGTCACGGATCACTTGGTGCTTGTTGGGGTGATTGAGGCCCCTTATGTTCCATGAACATATATTAAGATACATAGGAAACTTTGTTAGGGCATCCCGTACCCTTGATAGCGGGAGGGGAGATAGAAGATGTGGATGGGTTGAGGGGATGTGGACTAGCAGGCAGTGCCAGAGAAGAGGTGATTGGAGGGACTGAGTTGATTTGAGGAGAGTGATCGTTCTCACTAGCATTCTTAGCATATTGGGAAGAGGTGGGGATAATGCTAGCATGATCAGTAGTGGGGGCGAGGGATGTAGTTTCCATACTAGAGGGTTTTGTGATGATTTTTTGATGTTCATCAGGAAGGCCAGAGATTTCAGTGTTGCGGTGTGGACGTGGTGGCAGGAGGGAGTGAGGGCCATGGTTTGGGTTAGGTATTGGACTGGTGTTTGGGTAAAGGCGTCGGGATTCATCTGAAGTGGGGAGTATCGGTTCCATGCTTGAAGACTGGAGAGAGCGGGAGTGTGATGCTCGGGGAGGGTTTACAGTGGGTTGTTTAGCATTTTCTGGCTTCTTGCATTTATGACCGAACAGGAGGCAGGTAGGACAGTGATCGGGGAGCCATGCATACGTGACCTTCTGCTCGATTCGTTCCTCATCAGGGCCCTGGAGGGTAATGATCCGTTTGAGTGGTTTGTTTGCTTGTATCTTGACGAGTATTTTGGCGAAACCAAGCCGTTCCTGGTTCGCAGAGGGTGTGTCAGTGAGGAGCGGGAAGCCGAGTGCAGAACCGATCCTGGCGAGCATCTTGGGGGACCAGAAGCGGTAATCAAGATCATGGAGGGTGGCCCAGACAGGAACCGAGGAGAGGTTGGAGTAGTCGAGAGCCATGCCATGCACCCATCTCTTGAGAATGATGTAAGTGTTTCCATTGATAATCCAGGGACTGTCTAAGAGAATAGCGTTCAAATCTTCCTCAGATGCGAATTGAAAGATGAATATGCCGTTGTCGTTCTGAAGGGTCTTAGGTTTAGAGACATGGTTCCAGAAAGTAGAGGTAAAGTTGGTCATTCTATGGAAGACCAAAGGGTTGCCAACCGGGAATCCGATCAGGGAGAGGTTCCACTTGGAGGTGACATCCGAAACGTCGTCACTAGAGAAGTGAATGATGCATTGATCCATGCCTGGAGAGTATTCAAGGGGGACATGATTTTTAGGTAGGGCATTAATGAGCATGCTTTTAAAAGTGTCTTTTTGATTTTCCAACGTGAGGGGGAGCTGAGGGGGCGGGGTAGGTGGAGAGGTAGTGCAGTTTGCATGGGTATTTGGAAGGTCAGAAGATGTAGAGTTAGGGAGGGGAGTGGGCGCTTCAGTGTTCTGGGTGGTTTTGGTTGGGTTTGGATTGATCAAGGTGGCTGGGGACAGGTTTGAGGCGGAGATGATAGTGTTGGACTGTGTGTTAGTGTGATTATTGTCGTTAAGCAGTGGTATGGATGGGTTTGAGGTTTCTGTAGTAGTAGCACAGTGGCATGCATCTTGCCCATCTTCCAAGCCAGACGGGTTCTTGGTGACAGCCAAAGGGGAGTTGGATAGGGGAGGAAACGAGATCTGTGATGAAATCTCAGGGGGATGGTGGGGTGGAGGCATACCCAGTCGGGCGTTGTTGGAGCGAATCAGATCTTCCGGAACTGCTTCAAAGGGGCTAGGTGGGTCTGATGGTTTGTTTTGGTTGAGCTTTGGACTGAGGTGGAGTTCAGAGAGCTTGACTGAGTACTTCTTTGTTCGTTTGGAACCACCCATCTCCGAGAGGAGGCAGGGATGGCGAGGCTGGGGTGGGGCTGGGGTGCAACCGGGAGGCCGCACTGGGGAGGAGCAGGCGGAGCCTACTCCGGGGAGTTGTGAGTATATGAGAGAGAAGAGAGCTTGATTGATGTCTAACCCTATGTTACGTACAACCTGTATTACAACTAAACAAATCCTTAAGTTTTATTTAAGTTTTCAAGGGTTTTCATCTTTCATTCTTTTTAAATTGATTATTGATATCATGACAATGGTTATTAGCTAAAATCCTTTAGCAATTCTAAGGTTTTAGCAATTCTAAGGTGAAGGGTTGATAGTTGTGGCTTAGATGATGATAGATCGATCGGAATTTGATTCGACCCTGAGAGTGCGAGAAACATCGTCGACACCCTAAATCACGACCTATTCTTAGGTTTCCACGGCCGTGGTTCTCAAGATCTATCCGTGATTTACCTCAGTTTACGAACTTTTCTTTTACTTTAATCCAAAGTTAAAGATTAACTTTAACCTAGCCTTGACTTGCCTTTCCTAGGTAGTAGTGAGACTCAACATCCTCTATTTCGGTTTCAAGTGTCACAACCTTCACAACCTTAAGCATTTGAGTTTATCTTGATCCTTGGGTTATAAGTTTGGGTATTTGAGATCAATTTTAGTCTTTAGATCCTTTCTATACTGCAGCCTCAACAATCTTTATAGAGAGTTCTTTAAATTAGACATATAGGGTTTTGGAACTTCATCGTACATTACCTTACTTTAGTATACCTTTGCAATTCTCAACTCTGTCCTTATATCTATAGTATATCTTGAATCGATTGCCACAATTGGATACCTGGATCTTTAGAGTTGCTGTTTTCCCCAATATTTGCAAAGCGTTACACTTTACTTGCTCGATTACTTGAAACTGATTTTGTTTCACCAATTCCCTGTGATCGATACTCTGGAATACTTGCTAATCTACGCCGATCCGTACACTACGGGTTCGCTTACTTTTATTCTAGTTTTATAAATTTAAGACTTGATTGCACGCACGTTTTAGGGCGAACATTTTCTATCTCTTTCGAGATTATTTGAGCTTAACATGTGTTTTGTCTTGTGTCTACTAGAAAAGAGAGAAAGTCTTATCCAAACACAAGTCAACCAATACCTTGAAAACCTTGGAAGCTCTCATGAGATTCCATTACAAAGACAATCTAAACCCAAAAACTCGACCGATATTCCTGAAGATCGCCAGCCCAAAAACTCGACCGATATTCCTGAAGATCGCCCGAGTTTTCTATAACTGAAAGATCGTGATTATTCTTGTGAAATCTAATCAGATCCAAATTATATTTGGAAGGTATCTTCAGGGAAGATCATATCAAGCTGACCATGAAAAGAAGAGATATTTGGATATATTTTATTGAGGTTTTATTTATTAGATAAAATCTTATCTAATCTTCAAGCGTAACCAAATATCTTCACAAATTGCATCAAAGTGGTATCAGAGGTAAACGATTGAAGTCCGTATCACGTTTGAGTTAATTTTATCTTATTTGAGTCTTCTTTGAGTCACATAAAAATCGAGTCTTTTGTGTTTGACATCTCTTTTGTGAGTATTTCACCTTAACATTTCTTGTATTGTGTCTAATGGAAAAGAGAGAAATCCTTAGCCAAACACAAACCAACCAATACCTTGAAAACCTTGGAACCTCTCACGAGATTACATTACATAGACAATTTCAACCCAAAAACTCATACGATATTTCTAAAGATCAACCGAGTTTTCTGTAACCGAAAAATCGTAATTATTCTTGTCAAATCCAATCAGATCCAAGTTATATTTGGAAGTTATCTTCAGGGGAAGATCATATCAAGCTGCACAGGAAAGGAATAGATATTTGAATATATTTTATTGAGCTTTTATCTAGTAGAGAAAATATTATCTAATCTTCAAGTGTATCCGAATATATTCACAAAGTGCATCAAAGTAGTATCAGAGCTAAACGATTGAAGTTCATATCAGGTTTTAGTCAATTGTTATTAATTTGAGTCTTCTTCAATTCTCATAAAAATGAGTCTTTTGTGTTTGCCATCTCTTTCGAGATTATTTGAGCTTAACATGTGTTGTCTTGTGTCTATTGGAAAAAAGAGAAAGTCTTAGCCAAAAACAAGTCAACCAATACCTTGAAAACCTTTGAACCTCTCACGGGATTCTATTACATAGACAATCTCAACCCAAAAATTCGGCCGATATTCTTGAAGATCACCCGAGTTTTCTGTAATCGAAAGATCTTGATTTTTCTTGTCAAATCCAATCAGATCCAAGTTATATTTGGAAGGTATTTACAGGGAAAGATCATATCAAGCTATACAGGAAAGGAAGAGATATTTGGATATATTTTATTGAGGTTTTTACCTAGTAGATAAAATCTTATCTTATTTTCAAGCGTAACCAAATATTTCATAAAGTGAATCAAAGTAGTATCAGAGTTAAACGATTCAAGTTCGTATCTGATTTGAGTCAATTTTTATTTATCTGAGTCTTCTTTGATTCACATAAAAATTGAGTCTTTTGTGTTTGCCTTCTCTTTCGAGATTATTTGAGTTTAGCATGCGTTGTCTTGTGTCTACTGGAAAAGAGAGAGCCTTAGCCAAACAAAAGCAAACCAATACCTTGTAACCTCTCATGAGATTCCATTACAAAGATAATCTCAACCCAAAAACTCAGCCGATATTTCTGAAGATCACCCGAGTTTTTTGTAACCGAAAGATCGTGATTATTTTTGTTAAATCCAATCATATTCAGATTATAATTGGAAGGTATTTTCAGGGGAAGATCATATCAAGATGCACAGGAAAGGAAGAGATATTTGAATATATTTTATTGATGTTTTGTCTAGTAAATAAAATCTTATCTTATCTTCAAGTGTAACCGAATATCTTCACAAAGTGCGACAATATCTATCATATATACATTGGAATCACGTGCATACAACATCAAACGTCATTTCTTGAATTCACCTTCATATTATATCATCGATTATAACCTAAAGTTTCGGTGAGGTCATTCGGACAAGAGTTAATGTGAATCAAGAGTATATATAACAAGAAGGCAACCAAGAAGAAGCTTACCCGAGCCCCAACTAGTGTACATTACCAGAACCTTTCCCTTTGACAAGTCTCAGTTTGTTCATACATAAATCTTGCTCGAGATTTCCTTGAATCACCCGGAATTTTCTATTGTTGAGCCTTAACCCTAGCCGGTGTAACACCCCAAGTTTCAAAACTCGGGGAGCTACTGGTTAGGACCTCACAATGGGTTACGACCTTGGTTTAACAACAATTTTACTAGGATCTTACAACAAGGCACAAATGCATTTAAAAAAATTTCAAAGCATAATATCTTATTGTATGAGTGTAACCATGTGACAGCCTTACAAAACATCTATATATAATATAACATGCAAGTCGAAAGGAAGACTCCCTCATCCTCCATCTAATGAGTACGTGGACCCGGCTGACCATCCGTCCCGAATATCTCTCTGCAATTGTTTATCTCTACCAAAACTACAACACGGATAAACCGTTAGCTAACAATATAGATATAAGAAGAATAAAGATAGCAAAAACACAACCAAGGTAACATAAAACAAACATCATGCTGGCACACAAACCGGTTATTATCTAATAGTTAAGTGATTCACCTTATTCCATTTTACAGTTGTGGCACGAGAATCTTAAGAGTTCTCGCCTCCGTTCCTTATCCAACTGGGTGTAGGTCTAGCTTACCTCCACCGGTAGCATCACTACAAACCTAGTGTGGACTAGTCCCTAAAGAAACCCCCAGCGCCCTCAAACTAACTGAGCAGAATGCCACCGCCCGTTACTCTTAGGCCCAAGTATAGGTCGGTAGATAATTACTGCTAAACTATAACTATAAACATTTCATTCACACACCACCATCATTATCCACACTCATATCTAGAAGTAAGCTAAGTAAGCCCAAAGGACTTACCTGAATTCAAACATAATCCCGTTATCTCGAATAAGTCTGTAATTGCAGAAACTCCACCGCCTGTTATTAAAGGCAAGTTTATCAGAACATATTTCAATCTCTTAGATGTTCTTAACTTCTAAGGTTCTAAAAGTTATCTCACGGAATTTACCAAAATACCACTATAAGGAAAAAAAAAAGAAGATTATTTTACCCTTGGTCTAAGACCCTAGAAATATCCTAGGAATAATCTAGGAATATTTCTAATATTTCCTATGAAGTCCAAAATAACAATTTAACACTCACAAGAAGGATCTTGCTCAAATGGATGATTTTCCAACGTCTTAACTCTCATAAAAAATTAAACCACTAAGGATCTCACTTTGACCTAACTTAAAATACGCATACCAAAAATCCAAAAAAAAATTTCATAAAAAATATCTCAACATCCTTTGTTATCCAATCTACCCATATAATCATAGAAATCTCCAAATATACCAATCACAACTCTTACACAAACTCTCAAAGTTTGCTCTATAACTTAATGTCTCCATACTTAGCCAATATTCCATACTCTCCCCAAACTATGCAACTACCCTACTTTGGGGCATAACCACTTTGAATCCGACCGTTGGATTATCTATAATTTTTAATACCATATACTACCTATCTCCACCCTTGACATATCGAAAAATGAACGGTGACAACTAAATTTAGAGCATTGTAACACTATCACTAAGTTGGCAGTTCAAACACCAAATCTGGAAATTTGGGAAGTCTGTAGGAGGTCTCAAGCTCGATCTCCATGCTCATGCACTCAGTACACACATCTTACACACTCATCCAGGGTTCAAAACTTGATGAGAGCACTACCGGTTCCTACCCAAGTTAGTCAAGTCTTCCCTAGATCGGTCATTAGGAGCCTCTTGGTGTCAACCTAACCTACTCTATCTATACATATCAACAACAGGAAACGAAGGCATAAAGGAGTGTTTCTTACCCATTGACCTTGTTGGCATAGAGGGGTCGTGTGGTCCGCTTGCTGGGTACACTTCCACGCAGTCCGGTTACTACTGCTCGATCGAAGCTACGTCTGGAGGGGCACTTCTACAGCCTGCCTACGCCTATGCTGGTGTGCGAGAGAGGGTATCACAAGCAATATATCTCTATTCTAACAAGGTTAAGCTGGAGTCGCAAATGACCTACACACTTCCCGTCGATGATGGCGAAGATGAGACCTCCGGCGCTGGTTACTGTCACACCGCATAGGTCCTTAAATCCGGCCGTACGTAGGAGATGGTTGGTTTAGCATCTGAACCTATGTCGATGTCGATGTTGTTGTTGGAGCTTGAGGGGTTGCAACGAAGACTTACATGAAAGGGAGGGTGATGGTACGGTGTAGTGTAGGAGGGCGTACGGGTGTCGATGGCTGTTTCTTCACAAAGGCAAAGGGAGAGTTGATGTCGGTGTTGCGGTAACAGTCAAGAGGGCTCGGCGCTATCCCTTCTGCAGATTCTAGGAGGCTCGACGATGTTGCCGGCTGCTACGGTCTGGGGACGTCGATGATGCTGCATCGGAGAAATGGGGAGTATGTCGGTACGGTTATTTGCAAAGAGTTGGTGAGTTGTAGCCTAAACGGAGGGTTGGGTTCATGTAGATGGTTAATGTGCAAAAGGTTAACGTAATTGAGGGAGGCTAAAAGGGTATGAAATCCCGCAAGTTACGGCAAAGGAGTAACAGTGAGTTGGAAAGGCACAGGGAAAGTATATCCCCTCTGTAACGTGTGTGAAACGTGCCCCATTTTAACCAGGAGTAACGATGTTGCCGGCTGCTGCGGTCTGGGGACGTCAATGATGCTGCATCGGAGAATTGGGGAGTACGTCGGTACGGTTATTTGCAAAGATTTGGTGAGCTGTAACCTAAACGGAGGGCTGGGTTCATGTAGATGGTTAATGCGCAGAAGGTTAACGTAATTGAGGGAGGCTAAAAGGGTATGAAGTCCCGCAAGTTACGGCGAAGGAGTAACGGTGAGTTGGAAAGGCACAGGGAAAGTATCTCCCCTCTGTAACGTGTGTGAAATGTGCCCCATTTTAACCAGGAAGATTGAAATCACGTGCATACAACATCAAACGTCATTTCTTGAATTCACCTTCATATTATATCATCAATTATAACCTAAAGTTTCGGTGAGGTCATTCGGACAAGAGTTAATGTGAATCAAGAGTATATATAACAAGAAGGCAACCAAGAAGAAGCTTACCCGAGCCCCAACTAGTGTACAGTACCAGAACCTTTCCCTTTGACAAATCTCGGTTTGTTCATACCTAAATCTTGCTCGAGATTTCCTTGAATCACCCGGAATTTTCTATTGTTGAGCCTTAACCCTAGCTGGCTAGCTCTCGATCAAGTTTTCTCAAGTGCGAGGTACGTAAAGCTCTCTTCTCAATCTCTTATGTGCATTTTTCTTGCCTTTCTTCTAATCTAAACACATTTAGTCAATTCTTTAAGTGTGTTAGTTAGTATCAATACTTTATCATACTAGTTGCGTCATACTTGAAATATTCTTTCTATCTTGAACCATTATGTGAAGAGACCTACAACAAGAATCTTTTCATTATCTTTCATCACAAGAAACATTCTTCAGAACACAAGTTGACTACTTGAGGCATCCAAGAAAGTTCTAGTGGAAGTTAGTGCATCGATTGATAAAGGAGCATAATCCATTCAAGGCAATTTCATCAAATTAGCTTGTGATTCACAACAGAGTGTGAGTACGAGAGAAGAAAAGTAAAAAACTCTTGTTTTCGCTACTGTCACGCCTTTGTTGGTACATTATATGATTGTGCACGATGTATCACATAGAATATCATTCCAGATGAAAATCTCGGCCCCAAAAGCAAAATTGCGCCCGAGATTTTGGCCAAGATATTCCCCAGTCAAGGTTTAATATATACGTTCCTCAATGGAGATCGATGAATGAGGATAACAGACATTCACGTGTCCCGTATAGAACTCTAGCCCCGGAACCATATCCATGAATCCATTACGAGCAAGGTATGATATATTCAAATCAATATTATGATATGTCTATCACTCCGAAGTATGTTGAGTTTCAAACATTCAAGGATGAGAAGGATTGTCATAGGTATGATCAACGTTCCAGGAGGGAATGCTTTTATGACTCATATAAATCTCCTCCAACAAATAATAGATTTGTACATTGATAGCATGTATTATAGTCTATATTTTGGGGCTAGTTTAGACGTTTTATCTTCAATAATCTGCATGTTTGGATGTATATTATGTGATTATCTTGTTGTTTCATCTACCTTTACGGGAATCGAGGTCTACAATAAGTTTCGTTGTAATGATAGGTAAAATGGTACATTTTGGACTAAAATGGAGCTAAGGAGCAAAGGAGTCATAGGAGCTACATTCAGGAGCTTAAAAGAGAACTCAGGGAGCAAGGAATTAACAAAGAAGATTTACTTTGGACCAGATTTGAGAGATTTTACATTCAACTGAGATTCACCTCGGTCAGCTACAGTGTCACCTCCACCGAGGTGATCTTGAGGAGCGCTCCGACAGAGGCGAACACCCTGGCGCGGCGAGATATATTTTATTTGGCTGAGATCTTTTATTTTTGGAAGGAGAGATCTTATATTTTTGGGCTGGATTTCTGGAAGGAAGATCATATATTTGGAAGATCTATTTTAGAGATATGAATATATTTTATTAGGATATTATCTTTTTAAGATATTATTATCTTTGGAAGATAATTCTCCTATATAAAGGGTTAGATTTTCCACAAGTTCAACCATGCTTGGAGGCTGAGAATAATTAGCAGATAGGAAGGATTTTTGTAAGTTTGAAGGAAGATTGAAGATTGAATGAAGGAAGTTCATAGCTTGTGATAGCTTTTGAGGGGATTTGTAAGACTTTCTTAGATTCCCTTTTGTTTCATTGTCTTGTTGGATTTGTGATCCAAGGAACGCTGATTTGTTTGATATTTGATTCAGTTATTGAAGCCTTTTTCTTAAGGTTTTTATGTTCAAATATTCATTCCCTTCTCATATATTTGATTATTGCTTTCATGATGATGAGTGGCTAATTTCCTTGTGTGATTCTATGGTGATTGGTTGAAAGTTGTGGGAAAAACGATGATATAATGATCTTAATCCCAGTAGGACCCTGAAAGCTCGAGTCTTTAACCTTAACCCTAGAACATCTCGTTCAGTCGATGAACATCTCGGCCGGGGTGGAACTTGACTAACCGAGGTGACCTTTTCTTATCCGAAACTGAGAGTTAAGTGTTAGAGTTTGCCAAATCCTATTCTTATTACACCTTTCCTGGTTCAATGCAAGCCTAGGATGAGACTTACCCGGTCATTCCTTTGTTTGTTTACCTAAGATCATAAGTGTTGGTAATAAAGGTTCATCCTTTATTGGGGTTTGAGTGTGCCTCCATTCCATCTTTGTGAGTTAACCTGAGACTTACCAGGTAAAGGTTGATTCTATTCCCTTAGTTGGTATGTTGGTTTGAGATTAAAATTCCTTTCCTTAGTACCTTGAGACTTACCCGGTAATAGGAGCTTTGGTTTGGGATTGGTGAGTAGTGAGACTTACCCGGTAATCTATTCCCACTTTAGAAACACCTTCCCTTTGCAAAATCTCAGCTTTGTCCGCTTTATCTTTAGATCTTGAGTTGGAACCACTACTAGATGCTTTAATCCCTAAAATTTGCATATTTCCTTTAATTGACCTTATTATCATCTTTTGATTGCTTTAATCGCTTTTGTGGTTATTAGTTACATGGTCTAGACCGAGCCGGTTGCGGTTGTCTTTCGGGGCAATTGTCCCTGTTTCTACTAACCACTCTACTTGAGTGACTTTCGCAAGTTCTTTTTCTTAGGTTTATGCGAAGAACCTGTGCTGGGAAGAAAATCGTTCCTTACGATCCCGAACTAGAAAAGACATACAAAAGACGCTTGAAAGAAGCGAAAATGGCCAACCAAGACAATCGTGATCTTGAGGCCGAATTGAAGAAGGTGATGGAACAGCTGCACCTCAATAGGGAAGAACTACAGCGCGAGAGGGAGCAAACTCGCACTAGAGCTGCAAAAGTTGAAGCAGATATGGCTGAGTTACAAGCCCAGATTCTGCATCGACCAGACCCTCGACCGAGGCAGGACCCCGCTCCAGTTGCCGCGGCCGAGATACTTCCACCTCGGATGCCTGTCTGAGATGTTCTTTTTGCAGGTATTCCACAGACCCTAGGACAGAGGATGGACCCAAAGCAACAAGTGAGGCATCCAGGAGTCAACCTAGGTGATCCAGCGGAGTATGATTATGAACTTCGACCACAAGTTCTTTCCATGATCCGTCAATGCCAGTTTGGAGGTTTAGAGAGGGAGTCTCCGCATCAACATTTACAAAACTATGAGATTTTGATGGAGACCTTGAGACCTTCAAGGCTGGAAAATAATAATTACAAGCTAAGGCCTTTTTACTTTTCTTTAAAGGACAGGGCGCTTACTTGGTATCAGTCTCTTTCTCCCGAAAAGATCAACACTTGGGAGGAGATGACAACGGAGTTCTTGACAAAATTCTTCCCCCCCTCTAAAACCGCTGAAATGAGAGGGAAAATCAATGCATTTATCATGAAGGATAAGGAGAGTTTGTCCAAGTCATGGGAGAGGATTAAAGATGTTCTTTTGGATTGCCCACACCATGGAATTCCAAATTGCCCACACCATGGGATTCCAAAGATAGAGTTCTTAGAGATATATTTCAAGGGATTGGATGGAGCTACCTAATTCAACCTTCAACTACTATCCGCCGGAACATTCATGGACATGCCGATTGATGAAGCTTGGGAGTTTATTGAGAAGCAAGCTTTGCACATGGAGAAATACTCCCATCAAGGAGCTGAAAATGGAGTTAAGAGAGTCAACTTCCAAGAAACTCCATCAAATGATAATCAATTCACCTCCCTCAAGAATGATGTGAAACAATTGAAGGACCTTTTGGTTGCTCACACCAAAAAGGAAGAGGGAGGATATCAAGGGTCAAGGAACAACAATCAAGGTTCCCGGAACAACAACTACAACAACAATAGAGGCTCCAACAGCAACAATTGGAGATCCAACAATCAAAATCCGGGTAACTCTTATTCTAATTCAAATTCTAATAATTATTCTAAACCTTTCTCTTCTTCTTCTACTCCATTGAAGAGCCAGGAGCCTGGATCAAGTTCGTCCCAGCCAGAAAAGAAAGATGTAGTGCTGGAGGCTATCTTGATCAAACTCAATGCTATGGAGACATCCATGACTTCATTTTCGAAGGCACAAAAAGCCTTAGAGCAACAATTATTTAATAAGGCGAATGAAGAGCCAAGAGATCTAGGGAAGTTCCCAGTTAGGACAGAGAGCAACCCCAAGGGACAAATCATGGCAAAAACGACGAGAAATGGACTGAAAACTGCAAATTCAATACCTCGGTCGATGCCATTGCAGATGAAGAACATCTCGGTCCAGGTACAGACGAAGACCACTTCGGTCGAGGTACCATCCGAGGTGGATTCCCAGAAGGCGACGGACAAATCTGAAGTTTATGTCTCACCTCCTGCATATAAACCACCACTTCCATTCCCTCAGTCAAGGGCCAAAGAACATCTAGACAAGCACTTTGGTAAGTTCCTTGACTTGATGAATAAACTACATACTAACATCTCTTTCCTTGATGCTATTCTAGGGATGCCCGCCAATGGGAAGTTCTTAAAAGAGATTCTATCAAGGAAAAGGAAGCTGGAATACTTTGGTGAAGTAAGGATGACATCTAAATCCTCGGAGCTCATTCAAATCATGAAGGAGAAGATGCCACCCAAGTTGAGAGATCCCGGCTCATTTTGCATTCCCATTCAAGTTGGGGATGTGACTTGTGAGGCATTGTGTGATCTAGGAGCCAGCGTGAGCATCATCCCGTTGGAGCTATGTGTGAAGATCGGACTTGGAGAGCCCAAGCCGGTGAAGATAAGGCTATACATGGCGGACCGCTCCATTACCCATCCCGTGGGTATTTTGGACGATATTCCGGTTAAGTTAGGTAACTTCTATTTACCTATAGACTTTGTTGTGCTTGATATTCCCGTAGATTATCCCGTTCCTATCATTCTCGGGAGACCATTTCTAGCAACTTCGGGTTGCAATGTGGATTGTAAGAACGCCAAGTTGAAATTCAACATTGGCGGAGATCAAGTGGAGTTTGCATTGCTTGTTGCAATGAAAGGAGAGCCGCTAGAGGATGATATCTTCAACATCTACGATGAAGAATAATCAAGAGAATTGGTGAGCTCTATCCTTATTAATGACCCTCTTGAAAGAGTAATTAATTTTAGCTTAATCGAGGAAGGTATAGATGCTTCTTGTGATGCAGATATACGGAGCTTAAAGGCGCTGGAAGAAGATCCAGGAGCTAAAATTGAAAAACTAATTCAGGGGAAGAAAATCTCCAGTTTCGGTCCTAGTTGCAGTACCTCGACCGAGGCACTTTCTAGACCAAGCGAGGTGTTCTTGTCTGAAGAACATCTCGGTCACCCACACTGGACCTCGACCGAGGTCGAAAGCGAGATGATGTCAACTGAGGCTTCTGAAAGTCCAGTTCTTCGTTCTAAGTCTAGTCCACTGGAAGGAGGAAGCAAGAATCCCCCTCAAAAGGCACCCCCAGTTGTGGAGCTTAAACCGCTTCCAAATCACTTGAGGCATGTTTTCCTTGGACCGGATTCTACTTATCCCGTTATTGTTAGTGCGCCTCTTTCCGAAACTGAATTGTCTAAACTGATGCATGTCCTGAGAAAACATCAAAAGGCTTTGGGTTATACTATTAATGATCTTATTGGTATTAAGCCTTCTTTCTGTATGCATAGAATACTAATGGAGGATGATCATAAGACTTCATGGGAACCTCAAAGACGGCTAAATTCAACCATGAAAGAGGTTGTGAAGAAATTCTTAAGTTGTTGGATGCAGGTATAATATTTCCTATCGCGGATAGCAAGTGGGTGAGCCCAGTGCATGTAGTTCCGAAGAAAGGAGGGATGACCGTTGTGACGAATAAGAACAACGAGTTGATCCCAACTAGGACCGTTACGGGCTGGAGGGTGTGCATCGACTATAGGAAGCTGAACATGGCCACTCGGAAGGACCATTTTCCACTTCCCTTCATCGATCAAATGCTCGAACAGAGGATGCCATTTGGATTATGTAATGCACCCGCTACCTTCCAGCGATGCATGATGGATATCTTTTCCGAGTACATAGAGGAGATCATGAAGGTATTTATGGATGACTTTTCAGTATATGGTTCTTCTTTTGATGATTGCCTATCTAAGCTTTCTCTAGTTCTACAAAGATGTGAAGAAACTAATCTCATTTTGAATTGGGAGAAGTGTCATTTTATGGTTAATGAACGTATTGTGTTAGGACACCTCGTTTCCAACCGAAGTATTGAGGTCGATCGAGCTAAGATCGAGACTATCGAGAAACTTCCTCCCCCTTGTTCTGTTAAGGGTGTGCGGATTTTCTCGGGCATGCAGGTTTCTATAGGAGGTTCATCAAGGATTTCTCGAAGATTTCTAAACCACTAACTAAACTCTTGAATAAGGATGTTGTTCGCCCCTAGAGGTATGTGCAAATAAGCTTTAAATTTATAAAACTAGAATCAAGCAAGCGAACCCGCAGTGTACGGATCGACGTAGATTAGCAAGAATTCCAGAGTATCGAACACAGGGATTTGGGTGGGAACAAATTCAATAGCAGATTATCAAGCGAGTAAGTATGAGAGTTTTGCAAATATTGGGAAAACAACAATCCTAAAGATCCAAGTATCCAGCTGTGGCAATCGATTCAAGATATACTAATGATATAAAGACAGAGTTGAGATATGCAAAGGTATACTAATGTAAGGTAATCGTACGGTGAAGTTCCAAAAACCTTATATGAATCACCTACAAGACACTCTCTATACAGGTTGTTGAGGCTTCAATATAGAAAGATTCTAAAGGTAAGAATTAATATCAAATACCCAAACTTACAATCCAGGGATCAAGACTAACTTAACCGATTACGGTTGTGACACTCACAATCGAGGTAGAGGTTGTTGAGGCTTCACTACCACCTAGAAAAGGCAAGCCTAAACTAAGTTAAAGCAAATCTTTAACTTTGGATTAAAGTAAAAGCAGGTTCGTAAACTTAAGGGAAATTACGGGTGGATCTTGAGACTCCACGGCCGTGGAACTCAAGATCAAACCGTGATTTAGGGTTCATCGACAATTCTCTCTAACTCTCAGGGTCTAATCTGTTTATGATCGATCTATCATCATCTAAGCCACAACTATCAACCCTTCACCTTAGAATTGTTAAGGGTTTTTAGCCAATAACAGTCATGTTGATATCAAATTCAAGATTAAAAGATAGAAAGATGAAAACTTCCGAAAACCTTCAATAAACTTCAACTCAATCTCAAAGTCACAATCAATAACGAATATTGTCAATAGATTCAGAATAAACCAAACAACCACAATCTTAGGAAAGAAGAAAGAACGGGATGTCAATCCGTCTTCTAAATCAAACCTAAACAAGAAGAGAAATCTTCTTGCAATAATCTTCCAAAAGCTTCGATCTTCCGTCAATCCGGAAATCTCAACAGCAATCTCCACCAAAAGTGCGAGATTAGGGCAAAATCCCAACACGAACTCCGATCTCCAATGAGATGTGAATTGCCTCTAAGCGAGGGTTGAACGAGGGTTATGCGTCGATAAATGCCGCTAAGCGAAGATATGTTTAAGCCAAGATCTAAAGCGAGGTCGTAAAAGTGCGTCTAAGCGGGGCTTGATGGAATCTTGCTTCGTCCGTCTTTTTATAGGGCAAGATAAAATATCGGCCCGGCCCAATCTTCAAAAGATCGTGGCTTCAAAATGTGGCGAAAAAGATCGCCAAGATCACGGTCGTGGAAGGTTCCACGACCGTAATTTAGAGCGTGGAAAGTGTCACGGTTAGAACCATGGATTCCACAACCGTAATAGTTACTGGAATGCATCACGCCTCTCTTTGTAGGTTCCACGGCCGTGGAACTAAACGTGGTTTGTAGTACGGCCGTATTTTAGAGCGTGGTTTAGGGTAAGAACGTGATTCTTCCCTAGCCTTGTGCACTTCTCAAGTTGAGCTCCATTTTGCTCCTAATAATGCCCTCAATCCATGGACATACTCAATCAACTCTTCTTTGCTCGATTCCGTTCGGAAATGACTCTCAATCACCTATAATCAACATAAAGCTAGTGTAGACATCCATATTGACAATATAGGCAAACTAGCTCACAAATGCAACAATGCTAAATCAAAGACTATCAATATGAATTAAATACACTTAGAAAACGTGCCTAAAACATCACAATATTTCATGCTAACAAATAACCCCATACTTAACACTTGCTTGTCCCTAACCAAGGTCTTTCAAAAAGCTTTAAACAAAAGTTAGGATGAAATATGTATACCTTCTCAAAGCAATACTTCTTTTGGAGGAATGTGCCTTCTAGAGAATAGATCATTCTCAAACCTTGCTTCAATCGTTTATTAGACTTTCATACACTTAATCAAAGAGTAAAAAGTAAAGAAAACTCATGAATCAATCAAACTTCTAAACAAGCATCATAACCTTCAAACATTATCAAAATCAATCATAAGAAACTTCAATTTAGATCACCAAGTCATATAACATTCTTTTGATCTTAAGGACTTTCAAAGAAGAGGTCTAGAATGTGAAAAGGGAAGGAAACTTTAAGGAATGTGGTGTATAAATCCGGGAAAGTGGACAACTATCCTTCTTCTTCTTTTGCGGTTTCTGCAACACTTCAACTTAGAGCTTCGCTCTTCTTCCTTTCATTTTTCGACTTTACTTTTGGAGTTATGGATAGAGGTGCACAAAAACCGAAGCCTAGGAGATTGGCGTTTCTCAATTTTTATGAGATGCCTCAAACCCTTAGCGCACATACCATAATCCGCTAGGAATATCGCTCAATCCGACTTTGGCAAGACACAAACACCCGGCTATGTGAATGGTGCCGAGTTACTCATCATCATGATTGACTTCCCCAAACCTAGAATTCCTTTCTATTCTTTTGATTGCAAATAATTGCTCTCATGGCCCTCCCACATCAAACATGCCTTTTTCATTCACTTCTCCAAATTCCCGGATAGGTAAAGGAGGTTAATATTTCAATGAGGAGCTAAAATGATCAAAGAAAGAAGAAAGAAAAATCGAATTGCCTTAATCATCTCAACAAGAAGTATAGGAACTTATAGTGTGATTTCAACTTCAACTTCTCATCATGATTTAGACAATATTCATCACATTATAAAACTTGCAAAAGAGGTAAAATTCATTCAATTCACTATTCTTTTAAGCATGCAATTGTCATTAAATTCAATTCACAAGTAGTGATTATCATAGAAATCATCTCAATTCATTAGAAGCACAAAATTTTCAAAATTTGTCAATTTTTATGGGTTTTTCAAGTTCTTTTTCATGCAATGCAATAATGAAACGTGCAACAATATAATGAACATGCAAATAGTCTCGAATAGAAGCAAGCATAGCGAGTAAGAGTTATTACAAACTTTTAGTACATCCCACCCCATACTTAGGACGAACATTGTCCCTAATGTTCAAAAGAAAGAAAGAAAAGAAGAAAAGAAAAAGAAACTCACAAGGTGGTGGCGGAATGTCTAAAGCGAACGGTCAATCATCAAACTCTCATCACTGCGGTGCTGGTGGAGGCGGGAATGGAGAGAAGCTACGATCATAGAACCGCCCAAACTGTTGGCGGTATACATCCCTCATCATGTGGTCGAGTTCGTCTAGGCGTCCGTCTCTAGCATCGGCTCGGATCTCCAATGCTCCTACTCTCTCTGAAAGTCCGGTAGCCCAATCCGGCATCTGCTCGTACCATCCCGGGACGTGGCTATACCATGCTGGAGCGTCGGATGGTGCTGGTGGTGGTGCTGGTGCTGCTGTCTGCTCTGTAGACCAAGGAGGGGGAACGCCATACCATGTAGGAGGTGTGGTCATCCACGTAGGCCTCTCACTCACGCTAGCGCGGCGAGAAGACGAGCCTGAAGCTCTAGCTGGACGTGGTGAACGTCTAGGTGCATCGGGGGCCGCCTCCGGCTGATCCGGAAACGTGCCGAACTCCTTCTCAGCTCCTCCTGCACTCTCAAACTGATCTCTCATCTCCTCATCAACAACCGGCGGTGGGACATATGGGGGAGCTGCTATCCTGTTCGCATGCATGGTAGCAAACATCTCCTTCCAATTATGGCGTCCTGCCATAATGGAGTACTCCGGTAGCCACTCTATACCCCTACCCGTCCTGCTCTCCCATGGCATGCCCGCATAAGGCGGTCCTCTATGTGTGGGGAAAATGAGACCCCTAACCATGAAAGCATGTAGCCCTAAAGGAACAGCCGGTATACGGGTGCAAGCAGAAAAATCAACACCAAAGCTCCTAGCAATGTGGGTAACTATCCCACCATATCCTATGTTGCCCTTCTTCTCATTCTTGAGCTTGCTCATAGTAGCAGCCAAGAGGGTAGCACAATCAGCGCGACGTCCATACAACATGGAGTAAAGCAAGAACAGCTCATCCGTCTTGATCTTTTGGGGCGTCTCCGTCCTAGGAAAGAGACACTCTGAAAGAACACGATGAGCAATCTTCAAGGCTAGGTGGTACATCAACCTAGCCTTGGTGTCAGCGGGCTGCCAGCGGTCCTCGCTAGCGTAAATCATCGCCACCTCCGTCCAAAAGTCCTTGGCGTAAACGCCACTAGGAAATCGACCGTTAAAGGTCTCCTGAAACCCAAAAATGGTCCCAAACTCACGGATGCTCAAATGGTAGTCTCTCTCCATGAGACAAAAAGAGACGGTCTTATCTACATGGCTGTGCTCAAAGGATGTCACAACCTCCCGTGTAATCTCCTCATAGGCGTCTTCTCGGATAGCCGAGAAGACAATAAGTCCGGCTCTATCCAAGAGCCAAGTAAGGTCATCAACTATGTTGAGAGGAGCTAGATCCTCCAACAACAAGTACCTAGGGCCAATCACTGGCCTCTCCTTGATCCTCTCGAGTGCATCGAGATGATCGTCGTGTATGGTCGGGATTCTAGGGTGAGGAGGTGAGGATGGAGGTGAAGGTGAGGATGGAGGTGAAGGGGAAGAGGGTGGTGTGCCCTAGAGGATGAGGAGGATGAGGGATTACCCTTCCTCTTCTTACTCTGATCATTCTTCTTCTCTTTTATCCTCCCCAAGACTCTTCTCACAAAATCCATTTTGCTCAAAATTACGGTCTGTTCTATAGGAAACCACGGCCGTAATTCTCCCAAAGACCGTGATTCGTCTCAGAAAATCACAAATCTCAGCAAATCAGCAATCAACCTCAACAACAGGCAGTCCTAGTCTAATTCCTTCCAATCTTAATCAGTTCTTCCTAAAAATCTCTAAAAAAAACGAACCAAATTGCCAAGAATCAAAAGGAGAGAAAAAAAACCTATTTTTCGGATTGAAAAATCCGAATTGTGCGTTCGTTGGTGAATTTCCGCTCGATTCGTCGCTTGGATCTTGTTTGTGGTTGAATTTGCTTCAGTTTAGGAAGAAGAATCGTTGAAAACGATTAGGAATCGAGTGATTGAGAGAGGGTCGTGGATTTTCGGCAATTAGGTCGTGGAAAGAGGGATTTTGGGATGGATTTTGTGAATAATGTGGCTTATATAGTCGCAGGCAAAATTTTGAAAATCACGGTCTGTCGGGGTGTTCCACGGCCGTGGAAGCGTACGGAACCGTGGTTTTGGTGATTTTTCAAAGGCTTTTGGAAATTACGGGTACTTTAGCTGTCACGACCGTGGTTTAGGCCGTGGAACCCTCTGTAAAGCTCCAAAGTCCAATTTTCGTCACTTTTCTTCAACATTATCCTTTCCTTTCCCTTTTCCATCGTTCCTACATCCAAAAACACGAACATACCGGAAGGAATCGAGGCAAAAACAAAGCAAAAACGTCTATACTAAGCTAATCTATGAATCGAAAACAAAATGATAACGCAATACCTTGGGTTGCCTCCCAAGAAGCGCTTTGTTTAAGGTCCGTAGCTAGACCATACTCGCACCTATTCGAGTGCGGTAGGCGCGAACTCCTCAGCTTGGAGCTCCGGCGTATACTTCTTGAGTCGTTGGCCGTTCACCTTAAAAGTTCCGCTCGCTTCACCCCATACTTCAACTGCACCATGGGGGAAAATACGCTTAATTAGAAAAGGTCCGGTCCAACGAGATTTAAGCTTACCTGGAAAGAGACGGAGCCTTGAATTGAAGAGGAGAACTTGATCTCCTTCTTTGAAGTCCTTTGGAATGATATGCTTATCATGCCAACGCTTTGCTCTCTCCTTATAGATTTTAGCGTTTTCATAAGCGTTCAAGCGGAGTTCATCCAGCTCATTGATGTCTAGGAGACGCTTCTCTCCCGCTTCCTTCATGCTGAAGTTCAACCACTTGATAGCCCAAAACGCTTTGTGCTCCAACTCTACCGGCAAGTGACAAGACTTCCCATACACAAGGTTGTATGGTGTGGTTCCTATGGGAGTCTTGTATGCAGTCCGGTATGCCCATAATGCATCGTCAAGCTTCAAGGACCAATCCTTCCTAGTCCTTGAAACCGTCTTCTCTAGGATTCCTTTGATCTCCCTATTTGAGATCTCAACTTGTCCACTTGTTTGTGGATGGTAAGGGGTAGCGATCTTGTGAGTAACCCCATACTTAGCTAGGAGAGCTTCAAAGCGCCGGGCAATGAAGTGAGAACCTCCATCACTAATGATCGTCCTTGGTGTCCCAAATCGCAGGAAAATGGTCTTGTTGAAGAACTTAACCACCACCATGGCATCATTGGTGGGAGAGGCAATTGCTTCCACCCATCTAGAAACATAATCCACCGCCAATAGTATGTATTGGTTTCCACAAGAGGATGGGAATGGTCCCATGAAATCGACTCCCCAAACGTCGAAAATTTCCACCTCTTGGATGTTGTTGAGGGGCATCTCATTCCTCCTAGAGATATTGCCTGTTCTTTGACAAGCATCGCATCAAGAAACAAAGGACTGCACATCTCTAAACAAAGTAGGCCAAAAGAATCCGGATTGCAATACCTTTGCGCTAGTCTTGTTCGAACTAGCGTGTCCTCCACAAGGTAGTGAATGACAATGACGGATGACACTTTGCATCTCATCTTCCGGCACACATCGCCGAATGATGCCATCCGGACCTCTCTTGAAGAGGAGAGGCTCGTTCCAATAGTATTCCCGGACGTCCTTAAAGAACTTCTTCCTTTGTGCGTAGGATAATACGGGTGGTATCTCCTGACAAACCAAATAGTTAACAAAATCAGCAAACCATGGTTCGTTACCTTTGGAGATCACATCGATGCACTCCTCAATAAGATGGAGGTGTTCGTCCGGGAAGGAGTCGTCGATGGGTAAATGGTCGTCCTCTAGATGTGTTAGGCGACTCAAATGATCCGCAATAGAATTTTCTGAACCTTTCTTGTCGCGGATCTCAAGATCGAATTCTTGTAGGAGAAGAATCCATCTAATTAGCCTTGGCTTCGCATCTTTCTTCGCAAGGAGGTACCGGATCGCAGCATGATCCGTGTAGACAATCACCTTTGCACCTACAAGATAAGAGCGAAACTTGTCAATAGCATAGACAATGGCTAGAAACTCTTTTTCGGTAGTGGCGTAGTTGAGCTGCGCTTCATCTAGCGTCTTGCTAGCATAGTATATGGCATGGGTTGCCCCTTCCTTTCGTTGTCCAAGAACAGCTCCAATAGCTACGTCACTAGCATCGCACATAATCTCAAAGGGAAGAGTCCAATCCGGAGGTTGGATAATAGGTGCTGAAATTAGAGCTTGCCGAATGGTGTTAAACGCATCCAAACATTCCTGCGAAAACTCAAAAACCGCATCCTTCATCAATAGATTAGTGAGAGGTTTTGATATCTTAGAAAAGTCCTTAATGAAACGTCTATAAAATCCAGCATGTCCTAGGAAACTTCTTATCCCTTTCACCAAAATTGGGGGAGGAAGCTTCTCTATGGTCTCTATCTTAGCCTTGTCTACCTCTATCCCTCTACTAGAGACTAAGTGGCCTAATACAATTCCTTCCTTAACCATAAATTGACACTTCTCCCAATTAAGAACTAGGTTAGTGTCTTCACACCTTTGCAAGACAAGAGAAAGGTTAGAAAGGCAATCGTTAAAAGAGGAACCGTATACGGAGAAGTCGTCCATGAAGACTTCCATGATTTCCTCTACGTATTCGGAGAAGATGGCCATCATGCACCGTTGGAAGGTGGCTGGGGCGTTGCAAAGCCCGAACGGCATTCTCCTATAAGCAAACGTACCCCATGGGCACGTGAATGTGGTCTTCTCTTGATCATCCGGGTGTATCGGAATCTGAAAGAAACCACTATAACCGTCAAGGTAGCAAAAATGTGAATGTTGTGCTAACCTTTCAAGCATTTGATCAATGAATGGCAATGGAAAATGATCCTTCCGCGTTGCATTGTTGAGCTTGCGGTAGTCTATGCACATCCGCCATCCAGTCACGGTTCGGGTAGGAATGAGTTCTTTGTTCTTGTTGGTGATGATCGTCATTCCTCCCTTCTTCGGAACTACTTGAACCGGACTCACCCACTTACTATCGGAGATAGGGTAGATGATACCTGCATCAAGAAGCTTAAGAATTTCCTTCTTGACAACCTCCTTCATGGTCGGATTCAACCGCCTTTGAGGTTGTCTTGAAGTTCTAAAATCCTCCTCCATTAGTATCTTATGCATGCATAGGGAGGGTTTAATTCCTACTAAGTCCTCAATAGTATAGCCTATAGCTTTCCTATGTTTCCTAAGGACAATCATGAGCTGATTATGTTCATCTATGTTTAAATCGGAACTAACAATAACCGGAAAGGTAGAATTAGATCCTAGAAAAGCGTACCTTAGATGAGTAGGAAGTGGTTTGAGTTCCATTGCTTTCGGAGTTTCCAACGATCTTTGAGAAGCGTCCGATGTCTCCTTAGAAGTTTTTAAGGGTGATGAGTGTGTGGGAGAAGAATCAGAAGAAGTTGAAGAAGTGTCTCGACCACTCTCTTCCACGGCCAAAATTACGGGTGGATCTTGTCCTCCACGGTCGTGGTTTAGGGCGTGGAAGGGAAATACGGTTGTCACATCTTCTCCACGACCGTATAACTCCCTGGAGTGAGGCATGATTTTGGTTGTGAAATCCACGGCCGTGGAATACAGGGTATAACCGTGGATTCTCACGTTTTCTGCCTCATCGTGAAGTTTCTCAAACTCCACTTCACCTATCTCTTCTTGTGCCTCTAAGGCTTCAATTGCCTCATTGCAATCTTCTTCTTCCCCTACATTGGTTAGACTCATAGTGATAACTTTTTGTAAAGGATCGTTAAAGAGAATCGCACTTACCTCTTCCCTAGACAAGCCTTCTTCATCTTGGATATCGAAAATATCCTCATCAAAGATTGGCTCCTTCACTAGAGTAGAAAGAACGAACTCTACTTTCTCCTCTCCTATGTCAAAAGCGAGTCTACCATTCTTGCAATCGACTATGCAGCCGGAAGTTGCAAGAAACGGTCTTCCGAGTATGATCGGGACCGGACTATCTGCAGGAATGTCAAGCACGACAAAATCAATGGGAACAAAGAATTTACCTAGCTTGACCGGGACGTCTTCTACAATACCGACGGGGCGAGTGATGGATCGATCCGCCATGTACAACGTCATCTTCACCGGTTTAGGGTCGCCTAAACCGATCTTCCTACACAATGCAAGTGGTATGATGCTCACACTTGCTCCTAAGTCACATAACGCATCGTATGTGACATCTCCCACTCCTATGGGAATGCAAAATGACCCCGGATCCTTTAGCTTTGGGGGCATTTTCTCTTTCATGGTTTTGATGAGATCCGAAGAATCCGAACTCATCTTAACCTCTCCGAAGTCTTCTAGCTTCCTCTTGTTAGAGAGGAGCTCCTTCAAGAATTTGCCATAAGCCGGCATACCTACAATAGCATCAATAAATGGTATATTAATATGCAGCTTGCTCATGAGTTCTATGAACTTACCAAATTATTTATCTAGGCGCGCTCTTGCTCTAGATTGAGGGAATGGTAGGGGAGGTTTATAAGCTGAAGGAGGAACGTAGACATCTTCCTTCTCCTTCCCCTTCTCTTTCTCCTTGTCCTTCTCTACGGAGACTTCAACGAACTTAGGCTGCGGATCGGTGGTAGTCACTCCGCTCCTAGTTGTGATTGCCATAACCCTTCCCTTAGGGTTGTCCTCCGTCTTTCCTGGAAGTTTCCCTTGATTCCTAGGAACTTCCTCTGCATGGTTGAACATTTGGTTTTCCAAAACTTTTTGAGCTTTGTCAACCTTGGAAATTTGATCATCAACCTTAATGAAGCGGTTCTCCAACCCTTGAAGCTTTCCCAAAATCATTTCCAACATGGGATCGGTCTTCTCCTTTCCCGAATTGTTTCCTCCAATAGATGATTTCCCCTGGCTTTTCAAAGGAGTAAAGGAAGAGGAAGGTGGAGTTAGTGAATTAGAGTTGGAAGGATAAGAGTTACCGGAATTTTGTTGATTGGAGCGCCAATTGTTGTTGTTTGAACCCCTATTATTGTTCCAATTGTTGTTCCGGTTGTTGTTGTTTCCATTCCAATTGTTATTCCGGTTGTTGTTCCGGTTATTGTTGTCGCCGCCATTGTTGTTGCCCAAATAACCAACATCCTTCCCTTGTTGCTTTGGGAAGTTGGTCTTGATCGCCTCCTTCAACTCTTTGATCTCATTGTTGAGGGAGAAAATCTGATTTTAAGCTTCATGTGTGAGCTTTGCTCCTTGCTCCACACGATTTCCCTCCACTTTCCGGTGGGAATACTTCTCTATGACCCTTGCTTGCTTCTCAATGAAGTCCCAAGCGTCATCTTCTCTCATGTCCATGAAAGTTCCACATGAGAGGGATTGGAGGTTGAATTGTGTTCCCGCATCTAACCCCTTGTAGTAAATCTCCAACAAGGCAAGTTTGGATATGCCATGATGAGGGCAATCCAAGAGCAAATCCTGAAATCTTTCCCAAGATTGAAACAAACTTTCGTTAGATCTCATGGAAAAAGCATTAATCTTACCTCTAAGTTCCGCCGTTTTGGATGGCGGAAAGAACTTGGTGAGGAACTCCGCGGAAAGGTCTTCCCACGTGTCTAGTTTCCCACTAGGAAGAGCTTGATACCAAGACAACGCTTTCCCCTTCAAGGAGAAGAAGAAAGGCTTGAGCTTATAGCTATTGGTGGTAGCACTCTTCGGTCTCATCGTCTCCATCATACACTCAAAGTTTTGCAAGTGTTGGTGTGGAGATTCAGCGCTTGTTCCGCCAAATTGGTTTTGGCGAACAAGAGTAATGACTTGAGGGTTGAAGTTAAACCCTTGCACATCATCAGCATCAAAGTTCACACCCAAACGGCGTGGTTGTTGTGTTGGATCCATCCGCTGGCCAAGAGTTCTTGGCTCTTCATCCACACGTTCGATCCTCGCATTCCTAGGTGGAACACGACGAGTAGCAGCTCTCCGTGGATGGAAAGGATTCACATTGATTGTGGGATCAATCTCCTCTAACGGTGGCATGGAAGAATCACTATCATCAGCGGATGAGTGACTTTTCCTTCTAGACTTTGATGTCCTCCTTGAGGATTTCTTGCTTCCCTTATTCTTAAGGTCGCTCATCTCTATCCTCATCTGGAAGATCATGTCTTGTAGATTGTTAACTTGAGATTGATGACGATCCATCTCATCCTGGCGGAGAGTCTCATTCCATTGGAGTTGAGCTTCCTTCTCTGTCAACTCCGCTTGAAGATCACGTTCGTGTTCTTCAGCCATCTTCTTTTCCTTGCGCTTTTGCCTTAAAGTTTTCTCTAGCTCTTGATCAAGAGGTAAGAGATCTTCGGTGTTCCTAGACCTGCGCATGCACTCAAAGTAATATCAAATAACGAGAGCAAACTCCCAAGCTTGACAACCGGCTACCGAATTCGGCCGAAGCCAAATCCCCGGCAACGGCGCCAAAAACTTGTTCTTTGGCGAAACTCTGTTCCGTTGCCGGAACAAGAACTTCGTATGTACCTAAGAACACAAACCTGCAAGAACACTCAAGCAGAAAGATCAATAGAAAAAGCAAGAATAGTCCCCGGCAACGGCGCCAAAAACTTGTTCGCCCCTAGAGGTGTGTGCAAATAAGCTTTAAATTTATAAAACTAGAATCAAGCAAGCGAACCCGCAGTGTACGGATCGACGTAGATTAGCAAGAATTCCAGAGTATCGAACACAGGGATTTGGGTGGGAACAAATTCAATAGCAGATTATCAAGCGAGTAAGTATGAGAGTTTTGCAAATATTGGGAAAACAACAATCCTAAAGATCCAAGTATCCAGCTGTGGCAATCGATTCAAGATATACTAATGATATAAAGATAGAGTTGAGATATGCAAAGGTATACTAATGTAAGGTAATCGTACGGTGAAGTTCCAAAAACCTTATATGAATCACCTACAAGACACTCTCTATACAGGTTATTGAGGCTTCAATATAGAAAGATTCTAAAGGTAAGAATTAATATCAAATACCCAAACTTACAATCCAGGGATCAAGACTAACTTAACCGATTACGGTTGTGACACTCACAATCGAGGTAGAGGTTGTTGAGGCTTCACTACCACCTAGAAAAGGCAAGCCTAAACTAAATTAAAGCAAATCTTTAACTTTGGATTAAAGTAAAAGCAGGTTCGTAAACTTAAGGGAAATTACGGGTGGATCTTGAGACTCCACGGCCGTGGAACTCAAGATCAAACCGTGATTTAGGGTTCGTCGACAATTCTCTCTAACTCTCAGGGTCTAATCTGTTTATGATCGATCTATCATCATCTAAGCCACAACTATCAACCCTTCACCTTAGAATTGTTAAGGGTTTTTAGCCAATAACAGTCATGTTGATATCAAATTCAAGATTAAAAGATAGAAAGATGAAAACTTCCGAAAACCTTCAATAAACTTCAACTCAATCTCAAAGTCACAATCAATAACGAATATTGTCAATAGATTCAGAATAAACCAAACAACCACAATCTTAGGAAAGAAGAAAGAACGGGATGTCAATCCGTCTTCTAAATCAAACCTAAACAAGAAGAGAAATCTTCTTGCAATAATCTTCCAAAAGCTTCGATCTTCCGTCAATCCGGAAATCTCAACAGCAATCTCCACCAAAAGTGCGAGATTAGGGCAAAATCCCAACACGAACTCCGATCTCCAATGAGATGTGAATTGCCTCTAAGCGAGGGTTGAACGAGGGTTATGCGTCGATAAATGCCGCTAAGCGAAGATATGTTTAAGCCAAGATCTAAAGCGAGGTCGTAAAAGTGCGTCTAAGCGGGGCTTGATGGAATCTTGCTTCGTCCGTCTTTTTATAGGGCAAGATAAAATATCGGCCCGGCCCAATCTTCAAAAGATCGTGGCTTCAAAATGTGGCGAAAAAGATCGCCAAGATCACGGTCGTGGAAGGTTCCACGACCGTAATTTAGAGCGTGGAAAGTGTCACGGTTAGAACCATGGATTCCACAACCGTAATAGTTACTGAAATGCATCACGCCTCTCTTTGCAGGGTTCCACGGCCGTGGAACTAAACGTGGTTTGTAGTACGGCCGTATTTTAGAGCGTGGTTTAGGGTAAGAACGTGATTCTTCCCTAGCCTCGTGCACTTCTCAAGTTGAGCTCCATTTTCCTCCTAATAATGCCCTCAATCCATGGACATACTCAATCAACTCTTCTTTGCTCGATTCCGTTCGGAAATGACTCTCAATCACCTATAATCAACATAAAGCTAGTGTAGACATCCATATTGACAATATAGGCAAACTAGCTCACAAATGCAACAATGCTAAATCAAAGACTATCAATATGAATTAAATACACTTAGAAAACGTGCCTAAAACATCACAATATTTCATGCTAACAGATGTTGTTTTTGAATTTTTGCAGGAATGTCTTGATGCATTTTACAGGATTAAGGAAGCGTTGATCTCTGCTCCCATAATCCAACCTCCGGATTGGACCTTGCCCTTTGAGATAATGTGTGATGCGAGTGATGTGGCGATAGGAG
This sequence comes from Fagopyrum homotropicum, assembly GCA_033239125.1. Taxonomy (NCBI): domain Eukaryota; kingdom Viridiplantae; phylum Streptophyta; class Magnoliopsida; order Caryophyllales; family Polygonaceae; genus Fagopyrum; species Fagopyrum homotropicum. Next base: position 32,546,876 of record BSWB01000007.1, on the reverse strand, counting down.
CGGTGCTTGGACAAAAGAAGGATGGCCGGACCAACGCCATTTACTATGCTAGCAAGACGCTAGATGAAGCCCAACTAAACTACGCCACCACCGAAAAGGAGCTTTTGGCAGTTGTATATGCTTTTGAGAAATTTCGCTCTTACTTAGTATGAGCGAAAGTTATTGTTCACACTGACCATGCACCTATTCGTTACTTACTTGCGAAGAAGGATGCTAAGCCACGTCTTATTCGATGGATTCTCTTACTTCAAGAGTTTGACTTGGAGATTCGCGATAAGAAGGGATCCGAAAATTTTGTGGCTGATCACCTCAGCCGGCTACCTCCCTCTTCACGCGAGAAGAACGAACCACCCATAGACGATTCATTCCCCGATGAGCACTTGCAATTGCTGGAACATTTGATAGACTTCTTTATCTCACCCCATGATGAAGGTGAAGTATGGGGTGAGGATACCTTCCAGCTTGTCTAGGGATACCGGACGGTCCAACTAGCGACCTAAAATCAAGCGCTTCTTGGGAGGCAACCCAAGGTATTGCTTTTTTTTCCTTTTTCTAGTCTAGCTTTAGATAGTTTGCTTTTGCTTTGCTTTGTTCTGTTTTTGGCGTCCTAGACAAAAACTAGGTACTTTCTAAGGAAGGATTACAACCCAAGAGCAACACTAGGAGGACAGAAGTTCGAGAAAAAAATTGAGAAGACGGAGTTTGACTGAGACACATCTCGGTTGATGTCACAGCGCCTCGACCGAGATGATTCTTGAGCAACCGAGACGATTAGGGCTAACAATAAACCACCTCGGTCCAGTCGGGACCATCTCGACCGAGGTGACAGCAGAATCGGCGAGGGGTATAAAAGAGGAACAATTTCTCTCTCTTTCCCTCCTATCCCTCTCTCGACCGCGGCGACATACCACCTCGCTTCTCCGATTTTCAACCGTTTTCTACGATTCTTGCTCCGATCTCGCAAGGAAAGGCTAGAGGAACAGATTGCAAGCGAAAATCTGCAACAAAAACGCCTCCAATCGACCGAATCTGGGTAATTAAATCGGAAACCCTAACTTTCTTCATCTTACTGTTTTTGGACGTAATCGGCTTTGGTTGCCGATTATTTGTGTTGAAAAAAGCTTAAGTGCCCCTTCGGAACAACTAGTAGTGAAATTGGGGAAAAAGAACTAGAATTCAGAGAGTTGAAGTCGAACAGCGGTCTACCTCGGTCTAGTCGACCTGCGCCTCGGCCGAGATGATTCTTGACATCGATCTGTCAGAGCAACCGAGGAGACATGTCAGAGAGAGAAAATGAGTTCCAGGTCTGATCGCTAGTTAGTTCTGAGGGATAGATCCTCACCTTCGACCGCATATGCGCACGTCCCGTGATTGCGCCACGATTTTTGGATATTTCCACTTTCGACTGCCTCTTTGTGGATGACGATCTTAGGAGGATGGTTTCTATGGTGGGGCTGGAGCAGTTCATGGAGATTAGAGCTCCAGCCTACCTCGAGCCTACATTGGAGTTTGTGAGTTCTGTTACTCACCTGCCTGAGGAGAGAGTCATCAAGTACCGGTTGCTGAACCGGAACTACTTAATTCCTATGGACTAGTGGAGAGACATTTTTGGCTTCCCGACCCCCACAGTTACCGACTTCCCTTCTCGAGCCGTAGCTCAACAGTTTTGGGGACAGATTGCTCACGTAGAAGAGCATGCTGAAAGGTGGAGACCTGGAGACTCCAGGGAGCGTATCATCTTCCACCTTGCTTTCCGACTCGCCCACCGTATATTCAGTGAGACCATTCTGGCGCGTACTGAGACGCCCCAAAAGATTAGAAAGGGGGAGGTTCTGAGCCTATTCTGTATGGTGACTGGGGGAGTGCCTGATTTTGGGGCGATGCTAGTTGAGGATCTGCACAGGATCAAGGCTAAGGGGAAGGGAGACATCTGTTGTGGCGTCCTAGTGACTCATATAGCTACAGTCATGGACCTTGATCTGAGTGCATGTACACTGGTGGCGGCTGCCAAGCCGCTAGATCTACAGGAGATGATCACGAGGAGGATTCTAGTTCCTGATGGACTCACTACGCCATATGTGGCGATGTCTTGGGAGCAGACTACCCCTCAGGGTATCAGATGGCCAGCTCAGTTCTCCATCTACGATCCACAGTACTGGTCCACCGCGTGGATACCTTACATTGAGGATGCTAGAGACGCGGCAGTAGCTCAGGTGCAGGAGGAGGATGAGGATGATGATGGCGGTGCTGCCATGGAGACAGGGACACACATAGCGGGCCCAGTGTGCCAGTTGTCGACTTAGACGACGAGGCTACAGAGGAGGAGGCAGCTGCAACACCATCATGCCCTTCTAGGCGCAGAGTCCGCAGGCAGAGGGATCCCATAGCTCATCGACGGATAGACGAGCTGACAAATCAGATCATTGACTCTTACGCCGCCCTGTCTTTGGATATGTTGGAGATGAGAGAGAGCCAACACTACCAACGCTGTATGATGGAGATATAGTTCCAGCATACCATGGGCTACCCTTTTGATCCATCCCAACATCCTTACGTCCCGTATCCACCACCACTAGTAGATCAGGATTAGATCTTGCAGGATTTCTTTTCTTTATTATTTATGCAGCTCAGCTTATGTCCGGTGAGTACTCAATTTCTAGACTTATTTTGACCCATTGGGACAATGTGTCCCAAGTATGGGGTATGGATGTACCTTATTTGACATTTGTGTAGGCTTGTATGACTATGACTTTCTATTTATGATTTTCTTATGCTCTATGTGCTTATCTGAGACTACATGCATGCATACAGGTTATTTGATTAAGAAAAAACGTCGAAAACTGGTTAAGAAAAAAAATTTTATGACCTCGACCGGGATGATTCTTGTCAAACGAGGTACTTCACCTCGGTTGACTTAGAACACCTCGACCGAGGCGGTTTAACTGAAAGGGTTTTCGAAACGAATTTTTGTGCTTCATTTCTAGATAGGACCTCAGTGATGATTTTGTTTGCAGATTGGTTTTGAATCTTTATATGCTTGAAGGGTTTTATGATATGTTTAAGGTACAAAATGCTTTGTTTGAAATTTTTGGCATGTTTAATACTTTGTTTCTATCCAAATTATGTTGAATTTGAAGGTTGACACCACATGATGAGTTCTCTCACTTTCTTCCTGGGATGATTGAGGCAATTCACTCTCTTCTCTTCTTCTTCTTGATCATGCTTTAGCCCCTCATATACATATTTGCCTCCCTTTACCTATCCGGGAATTTGGAAGCAAGCAAGTGAAAGAAAAGTTGAGATGTCGGCTGAAAGTTTAGAAAGATACAAATAGGTTTGGGGAAGTCAATCATGATGATGAGTAACTCGGCACCATTCACATAACCGGGTGTTTGTGTTTTGCCAAAGTCGGATTGAGCGATATTCCTAACGGGTCATGGTATGTGCATCAAGGGTTTGAGGCATCTCGAGAAATTGATGATTGCTGATCTCCTAGACTTCGGTTATTGTGCACCTCTGTCCATGCATCCCAAAAAGTAAAAAAAGATAAAAGAGAACTCAGGGAGCAAGGAATGGCATATTTTGGACTAAAATGGCTTATAGGTATGATCAACGTTCAAGGATGGAATGCTTTTATGACTCATATAAATCTCCTCTAGCACATAATAGATTTGTACATTGATAGCATGTATTATAGTCTATATTTTGGGGCTAGTTTAGACGTTTTATCTTCAATAATCTGCATGTTTGGATGTATATTATGTGATTATATTGTCGTTTCATCTACCTTTATGGGAATCGAGGTCTACACCAAGTTTCGTTGTAATCATAGGTAAAATGGCATATTTTGGACTAAAATGGAGCTAAGGAGCAAAGGAGTCATAGGAGTTACATTCAGGAGCTTAAAAGAGAACTCAGGGAGCAAGGAATTAACAAAGAAGATTTACTTTGGACCAGATTTGAGAGATTTCACATTCAGCTGAGATTCACCTCGGTCAGCTACAGTGTCACCTCGACCGAGGTGATCTTGAGAAGCGCCCCGACCGAGGCGAACACCCTGGTGCGGCGAGATATATTTTATTTGGCTGAGATCTTTTATTTTTGGAAGGAGAGATCTTATATTTTTGGGCTGGATTTCTGGAAGGAAGATCATATATTTGGAAGATATATTTTAGAGATATGAATATATTTTATTAGGATATTATCTTTTTAAGATATTATTATCTTTGGAAGATAATTCTCCTATATAAAGGGTTGGATTTTCCACAAGTTCAACCATGCTTGGAGGCTGAAAATAATTAACAGATAGGAAGGATTTTTGGAAGTTTGAAGGAAGATTGAAGATTGAAGGAAAGAAGTTCATAGCTTGTGATAGCTTTTGAGGGGATTTGTAAGACTTTCTTAGATTCTCTTTTGTTTCATTGTCTTGTTGGATTTGTGATCCAAGGAACGCTGATTTGTTTGATATTTGATTCAGTTATTGAAGCCTTTTTCTTAAGGTTTTTGTGTTCAAATATTCATTCCCTTCTCATATATGTGATTATTGCTTTCATGATGATGAGTGGCTAATTTCCTTGTGCGATTCTAGGGTGATTGGCTGAAAGTTGTGGGAAAAACGATGATAGAATGATCTTAATCCCAGTAGGACCCTGATAGCTCGAGTCTTTAACCTTAACCCTAGAACATCTCGTTCAGTCGATGAACATCTCGGCCGGGGTGGAACTTGACTGACCGAGGTGACTTTTTTTGATCCGAAACTGAGAGTTAAGTGTTAGAGTTTGCCAAATCCTATTCTTATTGCACCTTTCCTGGTTCAATGCAAGCCTAGGATGAGACTTACCCGGTGATTCCTTTGTTTGTTTACCTAAGATCATAAGTGTTGGTAATAAAGGTTCATCCTTTATTGGGGTTTTAGTGTGCCTTCATTCCATCTTTGTGAGTTAACCTGAGACTTACCCGGTAAAGGTTGATTCTATTCCCTTAGTTGGTGTGTTGGTTTGAGATTAAAATTCCTTTCCTTAGTACCTTGAGACTTACCCGGTAATAGGAGCTTTGGTTTGGAATTGGTGAGTAGTGAGAGTTACCCGGTAATCTATTCCCACTTTCAAAACTCCTTCCCTTTGCAAAATCTCAGCTTTGTCCGCTTTATCTTTAGATCTTGAGTTGGAACCACAACTAGATGCTTTAATCCCTAGAATTTGTATATTTCCTTTAATTGACCTTATTATCATCTTTTGATTGCTTTAGTCGCTTTTGTGATTATTAGTTTCATTGACAACCTATACTTGCTTTGTTTCACCTAAATCCCTGAGATCGACACCCCAAAATTCTTGCTTTTACTATAATTGATCCGTACACTGCGGGTTCGCATCCTTATTTTAAGCATATTTCTTGGGATATAAATTTAAAGCTTGCACACACCATTTGGAGCGAACATACACGACAAGGACTTTTACCCAAGGGAGGAACCACCTAGACGTCCTTCGATTGAGGTTGATGAAACTGTAAAGGAACTTATAAATGAGTTGGAGGAAGTATGTAACCAATTGATTGCATTAATGGGGACCATCTAAGCTGAAAAGGTTAGTGATTATAAACCATCTATCCCTATTAATGATCATGTGAAGTTATCGGAATCTGATTTGATAACTGAAATTGACAATGATAAGCACTACATACATATAAGTATGGAAGAACATTCTCTTGAATGTCATGTGCATGATCATAAGTTGTTGCATTTATCATTGGATTGTTCTTTAGTACATGGTGTAACAACCCAAGTTCTGGGAACTCGAAGCGTTACAGGCTAGGACCTCACAATGGGTCCCGGCCTTCAAAGTAACAATGACACAACGAATCTTACAACAAGGCACAAACAAATGAAAACCAAAACACAATATAAAACCAAAGGTTTAAACAAAGAGAAGGGTAAAAGACTCGCACCCGAGTTCAAAACAAAAGGGAAAGCAACAACATAAACATAAACATAAACCCAATCCCGTCCTATAATGTACGGAAACCCCGGCTAAACACACCGACCGGATCACTCGGTAGTACCTATATCCTGCAAGGCATCTACAACATCGTTAGAAAACGTTAACTAACATTCTAGATATCAGAAAGAATGTAAAGGCACAAACCACATAAGGTAATATAAACATGTAGCATGCTCGCACTCAACCGGTTATTATCTTTCATTAAGATCAATCTCTTTACTAATTCAACTTCTTTTTTCACACGAGATTCTCCCGAAACTCACCTCCGCTTCCATCTACCAACACGAATAGATCACATTCTAGTCTCCTGTAGAACTAGACAAGTGCTCACCTCCCGGTTATCATACACTTGGGCCAATTACGGTTATAAAGGTCTTTCCTAGTCCGTTTATACGTTAACAACACAAACAAGCCAAAACACTCAAACCAATATACGGAATAGAGCTAAGTAAGTCCCAAGGACTTACCTCACTCGAAGGTAATACAAACGGTCAGAGAGCAACTCAGTTTCCCTCAAGAAAAGATCAAGGAAAGCCTGTTCATACAAGGCATCACGAATCAGAACCGAAACGGTTGCTAGAAGTCTATAATTCTAGCCTCAATGATCTCTAAGAGATCTCCACAAGCTAGGGTCACAAACCCTAGTCTTACAGATCACCAAGGGTCAACAACATCCAAAAGAGCCAAGGAAAGGAACGAGGAAAGCAAGGAAGAAAGCAATTCACCAAAGACGGGAGCTACTACAGAGGAAACGGCAGGGGCGGCTGAACAAGGCGTAGGGGCGGGGATCCACAGGGGCGGCACTGCAGGGCACGGGGGTAGGTTCCGTGACACAAAGCGCCGACTTCTCCTTCGACAACAAGGAACTTTACCAAAGTCCAAAGCTTGCTTCTCTCAACACACAATCACGTCACAACTCAACCAAGGGAGCCTGTGAACATCAATGAATCAACAACGAGAAGGCCAACAAGAATCAAGGTTCAACCTTGATACTTAGAGATGAAGAAAAGGGAAGAACGAAGAAGAAAACGAAGCATAAGAGAAAGCATGCAGCAACTCATGAACGTGATGAAGAACTCAGAGAAGAAGGAACTTACACGTTCAGCAAGATCACAAGGAAAATGGCTGCAGCTCTCAAGGTTGAAGAACGTATGCAAGAAACGTGAAAAAGAAGAAAAAGAGAGAATTTATAGAAAATGGGGGAAAGATAAGAAGGAAGGACGTTCTAGGGTTAGGAAGAAGATAAGGAAGTCGGCCCATAAGATAGAAGATCGGATCTTCCATCTATGAAAATAATATAAAACGAACAAAAACAGATCGGCCACAATCTGTGGCGAATCCGCAGGGGCGGATTTCCCTGCCACAGGGGAGGCCATCCGCGGGGGCGGTGACAGCCAAGGCTTGCCGCTAGGGCGGCCGCCTTCACCGCGGGGGCAGTGATGGAAAAAACTGGGGTCTTACACATGGTCCTAGTAATCTATCTTCTGATGTGCCTTTAATCCAATACACAAAACCTAAGTTTTATGTAGTGCATCCTCAAGTTGTGGCATTGTTAGATTACCATATGAAGTATGTTATGCATGAGATTGTTCATGAAAGTTTAAGATGGCATAGAGTGTTGTATGTTTTGCATTTTTCAAGACTTTGTTAATACATTACTTCTTTCAAGCCTTAATCTTGCACCGTTATCCAAGAGGAAGCGAGTGAAATTTATTCTTGGATTGCAAGATGAGAATGTCAAGAAGGAGAATATACATAAAGTCGATATGCTAGGCATGCTAGAAGAGTGTGGTGAAGGAAGTTCTGCCCTAATTAGAACAGAACCACGACATAGGAAAGCAAGATTTCATTCCACATAAGCAATCTCGGCCAATTTTCAGAAATCTCGGCCGAGATTCTTACCCGAGATAACCTATTGTCCTCAATTATTTTAATTACAATCTCCAGGACCTCACCCCATCACTTCAAGGTTTCTTTCTGACCTTATGGAAGAGTTATACAAGGAGCCTCCATCCAGTAGCATTGCACCTAGAAGTGGTTATCAAGAATTATCCACGAGGGAGGAAGCTTCATGGAAAGATCCTAGCATGATCTTATTTGAAGAGTTAGCTAAAGCTAAGAAGGGGAGTCATTACATTTTTTTTATGTAATGACTCCCCTTCTTAGCTTTAAACTATGATGATTTTGTGATTAAGTTGTTTTCTTTAATATTTTTTGATCTTATACCATTGCCTATTGAGGAGCGAGTAAGTTTGAATGCAGGAAAACAAGAGGAGCTCCTAAAGAGATTGCATACTAGGATGCGACAATGGATCGAGGAGAAAGTAATGCATGTTCTTTCCCTAGCTAACAAGTTTCGCCAAGCAATGCCATTTGAACTAGGAGATCTAGCTTGCTTTCATCTAGGAAGAGGAAAACTCCAAAAAAATCTTTAGTTTTCATCAGACGAGGTGAATTGTGGAGTCATAGTAAAAATCTCGGCCCTTGCCCGGAAATCTTGCCCGAGATTTGAGGAGACCGCTTGAGATTTGAGGAGACCGCCCGAGATTTGCCACTGTTGCACAATATGATGAAGATTATCAGGCCCCAAGTGCTTAAAAGTTCTAGAGACCTTCCAGGGGAGCCAAGGAACTTGGAGTATGAACCATCCGAACATCTGAATCCGTTCATAGTAAGAAATGTACATAGCAAGAGGAAATGATTGAAAAATAAGAAGTTGAAGACTTCATCCCATGAACTTGATCAAATCCAGAAGCTTCCAAGAAGGGGAGTATGATGTGGGACAATCCTTGATAGCATCTACGCCTACATCACATGGACCATTCACCACCAAGAGCAAGAGAACTCAAGGAAGGGTCGCTTACAATCTGCAAACATAGGAGGAATCGATGGAGTGGAAGATTGCAAGGAAGATGCAAAATCTCGGCCAACACTAAGGAAAATCGGCCCGAGATTTCATCCAAGTTTTCGTTCCCGACGCGTGCTAGAAGATCCGGCCAAAGATCTTTTAAATTTGACAACTATCTTTTATATTTTATTTCCTTAAAGCACTCAAATAATCTTAAGGAAATTGTTATTTTTGGATTATTTTTAGATTATCTTTTAAAAGATATCTTTCCTAGATTATCTTTTAAAGATATCTTTCCTAGTTTACATAGGAGATCTCCTTTATAAATAGCCTTAGAGGGGGAGATTGTTAGGTAACTTAGTTGTGATTGTAAATTCCACATTATTGTGAGATACTTGTGACTTCGCTCACGAGGTTTGCATTTTATCATTTTATATCAATCAAAAGGAGACTTTTTTATTGAAAAGTTGTCAGTCGTTGCTAGGTTGTTCTTGTGTGTGTTAATCTTTTTAAAGGTTGGTGCTACAAGTCAAATTGGTCTCTCCTTGTGCTTGTCTTATCTAGAAGGCTTGTGTAAGGTTAAAGAAGGAAGGGTGAAAGGTAATTCTTTGTATCGGATTTTGACACATAATTGGTCAAGGTTATTTGCAAGTCTTATAATAGTCTTTTATCTTCCTATATTTATCATTTATCATTCCATATTATCATCTTCTTATCTTTCCACATCATTCTTACTTCCGCATTCTAAGTTCTAACAAATCTCGGGATGTTCTTGAGTAAATCTCTGCCGAGATTTCCTTCGGATTCAACCGAGAATTCTTTCTGTTGTTCAATTTGAGAACTTTCAATCTAGATCGAGAACCGCGTCTTTCACCGCACATCACTTATGCTTTCTATTCCTAGATCAGGGTTGATTATTGAGTTGTCTTGCATGCGAACTCAAGCTACCCCTATTGTAACATGTCTTGAACGCTTAGTGAAATCTAGGATTAGATCTCCCTTCTTGAAATTTCGCAAACATATAGTTTTAATACCCGAACTACGAAACAAGTGTTGTGTCGATCTTGCTTTAACATTTTTCTACATATACGACGTATTAAGAATACACCCATACTTTCAGAGAAGCTAATCGAGTGATGGATTCGCTTGGTCACTTTTGGAAGTAAAGCTAATCGAGTGATGGACTCGCTTGGTCACTTTGCTTTCACCTTGTTGATGAATAAAGTTGAAATCAATCTTACGTAGTGTACTTCAAATGCATTGTGTATGTAAATAGATATTTTAGATTTTATCCAATAAACTTCTATATATTTGATTCATGAATTTCAACAAACTTATCTTCAAATTCTGTTAAGGATGTGATTGCCACGTTGAAACTATGCTTATGGTGTGATTATGTTAAGGATACGATCCTCGATCGCATAAGAAACAAAATCAAGCTTGAGATCGACAATGAGCTTCTAAGGGACCAGCCATACATTCGTAAAAATAATGGACTTCCACATGTACACTCGACAATACGCTAAATTGGATTCACAACACATATTCATAATAATATCTGCAAACTAAAACGTTTTGTCATGGGGTTTAATATCATTTGCCCGTATTATAAATAGGGCATTCATATTATCTGCATATAAATCTCTTTCAGCCAATCAATTAATTTCTTCCACATCATAAAATTCATTATTATAACAATATCTTAAAAAGATTTGTGTCTATCAGTATTATCTCAGAATATTACAAAAAAAATATGAATTATATGTACAATATAGAGCGAAAGAGATTGATGAAGACTCTGCTGTAACCAATATTTTTAAAAACAAATTGATTTACTATACTTTTTATAGTTTTGTTTTTAGTAAATGTACCGTTGATAGAAGACTGCGTAGAGTTTGAAAATAAATACAAAAGGTTGGAAGGTTGGGGTATATTTACTTAATTGAAACATTAAAAAGCATAGTTATTACTCAAGTTTCTCAAAAAAGTCTAGTTACCAAAATTGCCCATATTTTAAATAAGTAGCGCGTCGGATTTTTTTCGGGCAAATTTCTGGTAGACTCCGGCCATCATTAACACCGTAAAACGGAAGCATTGACTTCATCTCCACGAGAACTGAATGTTGGTGTACCTATTTGCTAAATTTGAATTCCGAGTAAATGAGATAATAATGCCCGAAGTTACGGATAGGAAATACGAAACTTGGAAAAATGAACAAAAATGTGTATATCGCACATCGACTAAAAGAAGTAGAATTCTTATAGTATATAAGGAGAAAAAACACTTAAAAGTCGTGCATTTGGGGTCACTATCCAATTTCAATGGGAGCGGCCGTAGCTAACCGGTCACGCACCCGGACGCCAAACCGTAGGCTTAGACTTAGACTTAGACTATGTGGGTCATGACCAGAACGGTATTGACTACATAGTTAAACCGACATAATCCGGGGGGCTTAGGTTATCTGGGCCATTACGTACGAGAACAGACTGACCCAATTGTTCCTAACAAACTCTCTAGCCCATCTTTTGAAAAGACGTTCCTACACTATAAATAGCAAACTCTCTAATCCATCTCTTCCCACATCAAATACAAGTACTTGCTAAAACCAATCACCCAACAATGCTACCCTTGTTCGTCACCAAATCCAAAGCCAAAGCCGCGCCCAACGGTAAGGGCCGTAGCTCCACCACCACAAAACAGTCTCATGTCGCAATCTGCCCGTTTGCGTATCCGCCCCAGCCAGAGACCTTCTTACTCCTAAGCCGGCAAATTGCAGCCGCTAACCGCGACGTTCAAGTCACCATGTTCACAGACGTCGGCAACGCCATGTATCTCTATTGGTTCTGGGACCCAGAGGAAGACCATAACCTACAATTCGCACCGGTGGGGGATTGGCCGTCGTCATCTCCTCCTTACACTACCTTAGAGGAACATCTCAAAGTCTACCTGGACAAGATTGGCCCAAATTTGAGGGACAGCTTTGCCCACTTTGAGGAGTTGTCGGGATCCAAGATTACCCATATAGTGGCTGACGCCTTCCTTGCTGGTGTGTGTAGCGAAATTGCCGAGGAAAGGGGTGTCGGCTGGTCGGCGGTTTGGAATTCCTCCGCCACCAGCTTGGCTTCCTATTTGCACAATGATGTGCTCTATCGAAAGATGGTTGAATTAATTATCACCTTACTTCCTGGTATGTAGTTTATATTCCATATAAAATCTAATATCTTTACACAAGCTTTCGATTCAAATCTCTTTAAAATTTTGCAGACCATTTAATATCCGAGTCACTCAACAATGCGGCTCTCTTGCTCCCTGGACTCCCTGACGGCATACCCACACACCGTTTACCCTACGGTGTCCATCCCAACGACAGCCGCTCACCGGTACTAACCGAGTTTTTCCGAAGCATGGCCCTTAGCCTTCCCAAGGCCGAAGCCGTCATCATCAACTCGTTCCAAAACCTCGAGTCCTCCGTCGCAACCGCCCTTCTAAAGAACACATTCCACTTTGGAGGCCCTTTCTCCGTCAACTTACCCTTCCCACCCATAGAACTCCAAAGAACCGAACCCATATTTCACTTCCTCGATGAACACGAAAATTCAGCCTTCCCCGAACCCATCTTATACATCAACCTTAGCGAAGTTAACGGCGTTCCAGAGGAAGAGCTTCACGCACTTGCGGACGCACTTGAAGCTATAAAAGTGCCGTTCCTATGGTACATAGCTCCGATTTGGCCGCGTGTAGAGCTCCCGGAAGGGTTCGTGGAGAGGACGTCAAAGAGTGGTCAGGGTATGGTGCTTTCTTACTTCTGGGGCGGTGTAAGAATGGAGCTTCTGGAGAGGAAGGTGTTGAGTCATAAGGCTGTCGGGATGCAGCTGAGGCAGGGTAGCTGGACCTCCGTGATGGAGAGTATAGCCACGGCGGTTCCAATCATATGTAGGCCGACGCCGAGGATATTCGACCAGGCGCTCAACGCGACGCTTGTGAGTACGTGGGGGATTGGGACCGCGGTGGAGCATGGGGTGCTCACTAAGTACTCTGCAATCGAGGCCATAAATAAGGTGAGGGTGAGTCGGGTTATGAAGACGAGGATCGAGCAGCTGAAGAAGCTTGCTGAGGAGGATACTGCTGAGCCTAATGGCAATTCTACCCAGAACTTGAACAAGTTCATCAGCTTGGTTACAAAATAATTGCTCACGTTCTACAAGAATAAATAAATTCAAACTAGCTCTTGCGTCTTGCCTCTTGACTCTGGCTAGCAGTGCGTAGCATATGTTTCCAATTTCTCCGTTTCCCTAAATTTTATTCTTGATTATAATAAAATATAGGTCATTGCTTATGAAAACCGTGAGTTTATTCTCTTATTCCTATCCCGTACTTGAAGTTTGGAGAAATGCTCCTCAAGATTAAATTTTTCGGTCGTTGTTTCAAGAACTTTGATTTTACTAGCCTCGGAAGCTGGTTGTTATACGAAATCATTACGGTGATATTATTAGTTTGGACGCTAGACAAAATAATTTTAACTCGGTTGTTAAAGTAGAAGCTTTCGCGCTAAAAGTTGAACTTAAAGAAATTATAAGGATAAGTATAAAAAAATCGAAATTGAGGGTTATAACTTATAACATATGTGTTATAAGGCACTCAAAGTACTTTGGTCTTGTCCCTGAAAAATCGAGATGATCATATATGACTCCAGACTGGATCTTCGCTTCTTCGAGGAAGTCTAGGTCACGCATGTGTTCACAGAATTCAATTGTGTTACTAACCATTGACTATTTGAAAATTTCGAACTCAACACACTTTTTTGTGACGATCTCGAACTTCGCGTTCTCATCTGTAAGGATATTTTAGGATACACTGCCTCTAGAAGATAGTTTTCCTTATTGCTTTCCGTTTCAAATATATATAGAGAGGGGATTATTTTCTATTCTCTTATTCCTGAATCCATCTTGTTTCTCTGAGATGGGGTTTCCATTCAAGTCTTTGGAGTCCTACAAATAGAACACATCAGTGTCATTATCTAAATCTAAACTCTGAATTACGTAATATTAAGTTAAGTGCTTCTGAGACTTGTATATGATCAATCAAACTCCCCTGCTGCTTGTTAAAGATTGAATAAAGTCCCTTTAGGGTTTCCATCGACAGATGGGTTCTATTATTAGATAAAACGGTATCACGTAATTACAAAAGGCATACCCCTATTTACAATATTTACATATTCTATCATACTCCCACAGTCGAAATTGGAGGAGGCGTTACAATGAGACTGAATTTAAAATCTAGAAACAATTGTCTTGGAATGCCTTTTGTAAAGATATCTACATACTGAAAAACTGAAGGTACGTGAAGGACTCGAACGTGACCACGGGCAACCTTATCTCGGACGAATTGAATGTCAATCTCAATATGTTTAGTTCGCTGATGTTGAACCGGGTTGCTGGCAAGATAAGTAGCAGAGATATTGTCAGTGGAGACAATAGATGTCTTGGCAAGCGAACGATGAAGCTCAAGCAAAAGATTGCGGAGCCACAAACACTCAAAGATAATGTTGGCAACTCTCCGATACTTTGCCTCTGCACTAGACCAGAAAACCACATATTGTCTTTTGGCAGACCACGATATTAAAGTGTTATTGAAGAAGACACAGTAACCCGAGGTTGACCGTCGTGTATCAAGGCAGCCGGCCCAGTCGGCATCTGTATATGCAATGAGGTCAGATTAAGAGAAGAAGAAATGGTGATACCTACCGATGACGTGCCAGAGATGTAGCGGATGATACGCTTGAGAGCAGCAAAGTGAGACTCACGGGCATCATGCATAAACAAGCATATATGTCGGACAGCAAAGCTGATGTCAAGTCTTCTTGAAAATAAGATACTGAAGTGCCCCTGCCAAACTATGATATAGTGTCGGATCACTAACAGGAGGTCCAGAGAAGACACTGAGCTTGATAGTAGTTTTAGCAGGTGTTGTCGCAGGCTTACTTGCAGTCATCTTGGCTCGTGCAATAATCTCCCGAGCATATTTATCTTGAGACAAAAGTAGACCTGAAGGTAACCGCTGAACGGAAATGCCGAAGAAATATGATAAGGGATCGAGATCGGTCATAACAAAATCCTTACTGGGGGAAGCAGTGTGAGTATTGCGGAGGTCATCGGATGAAGCAGTGAGAATAATATCATCAACATAAAGTAATAGATAAGTAAGATGATTTTCATTCCGATAGATAAACACAGAAGAACCAATCTTACTGCTGATAAAACCAATGTTGAGCAAATACCCTGCAAATCATTGATACCAAGCCCGGGGTGCCTGTTGGAGGCCATAAATAGATTTCTTCAATAAGCAAACATGAGAAGGGCGAGTAGAATCAACGAAACCTGGAGGTTGACACATGTGGACTGTCTCGTTGAGATGCCCATGGAGGAAGACATTCTTGACGTCAAGTTGGTGAATAGACCAAGAGCGAGATAGAACGAGACTGAGAACTGTCCGTATAGTAGCCGGCTTGACAACCGGACTAAAATTCTCGTCACCATCTATTCCAACTTGATGGGAACATCCATTAGCAACTAAGCGGGCTTTATACCGTTCAAGGGAACCATCCGACCGCAGCTTATGGTGAAAAATCCACTTACACCTCACAATATTAGTCCGGGGAGGACGAAGAACAAGAACTCAGGTACCATTTCGCATAAAGGCTCGGTATTCGTCGGTCATGGTTGCGGACCATTTCAGATCTTGGAGAGCCGACTTCTGGTATGTGGGTATAGGGGATAGGGCGGGTGATGTGATGGTATTGAGATCAAAAATGGGGACGGGGTTTAAAGATTTTGCTAATAGATCGAGTTGTAGGCCGGTTTATACTGGGATGGGGTTGGGTGTGGGTAGAAGGTGTAGGAGATGTGGGATGGTCCGGCAAGCATGGTCCAGTTGGAGGAGAAGAGATGGGTTGGGCCGGAAGTGAGGGTGTTGAGATGTGGGATAGTGGGCTGGAAATGGGGGAAGGGAGTGGGCCGTTGAGATGCGTATGAGGGGGAGTGAGCTAAGAGTGCGCAGCTATTGTGGCGGACTGGTCCGAGGAGGGAGAGGATGGTTGGGCCGATGAGGGCGAGGAGGGTTGGGCCTGAGATGCCAACCTATGGGCCAAGTGGTAAGGGGAGACTAGTCTCCCCTTACCACTTGGACCCGGGAGTACTCCCGGGTCCAAATCCAGCACCGTATGTGAAGGAGATTTTGGGACGGATTTTAAGAACGGAAACACCGACTCATCAAAGGTGACATGTCTCGAAATGAAGATTTTATTTGAACCTATTTCTAAACATTTATATCCTCTATGATGCTTAGGATACCCGAAAAACACAAGGTGTGGATCGGTGATTGAATTTGTGAGAAATGGTAGCGTTTTGGTTTGGGTAGCAAAGACAACAAAAAACGCGGAGATAAGTGTAAGATGGTGTTGAATGAAACAACACTTGGGTGGGTGACTGATTTTGGATTTTGGTTGAGGGAAAAATGTTAAGAAGATAACAAGATATATCTAGGGCATGAGACCAAAACGAGACGGGTATAGAGGCGTGAAAAAGGAAGGAAAGCATCATGTTGTTAATGGTGCGGATGACACGTTCTGCCTTGCCATTTTGTGAGGAGGTGTGTGGACATGAGAACCAAAAATGGATGCCGTGAAGAGTGAAGAACGAGTGAAATTGATGATCATTAAATTCACGGCCCATGTCACATTGAAAATTTTTTATAGGAATATTGAATCGAGTCTTAATAAACTGATGAAATTGCACAAAGAGATCGAATACTTGAGATTTATTTGATGGGAAAAAAAAACCCAAAGAAAATGTGAGAAAACATCAAGAAATAATAAGTAATATTTGTAACCTTCCCAACTAGGAACAGGGATGGTCCAAAGATCACTATATATGATATCAAAAGGTGCAACATAGTAGTAATAGACCGTTCAAAAGGGAGCCTATGATGTTTGCCTAGCTAACAAGCATGAAACACGTGGAGTTACGCTCCTTATTAATATGGAGAAAAGAAAACTTTCTAAGACTATCTAGAGCGTACAGGCATGCTAGGATGACCCAGACGAGCATGCTAGAGACTCGAGGACTGAGCTGAAAGTGTATGAGCTGACGCATAACTGGTGGTAACTAGATAAAGATCCCCGGAGCTATTGCATCTCAGACGGGTTGTTCCCGTTTGTAAATCCTTCATAGAAAAATCAAACGGGTCAAATTCAACACTAGCTTGGTTATCTATGGTGAAACGACGAACATAAACGAGGTTTTTAACAATTTAAGGAGCGAGGATGTTGGATAATTGGAGGGGATGGGTAGATGTGCGAAGTTTGGCTTCTCCAAGATCTGTAGATGATATTTGCATGCCATTTTCAACAATTATCGATTTTAAAGAACCATTATATGAAATGGACGAGAGGTTACCTAATGAGTTGGTCATGTGAGATGTAGCACCCGTGTCCATGTACCAAAGATTATCCGCATGATTTAACGCCATTGAAGAAAATTCCTGATCAATACTCGTGGGCTGCTGTGATCCAAGACATTATGTATTATGTGCCTTAGCGGTGACGAGAAAGAGAGTAACTCAGGAAGCATATGGCGTTTCATGATCAAGAACAAGAGGCATGTTGTTCTTGATGTTTTATTTCCCAAGAGCGGAATGAAACGTTTTTTTCTTTTCCATAGACATAGTAGGTGTTGAAGAACAGAAGAAGAGGAGGGCACATGGCGGCGGTAGGGTTACGGTGCCAGTGGCGAAGGTAAGAGAGAGGCGGAAGTGGGAAAGATTATGGATCGGAAAAGTTTGATACCATGTGAGAGATTGAATAAATTTGCCTTAAGGTTTCCATCGACAGATGGGTTGTATTAATAGCTAACACATTATCACGTAATTACAAAAGACAGACCCCTATTTACAATATTTACCTATTAAATCACCGCCGATTTACATCGCCTTCCAATGGGAGCTCAAATCTTCCACATACACATATACGATGTCTGATTCTACAATTGGGCTTCATCTAGTTTTTTCATAAATACACACAAAGTAATCATAATGGTGAATACACAAACATTAATCTCAATCACTTAGAGCATCATTTGGTTGTTTACTTGTTACGTCGCCCTATCTTTCAAAGAGAAGTAGAAAGGCCTTAGCTTGTAATTGTTGTTTTCCAGCCTTGAAGGTCTCAAGGTCTCCATCAAGATCTCGTAGTTTTGCAGATGTTGATGCGGAGACTCTCTCTCTAGCCCTCCAAACTAGCATTGGCGAATCATAGAAAGAACTTGCGGTCGAAGTTCATAGTCATGGTCCGCTGGATCACCTAGGTTGACTCCTGGACGCCTCAGTTTATGGTTGGGGTCCATCCTCTGCCCTAGGGTCTGTGGAATACCTGCAAAAAGGACATCTTGGACTGCCATCCGAGGTGGAAGTATTTCGTCCGGGGCAGCTGGAGCTGGGTCCTGCCTCGGTTGAGGATCTGGAACTGGTCGAGGTAGATATTGGTCCCGTAAAGTCGCCATATCTGCTTCGATCGCTTCCGTCCTTGCGCGAGTTTCTTCCTTTTCCAGTCGCAGTTCTTCTTTACTGAGGCGTAGTTGTTCCAATGCCTCCTTCAATTCGGCCTCAAGATCGCGATTCTCTTGATTGGCCATCTTAGCTTCTTTCAAGCGTCTTTTGTATCTCTTTTCTGGTTCGGGATCGTAAGGAACGATTTCCTTCCCAGCGCGGGTTCTTCGCATAAACCTACAAGAAAGAACCTGCGAAAGTCACTCAAGTAAAGTGGTTAGTAGAAACAGGGGCAAGTGCCCCAAAAGACTACCGCAACCGGCTCAGTCTAGACCAATTCCCTGGCAACGGCGCCAAAAACTTGTTCGCTCCAAATGGTGTGTGCAAGCTTTAAATTTATAACCCTAGATGTATGCCTAAAACACGGATGCGAACCCACAGTGTACGGGTCAATCGTAGTAAAAGCAAGAATTCCGGGGTGTCGATCTCAGGGACTTAGGTGAAACAAAACCAATATAGGTAGTCAATATTACAACTAACCACAAAAGCAATTAAAGCAATCAAAGATGATAAAAAGTCAATTAAAGGAATATGCAATTCTAGGGATTAAAGCATCTAGTTGTGGTTCCAACTCAAGATCCAAAGATAAGCGGACAAAGCTGAGATTTTGCAAAGGGAAGGTGTTACTAATGTGGAATAGATCATCGGGTAAGTCTCACTACTCACAATCCCAACCCAAAAGAACCTATCACCGGGTAAGTCTCAAGGTACTAAGGAAAGGAATTATAATCTCAAACCAACCCGCCAACTAAGGGAATAGAATCAACCTTTACCGGGTAAGTCTCATGCTAACTCACAAAGATGGAATGAAGGCACACTCAAACCCCAATAAAGGATAAACCTTTATTACCTACACTTATGATCTTGGGTAAACAAACAAAGGAATTACCGGGTAAGTCTCATCCTAGGCTTGCATTGAACCAGGAAAGGTGTAATAAGAATAGGATTTGGCAAACTCTAACACTTAACTCTCAGCTTCGGATCAGAAAGGTCACCTCGGTCAGTCAAGTTCCACCCCGGCCGAGATGTTCATCGACTGAGCGAGATATTCTAGGTTAAGGATAAAGACTCGAGCTTTCAGGGTCCTACTGAATTTAAGATTATTCTATCATTGTTTTTCCCACAACCTTCAGCCAATCACCCTAGAATCACACAAAAAAATTAGCCACTCATCATCATGAAAGCAATAATCAAATATACGGGAAGAAAGTGAATATTTGAACATAAAAACTTTAAGAATAAGGCTTCAATAACTGAATCAAATATCACAAATAAGCGTTCCTTGGATTACAAATCCAACAAGACAATCACCAAGAAGGGAATCTAAGAGAATCTTACAAAACCCTTCACAAAAGCTATAAAAAGCTATGAACTTCCTTCCTTCGATCTTCCTTCAACCTTCCAAAAATCCTTCCTAACTGCAGTTCCTTCAATCCCCCAATGCTGCGATGGTAGCGGGTTGCTGAATTTGTGGAAAATCCAGCCCTTTATATAGGAAAACTATCTTCCAAAGATAAAATATCTTGAAAAGATATTATCCTAATAAAATATATCTTAATCTCTAAAATAGATTTCCCAAAATATATGATCTTCCTTCCAGAAATCCAGCCCAAAAATATAAGATCTCTCCTTCCAAAAATAAAAGATCTCAGCCAAGAATAAACGATCTCGCCGCGTCAGGGTATTCGCCTCGGTCGAGACGCTCCTCAAGATTACCTCGGTCGAGATGGTACTGTAGTTGACCGAGGTGACTCTAAACTGAATGTGAAATCTCTCAAATCTGGTCCAAAGTGAATCTCTAATCCATTTCCATGCTTTCTGGATTCTTCCTTAAGCTCCTGAATGTAGCTCCTATGACTCCTTAGCTCCTTTAGCTCCATTTTGATGTAAAACGTGCCATTTTACCTACGATTACAACGAAACTTGGTGTAGACCTCGATTCCCGCAAAGGTAGATGAAACAACAATATAATCATACAATATACATTCAAACATGCAGATTATCGAAGATAAAACGTATAAACGGGTCCCAAAATATAGACTATAATTCATGCTATCAGTTACCTGATGAGTTGGTCATGTGAGATGTAGCACCCGTGTCCATGTACCAAATATTATCCGCAGGATTTAACGTCATTGAAGAAAAATCCTGATCAATACTCGTGGGTTACTGTGATCGAAGACATTATGTGCCTTGACGGTGACGCAAAAGAGAGTATCCCAGGAAGCATATGACGTATCATGATCACAAACAAGAGTCATGTTGTTCTTGATGTTTGATATCCCAAGAGCGGAATGAAACGTTTGTTTCTTCTCCATAGACATAGTAGGTGTTGAAGAAAAGAAGAAGAGGAGGGCACGCGGCGGCGGTAGGGTTACGGTGCCGGCGGCGAAGGTAAGAGAGAGGCGGAAGCGGGAAAGATTTTTGATCGGAAAAGTATGATACCATGTGAGAGATTGAGTAAATTCTCCTTAAGGTTTCCATCGACAGATCAGTTGTATTAATAGCTAACACGTTATCACGTAATTACAAAAGACAGACCCCTATTTATAATATTACCTATTAAATCACCGCCGATTTACATCGCCTTCCTATGGGAGCTCAAATCTTCCACATACACATATACGATGTCTGATTCTACAATTGGGCTTCATCTAGTTTTTTCACAAATACACACAAAGTAATCATAATGGTGAATACACAAACATTAATCTCAATCACTTAGAGCATCATTTGGTTGTTGACTTGTTGCGTCGCCCCTATAGCTGTTAGGGGTTGCATCGTTGTTGTCATCTTTCTTGTTAGCCTTCATCATTATTACCTTTTATTGTTTGAGATGATAAACTATTCACAAATTTAATATATATATATATATATATATATATATATATATATATATATATATATATATATATATATATATATATATATATATATATATATATATATATATATATATTAGTTCAAGTGGGGAGAGAGCTTGTAGATAGGAATTAGGAGGACTGTAAGCCATTGGATGGATTTAAATTAAGGGTTCTCACACGCTCATCATTAATGGCATTTTTGTAAATTGACTTAAAATCTGAAAAAATACCCTTACGTTCAAAATAGTAATCCGTGTTCATACTTTTATATGTCATTGTTCATGTTTTTATACATCGGTGTTCATAGTACTTTTATTCATCAAAGTATCATGTCCATTTATTCTTTTGTGTTCATTTTATAATGCATAGATGTTCATTTACAGTATATAACCACAAAAAATAAAAATAAAAACTCATCACAAAACGTTAAAAGATGATCATAATATGTTATGTATGTGTGAAAGTTATAGATAACTCATCGGTGTTCATACTTTTATACGTCATTGTTCATGTTTTTATTCCTCAGTGTTCATAATGTTTATGTCATTGTTCTTGTAAATATTATAAACTATTTTTCTATAAGACATTTTGCTGAACAGTTTGCATGCACATTTAAAGAAGCATATAGATTATTCAATTGGAGCTATTAGACCAACACAACATATGTATATACATGTATTTTCTCAATCAAACTTATCAAATACAAAATGATTCAAACAAATTTGATTTCGAATACAACCATCAATCATAATGAAATTTAACCTTAAGAATGAAAATCTAAATAGTGAGAGTAGAATTTCGAAGAAACAAAACCTTAATCGTCTTGTATTCTCTTTGATTTCACAAATTTGTATGTAATCGATCTCTGAATATTATAAACACGATTTTAAAGAAAAGTATAATTTTCAAAAAAAAATGAACATCATATTATAAACGCCATAACTGTAAAAAAAAATGAATACATACTTGTAAAAAAATGAACATCATATTTTATTAACATGATTTGAAAGAATAGCATAATTTTAAAAAAAAAAAAGTTTTACAAAAATATAAAAATGAACATTTATTGTTGAGAAAAAATGAACATTTATTGATAAAATATGAACAATGACTCTTTTAAAAATGAACACATACTTATAAAAATATGAACACCAATTTTTATTTACAAAAAGAAAATCTAAAAGAAAAAAAAAACGGTGATGTGGCATGCCACATGTCACCACCTTAGCTCTCCTCATTCTTATCTGCAAGGGTCCTCCTCACCAAAATCGGACTCTATATATATATATATATATGGAGTGTGTAAATGTCTCACATCGAACCATATAATAATACGTAAACCTAACATATAAGTTGTAGGTTACTCCTTTTATTATTAATTAATTTTAAGATAAAACCTGAATATATTTGTGTAACTTTACCTGGCGTGCATCTCTCTACGAAATTGTACGGGACATGAGCATATGAGATTTTTGACATTTTATATGATTTTTGCACTTTCAAAGATATTAATATTAGAATAGTTTATGAGAAAGTAACAAGACGAACTACTCATTTTAATCTTATATTCTCATCTAAAAAATATACATCTGTTTGAATTATTTAATGAACTTTGATCCAAGAGTAAAAATAAAAATAAAAAGTTACAAATTAATAGGAAGAAAAAAACGATTATCTTTAAAATTACCGCCAAGCAAGTAACCCGGACTTTTCATCCGCAAGAATGCAAGATGCATGGTTGGTCCCCGGGCGGCTACTACGGGTTCAAAAATAACTATTTTGGAATTTATTTTAGTTTTTGGTTTTTTATCAAAGAAAAAACATTCTTAATCTTCTCCATCGTGGGCCATATTTAGGCTTTTTTGTAGCAAATAAGTAAACATGTGTGGACTTGGATGAGCAAATCTATTTAGCCTATTGAAACTCATGTCGATTTGTCGTTATTAATGTAGCTCCAAAACTCCTACCCTCTCTTTTTAAACGTCTTTACTAATTTTCTAAATATTTTTCATCATTAGTTTATCAAACAAAAAAAAAAAATGTATATATATAAAAAATATATTAAGGTTTGGTTCCTATTTTAGTAATTAAGTAAATATATTCCTAATAAGGTAGCGTAACTCAATTATAGTGATAAAAATTAAAGAGATATATAAAACAAAAGCCAATAAAAAAAAAGATATATTGGTGAATCGGACCTTTTAGGCCAATGAGTTGACATTTAGGGTTCATCCATTCTCCAATTGAGAAATTGAGCCCCTAGAAATTAGGTTGAAAGAAATATAGTACAAAACTATCAACTTTTGTAGCCCATTTGATTTGACATATTTGACATTTGATATTTATCTCCACCTATTACACAAATGCACAATTCCCAACATGTGCACTTCTCACCTTCTGCCCAAAAATTTTTTTTTGTCAAACTACACAAACATACTCGAAAACATACATACCTAAAACCCAAACATACCCAAAAAACTAAAATATCAAAAAACATCATACCCATAAATTGAGTAGTATTTTATTTTATAAAATATTCATACTCAATGTATTTATACTCAATCCATTTTTTTCTCTTCAATTTAAGTCACACTTAATACTAAAAGCATATCGAATTTGAATTTTTCATACCCAAATTATACACAAATCGATATTATACACAAACATCAATACCAAATGACATTTGGTATTTATAACACATTTTGGGTAACCATAAAACATACCCAACATTTCACTTTAAATATACTCAACAATAAAAAACATACCACAAAAACAATAAACAAATACCCAATAAAATAATCATACCCATAAATTGGGTAATATTTTACCAAACTTATATAATGCTCTAAGATTAAATCCACATGCCAACCGTACCAATAATTTGGGTAACATTTTATAACATAAAATAATCATACCCATAAATTGGGTAATTATACCCATAAATTGGGTAATCATACACATAAATTGGGTAATCATACCCTAAACAATATACTCAATTCATCAAACACATACCCAATACTATTTAACAAAACGAATCAAAAGCATACCCAAAATCTAGTAGAAATAGCCTACCAAAAAATACAAATTTGTTCCCGGAAGCGACAGAGCAACAATGACGAACTCCATACAGAGGTGTTATTGACAAAGAACGAAAATCAGGGACCGGTGAGAGAGAGGGTTGGTGACGGAAATCGGGGATCAGAGGCGTAGCCCCTCCCCGCGACAACCTTGACGGGGAAACCCTAGATCTCTCGCTTGCCCTTCGGTGTCGGCCTGATGGCTAAATGTCTTGGTGGCGAGGCAGTGTTCCTATCCCTGGTAGCCGGAGAATTGGACGCGGCAACTGCACACGGAAATGAGAAGAAAGGGTTACGGGAGGGAGAGAATTTCGGGTGAGAGAAAGTGAGGAGAGAGAAAAGTAAAGGAATGGGGAATTAAAGAGAAAAATTATAAGAAAAAGTAACCGTCTAATCAATATTCAAATTTTGTATCCCAATTTTTCTAATTTGCAAGCCTACTTTCTCCTATTTTATCTAGGAGCCTATTTTGCAAAACACAACTTTCAAGAGCCTCATTTCTCAATTCTTTCATAAAAAAAGCTTACTTCACCAATTTCTTTTTTTTTTTTGAAGTTTAATATATTAGTAGAAGAAGGATTTACAGGGCGTCTACTAGACCAAAAATAGATCCAAGTACAAAGAGATGAATAAGACTAGTAAAGTGAATGCCGAGAAGCTTTACCCACATGAGCGAGTTAGGAGAACAATCCTTCCAATGGCTAGTCGTGTAGTTCTTTGTGAAACTTATTGCGTTGTGAGCACAAGAGGATGCATGAGTGAAAAATTGGTTGTACAAGAGGTCATTCCTTACTTTCCAAATGAAGTAAATGTAACTAGTGAATAGTGATGGAAGAGATGCGAACATGGGTGATTAGATCATGCTTGTGAGGCTTGAGAGAACTCAACCAGGACCAAACGTTATGCATGTCGGGGTAAGGTGGGAGATCCTGGACCATCTGGATATTATGTCGAGAGCAAGAGTAGAGTGGTTATAGTAGTGCAAGAGGTGATCTTCGTCTTCTGGATGGTTTCCGCAAAGCTTGCAAGTGTCATCCTGAACAAGATTCCAAGAAAGGAGCTTGGTGAGAGTAGGGAGACGTTGATGACTAGCAATTCAGGTTATGAAACTACATTTCGGAATGTTGACGGCCTTCCAAATAATCCCTAAAAGGTAAGGAGAGAGGGGGGCGGAGGCTTCCGAATTAGGTTGTAAGAGGCAGTGGTTGAGAAGCCGCCGCAAGGTCCGGTGGTGAGGTTGGGGAAGCAAGGTCTATTGACGGAAGCAGCAATCTCATCACGAACCTTAAGGATCATATACCAAGCATGATTGTGCTTGTAGTTGGAGGCATAGGTCCAAATGGAGTGACCTTTGAGGATGTTTTTATTCACCCAATCAGACCAAATGTTCTCGTTGTGCACATTCTGGTTCAATTCGACTTCACCAAATTCTTTCTTTCAACTTTATTCATCAACAAGTGAAAGCAAAAGTAAAAGCAAATGATCCGTCACTCGATTAGTTTCCTTGAAAGCACGAATATTCCCGTCATGTGTAAAAGCCAAACCAACGAGTCATCAGGTTAGAGAGGGTTTTTTACATCCGGCCCTTTTGGATATGAACTTGAAACACTCATTCCAGAAATGTTTGTAAAATGGATGCTAAAAAACGCAGCATATTTAAATGCTTATGGTATGATTATGTAAAGGATCGCATAATGAACAAAATCAAGCTTGAGATCGACAATAAGCTTCAAAGGGACCATCCATGCATTCGTAAAATTGATGGACTTCCACACGTACACTTGACAATAAGTTACATTTGATTTCACTAACAAAAAATCATAATAATATGTGCAAACTAAAACGTTTTAGGCATGTTTTATAATTTCATTTGAGCTCATATTTTACACTTTCAAAAAAAAATTTCATTTGCCCGTATTATAAAAAGGACATTCATATTATCTACATATAGAATCGAATCTCTTTCAGCCAATCAATTAATTTCTTCCACATCATAAAACTCATTATTATAACTGTATCGTAAACAGATTTGTGTCGATCAATATCATCTTAGAACATTACAAAAAAAATATGATTTAAATGTACAAAATAGAGCGAAGGAGATTGATGAAAACCCTATATATAGCAAACTCTCTGATCCATCTTTTCTCACACCATAAATACAAGTATAACTACTCTTAAACCCCAGTCAACCCAAAATGCTTCCCTTATTCGTCACCAAATCTAAAGCTGCGCCCACCCGTACGGGCCGTAGCTCCACCACCACAAAACGGTCTCACGTCGCAATCTGCACCTTCGCGTACCCACCCCAGCCGGAGACCTTCTTCCTCCTAAGCCGGAGGATTGCAGCTGCTAACCGCGACGTCCAAGTCACCATCTTTACAAACGCCTTCAACGCTATGTATCTCTACTCGTTCTGGGACCCAGAGGAAGACCATAACCTATCACTCGTACCGGTGGGGAATTGGACGTCGTCGGCTCCGCCTGACGCCACCTTAGCGGAACATCTCAAAGTATACCTGAACGAGATTAGCCCAAATTTGAGGGAGAGCTTTGACCAGTTTGAGGAGGAGTTGGGATCCAAGATCACCTATGTAGTGGCTGACGCCTTCCTTGCTGGTGTGTGTCGCGAAATTGCCGAGGAAAGAGGTGTCGGCTGGTCGGCGGTTTGGAATTCGTCGGCCACCAGCTTGGCTTCTTATATGCACAATGATGTGCTCCAGCGAAAGATGGATGAATTATTCATCACCTTAATTCCTGGTATGTATACTTTTTATTTATAGAGAAATTTTGAATGGTGTCATGTTGTTTGGAGTTTTCTCAATTTTACCCAAAGGTTTTTTTTAGTTAGAATGGTGTCCTTATGTTTTAACTTGATATCCTTTTACAATTTTAACCAGAATTGAGCATTTGTCGGAAAATATTAAAACACAAATACATTCGAACTAAAAACAAATCATTAGACAACATTCGAAAAATCTCAAATCATATAAAATTCCCTTAAATTTATATATTTATAAGTAATATCTTTACCCAAGTGTTTACAATAAGTGTTGAAACATTGCAGCCCATTCAATCTCCGAGTCACTCAACAATGCGGCTCTCTTGCTCCCTGGACTCCCTGACGGCATACCAACACATCGTTTACCCTACGGTGTCCATCCCAACGACAGCGACTCACCGGTACTAAACGAGTTTTTCCGAAGCATGGCCCTTAGCCTTCCGAAGGCCGAAGCCGTCATCATCAACTCGTTCCAAAACCTCGATTCCTCGGTCGCAACCGCCCTTCTGAACAACACATTCCACTTTGGAGGCCTCTTCTCCCACACCTTACCCTTCCCGCCCGTCGACCTCGAAAGAACCGAAGCAATCTTTTCCTTTCTCGATGGCCACCACCCCGAACCCGTCTTATACATCAACCTTAACGAATCTAATGCCATTTCAGACGAAGAACTTCACGAACTTGCCGGCGCACTTGAGGCTATAAAAGTGCCGTTCCTATGGTACATCGCCCCGAGGTGGCTTGCTGTGGAGCTCCCGGAAGGGTTCGTGGAGAGGACATCAAAGAGCGGTCAGGGTTTGGTGGTTTCTTACGGTTGGGGTGGTGTAAGAATGGAGGTTTTGGAGAGGAAGGTATTGAGTCATAAGGCTGTTGGGATGCAGCTGAGGAACGGTAGCTGGAGCTCCGTGGCGGAGAGTATAGCCACGGGGGTGCCCATCATATGTTATCCGAATGCAAGGAAATTCGACCAGGCGCTCAACGCGACGCTTGTGAGTACGTGGGGGATTGGGGTCGGGATGGATGGATGGTGGCTGAACAAGTACTCTGCAATCGAGGCCATAAATAAGGTGAGGGTGAGTCGGGTTATGAAGACGAAGATTGAGCATCTGAAGAGGCTCGCTGAGGAGGATGCTGCTAAGCCTAATGGCAATTCTTCGCTCAACTTGAACAACTTCATCAGCTTGATCACAAAATAATTGGTCACCTTCTACTCAAATAAAACCAATCACCGGTCACAACTTCTTCCAAACTGTAATAGTTAACCCTAGCTTTCATTAATAAAATGTGTATCGGTGATTGTTTTTTTTATTCAGGTTACTCATCGATCGCCAGAATCATATTCAGTGATAAGTGTTGATAACATGGGATTAAGAAACAAAATTAATTATGACTTATGATATATACGTTAGAGAACATATTCATGTTACACAACGCCTCCCTTCAAAAAAAAAAAAAAAAAATTTGCTCACCGCCAAATTATTGAAAGGTATATGTGATCAAATATTTAGATATGTATTGTTTAGAATAATAAAAGTATTATCTATTTATTTTAATGCTAGTTTATATTACTTTACTTATAATGTTATTATCTTATTTTTATTACGTTGTAATTCTTGTATAATTAAAAGGGTTCTACTAACATTAATACATGTGTAGTTCTATTTCTACCATTTGTAGGGTCTTTAATTTCCACCAAAATCTATTTTGATAAGTGGAATGTTTCACATCGACAATATAATGTCTTGTGAACCGAATATATAAATATTAGTGTTAGGGCTACTCCTCTTATTGTCAATTGCTATTAGGATGGAACTCGAAGGCTTGTGTGTAGGTTCACTTAACGTGTGTATTGAAAGATATATGTGATCTGATAACTCCACCTTGATTATGAATTGTCTATGTGGATGATGGAAGACTTATCATATCGTTTATGAGCGATTTTATAAACTAACAAATATCAATCATATTTCTAGATTGTTTGTTTTGGTTTGTGTTTGTTAAAATCTATGCAGGCCTTGAAAAACATTTCAAAGGAAGAACGTAGCCCTTGAAATAGATTACAAAGGACAAGTAGATTTGAAACAGATTTCAAAGGACAAACACGAAGCCTTGAAACACTTTTCAAGGGATAAACACTGAAGCCTTGAAAAGTGATGCAAAGGAAGATTCGGCTGAAGGCTTTCTTAAACAAGATTCAAATCTCAACAACCAAATCAAGGATCTCTACCAAGGATAACAAGAAGATCTTCCAACAAGATTTGAAGATCTTGGCCAGCCAACTAGAAGATATTCAACAGATTTGATTAGAAGATCTTGGCCCCAACAACAAGATCTCATAAAGATCTTAAGATAACAAGAATATCTAGGATCTTCAACAAACAAAGATCTTCAACGGCTGATTTCCAAAGAGAAGATTACGGTGATGAAGATATTCAACGAGCGTCAAAAAGAAGCAGAAGAAGAAGAAGAAGAAGAAGAAGAAGAAGAAGAAGAAGAAGAAGAAGAAGAAGAAGAAGAAGAAGAGAGAAGATAGAAGATCTTACAACGGCTACTTCACCTCAACCAAGTAGCGTGTTCTATGGAGGAAATATGAACGTTACAATGGCTCTCTTCAACGGCTAAAAGTTCCTCCTAGAAGAATATAACTGAAGATGAAGATTGAAGAAGAATAGAACAGAAGCTTACACGGAAATATCCTAAGTCTTCAATAGATCTAAAAGTGTCTTCATTCGATCCAAGAAGTTTTTCTTTCTCTCTTTATACAAAAGCTTTATTTCTTAGAGAGAGATAAACTCAAGAGCTCCATTGACATATCTAAAGAGCGTTATACTCGAAGGTTTTGTTACTCAGCGAAGTAATTAGGCTATTATAGCTAGGTTAAAAGTTGGAGCTAGATTGTAGCATTGGCTACAGTGAGATAAGAAGGGGATTTATTCTAGTTTGTATATAGGACTCTTTTGAAGGTGATAATAGATAGTTAGATCATATGGTTATACCCTGGGACGGAGAGTAGGTTATTTAGAGCCGAACTTTGTAAACATATCCTCGTGTCGATCTTTTCAATTTCGCACCATATCTGTTTTATTGTGACTAACTTTGTTTTGCAGGTCTATGAAGTCAAGGCCCTTGAAATCAGTTTCAAAGCCCTTGAAATCAGTTTCAAAGCCCTTGAAATCAAGTTGTGTCACCAAGAGCATAGATCGACATCAAGGCCTTTGAAATCAGTTTCAAAGCCTTGAGATAGGTTTTTACGAAAAGTTCACATACTCTATTCAACTCCCCTTTAGAATATCTTTTAACCTTTTATTTCACCTAACGGTTCTTATGATCGAATAGATATGAGTTGCTCAAAATAATTAAGATATTTCCACTATTTGTGTGGTTTTCATCAACAAAATCTACGTAGAATGTTAAGCACCTTGACATCAAAATCGTCATCCTCGTCAACGGACTTGTTTTGCCGGGACTTGACCATCGGAATCAGAGAATATCATGTAGTCAAGTTGTTGTATGTACTCTTAAGTATTAAGCACGAGATAATAAATAGTCATATGTTTAATTCCAGCCAGCTTCTAAAAAGTGTCTCCTTCAATGTAAGGGACCAGCCATGCATTCGTAAAAACATTGGACTTCCACACGTAAATAAGCTACATTGGACTCGCAACACAAAATTCAAAATACTATCTTCAAACTTAAAATTGTTTTAGGCATGTGTTTTAAGTTCATTTGGCTGCAGTATAAAAAAGGACAATCATCCACAACACAAAAATTGATAATACTATCTACAAACTGAACCCTTTTCAGCCAATCAATTAATTTCTCCCACGTTTCGTATGAGATATCCAAAAAAAAGATTTGTGCTACAAATATAACTTCAGAATATTTCAAAACAATATGAATTAAATGTACAAGGCTTAAAACAAATTTTATAAATAAATTTTAACTAATAATATAACAATCTGAACTAAATTTGATGTAACTATGAGTTTTTTCTTAAAAAAATGTCTATGTAGAAAAATATTTATACTATTTTCAATCATTTTTATAAACCAATAGTTTTGTTATAAGAAACTAGTTTAGCGTTTGTTCTTGCATGGGTATTATAAATATAAGGTTAAGATTCGGTAAGTACGTGTTTTATCGTAAGAAATAAGAACAATTAAGGATCGTTGAATCAATGCACGGATTACTCAAATTAAATACGGAATCAATATATTTTGATTAAATGTATTTACTGCAGGACATGCACGTGCTAATTACAATTTACACAATTTGTTATTATGGAAAGAAAATTTGTATGTTGTAATTCACGGGTCAGGGATAATAAATATATCTAACTTATACGTGCTTACTCATGCTCATTACTTGTGCATGCTATCAGAATCAGATCAATACACGTGCATACTCATGCATTCATTATATATCTCACTACTCGTGCATGTTATCAAAATTGGATCAGGGCACGGATAATAAATATATTCGCATTTCGTTCTTTATGCCCTACTCATAACCATTTCTGAGTTAGGTGAAATTGATTCATCCTTCCTATATAGTTCGTCGACATCCATTGTGTTATATTTGATATGTTGTTCCCAAAGTTGCATCACTACTCCTCTTCAATCCCACAACTTTACGTAACACATAACCAAAATCTAATATCCTAAGTCCTACATAATATGGTGATGAACCACGTGCCTTACTATCCCACCACCCCATAATGTATCATGTCCTTTAAAATCCAAAAGATCAAGTTGAAAATCTTTTAAAACTTTTGTTCTTAAAAGTCAAAACTCAATATGAGTTTTTCTTGGATCGGATTATCATGTCACGTATTCGGGTTACAAGTGCGCATGTTGTCAATTTGACTTTGATATCATATTGTAACACCCCAAATTTTGAAATTCATAGTGTTACTAGGATATAAACCACACAGTGAGTTCACTAGATTTAGTCTAACAATTAATTTATGATCAGACCTTCCAATAAGAGCATGACAAAACAATAAAATATAGCCGACCTTTAATTTGTAAATAATTGTAGTATCATGCACGTTTAAACCATGTACAAAAATAAGACAAAGACCAGTACAAACTAAAAGACTTAATCTCAAGATCAAAACAAAGAGATAATCAAGAGTAACACCACTTTCTCAAATCCTAAGGCACATACCCGTCTAGTTGATCACCAACTCCGAGAATTTCTCGCGAACATACCAAGAACTGAAGCTTATCCTAAAACAACGTATAAAGTATTAGCTAACGTTCCAAAGTAAGAGTCAAAGCTCAAGAACCAGATCAAACTTGTACGCATCATATGAGGAACGTCAAAACAAAATACTAATAATATACACTCAAGTTCACCGCAAATAAATATCACAATTATTCATAAACCAAGCAAGGAATGCACAAGACATGATTCATCGAGTCCAACTATATAACTTTCTGACATTAGCATATTATGACATAACCACCGATAACACCAACAAATAGTCTAAGCATAGTAAACGATAGAAAGATTATGGAGACTGATCCACTAGACGTGTAAACACGTTAACTATATAGAGGTAGAGAACCAATAGTATAAGTACTTCAAACGCAAGGTAACACAACACTCTCCCAAGTATACATGTGCCCCTCCGGGGTACTAATGATTACGAAGATTTGTAATGCCGTTTTCCATTTTTAATATTCACCTTCTTTCTCCGGCTCGGTTTCTACTAAAGCACTGTTCATGTAATATCTGGAATTTTTATTTCGTTTATTTCTGTAATAAACCCGATCTCGATCAGTTGATCCATATCCGTCTACTTAGTTAGACACATTATTATAAAATTTATCATTTTATGTAGATTTCCTTCACATAAATGATAGAATCTTTTAAAAGTTTATCATTTTATGTAGCTTACCTTCACATAAAATAATAAGTTTAGCCCCAAACCCTAATTTAGAATATGACTCGTCGTTGACAAGTCTGTGACGAAGCTGTGACAAGGCCCGGACAAGTCTGTGACGAAGCTGTGACAAGGCCCAGACAAGTCTGTGACGAAGCTGTGACAAGGCCAGACAAGGCTGTGACGAGTCTGTGACAAGGCCCAGACAAGGCTGTGACGAGTCTGTGACAAGCCCAGACAGGTTGTTGACAACCCAGCGCCAGTGAGCCCAGCAGCGCCAGCAGCTCGCCAGCCCAGAAACTCGCCAGCTTCAGCAGCCTGTCCGCAGCCCAGCAGCATGTGCTGCTGTCTTACCTCTTCAGCCCAGCGCCAGCCCAGCCCAGCGGAGTGTGCAGCTGCCTTACCTTCTTCAGCAGCTTCAGCCCAGCGCCATCTACAGCCCACCTTCAGCCCAGCGGATCCAACTTCCAAAAGCCGCTGCCCACGTTACACCTAGCGTTGAATGGGAGAAGATCTTCCGTAATTCACGCAGCAGAAGGCGTCCGTATCTCCCAGCATTTACATCTACAGATCTTCTGCTTTCCTTCCAGCCGTTACGCTCCTCTCCTTCCCTGTGACTGCTTCCTTCGATCTCCATCTGGACGTCTCAACTTGCTGCAATTTGGTGCTGTTCAATCTACAGGTGAGACAGCCCCTTTCCTTCTCTCATCCGTTTTCCTCCTTCCTCTCTTCTTCATTACTTGCTAATGGACGGAGATGATGCTCTACAGACTTCCTGGACCAACGCCTCACTCAGTGTCTGCACTCGACGTCTTCTAAACAATCGAGCTAAGAGAAGCCCTCCTGCACCTACAACCGGCGTACAAATTGAAGACTGGGCCAACCGTCCCTTACAATTCTGCGTGACACTACCAATCCAACAGCGAGATATATGTGTGTCTAGTCGGACCTCTCTTCCTATTCAGATCTAACTGTAAACGAGTAAGCAACACCTCTTTTCCCTTCTGCTCATATACAATAAAAGATATAATCCTAATCATTTCGGTTTCTCTCCTACACCTCTTGAATCGAACATCAGTTGGAGCCAAGAATTTTCTGTGTCACGTGGAAGCAGAAGAGGAGACGCTAATACTGGAGGCATCCCCAGTCCAGCCAAAACGAGATAGAACCCTGCTTAAAACAGCCAGTACAGCAGCCGCAGAAAGCCTTCTGTATAGAGGTAACGGAAAGGCTAATGTATGATCTTATGTGTGTGTGTACCGATTCTTTAGGACTGGAATGATGTGGTGTTGTAGTTCGGCCTTGAACATGGACTGGGTTGGTAATGGGTAGCTGCTGAGTTGTATAAACATAATGATAGAAACAAAGGACTGCTGTAAATGTAACACTTTTTCCTTCAGTTTTTAAGTTAGAAACTTCCCATTTTGTCGACCAATGTTTGAGAGTTTGAATGAAGATCCACCGTTGAAATTTTAATAGATGATAGATGGATATATGTAGTTTAGTATATTAAAATTTGAGAAGAAATGAACGGTCGGATTAGAAGTTATAAGCTTCCAAAGTAGGGTAGTTAAGCAGTTTTTGTAAACATTAGAATTTTGGCTAAGTATAGAAATTGTAAAGGGAGTAGTCAACTTTGAGAATTTTTATAAAAATAATGGATGAACAGTTTTGAGAAATTCTTTCTCTTGAGGGTAGATGAAACATCATAGATGATCTAGAGAATTATTTCGGAATTTTTATAAGCTTTTACGATTTTTATATTTGAAACCGAAGTTAGACCTTTACGACCTTTCGGAAAATAGGAAAAATGCCAGTTTGTAACCAAACTAAACTTTAGGAGTTAGAATATGACTTTAGGGTCTCGAATAGGAGTTTAGACATGAATTTCGGAAATTTTGGAAGTTCCGGGACTAAGGGTAAAATGGTCATTTTACCATAAATTAGTATTGTAATTAGTTATGTCCTATTACGATCTTCTATCTTAGAAGTCTTAGACTTCTAATTACTTTGGGAGCGTGCTAATGCACTTATCTCCTTTGACAGGCAACTGAGTTGCTACAGTTACAGAACGAGTTTGATTTACAGAGAATCGAGAATTGTAACAGGTAAGTCCTTTGGGCTTACTTAGCTGATTTCTAAATATGAGCATGAATGATGATAGTGGTGTGTGATTGAGATGTTTAGAGTTATAGGTTGTGATATATATTTACCGACCTATACTTGGCCTAAGAGTAACAGGCGGTGGCATTCTGCTCAGTTAGCTTGCGGGCGATGGGGGTTTCTTTAGGGACTAGTCCATACTCGGTTTGTAGTGATGCTACCGGCGGAGGTCAGTTAGACCTACACCCAGTTGGATAAGGAACAGAGGCAAGAACTGTTAATAGCTCTCGTGCCACAACTGTAAAATTGGATAAGATGAATCACCTAAATAATAGATAATAAACGGTTGAGTGCCAGCATGATGTTTGTTTATAATTTTTCTGCGTGTGTTTGTGCTGTTGTTATTCTACTTATATTTGGATAGTTAGCTAACAGTTGTTATGTTGTGTAGACTTACCACAAGTTAGAGCAGATGCCGAGTGATCCGGATGGTAGTGGTCAGCCGGGGTGTCGTACTTTTAGGACGTGTTGCAGTTTCTTTATTTGTGGGATTTCCAGTTGGACCTTGGTTCTTTTCTTTCTTTCTGTACGGTGTTATCTTATGTTTTCCGGCTGTCAGTTGTTCTGGTCACATTCATACATTGTTAAGATTTATTTTTTGATTTCTGGTTTTCCTTATCTGTGCCTTGTTGCAAGATCTTGTTAAGTTGTTGTCAAACTAAGGTCGGGACCCACTGTGCGGTCCTAACCAGTAACTCCCCGAGTTGTAAAATTTGGGGTGTTACAGTTCAAACCATGTATGCAAGTTTTTATATATAGAAAGGGCTACCACCACATCTCACTATCATACCTAGGACATCACTCCCTCATCAAGGTCACCATTCTCATTACCGTACCGGTGATTACCAATCATAAAATAATTTAAAACTATCTAATATTGATATATGTATATAAGTCCATATAGGATTCCAAAACAAGAAATTCCGACTATGCTCGCATCAATTCTCATAACATACCTCGGGTTATGTTAATATCAAAACCTATCAAAAAGGCATATTGATCCCGTGTTTAACTCCTTCTATTCCCATTCACTCACATGACAACTACTCGTTCACATTAGGGATGGAAATGGGTGCACAACCACCCGATCCAACCGGTCATCCTACCCGAATTCGTGGGTGAACATCCGACGAATTTCGGGTGGTGGGCGGTTGACGGGTAAAATTGACGTGTGGTGGGGTGGGTATGGGTGTAGGTACAACCACCCACCACCCGAACCGTCCACCACCATTCCACCCGCCCCACATCACCCGTATAAAGTATTTAGAAAATAAAAATGAAAAACCCAAAACACTACCCATTTAAATTATTAAAAATATAAAAACATAAAAATACTAAATTAGAGATATGACATTTAAATTTGTGGAGATTTGGCAATAGCGGTAATCTTGGACCCAAGGAACAAATTGGAATGTCTTGAATGGTACTTCAATAAGATATACGGAGATAAGGCATTTGTTGAGATTGAAAAGGTCAAAACTTTGATGTTGGATCTTTTGTATGAGTATCAAGATTTGAGTGATGATAATGAGGAGCAAGAATATGTCAGTTCAACTTTTAATGTGCTTGGGAAGAGACATACAATTTTTTATGATGATGATTTTGGTCAGCCTAAGGAAAGCCGGAAGAAGAAGTCTAGCGTAATCCATGAATTGGACTATTATCTTCAAGAAGTTGTATTACCTGATAGTAAAGATTTTGACGTTCTTAAGTTTCGAAATATTGATCTATTTTCGTAAGATCGCAAATGACATTTTGGTTATTCTTGTATCAGCGGTGGCTTCTAAAAGTGCTTTTAGTATGGGTGGATGAGTGGTGAATCCGCGTCGTTCTAGGCTCTATGGTGATACCGTAGAGGCATTAATGTGCTTACAAAGTTAGATTATGAGTGACTATGCAGATAACCATATTAATTATTTTTTTTTCTTATTTTTACTTTTGATATCTATTATGATTCTTTTTCTTCCTAATTTATGTTTTGCGCCCGATTCACAAATTGTTGATACTATATTAGAGGATGTTGATGTGGAAGATTTTGCCATAAAATCTTACAACAGAGTATGTATATAGTGTCAGGGGCGGCCACAGGATTTTTCAAGGGGGGGGGGGCGAACAAGTATAAACGAAGATAATATTATAATTTTTTTTTACTAGCAATAAAGGTTTCACTGCTGCAACATTAATCAATATTACAATAAAACAACGTTAAAAGTTAACCATTTCAAATTAGCGTTTCATGCTATAAGATAACTCAAGTGGACGCCAAAGGAGGTAAACCCAT
Source organism: Fagopyrum homotropicum (assembly GCA_033239125.1). Classification (NCBI taxonomy): domain Eukaryota; kingdom Viridiplantae; phylum Streptophyta; class Magnoliopsida; order Caryophyllales; family Polygonaceae; genus Fagopyrum; species Fagopyrum homotropicum. The sequence goes on along the minus strand of BSWB01000007.1, from coordinate 32,509,375 downwards.
CTTGCGGTTTGACATATTCTGATAATATTGAAGAATATCTTCATCATCAACGCTTTTGAAACTCTCTTTCTCAATAAAGCATACTAAAGAATCGGTGATATTTTCATCCGACATCTTGTTACGCAATTGAGACTTCACAATTTTCATTGCAGAGAATGCTCTTTCAACAGTAGCAGTCGCAACTGGCAATACCAAAACCAACTCCAAAAGGCGATATACTAAAGGAAAAACAGTGTGAATACCTCTCTCAACCATCCTGTATGCCACATCTCCTATATTTTTCAACGAAGAACTCCTGTTATCTTCCTTTATGTCATAAATCCATGTTGCCAATTAATCTTCAAGTACACTCAGATCATAACCAGAAAAGTCTTGTTGATAATGTTGGACAAGTCGAACTAGCTGAGACTTATTGAAATTGGAGAAGAAATCCTTTGGATGAGAATGCACCTAAATTACCTGACAAAATATTTCAACTCGAAAGTGGTGAAAGTTTGTGATAACACTTCCAACACGTCTTGCACTAAATCGACCCGGGACATTTTCATCCATTTTCAGAACGACAACATTATTCTTTTCACAAAAAACGTTGACAAATACTAAAAGTTCATTCCACCCATCATTCCTTAAATCTTGAAATTGTCTCCTACAGGTTCGTACCAGATTAACGGCTTCTAAAATATCTTGATCTTTTTTCTGCAAAACTTGTGACAAATAGTTTGTTATGCCCAAAATTCGTTTCATCAAGTGGACAATAAAAACAAACCGGTAACTCTCCATCTTCTCAACAAGGCCTTGAGTCATTCCCCGATTGGAATCTGAACCTCCATCTTCATGAATATTCTCAAGCACTTTGATAGTTGAGGACCACAAATGTAGAACACGGACAACTCCCGGCCGAGCCAAAGAAAGTTTTTGATGCTTTCCTCTCCCAGTTGAGATTTCTCCCGTTTCCAACATCTCCACCATCTTGTCATGTTGAGCTTGTCGGAACTCATCTTTTCTCTTACAAGAAGCTCCAACCAAGTGTGTGATTTGTGATAAGTACCCAAAGAACTCTTGTATTGGTTGAATATCATTTGAAATGGCAACAACAACCAACTAAATTTGATGAGCAAAACAATGAATATACCTTGCTGAGGGATTTTCATATAATATTAGAGCCTTCAATCCATTAAATTCATCTCATATATTAGAAGCTCCATCATATCCTTGACCTCTTAGTTTAGAGATACATAATCCATGCTCAGCAAAAATGACATCAATCCCTTTTTTCAAAGAACGAGCTTTTGTGTCACCAACATGAACGACTCCAAGAAACCTCTCTATGATTGCGCCCTTGTTGTTCAAACAGCTGATAACAATAGCCATTTGTTCCTTGATCGAACTATCACGAGCCTCATCAATCAATAATGAAAACACTTTGTCTCCAAGATCACTGATTATGGATTTCCTTGTCATTGCCCCACACGTAATTTCGAGATCATCTTGGATGCGATGACTAGTGAGTTGAGCATTCTTAGGTGCATTCTCATTCACCACATTTTCAACTTCAACAATCCGTTTACTAGACCAATTATGCATCTCCTTAAAATTCCCTATGTTGTCGGAGTCCATCGACTCTCTATGACCCCGAAATGGCAAACCCTGTAGAAGAAGAAATCTAACAATGTGCAGAGAAAATGTCAAACGAATACGATATTGAGCACCTTGAGTTGCATTTGCACCAGATACACATCTTGTCAAACTTTGTCTTTGATCTTTAAAGTTGGCAAATAAGATTCGAGCTTCATGGTGAGGACTTCCGACTAATCCCACATGTTCTCTAAACTTCTTATAAGCCTTCTTCCAATTAGAAAATCCTATTTTCACAAATGCATCATTCAAGTTTTTGTGTTTTGTCTCCCCTCTAAAGAGAAAACACCAAAAACAAAATGCCGTATCTTTAGAAACACTATATTCTAACCACTCGAAATCCTCAAACCACTTTGGCAAAAAATACCTCGACGTCTTCCCAAAGTTCTTCCGTGAAAATTCATGTGAGAGGGGTTGACAAGGACCTCTAACCACATACTCTCTCCTCACATCATCTCTAAGTGAAGGATCATACTCTTCCAAAGCTTTGCGCAATCCCGGATCACTAATAACTTTACTACTCATGTTTTCCATTCGAGGTTTTTTTCTCCCCTATCAACGCTAGTGAAACCACATCCACCATCAACATTATCATCATCAACTACGTTTCTAGCAAGACCCTCACTAATATCATCATCTCTAGCATTAGCAACACCATCAATAGTAACATCATCACTAGCAACACCATTCACATTTTGAGGTTTTGGGGGAATGGAAGACGATCCAATACTCAACAAGGGTCGCTTCTTTGCTCGAATAACAAATTTGTCCATTTCCTAAATAAATAACCCCTAAATTGAAAACGATTGCAAAGTCAAATAATCAAAATTGCAAAGTCACTAACAATTGCAAAGTCAAAAAAATCAAAATTTCAATACTCAACAAGGGTCGCTTCATTGTTACTATTAGTAAATCACTAACAATTGCAAAGTCAAATAATTAAAATTCCAAAAAACCCTAATTGAAAAATCTAACTAATGTACTATTATTAGGGTTAGGGAATAGATTCAAAAACCCCTAAATTGAAAGTCAAAGAGTGAGACACTTACGGATAAATCCGGCAGTTCCGTGGTCACTGGAGGCGGGTCGAGGCTGTCGAATGGTCGGAAATCAGCACAGCAGGGGCGTCGGGCGGCCGAGGCTGTCAACACTAGAGGCTGTCACCACCGGAGGCCAGCAGTCGTCGTCGGAATCGGAGGAGCAGTGGCGGTTGGCCACCACTGTCGCAGACTCGCAGGCGGAGCAGGGGCTCGCACTCGTAGTGGCTCAGGGGCGAGCACTCCGGCGTCGTTCTTCTGCTGCTGTATATCGCTGCCTTCGACTGTTCGACGCTTCTGTCGTTCAGCGCAAGGGAGAGAAGAGGGTTTTTTTTACCCGTTATTTGTTTCTGCGTTTTTCAGAAATTAAAAAAAAAAAAATTTTTTTTAAAGGGGGGTCGATCGACCCTGCGCGCCGCCCCTGTATAGTGTATACGTTCTACATTCAAAACTTAAGTCATTTTAAATTTGATGTTCTAATTATTGGTTTTGATCATTGTATTATTTTTGGTTGTTGAAGTGGATCGCTAATTGAGCCCTAAAGGAGTTTGATTGTAGTACATGTTGATTTACATTTGTTGTATCCAAAAATATTGCACTTATTTGCATAGTTTTGTACTAATTGGAATTCATTTTTCACATTGGTTTGTAATGTTGGATAATGTTCCGTAATTTAGTAGATTTATAATTGTGTTACTTTATAATATAAATTTACTTTATACATGTAATTGTTTAAAACTAAAAGATATACTACACAACACACACCCGATTATTTCACCCGAACACCCGGTGGGTGATGGGTGGGTGGGTGACGGGTGAAGTGTTAGGCGGGAGGTGGGTGAGGGTTTAAGTAAGGTGGACGGTTGGTGGAAGTGGAACTTCCACCCATAAACCGATCCATTTATGTTCCTAGTTCACATAAACTATCATAATCCTCATCATATCATATTGTCGGTTAATATCACTAACTAGGTTTTTTAACAATATTGTTCGATAAAGTAGGTTCATAGCATAATCTCATTTATTTAATATACCCCTGATAGAGTAACAGTATAAGTCAATTAGAGTGCTAAAAAATAGAGGGTATACAAAACAAAAGCAAATAAAAAGAGTCTACTTCACCAAATTGTTTCTTAAAAATATCTAAGTTACAACTTAGTCAGTCTATGTTGGTTCGGTTCGGGTTTGTTTTAGGTCAGATAGTCTTCAGTTATTGGTCGGTTTTGCTTCAGGTTCAGGTATACTTCAAGTTGGGTATGTTTTGGGTTTGGGTATATTTTGATTCGGGTATATTACAGGTTCAATTTGAATTAGGTCATCTTGAATCGGGTCTTGATTCTCCTTTTTCTAAATATTGGGTTCGGACGGGTCGGATCAGACCTGACTGCTCTACTTGAGAATATTCTGAATATCGTAATCTTGCAAATTTGGGCCTATTAGTACGTTGATTACTGGGTTGCAAATTTGGGCTATAGCCCAAAACATAACATAGGGGGATCCAAGATCTTTTAATTTTATTTCTGTTCATCCTTTGAACAACCAATCACATGTCAACTATAAATATATCTAATTAATAATTTAAATTGTGAAGATCAAACATAGTAGATATTTAGGGCCTGTTCGGTGATGGGTGATTATGGGGATGAAAGGCAGATTATAAGATTATGGGAATTAAATTGAAATTTTTCTTTAATTTTTTAGAGGTAGATTATTTGGATTATGAGAAATATGAGGATGAAATTATCATTTTACCTTAATCTTATGGATGGCCAAAGGTGGCCTTAATTACGTAGAAATACAAATCAGTTCCTAGATACATGATGTACGTAGCAGTACTTTGCTAAGTACAAGAGGAAAAAAGGAATCCAAATAATATATCCTTATCCTTACAATACTAAAAGTATGAATCTTTCTTATAAATAGTCCATATGCAATTTTACCCCTACTATTTTGACGCCAAATGACCAAAATAACCTCGTCGGTGGTTTAGTGATGTGTCGCTTCCTACCTTTGCCAAACGTTCACCTTCACCGCCTTTCACCGCCTATCTCCTTCGCTAACCTTTTTCCTTCTCCTGCCGCTTATCAGAGGGGATTTTTGTCTTCCGAAGGACGTCTTCTGCTTCTTCGCGGTAGATCGACTCCCTTATCGACTACCGCCTATTAGGTATGCTATTGAACCTCCTCTCTCATTTCCTTCTCCGTCTTATTCTCTTTCGTCATCATTGGCCTTCGTCCTCTCTACCAGTTTAGGGTTTCAAACCATGTTCTTTGCATCCCTCTCTTCTTCATTGCTTTGACAAAACCGTGTTCTTCTCTATGGTAGGTCTCATTTGAGCTATCAACCACATCGCCATCTTCCTCCCCGCTGCTGCGATTTCATGGTCAGTTAAGGTATATTTCGTTTATTTATTTCCTTATGTTTCCAAATCTTTGGATTTGCTTTGGTGAAGTAGAGACGAGATCGCGTCTCAAACGAATCGCCGCCGGATAGGAGCCATCGTGGAAGAAGAGTCGGCGTTTCGCCGCCATCCTCGTCGTCAATGCCCCAAGAGAAATCGCGTTTGATATCCCCAACCCTCTACGGTGCTCTCAACACTCTCAGATCCCAGGTAATACTCTTCGTTCTTCTTCTCTCCAACCAGTTCTCAATCCAAGTAATCAATCTTCATTCTTTCAATGAGTTTGCTTATTTGTGATGTATTTGGAGTTTCAGATATATGCCAGATTGTTGTCCTCTTACATCTTCCCCTAAATTGTGCTTTGCAAAACTGCATTTGGGGAACATACATGAGCCTATAAGACCCTAACCCTAGACGAACGCGTCCATGTATAATCAAGGTTCTTCCTCTGTCCTTCTCAATTTCCTTGTCACACCTTATATAATTTTTACTCAAATTATCTTTGCTAATACTAAAAGTATGAATCTTTCTTATAAATAGTCCATATGCAATTTTACCCCTACTATTTTGACGCCAAATGACCAAAATAACCTCGTCGGTGGTTTAGTGATGTGTCGCTTCCTACCTTTGCCAAACGTTCACCTTCACCGCCTTTCACCGCTTATCTCCTTCGCTAACCTTTTTCCTTCTCCTGCCGCTTATCAGAGGAGATTTTTGTCTTCCGAAGGACGTCTTCTGCTTCTTCGCGGTAGATCGACTCCCTTATCGACTACCGCCTATTAGGTATGCTATTGAACCTCCTCTCTCATTTCCTTCTCCGTCTTATTCTCTTTCGTCATCATTGGCCTTCGTCCTCTCTACCAGTTTAGGGTTTCAAACCATGTTCTTTGCATCCCTCTCTTCTTCATTGCTTTGACAAAACCGTGTTCTTCTCTATGGTAGGTCTCATTTGAGCTATCAACCACATCGCCATCTTCCTCCCCGCTGCTGCGATTTCATGGTCAGTTAAGGTATATTTCGTTTATTTGTTTCCTTATGTTTCCAAATCTTTGGATTTGCTTTGGTGAAGTAGAGACGAGATCGCGTCTCAAACGAATCGCCGCCGGATAGGAGCCATCGTGGAAGAAGAGTCGGCGTTTCGCCGCCATCCTCGTCGTCAATGCCCCAAGAGAAATCGCGTTTGATATCCCCAACCCTCTACGGTGCTCTCAACACTCTCAGATCCCAGGTAATACTCTTCGTTCTTCTTCTCTCCAACCAGTTCTCAATCCAAGTAATCAATCTTCATTCTTTCAATGAGTTTGCTTATTTGTGATGTATTTGGAGTTTCAGATATATGCCAGATTGTTGTCCTCTTACATCTTCCCCTAAATTGTGCTTTGCAAAACTGCATTTGGGGAACATACATGAGCCTATAAGACCCTAACCCTAGACGAACGCGTCCATGTATAATCAAGGTTCTTCCTCTGTCCTTCTCAATTTCCTTGTCACACCTTATATAATTTTTACTCAAATTATCTTTGCTAACTATATATTTATCGATTTGTCTGTTTCTCTCATTCCCTTGTCCATTGATAACAGCATACTTAACCTTCTTCCCCAAGTAAGACTCAAGTTGTCTCTTTCTCTGTAATAAATTTATTTGCTTGATGTTTACAAATTTGCCAGCCATCGCCGCCTAAGCCGCTCCATCTTTCTCAATATCCGTTCGGATCCTCCTTGAGTGAATCTGAAACAGAATAAGTTCGTCTCTCTCACCCTTGCTTCAATTTCTTACAGTTTTCAATAGTTCGTACTTGTAAGACCTTTGATGATATTTGGAATTTACTTACTAATATTAAATTTTGATGTTTCAGTTGCCTTTTCTGTAGGTAGAAGGAGCAAATGAAAAGTTTATTTTTGATATCTGGAATCAAATAAAAATTTTGTCTTCAGGATCGATATGGATTTCATCAGAATTGAAGGCTCTGAAGGATGATTGTGATCATTTTTATTGCTTTCCACCGGGTCATTTCTACTTTACCAAAACTGCTTGTCTTCAACGTTGGTACAACCCTCCATGGTTCTCTGAAGCTGTCCATGCTTGCAGTTCAAATAGTTCAATGAAGATTTTGCAGAGTTTCAGGTATTTACTGGTGTGCTTTTACAATGCCTTAATTTTTCATAATTTTGAATACTATTACTCATGTCTAATATTTGTAGGTAACTTTCTTTCCACAATGATTTATGCCTTCTTGCTCATGCTACTGCTTTATGTCTCTCCATTTTTCTGATGAGCTTTCACAGCAACGAATGATGTATCGTTTGAAGTCATCATCATGTGTGTTGCAGTTTAATTTTGGTGCACCCTGTTATCGATCGCAAGAAACACTTTAAGCTTTACAAAATCAGAAGTTTGAGTTATGAATATAATCAATAAAGTTGAGAAATGTAGTTGAGTAAAATGGATAAATAAGAGGAAACTTACAAAAACTGTTGTCTCAGAACTGCAAACTAATGTCTTCTTCATCATGATTCCATTGCAGTCCAAGTCCAAGTAAAAATATGATTAGGTTTGTGCTTTTAATGTCAGCAGATCTCAACCTTCAAAGTTATTTTGTTTTTTGGAAATTTATACTGAAGTTGTTGAACCATGTTGAAATTCTCAATATCATGATGTCTAATCTCTTTTCCGTAAATTTACTGCCTATCTCATTACTACCATTATTTCTGATTTGTTGTCATCTTTCTGTACAGGCTCTGAATAAATGGGGATACTACCCACTTATTCTCTTTGGATCATGGGCTTTTGGCACCATAAACCGCATTCATGATCTCATATAACCAGAAAATAAAATCTTTTGACTCTCATTTGTTGACGTTGGGACGTCTGCGCTGATGGTAACTTTTTGTTTAGTTGTTTTAATACTTTTTGAGTGTTATTTGGGTGTTCATTGGAGTTATTTACCAGATATCATGCCAGACAGAGTCATCTGCTTTTACGTTATAATTTTACATCAAATATTGAAAAATGAGAAGCTACTATTGCCACAATTTTAAGCATAATCTGTAAGAAGCAATAGAACTGTGATATCCTTAAGATAATCTATTGTAGTCATTAATAAATTATTTCACACCATGATATTTAGATACCTTAAGTTGATCACTCTCGCCCTCAATCATGCTTCCATAACTACGTAGCATCTGGAATGATTGCTCAATCTGCAGGATTAGTTCCCACTTTGTCATACTTATAGGACCCACCTCCAGATTCAATGGCAGTTGGTTCACAGTCTCGTTTATTTTTCTCTACTCAATGTACTCATACTTGGAGTTTATCTTGCTACTCTTTATGTATAAGTTGTGAATTCTGTAGCTATCCACATCTTTATGTCTTGCCGTACATAAACATATCTATTTGTTTCTGATATAGAAATTATGCTGATAGATTCTAATTTTCTTGGATGTTTGTTGCCACGAGCTTATAAGGTGCACGCTAAGAGGCTCATTTTTCCTCATGGCATAGCAGCCATTATTATTCTGAAGGCACTGAAACTACAGTTTCAATATCTTATGCAGGCATTCTTGCTGGGTAGAACACATGTCACTGGACAATGAATCTGGATTGGATAATCCTGGTATAAGAGTGAGACCCCTTGGTGGACTTGTTGCTGCAGATTACTTTGCCCTTGACTGTTTTGTTTGGGCAGTGCTAATTGCAAATCTGGCATGCATTGGTTATGAGGAGAAGAACATATATGGCTTCATATGAGGTATACTTCAATTTGTTGGGTTTACATTGAATAAAGTGGCCTGGTTTCCTGAACCCTTGAAAGGAGTCTTACCAAATATAAGCTCGTATAGGAATATTCCAAAAGTCCACCAATCAACTGCACTACCATGTCCTTCACCTTTGATGATCTCAGGGGCCAAGTGCTCATGGGTACCCACAAATGAAATTGATCTGGCCCCAGTTGGCTCGGCAATGAGCACGGGTAGTGGCCTGACCTGGTTTCCCACATCGTTCTTTGGCTTCCGCTCTTTCTTGGATTTGCTAGAGAAAAAGGGGGGAGAGAAACAACTTGTGGGGGCCACACATGATGGTTGTACAAGAAGGCTCAATGTAGTCAGGTTGAGCACAGTAGCCTGAGCTCTTCTTTAAGGCCTCAGCCTCGGATGATGAGGATTTATAAAGCATTCCTACCATGAAATAATGCGCCCAAAATCGAATGTCTCCAATAACATTCAAGTAGCAACGCAAAATAGCATTCCTACCATGAAATAATGCGCCCAAAATCGAAGGTCTCAAATAACATTCAACTAGAGACGTGTCCGACTTCAAGAAACCAACGTGCGCGTCCGCCGTTTGTATTAAAGTATGCCGCTTCTACAAATATATCAAATATAAATTTTATCCTATACAACAAAATTAAGTTTCATCCAACATATGACACGAACTCAAATCACGACGCGCGCGCGTAGCGCGTGTGTTCTCGACTAGTATGTATATATATATATATATATATATATATATATATATATATATATATATATATATATATATATATATATATATATATATATATATATAAACCGCTCTTACCATGTGAACATGTAAACCCCGAATATATGTGGTTATATCGCCGAATATATATATATATATATATATATATATATATATATATATATATATATATATATATATATATGTGGTAAACCGCTCTTACCATGTGAACATGTAAACCCCGAATATATGTGGTTATATTGCCGAATATATGTGACTATACCGCCGAATATATAAAGTCAGATCCGGCGAATATTTCTTCCATTAATAACACGATTTGTTTTCTTTTAATATCACGTAATCTCAGCCATCTATTTAATGATCTAACGATATAATTTGTTCTCATTGTACATAATAAGAGTTGTTTACATGGGAGTCAACCTCTATATATGTTGAAGTACTTTTGCAAACTATCCTTTCAACTAATATAAATGAGTAGGAAAAATAGGTTTGAAAATAAATGCTTTCAATTAATGTCGGGATGACTCTCCTTTTTAAAAATATTTTTCGACTGTGATAAATGATAATCACATGTCTATGTTGTTTGTGGTTGTGTTTGAGGTTTCTGCAGATCCCTCATCTAGGTGGAAACGTTACGGATTCACATTTTTGCAAGAGGTATAATATCCCGACAGCGAGACACCGTGATAGTTTCATCTATCCCGTATCCTTTTCATGTTTTGTCAAGTGTTCCCGCATTTTTTCATGGATTATTTGTTTTGACTTTTTGAGTTTTTTTTTTTTTTTTATCATTTGTTTGTGGTGTTCATAACATATTTTTCTTTTTGATTTTTGTTATTTGTATAACGGTTTGCCCATGGTTAGTTTTATAGAATCTCGTTATGTGCATGATATAAAGAGGACTCACATCGTTTGCAGTGAGAGCACAGGACGAGGCAATTTTAAATTGAAATTTACAGTGGAAGATTACTTAACACTGAAATTGCAAAGATTGAAGCATTATACAAGATACAAGAGCCACATTTCACGGAAGAGGCTATATCACTTACTGGAATCTGATTCATCAACCACGCTTCATGTTTCACTCTAATTATATTTTAATTACTACCGTTATACTAATCAATCTGTCAAGTCCACCGACCCTACACACTTATATAATAGCTTATGTGTCCGTTTGGTTTTCAAGTCGAATTCGAACTTAACCCAAATTTTGAATCAGCTTAAAAATATGCGTATACTTGAGACATGAACGAGTCTAATCCAAATTTTTTGAAAATTTGAGCCGAGCCCGATCTGAGCTTGACTAGCTCGCAAATTTTGGTCTAATTTGATCACTAAACGTGAACATGATCCCCGTAAGGTGCGGGTAGATTGAAGACCAAAGGCAAAGACATCAATGTTGATTGAGTGAATAGAGCATTATATGATATGGTTGGTCTTATAAACTGTTACATAATTTATTGGGCTCAACTTAATGGCAGAAAAGAAAAGGCAGTGTTTTTTTTGTAGCAAAAAAGAGATAAATTTATGTACAAGTATATCTTACCTGTGGGGTAAAATGCAGGGGTGCAAGGTAAAAAGTGGGAGAGTAACATGTAGGCCTTGCCTATCATCTTTACTGTTGGCATTTAGAATTTGGTAAGTAAAAAAATATCTGATGGAGACACAAAGATTTAACCTTTTATTCCTCTTTTCTTGGCTTAATGATATGGTTCGGGACAGGACAGGAAGTGGTACAGCCCCAAATCCCATATCCAAACATCACCTTTTTTTAGTTAATATTTTTTTTTATTTCTTCTTCATTAAACATCTTTCAGTTTCTAATCTTTATTTTGTGTTTGATGTTGTCTCTCAAATTTGTGATCATAATAAGATCGAGATCGTGATAAAATCTTTGTTATTTAATTTCCTACATATTACTAGTTATTATCTTGTAAAGCTTATATAAGGTTATCATAATATGAATAAGAGTGTGATTCTACTTCCACCATTCGTGATCTTCAACACCATAATTTATCAATTACTCATATTCCTCTCCTTTATACAAAAACAATCTTCCATTTTTTATTGGAATCGAACCCGTTTATTACATGTGCATATAATTTAGTAATTGTTAAGCTTGTTTTCTGTATTGACTTGATATTTTTAGCAAAAAGGCAGATATAAAATGGTAAAGTACTTAACCGTCTACACAAGTAGGTAACTGGAATTTCACTACGCTTATTATTTAATACAATGGTTTAACTTCCACTACATATGTCATACACGTAATTTTGTGGCTTGCGGATTCCACTCCAACTGATCAATTTATAATTAAATAAAATATATTCATACGTCTACTAACTTTTTTTTAATTTATTGAAATGGTGGATTCTGTTAAACTTAGGTATCAAAACAACGAAGTAGGACATGTTTAGTATCACATGGATTTACATTTAGATTAATCTACGGGGAGGTTATTGGAAATTAATCTTTAATAATCTTGGGGAGGATTTCATTTTGAAATTATTTCCACCACATCTATTTTAATAATCTAATCTATAATCTTCATCTAATATCAAACACTCAACATATATAACACGCTCTTATTTAATCTAAAGAAATACCCTCCCGTTTAATATCAAACACACCCTTCTTTATCATGGATTTGACAACTTTGAACTTTCCAACTATTCCTACAACATTATTATGATTGGATCGAGCACAAATACAAGGGTATGTTTGGGTTCATTGTAGCCCATTCCAGTTCAAAATTAATGAGCGGTAAGAAACTGAAGAGTTTATGAACTAGATGCTTGTTTATTTCATTGATAAATTATTGTTTATATAGAAATATATAAAGGTGCGAAGCAGTAAACTAACAAATAAAGGTATAAGCCCAATATACTCTAACACTTCCCTCAAGTTGGAGATGTGATTCAACAACTCCAAGTTTGAACATAGAAACTTGAAGTTTTTGGTTTTTGACGCTCCTTATTACTTGCACTTTAGTCTTGAGTGTAAAATTATTGTTGGAACGAAGAGATGCAAGAAGGACTTGATGGATATCCCTCCCTTCATTGATCTTTGTTTTGTTTGCGTCGATATGATGTTGGTAGGCCCTAGGACACGGGTAGATTAGCGTCATAGGGTAAGTTGAGCCTTAGGACGTAGGTAGATTAATGTCCTAGGGTAGGTCGGGCCCTAGGAAGCATGTATATTATTGTCCTAGTGTAGGTCGGGCCCTAGGATGCGAATGTATTATCATTCTAGGGTAGATCGGGCTCTAGGACTTTTAGATTAGTGTCCTAGGGAGTTGATACGAAGGGATGAAATGAAGACTTGATGGACACTCCTCCCTTCTTTGGTCTTTGTTTTGTTAGGTTGACGAAACATCATGCCGGTAGAGTCACCTTTAGGGTGTATGTAGGTTTGCATGATAGCCGCCACCATCACTGCCGGCACAACTAGGGTTTGTGTTTGAGGGTTTGTTTAGGCGGAAGCGTTGTAACAACCCAAATTCTCAGTACTCGGGAAGCTACTGGTAGAGATGACAATTGATCGGGTGGTGGGTGGATGACCCAATCCGCCACCCGACCCGCGAGGAAATTTCATCCACCCCACCTGACCCGCCACCCGCCAAACCCACCACCCGCATCCAACGGATGAAGCGGGTGGATCGGGTGATATTCGGGTGTTCTACGCATTTCCTTTAAATCGATATTAAACTCGGATTTGAATGCGGAAAATTAATAAAAATAAAAATAAATTCAATCCGAAAAAGTCTTATCCATAAAAAACATGATAAATATAAAGTCAACACAAATCATCCAAGTGGAAATATTATAAGAAGTGTTATAAGTTTAAATTCTTGAAAAATAGAGAAATTTAGCAATACATAGCATACAATAAGATCATACTAGGACCTGAATAAATGTACAAATTTTGCTAAACAATCACGTAAATCACCAATTTATAAATCAAAAGGAAACTAAAGATCATTAAACGAGTAAGCGGTTAATAAATTTATAACGGGTGTAAGCGGGTGAAACGGGTCGGATGGGTGGACGGATGATGGATCGGGTGATGGGTGGATGAAAGGTCCATCCGAATCCGACCCGATCCATCACCCGCTTCATCCACCATCCGCTTTCACCCGCTTCATGTCGGGTTTTCACCCTTTTAATATGGATCGGGTTATCGGATGTCCGTTGGGTTCGGATGAAATTGCCATCCCTAGCTACTGGTTAGGACCTCACAATAGGTTCCGACCTTAGTTTGACAATAACTTTACTAGGATCTTGCAACAAGGCACAAACGTATTTAAAACCTTTTTGAAAACGTCAAATAGTATTTACATGAATGATCAACACATGACAGCCTTACAAAACATAAATATATTAATAACATGCATGTTGAACGGAAGACTCCCCGTTTCCATCTAATGAGTACGTGGACCCGACTGACCATCCGTCCCAGATCTTTCTGCAACTGTCTATCTCTACAAAATCTACAACACAGATAAACCGTTAGCGAACAATCCAAATATAAGTAGAATAAAAATAGCACAAACACAACTCATGCAAAAATAAAACAATCATCATGTTGGCACACAAACCGGTTATTATCTGATAGCTTAGGTGATTCACTTTATTCCGTTTTAAAGTTGTGGCACGAGAAATCTTAAGATTTCTCGCCCCCGTTCCTTATCCAACTAGTGCAGGTCTAGCACACCTCCACCGGTAGCATCGCTACAAACCAAGTATGGACTAGTCCCTACAGAAACTCCCAGCGCCCTCGGGCTAACTGAGCAGAATGCCATCGCCTGTTACTCTTAGGTCAAATATGTAGGTCGGTCGATAATTAATAATAAGTACGATTATAAACACATCATTCAAACATCACTATCATTATTCACACTCATATCTAGAAGCTAGCTAAGTAAGCTCAAATGACTTACCTGAATCAATCTCGACTCTCAAATCTCAATCCGGTTAGCAACCGTAGATTACTCAATTGCTTGTCACAAGAGGCAAGTGGATCAAAACATTTCCCATACACTTAGAAGTCTATGAATTCTAAGATGTAAGATTCTAACAGAAGAGAAATTACTAAAGTACCCTCCTAGGGTAGAATGACCATTTTACCCTTGGTTTTTTAACATCCAAAAATCCTCTAAAATATGTCTATCCTCTTCTTTGGGACATAATATCATATTCTAACTTTTAAGAATGAGTTTAGGTAGAACTAGAAGAAACACACACTTTCCTCACTGCTCAAAAAGGTCACTAGGATCCAACTTTAGCCTATGATACGAGCCCCGAATAAAAATATAAAAATTCTAACAAAAATCTCTAAGTCTTCTATGCTATGCACTCCATCCATAGAAGCAAGAATTTCCCAAAAATGCCTAATAAATACTTCTACACAAATTCCCAAAGCGATCTCCACGAACACAAAATTCTAAACCTAGCCAAAATCCCTTATTCATACAAACTATGCTTATACCTAACTTCTGGACATCACAAAACCGGATTAAACCAACGGATCGCTCTCAACTTTTACCACATGCTACTATACATATTCATAAACAACATATCTAAAATTCAAGTCCAACAAAGGTCAATAACCCATCTAAATCTATCTCACAAAACGGCATCACAAGCAGTTTTTTTCTCAACACTTACAATATTTCAGCACATCCTAAAAACTGCATGAGGAACCAACTTTGGAGAACCATATCTCCTAAACTATAACTCGGAATACTTTAAAATTTCAATATATTATACAATACAGTTCCAACTATAACATATCCAAAAATAAGCAATAAAGGAGGAGTCTAACTTACCCAAATCTGGATCACAAAACTGTATCAACATGCAACTTTTCCAACACTTAGAAAATTCAGCAAACATTCAACAAAACTACACACGGTCTCAACTTTGAAAAATCATAACTCCTAAATCACTCGCTGGATTTCTCCCAAATTTTGATATATTCTACTATAAAATCTTAACTATGACATATCCAAAGTTCAAGTCTAACCGAGGAATATAACCCAATCAATTCTGTACCACAAAATTGCATCACAAGCAGCGTTCTTAATAGTTAGGCAAAATTCAGCACAATTTATAGACTGCTCAAGGTCTCTACTTTGGGACACCATAGCTCTTAAACTGTAACTCAGATTCCTCTCAAATTTAAGTATGTTCAACTAAGCAATATCGACTATAACATATCCGAAATTCAGCAACAACCGACGAGAATAGCTTACCCAAATCTGGACCTGAAAATGGATGCCCGACTCAGCTTGGAAACTCTAAAAATAATGCAGTCCTTAAGATGGGTCTTAGGTTGTTCTGAGAGAGTCAAAGGAAAATAGAAGCATCCATCAGCAAGCAAGAGATATATATATGTAAACATATGGAAAGGAAGGAGAGGATGGCACTCACGTTCATAACCTTGTCTGAAGCTAAAGAGGTCCAGAAGGAGGCTGTTGTGCACAACCCCAGGGGGCTGGAATGCGACCAGGGCACTAGGGTGACACACCTGTGGTGAGAGGGTCTAGAGGCGCGAATGTCGTCCTATGGTGGTGCACCCACGACTGAGGAGATTTGTTGTTGCTTTGCCGATGCGTGGCTGGAGCAGGGAAGGCGACTCCCATGGTTGCTTGTTGTCGATGAAGAAGAAGGATGGGTTGTTGCTGGAGGTTGCCGGCATGGTGACAACGGGGGAGGAAGGAAGGGGAGGTGGTTGTCGTCGGCGCTGGCGCCGGCTTGGCGTGGAAGAGGAGGCGAACGGTTAGGGAGAGGTGTGAGGAGAAGAGAGGCGTGGTTGGTTTCACATGAGAGCAAGAAGGAGGAATGTAAGAAGGCTGATGTCTCTAACCCTAATGAGCCCGGATGGTCTGTTCCTGACGAGCCCAGCTGGTATGTCATGACGGGCCCAGATGGTATGGTTCATGGGCTGAAACTTGGCTTCTCATATTGGATAAAATTTTAACAACGGATTAAGAACACCTAGATTGGATTTGCGTACTTTATGTGAGTAGAGTCCTCACATAAAATAATAGAAATGTCGAAGAACTTGGTGTCACATAAATGACAACAATGACGGAAAGTCTAAACCGGTCGAGTTCCGGTTTGTCTCAGAATTAAATGAAAATTAAATTTTCAGATGTTACAAGCGTGTTTAGGTACCGTAGGCTTTGATACCGTGAAGAGATTTATGAAATGAAAGCTTGTTTATTCCATTTATCAAGTATTATTATATAGACAAATATAAAGGGACAAAATAGCAAACTAACAAATAAAGAATAATCTTAGTTTGACGACTTTGTCCGTTTGAAGGGATGGGAATGAAAACGGAATGCTTGAGGTCATACCCGATGCTTTCATTGTGAAATAAAAATTTAATTTTCTAAAATCTTGCTTGTAATCCTAGTTTTTGCAAATTATCTTTTGATATTTAAATTATTTATAGTAGGGGTGTTAATTTGGTCCGGTTCCTAATGGAACTGAACCAGAATTTAGCGGTTTGGTTCGGTTCCTAAAATTATTTTGCTGATTTGTTTTGGAACCGGACCGTTTACATACGGTTTGGTCCAGTCCGATTCAAAAAAAGTTTTAAAACAAAAAGGTTTGTAAGCGTTTTAAATACAAAAACGACGTTCTCCGGTTCTCACTTCTCACTTATCCGTCTCGCTTACTTTTTAATGTTACTTTTACATAGCTTAGGCCCTAGGGTTTCTTTCTCGGATCTCGCATCTTGTCGTTCCATCGTCGCCCATCTATCACTGCCCATCCGGTCCGGTTTTTATGTTCTTCACTTCTTCTATTCAGTATTAATCGGATTATTTTTCTACTCTTTTTCTTGTATTCAATAATCATTATTGACGGATTAACCTCATCTTCTTCTTCGACGAGGGTTCTTCGTCTTCTGTTTGCCGGTAAGTCCTCATTCCTCTACTCTCTAACCTCATCTTCCTCTTCCATCATCGTCTTCTAATCCTTCTCACTTTACTGTAAATATACAAAATACTGAAAATAGTGAAATATTGAGATTGTGGGACAGATTAACAACCCTATTGCAAACTGAGACAGATTTTTGTATACACTTCTTCTATTATCCCTATTGCAAACAGAGATAACTTTATGTGAAACAAGACCCTAGTACAGACGATGCCACAATGAGATAAATATGAGAATTTGTAATCTATTTTACCACAAATTGTTCCACTGTGTTTTGTGATTTTCAGTTACATGTTAGTAATATCATTATGCTAGTATGAGGAGGTCGTTGGCATATGTTGCAAACATCTCTTCAAAATGTTCAGTGAAGCCTTAATTCTATCTCCATAAGGATAAAGAAGTGAAAGAGACCCTATATCTCCACATTTTGGCTCCTAGAGATGGATTCTGCTGAATGAGTTTTCTTGTAGATCTCAAGCATAAATTCATTCAAAGAATTCAACAATCCTATAGATCGAGTATATAGAATGAATATGTCATTACATAGAACAAGAGTGCATATATTGTAATAAACTCAAATATATAGAAACATATGTAACTGAATATGTTGATATATATGGATGTAATAAAGCATTAATCACATGAGAGAATATGATTATTTTGTTCTTCACTTTTTCTATTTATTATGAACTAGAAATACCTTTCAAATGAACTAGAAATACTCAAACAATCAAACTACCTTACTTTTTCAAACTTCAATGACCTTTAAATTGGAGATCTTGTACTTTTGTTGATTGATATTTCCTTTTAAAATTTAAGTTATGTGATTCCACTAGGTTCAAGTGACTTCTTTCAGTATACAGTAAAGTTCAAACTACCTTAACTGAAATTTTAATTTGTAATTTAGAGGTGCATAATGTCTGAATAATCTAGGATTATAACTGAAATTTTAATTTGTATTTTATAGCACATTCTTCATACCCAAACTTACTGAACATCAACTGAGTTTCCCCTCCCCATCCCTCAAGTCTAACCAAAGGCACATATCAAAGGAGTGCAATGCCTCCTTAATAGAAGTAATCTACAATGACAAAAATATCACTAATATGAATAATGCAGATATGTCTCATTTGAAAAATCGGTATGTGTGAATTTTTAGTGCCATATATATACCCCCGCTTCTTGAAAGTTTGCTGCTCTTGTTTGTGTTCTTGTGTAGTGTAGGGATCAATAGAAGAAATTTATCTACCGGAACAAATATGAGCTCAAGTTTTTGGGGATAATATGTGGTATTTTAAAATACATCATAACTTTATCAACAAACGCAATGAATGGTTGTTGTTGTTGTTGTTGTTCGATTCTCTCTTGGAATTTAACCAACTTGAAAAGTGTTGTTTTAGTCTATTCAAAGGATGCTGGTTGTGTAGAACAATGATGATACTAGATGCTAAATCCTGTTTCCACCACAGGCAGAAAGCTTGGCGAGAACAAAGTCTATCCACAATAATATTCGGAAAAATGAAGACTAATTCATACAATTTACAGAAGTTGATTGTACCTGCTATCTATCTCTTTTGCCTTTGTAAGATTTCTTCTGTTTGTTTTCCTTTGCTCTTTCGCATGTCTAAAAATCCGATACGGCAACTGGACATCTTTGCCTGTTTGAACAATAGGATTGGCTCACTCATGATCAACAACCTATCTCCTCCCTTTGTGGAGAGTGAGTTGAGTAGCTCAGAAAAACAAAAACAACTTGAACAAATGAAGAGGTTTCTCAACAAGACTTGTAAGTATTGTTTCATCTTCTTTGAAATTGTCCTATACTATTTTCAATGTAGTTATGTTCATATGGTAATGGTGTATTGGCATGTAACAAACAATAATTGTGAAAAAAATTCGAAGTCAATGCAAAATTTCAGTTGCTTAAAGCTAAATCAAAATAAGAGTTTGGATCGGCAAAGCATCCCATATATGACTATAATATTCTCTAGTAAATTAAACATGGGAGAGAAGATGAGTTATATTATTTTTATGATAACAAATGAAATTTTAAAATAGTGATCGGTTCCAAAGCTAGTAATATGCTTAAGAGAATAAAATGTTGGTTTGACAAGGGACATAATAAGTTACAGGGTTATGCGCTAATCACCCCTATGAAAATGGAAAACCATAATTCCACTATGATGACTAGTTTAAAGCATGAACCATGGGTAGCAACAAAGGGACCACTACCTTCCCACAAAATATAGTACATCAATGAAGATCGCCTTCTGGAACTGTAGAGGCATGAGGAAGAAAATTTTCTGAAGAGACATCAACCTTACGTGCAAAAACGAACACATCCAAATGATTATGTTTGCCGAAACTAAAACAAGTGTCGAACCCGAAGAAAGATTATGGAAAAACTCTGGCTTTGATAAAATTATTTTTATCCCGGCTATGAGATATAGTGGACGACTATATCTCCTATGGAAGGAATATCAACTACATAATAAAAAAATCAAAATTATAAAATCAAATGACAGGTTTCTAATTATTCAACACACAAATCTGAGCAAGAAGTTTGAAACTATGATCATTTTTATTTATGCTCCTCCAAATGAGCAAATAAAAAATGGATTTTGGTCATTATTATCGAGTGAAATGACTGTTATAAACAAACCGATTATATTGATTGATGATTATAATGAATTGTTGAATCCTTCTGATAAAAAGGGGGGGGGGTTGTCCAACTAACTAAAAACAAATATGATAGGCTACAACAAATTTCCCAACAATATAGTTTATTTGATCTCCCAACTAAAGGGAATGATTTCATGTGTTTAAGAAAAAAGATGGCGACAATACACTTTCGAAAAACTTGACAGAATAATGACATCAATAGAGATCATTCAGGAATACCCTGAGATCCATACTCGAAACCATGCATTCACCACCTCTGACCACTGTATGGTCTCGTTCCGACTACAAAACACTCAGATGAAGTTTAAGAACAAACCTTTCAAATTTGAAACAATGTGGATGTAAAGACAAGATTGTGGGATCTCATTAAACAAGTGTGGAGAATGCAATTCCCTGATTCCCACATGTTCAACCTAGTGAAAAAGACAAACCTCCTCAAACAAAAGCTAAAACAATGGAGTCGTGAAAAATTCAGGAACATCAATAAATAACTTCAAAATGTAGATGTTGAGATCGAACTTCTCCAAAAACGAAACTTCGCATCTTTCGACCTAAGTATGAATGATAAAATAAATAGACTAATAAGAAAGAGAGAATGCCTTTTAGACTATCAACACAAGTATTGGGTACAAAGAGCAAAAACGAACAACTTACAGCTTGACGACAATAATACAAAATTCCACCATAGGAAAGCAACATGCAAAAGGAATAAAAAAATCATTACAACGATTACCACCAATGATGGTACAATTGTGTCCAAAGAAAATGAAATAAATGAGGAATTCCTTAAAGACTACAAACACCGATTTCAATCCTCAACAATCGATCACCACAAGCTCCAAAATCAACTAGAAGTTATCCATCCAGTAATTTCTGAGAATGAAAATAGGAGCCTATCAACGCCTTTCTCAACAAAAGAAATTAAAGAGTCCCTCTTTGACATTGGCAGTGATAAATCGCATGGTCCTGATGGAATGACAACTAAATTCTATCAAACGTATTGACATATCATTGGTCCAACAGTTGTTAGGGCAGTGAAGAGTTTCTGCAGAACCGGTAGAATACTCAAACAAATTAACCATACATTCATTGCACTTCTCCCAAAAACTGAAAACCCGTCAGCAACTAACCACTATAGATCAATTAGTCTATGCTCAATAGTCTATAAAATAATTGCCAAAATTTTGGCCAAAAGACTAAATGTCATCATACCAAAACTAATTCACCCACTACAAAGTGCTTTCACTAAAAACAGAGCAATTCATGATAATGTGCTTATCGCTCACAAAATTTTTCACAGCTTCAGATCAAAGAAATGAAAAGATGGGTTTATGGCAATCAAACTAGATATGGAAAAAGCTTACAACAAAGTTGAATGGAAATTTCTGAAAGCAGTGTTAGAAAAATTTGGATTTGATGGAAAATTTTAAGAATGGATCTTTGAATGCATCTCAACAGTTTTGTTACGTCTAGGAATAGATGCGCAAAAGGTTTACAATTTATAAACTCGTTACATTTCTCCTAACTCCTAGCGAACCCGCAGTGTACGGGATGTTTGTAGTAGGGATAGTATTCCGAGGTCGAACACAAAGACTGAGGTGAAATTGAATCGATTAGTGATTAAGTTTAGTGAAGATCTAGGCCTAAGAAAAGAGAAAGAAATAAAGAAATGAAAATCTCAATTTTTTTTGGTTGGTTTTTAGGTGATCAATCAAGGATCACAAATCATGCAAAGTAAACAATTAACTAAGCTAACACCACAAGTAAACAAAACAAACACGAAACGTATGATCAAAGAGAGAAAAGCGAATTCTAGGGGTTGGAAATTCCGGTTATGGCATAGGACTCAAGCTATCTAATCATTCCTTGGATTAGTTATGGGATATTGGGAGTAAGTGTTTCTAGATTGGGATCAATCACCGGGTAGGTCTCATGGTCCACTAGTCCGTTCCTAAGGTCTCGTCACCGGGTAAGTCTCAAAGAGCCTAAGGAATGGAATTCTGCACAAACCGGATTGTCATCTAGGGATCTAACCTATCCTTACCGGGTAAGTCTCGGAAAAGTAAGTCCTAAACATCTATCCTAGCACACTTAGTCCAATGGCGGCTTATGAAGCTCACCACTACCTAGAGTTTATCATCTTCGGAATCTAAGAGCAAGAATCACCGGGTAGGTCTCTTCTAACACTTAGTTGCTAACACTAGGTCACCCTAGGATAGATTTAACTCAACAAACACTAGGGTTTCAATATTCTAACATTCTAGAACTTAGACTCATCTAATCAAACGAATAAGGCGAACCACGGGTTGTTCTACCACTTCCACGGCCGTGGACTGGCAAGAACGAACCGTGGACTCCAACAGTGGCTCGGTTCATATAGATAAATCATCCAAAGGTAAATCTAAGTCCATCCTATCATAGTCCTAGCCATAACCTTCTTTTCCTTACCCTAGAATCACATCTATCTAGCCAACAACATACATAATCTCAATCGAAATCATCAAGCATAAAATCATAGCATCCATTTGCAAGATAATGAAGAGAAAGAGATGAATAAGTGAAACAAGTAGAACAAAGCTGAAAATGAGATTAGAAAGACTCACAATCCTTCAAAGAAGGTTTAATCGATTCTTACAACCCTAGAAAATCGATTCCGAAAATCTTCACTACAAAACTTATCAAAGACTAGCTATGGTGTGTTCTTCCCTTCTTCTCCAATGGAGCTCTTCTTCCTCCTCCTATGGTAGCTCTTCTCTTGAGAGAATCTTCTTGTTGAGAGTGTGGAAGAGAATGTGGATTTGATTGGATGATGGGGGGTGCTCTTCTCTCAGCCTTGCAGGACCACTTTTATACTACAACCTTGCTAGAGTTGGCCATGAGATCGTGGCACAACTGTCACAACCGTCTGGCAAAAACCACGGTTGGTTTCCACGGCCGTGGACCTTCAGTGACCGTGGTTTTGGTGTTCAGCTTGCTTTGGATCATTGAGTCACGATTTGGTGCATGGCTTGCACCAACAAGGTCTCATGGGTCTTCCTTAGCCTCTAGCTTGCATCCTAATGAGTCCGAGGGTGTGTCCTCTTGATGAACGATCCTCAAACGTATCGTTTAAACTCCTAAATCTCCCAAAATACCTACAAAGCAATGCAAAAGTCCGTGTAGACGTCTCGACAAAATACGTAAATTGAGTGCAAATGTCGTGAACTAGTGCTAAACCATGCATGAATGAGTGAGGAATCTATCTAAATAAGTGTCTAATCCTAAGTCATAAATCGTGTTATCAAAAATACCCCATACTTAAGGTTTGCTCGTCCCCGAGCAAATTCTCAATTATAGACTAAGAGATGACATGATTTATGCATGCAGAAAAATGGCAAAATCTTTTTGGAGTTGTGCTTCTAATATTGGATCACCTTCATAGTCATGTTTCATGGTAATGGACAAGCAATCATGCGTCAAACAAGTGAAGGCATGGAAAGACAATTGTACTTAACTCGAAAGCATGCATGAACGTAAAAATGAAGAAGTCAAAATGATCAAGAGCATATCCAATCTAGATTACTAAGTCTTACACACATGCAAATAGGTCATAAGGGCTTGTGAGATAAAAGGCCAAGAAATGTTGTGATTAGGTGGGGATTTTTCTAGGCTATGTGATGCTAATCTGGGAATGGAACTAACTCCACAATTTTGTCCTCGATCAACTTCCCACAAGTGTATATTTTCTCCATATTCTCATTGTTTTGTTTTCTTTTTCACTTATTTATTTTTGAGACAATGGCATTGGTGTACAAAAGCCGAAACCTTGGTGATTAGCCGTCCTCGGGCTTTTTCTATTTCTCGAGGTGCATCCACACCGGGCACACATACCAAAGCTCGTTAGGACTATTGGTTTATTTGACTTTGGCAAGGCACAAACACCCGATCATGTGAATGGTGCCGAGTTACTCGTCATTTAAACCAACGTCCCCAAACCTATATTTTTGTCTACACTTTCACAACAAATTCAGCACTTCATTCATAACATTCTTTCATCAACGACTTCACCCCACACTTGCTTTTCACACAACTCAACATACTAACATGCTCCTATTCCCGGATGGGTCAAAAGAGGTCAAATTTATATCAATTGAGGTGCTCAAACATCATGATCAAGATGAGAAGTAGAGAAAGATGAAGTGTCTCATTCATTCCTAAATGATGTGCAAGAACTAGCATGTAATTTCGACTTTCAATACTCAATCCAATCAAGGCAAACATCATGATCACAATCCATTCATGGGATTCAATATAAGTACTTCAAGTTCACATATGTATTCATCAATTTAACACATAAGGCCATCCATAGCCAATCCACATGACAAGATTAATCATTAGGGTCATATCCAAGCCTAGAAAGCATAAAATTTTTTAAATTTTCTGATTTTTTTTTGGATTTTTCGGAATAAGTATATACAATGCAAGACATGTGATAATATTAAACTATCCTAGATGATAATCATGCAAAGGATCATGCAAACCCCACCCCATACTTAGAAACACATTATCCCCAATGTGGCATTCAGGTAAAGAAGAGTGAAAGAGGGTTCTCACAATGTAAAAATGGTTTGCTTTGGTATTTGGGATTACTCAAGTAGATTGATGGTGGATGATCCTATCAACAATGGTAGAGAGCTCTAAGTGTCCATCAAGGCGTCGGGACATGCGCTAGGCACCGCTAGCCGTCCAAGTTCCGTGTCCGCTCCACCCATAATTGATGAGGGACTCATCATCATCATTCACATGCCATGCAAGCTTCCATGCTACCAAGATTCTAGCACACACACAAAGCACAAAAACACACAAAAACAGAAAAATCAAAAGCAAAAACAAAAACGAAAAGGTAAAGATATCTACCAATGGGTTGCTTCCCATCAAGCGCTTCTTTAAGGTCATTAGCTTGACCAAACTCGGGGCGTCTCATTCTAGGTGAAGTGGGGCAATCATATCCACCGGAGCTCCCGGGATATACTTCTTCAACCGGTGCCCATTCACCTTGAAATCTCCACAGTGCTCCCCTCCTATCTCAATTGCTCCATGGGGAAAGATCTTCTTCACCACATAAGGCCCGGTCCATCTTGACTTTAGCTTTCCGGGGAAAAGCCGCAGCCTTGAGTTGAAGAGAAGGACAAGGTCGCATTCACTCAACTCCTTCGGGATGAGGCGCTTATCATGCCACCGTTTGGTCCTCTCCTTGTAGATCCGGGCATTTTCATAAGCATCCAACCGGATCTCCTCAAGAGCATTCATGTCAAGCATCTCTTCTCACCGGCCTTCTTGAGGTCAAAATTTAGCCACTTAATGGCCCAATAAGCTCTATGCTCCATCTCTACCGGAAGGTGGCAAGACTTGCCATAGACTAACTTGTAAGAAGTGGTGCCAATCGGTGTCTTGAAGGCGGTTCTATATGCCCACAAGGCATCATCGAGCTTCATAGCTCAATCTTTTCTCGTCCTAGAGACCGTCTTCTCAAGAATTCCCTTTATCTCCCGGTTGGAGATCTCCACTTGGCCACTAGTTTGGGGATGGTAAGGTGTTGCCACCTTGTGAGTCACCCCATACTTAGCCAAAAGTGCCCCAAAGTTCCTATTAGTGAAGTGCTTCCCTCCATCACTTATGATCACCCTTGGTGTTCCAAACCTAGGAAAGATCACTCGGTTGAAGAACCGCACAACAACCTTGGCATCATTTGTAGGAGAAGCTATTACCTCCACTCATCTTGAAACATAATCCACCGCCAATAGGATGTAGAGGTTGCCACAAGAAGAAGGGAATGTCCCCATGAAGTCCACGCCCCACACATCAAATATTTCCACTTCTTGTATGTTGTTCAAGGGCATCTCATTCCTCCTTGAGATGTTGCCCGTCCTTTGGCAAGCATCACAAGCTACCACAAAGTTTTGCACATCCTTGAACAAACTTGGCCAAAAGAAACCCGATTGTAACACCTTAGCACATGTCTTGTGGGAGCTAGCATGCCCTCCACATGGTAAGGAATGACAATGTCGGATCACACTCTCCACTTCATCCTCCGGTATGCATCTTCTAAAGACTCCATCCGGTCCTCTTTTGAACAAAAGTGGTTCACTCCAATAGTAGTGCCTCACATCTTTGAAGAACTTCTTCCTTTGGGCATACGACAATCCGGGAGGCACTTCCTCACACACTAGATAGTTCATAATGTCGGCGTACCATGGCTCGCTTCCTCTAGACACTTGGAACAAACACTCCTCCACCATTTGCAATTGCTCATCCCGGAATGAGTCATCAATCGGGATGTCATCTCTCTCAAGTTCCGATGGAGGTAGTCTACTAAGGTGATCCGCCACTGAATTTTCGGACCCCTTCTTGTCCCGGATTTCCAAATCAAACTCTTGAAGAAGAAAGATCCACCGAATCAACCTAGGCTTGGCATCCTTCTTGGTAAGTAGATAACGGATCGCAGCATGATCCGTATACACTATAACCTTCGCTCCAACAAGATATGAGCGGAACTTTTCAAAGGCATACACAACCGCCAATAACTCCTTCTCGGTGGTAGCATAATTGGGTTGGGCATCATCTAGCGTCTTGCTAGCATAATAAATGGCATGTGTGCGCCCATCTTTCCTTTGTCCCAAAACAGCCCCAACGGGTACATCACTTGCATCACACATGATCTCAAACGGTAAGCTCCAATCCGGAGGTTGCATGATAGGTGCGGAGATCAAAGCGTTCTTCAACCTACAAAAAGCTTCAAGGCAATCCTTGGAGAAAACAAACTCCACATCTTTCATTAGTAGGTTAGTAAGAGGCTTAGAAATTTTAGAGAAATCTTTAATAAACCTCCGGTAAAAACCGACATGCCCTAGAAAACTCCTTACCCTCTTCACCGAGGTAGGTGGTGGCAACTTCTCTATTGTTTCAATCTTGGCCCTATCAACCTCAATGCCATGGTTGGACACCAAGTGTCCCAACACAATACCTTCACTTACCATGAAGTGGCATTTTTCCCAATTCAAAATAAGGTTTGTCTCCTCACATCTCTTAAGCACTAGAGACAAGTTAGCTAAGCAATTATCAAAGGAAGATCCATAAACAGAAAAATCATCCATAAACACTTCCATGATATTCTCAATGTACTCAGAAAATATAGCCATCATACACCTTTGGAAGGTGGCGGGTACATTACACAACCCAAATGGCATTCTCCTATATGCAAAAGTTCCCCATGGACATGTAAAGGTGGTTTTCTCTTGGTCATCGGGGTGGATAGGGATTTGGAAGAATCCACTATAGCCATCTAGGTAGCAAAAGTGGGAATGTTGAGCTAACCTCCCTAGCATTTGGTCAATAAAAGGAAGAGGGAAGTGATCTTTCATAGAGGCCATGTTAAGCTTCCTATAGTCAATGCACATCCTCCATCCCATAACCGTCCTAGTTGGGATTACTTCATTATTCTCATTAGTCACTACGGTCATCCCACCCTTCTTAGGAACTACATGAACGGGACTAACCCACTTACTATCCGAGATAGGGTAGATTATTCCCGCATCTAGCAACTTAATGATCTCTTTCTTGACCACCTCTTTCATTATAGGATTCAATCTTCTTTGATGTTCAATAGAGGGTTTATGATTATCTTCCATCAATATCTTATGCATGCACAAAGAGGGCTTAATGCCAACTAAATCATCAATAGTATAGCCAATGGCTTTCCTATGCAATCTTAGCTCATGCAACAACTTAGCAAGTTCATCATCATTCAAGCATGCATTCACAATCACCGGATATGTAGAATTATCACCAAGAAAAGCATACTTCAAATGAGAGGGGAGGGGTTTGAGTTCAAGTTTAGGAGGACCTTTATCGAGTGGAGACGATCCAAATAACGTTGGTTGAGATGAATCCAAAGCAAATGAAGGCTCTCCAAGGCTCCTTGAAGCTTGATCATCAACAAGGGCTGTTTCTGGGGTAACCACGGTTGAATCCACGGATCTTGGCACTTCCACGGCCGTGGACCTTGCCAAGCTTGCTCTTCGGAGCTTTCCAGAGAGTTCTACGGCCGTGGAACACCTTCCACGACCGTGGTTCCTACAGGTACTTAGCATGCTCTCGTGGTCTTCAATTTCAACTCTTGCTTCCTTTTCTAATGCTTCTAAGGCCTTGATCTCTTCATTGCAAGCTTCCTCAACACCGTCCTCCATCAAGCTTAAACTAAGAACCTTCTCCAAGGGGTACTTGATCAAGATCGAGCTCACAACTTCTCTAGAATCCTCTTGCTCGACTATGTTGAATATATCCTCATCAAGGGTTGGCCCTTTCATCATTGTGGACAGCTTGAACTTGATATTCTCTTCTCCAATGTTGAAGGAGAGAATTCCATTCTTACAATCCACCAAGCATCCGGAAGTGGCTAGGAAAGGTCTCCCTAAGATGATGGGAACCGGATAGTCCGCCGGAATGTCCAAGACAACAAAATCAATCGGCACATAGAACTTCCCTAGTTGCACCGGAATGTCCTCCAAGATCCCAACCGGGTGAGTGATTGAACGGTCCGCCATGTAGAGGGTCATCTTGACCGGTTTAGGCTCTCCTAGCCCAACCTTGTTGCAAAGTGCAAGCGGTATGATGCTTACACTTGCCCCAAGATCACAAAGGGCTTCATACTTCACTTCTCCCACTCCGATTGGTACACAAAAAGATCCCGGATCTCTTAGCTTAGGAGGCATTTCCTCCTTCATGGTTTGGATCAATTCCGAGGATCTCTTAGTCATCCTTACTTCCCTATACTCCTCCAACTTCCTTTTGTTGGAGAGTATTTCCTTTAAGAACTTGCCATACGCCGGCATACCTAAGATAGCATCCATGAACGGAATGTTAATATGCAATTTAGACATAAGTTCAAGGAATTTACCAAAGTGCTTGTCCAAGCGAGCTCTTGCTCGTGATTGTGGGAATGGTAGTGGTGGCTTGTATGGAGGCGGTGCCACATATGTTGGCTCAACATCCTTGCTCTTGCCTCCATCTTCTTGCAATATCTCTTCCTCTACCACTACTTGCTTTCCTTTAGCATTCTCCTTGGGCAAAGGATCCTTCATACTCAATCCACTCCTCGTTGTAATGGCCAACACTTGGCCTCTTGGGTTGTCTTCGGTTCTTCCGGGAAGCTTTCCCGGATCTCTATGAGCTTCACCCGCCTTTTGGAACACTTGTGCTTCCAACACCTTTTGAGCTTTAGAAATGGAAGTTACCGTGCTCTCAAGACCACTCAACCTTCCAAGCAATTGCTCAAACATCATCTCGGTTCTATCCTTTGGAGGTTGAGTAAATCCGGGTGGAGGTTCTTGTGAAGCCTTTGGTGGTGGAGTTGCGCTTGTGGAAGCGGGAGGGTTCAAGGCTCCATCCAGGTTAGAATAGGAAAACCCGGGATGGTTATGGTTAGGCCGGTAATTGTTGAATTGCCGGCTGTTGTTGAAGTTCCTTGGGCCTTGATAATTGTTGTAGTTGCCCCTTCCCATGTAGTTCACATCTTCCTCCTTGGAAGACAAGTTTGCTTGCACTTGCACTTGAGGGGTTGTTTGGTTCTTCAAAGTTGTAGCACACAACTCCGTCAAAGACTTTAGCTCGTTGTTGATGGCATCAAGCTTGAAATTGCTCATGGTGACTTCACTCACCTCATATGCTCCCGCCTTTCTCCCATCACTCTTCCTATGGGAGTACTTCTCAATCACTAGAGCTTGTTTCTCTACAAACTCCCAAGCTTCATCCACATGTTTTTCCATGAAAGTCCCACCAGAAAGAGATTGGAGCTTGAATTGGCTATCTTCATCAAGTCCTTTGAAGTAGATCTCCAATAGCTCAATTTTTGGTATACCATGGTGTGGACAATCTAGGAGAAGGTCTTTGAACCTCTCCCAAGACTTGAATAAACTCTCTCTGTCCTTCATTACGAAGGCATTGATCTTCCCTCTTAACTCGGTAGTCTTGGAAGGTGGGAAGAACTTAGTCAAAAACTCGGTTGTCATCTCCTCCCAAGTACTCACTCGCCCTTGTGGAATAGATTGATACCAAGCCAAGGCTTTATCCTTAAGTGAGAAGGAAAAAGCCCTAAGCTTATGGTTGTTGCTCTCCAATCTAGGCGGTCTAAGAGTCTCCATCAAGATCTCATAGTTCACCAAGTGTTGATGAGGAGACTCTCCTTCCATCCCTCCAAATTGATTATGCCGGATCATTTGTAGAACTTGAGGGCGGAGCTCGTAATCATGGGTTGCGGGATCTCCTAAGTTCACACCCGGACGGTGTGCTCTTTGTGCCGGATCCATACGTTGCCCCAAAGTTTGTGGCTCTCCAATAGCAATGGGCACAACCCGAATATTAACCGCCGCCGGCTGCGGTTGTGGTGGAGGTGGAGGAGGTTGTTGACGGTTAAGCTCTCTTTGCACAAGAGCTTGCCTAATCTCCTCAATCTCCCTCCTAGTTGCCTCTTGCCTCTCATTGGCAAGTCTCCTTTCATTCTCCAAAGCTTCATCCCTTATCCTAATTTGCTCTAAAGCCTCATCCAACTCAGCTTGGAGATCTCTCCCGGCCATCTCTTTTCCCTTTTTAATGCTCTTGGATCTAGATCTAAGGATTTTCTCCAGTTCGGGATCAAATGGAGCTAAATCCTTGCCACGAGATCTTCGCATACACCTAAAGAGTAAGAGACGTCCTGAAAAGCAAAGACACAAACCAAAAAGAGATCAAAAGTAACAAGAAAGACCTACACTATAAACAATCACAAATCACGACTCAATCTAGACCTAGTCCCCGGCAACGGCGCCAAAAACTTGTTACGTCTAGGAATAGATGCGCAAAAGTTTTACAATTTATAAACTCGTTATATTTCTCCTAACTCCTAGTGAACCCGCAGTGTACGGGACGTTTGTAGTAGGGATAGTATTCCGAGGTCGAACACAAAGACTGAGGTGAAATTGAATCGATTAGTGATTAAGTTTAGTGAAGATCTAGGCCTAAGAAAAGAGAAAGAAATAAAGAAATGAAAATCTCAATTTTTTTTGGTTGGTTTTTAGGTGATCAATCAAGGATCACAAATCATGCAAAGTAAAAAATTAACTAAGCTAACACCACAAGTAAACAAAGCAAACACGAAACGTATGATCAAAGAGAGAAAAGCGGATTCTAGGGGTTGGAAATTCCGGTTATGGCATATGACTCAAGCTATCTAATCATTTCTTGGATTAGTTATGGGATATTGGGAGTAAGTGTTTCTAGATTGGGATCAATCACCGGGTAGGTCTCATGGTCCACTAGTCCGTTCCTAAGGTCTCGTCACCGAGTAAGTCTCAAAGAGCCTAAGGAATGGAATTCTGCACAAACCGGATTGTCATCTAGGGATCTAACCTATCCTTACCGGGTAAGTCTCGGAAAATTAAGTCCTAAACATCTATCCTAGCACACTTAGTCCAATGGCGGCTTATGAGGCTCACCACTACCTAGAGTTTATCATCTTCGGAATCTAAGAGCAAGAATCACCGGGTAGGTCTCTTCTAACTCTTAGTTGCTAACACTAGGTCACCCTAGGATAGATTTAACTCAACAAACACTAGGGTTTCAATATTCTAACATTCTAGAACTTAGACTCATCTAATCAAACGAACAAGGCGAACCACGGGCTGTTCTACCACTTCCACGGCCGTGGACTGGCAAGAACGAACCGTGGACTCCAATAGTGGCTCGGTTCATATAGATAAATCATCTAAAGGTAAATCTAAGTTCATCCTATCATAGTCCTAGCCATAACCTTCTTTTCCTTACCCTAGAATCACATCTATCTAGCCAACAACATACATAATCTCAATCGAAATCATCAAGCATAAAATCATAGCATCCATTTGCAAGATAATGAAGAGAAAGAGATGAATAAGTGAAACAAGTAGAACAAAGCTGAAAATGAGATTAGAAAGACTCACAATCCTTCAAAGAAGGTTTAATCGATTCTTACAACCCTAGAAAATCGATTCCGAAAATCTTCACTATAAAACTTATCAAAGACTAGCTATGGTGTGTTCTTCCCTTCTTCTCCAATGGAGCTCTTCTTCCTCCTCCTATGGTAGCTCTTCTCTTGAGAGAATCTTCTTGTTGAGAGTGTGGAAGAGAATGTGGATTTGATTGGATGATGGGGGGTGCTCTTCTCTCAGCCTTGCAGGACCACTTTTATACTACAACCTTGCTAGAGTTGGCCATGAGATCGTGGCACAGCTGTCACAACCGTCTGGCAAAAACCACGGTTGGTTTCCACGGCCGTGGACCTTCAGTGACCGTGGTTTTGGTGTTCATCTTGCTTTGGATCATTGAGTCGCGATTTGGTGCATGGCTTGCACCAACAAGGTCTCATGGGTCTTCCTTAGCCTCTAGCTTACATCCTAATGAGTCTGAGGGTGTGTCCTCTTGATGAACGATCCTCAAACGTATCGTTTAAACTCCTAAATCTCCCAAAATACCCACAAAGCAATGCAAAAGTCCGTGTAGACGTCTATCTCGACAAAATACGTAAATTGAGTGCAAACGTCGTGAACTAGTGCTAAACCATGCATGAATGAGTGAGGAATCTATCTAAATAAGTGTCTAATTCTAAGTCATAAATCGTGTTATCAAGTTTCCTACTCCATATTAATAAACGACTCACCTACAACAATTTTTTCCTCCAACGAGGATTGCGTCAAGGTGACTCCCTTTTCCCACTTCTTTTTAACCTGTGTGCGGAAGTATTGTCAAGAAACATACAAAAATTGACTAATGAGAATCATAAAGTTATTGGATTCCCCGTTACAAAAAATGGTTCAAGAATGCCTTTCTTAGCTTTCGCCGATGATATAATAATCTTCTCAAAGGCAACAACAGAAGCAAGCAACAAAAATACTATTGACACTAAATGACTACTGTGAGATTTCGGGACAAGTCATAAACTATCACAAATCAGCATTCCAAACTACCGCAAATGTTGATCAGGTCAACAAAAGAAGAATTCAAACACACCTTGGCATCAACGGAACCACGAATTTAGAACAATATCTCGGTTGTCCCATTATTAATGGTAGAGCTAATAAGGATATCTTTAACTCTGTCATCCTGAAGTCAAAACAACAACTCACAAAGTGAAAAGCATCATCTCTATCCCAAGAAGGCAGAATTGTTCTAATTAAAGAAACTTGAATGTCAAACCAAGCTACCTCATGCAGGCATTTTTGTTGCCCTCTAGCATTCACCACGAACTTGATCAAGTTAATCGGAATCTCTTCTGGAATAAAGGACCTTCTTTCCACCCGCTGAATAGCTGGGATAAAATTTGCAAGCCAAGAACCCTAGTCGGAACTGAAATTAGAAAAGCAGAACACATGAATAAAGCACTACAGATGAAACTACTATGGAAAATTATGGCTGACCCGGACAACATTTGGGTTAAAATAGTCGAATAAAAATATCTTAAGGGGGCATGCCTATGGAATTATGAATGCGGAAAAAACACATCATGGCAATGGAAGAAACTAATAAAATTGAGAGAAGAATTCGATAAAGGTCTCCGATGTCGGGTGGGAGATGGACAAACTGTGAAATTTTGGAAAGATAGATGGATTACTGACATACCACTTTTAGACCTTGTAAGGAACAAAACACTAATAAACCCGAACGAACTCACTTCCTCATATATGATAGACAAAAGATGGAACCAATAGAGTATAAACCAGATACGAACAATTCTACCCAACAACATTATAGATCAAATTAACAACTATAACCTCCCCATAAACAATATAAGAGATAGACTATATTGGGCGGCTAACGACGAGGGATGGTACTTGACCAAATCGGCGATGGAAATGATACAAAAATGAAAGTTGGGGGTCACCTATGACAAAACATGGATTTGGAAAATCAACATAATGTCCAAAATTAAAATTTTTTTATGAAAATTAGCTTTGGACGAAATACCAACTAAACAAAATCTCGACAAACAAAAAATTCTCGTGGTAATGAATTGTGAATTCTGTAATTACCACACAGAAAGCACTAAACATCTTTTCTTCGAGTGCCAATATAGCTTGAAGACCATTGATAACCAAAAGATTTCCTCACTACTAAACAACTGCGATATTGACAATTTGAGCATTAGTGATATTCTTTCAGAAATCAAAGGAAAAATCAGCACAATTGAACTAAGACACGTTTTTGTCATTTGGTGGAATATATGGATGGCTAGAAACCAAGTCATCTTTCAAAAGAAATAGGTACCACTAAATTTGAACATACTAGCTCGAAATCAAATTACCGAATGGGAGAAGGCAAATGCAAAACTTCACACGAACAACATAAAGCAACTAAATCAAAGAAGGTAAAAAAAACATAAAATGGAAGAGACCAAAAGAGGGATAAGCTAAGCTAAATGGTGATGCCGTTGGAAACTCACCGAACCATTTTACATTTGGCTTTGTCATTAGGAACCATCTGGCCATTCCTATCGCTTTAGGAAATGAAAAATGTAATGCTGAATCAGTATTAGAGGCAGAAGCTTATGCTCTACATGAGGGTCTGAAAAAGGCCAAAGAGTTAGGTGTTACATCCATCGAGATTGAAGGAGACAATTTGATGCTCATTAATGCGATCAACCGGACATGGAAACCTCCATGGGAAATGGATATGATCATCTCTGATATTTCCAACATGATCTCGGGATTCACGAACTCTTCCGCTCACCACATCTTCAGGGAAATCAACACTGTTGCAGATAGGATCGCGATGCACGGACTCGGTTCAGTCATCGACATCGGTTCCATTCCAGATGATGTTGAAGACCTCATCCTTAGTAATGCTTTAGGTCGATCGGTTTCTAGAAACTGATCTTCTTATTTCATTTGCCTTTGTATAAAAAAAAACTAACTCAAGAAAGCTAGGAGGGATAAGAAACCAGCGAAGATTGCTGAATTTGTATTAAAACCTATTGAAACGACAAATAAAAGAAGTAAAGGAGTGCCAAGGGCTGATATATATACTCTCATTTCGTGACTAAGAGTCATCCATTTAGGGATGTGGTCGATGGTATTAAAACAAGTAGTTGGATCTTACCAAAGACTTCACGGTAAGTATTGTGAAACTTGATTTGTTAAAAGTGTATCTACTCATGGTATTTCGATACTTAAGAAACATATTGAGACTATATGCAAACTTTATCCGGGTATAGCTAAGGTGCAATTCGGGCAACAAATGTTTAATATATGGAGTAATGGATGGTCAAAGTACACCCATGATGGTTATTTGGACACAAGATAATTGTGTTGTTGTTGCAACTCATATGATTGTTGTTGATGAACTTCCATTTAGCTACATTGAAGCTCTTGGATTTAGTTATTTTTGCTCGCATGTCGTACCTTTGTTTATAAGTTCTATATAGACAAACCATAATGAAAAGATTATTTAAAGATGTATGATTCTAAGGAGGAGTTGAAGAATGATATTGAAGTCTCGTAGTGTTTGTTTGCCAACGGAAACTTGGACTTCTTGCCAAAACAGAAACTACATGATTGTTGCTGCACATTTCATTGATAGAGGATGAAACATGTATAAGAGAGTGCTTGCTTTTTGTGTGATTCCAAATCATGAGGTGTTACAATAGGTTAGATTTTGGAATCATGTCTGCTAGATTGGTCAATTGATAATGTTCTTTGCATATCAGTAATGCATCAACTAATAAAATTGTCATTGACTATGTGAGAGCTAAGTTGTGGAGTTGGGAAACTAAACCAATTCTTGGAGGTAGGTTTATGCATGTGATATGCTTAGCTCACATCTAAACATTATTGTGAGATTTGGCTTGAAGACCTTGGAAAAGTCTGTTGTTGCAATAAGAAATGTTGTTAGATATGTAAGAGGTTCTAGTGCGAGAAATGATGAGTTGGAAAGTGTGTGGAGAAGGAAAAAATTGATTGTAAGAAGGTTTATGTCTTGAATATTCCAACAAGGTAAAATTCCACCTTTCTGATGTTGAATAGGGATTTGGGATACATAAAAGCTTTTGACAGATTATATTATGATGATATGAGCTTTAGAAGATGTTTTGATATGAATGAGCATGATGATGAGGACGAGTTGCTTATATCGAGTGAGAGTGGTGTGCCTACTTCTAGGAGAGCGAAGAGAGTTGGACCGCCCACAGTTGAAGATTGAGACAATGTAGTGATATTTGTTAAGTTCTTGAAAGTGTTTTATGAACCAAATATGCATATCAATGCATCTCTTAAACCAACATCTCACAAGGCCTTCCAAGATATTGGCAACCGTTGAACTTAGCTAGAAGATATATGTTCAGTTGGCTTAGGGCCTGATTCGGGTGAAGCAAACAATGTTTTATATGGAATGACCACTAAAATGAAGGTTAAGTACAACAATCATTTTGTTAAGCTGGATAACTTGAACTCTATTTTCCTTGTTATTGTGGTTTTGGACCCTAGGTACAAGCTAAAGTACTTTGAAAGAGTATGTAAACCACAACAGAATTTGTCTACTTTTGAGATAAAGAAGAAATCTAATGAAGTGATACAACTTATGGTGGAGTTATGTGACTTGTATGGAGCTCAATTTGATAGGGGGATCAAGAGGAAAAAATAGGTGTGTGAGTGATAGAGTTGAAACAATAACCAAACTTATTAGTGAGAGAAGGGTTGCTATGGAAGAAGATTAGGAAAGGGAGACTGAACAGAATGAGAAAGTTGTTGTGGGACATGAAGTTAATTGATATTTGTTGGACCCTATCGAGAAAGTTGTTAAAAAGCCAAACGTACGTAGGGGTGGATTGATCGATCTTGGATTGGTGGAAGGTAAATGGAGATAAATATCTAAACTTGCAATCACTTGCAAGAGATGTATTAGCAATACAAGTGTCTACAATTGTAAGTGAGTCAACTTTTAGTACCGGTAATAGGGTAAATGATCCATATAAATCATCTTTGTTGCCTAAGACTGGTGAAAAGTTGATTTGTCTTCATAATTGGTCAAAATTTGAGCAATAATGGGATTGCAATACGTTCTAGAACCAAAAGAAATGGAGACATATGAAATCCTTGAATATGGTACAAATATAAATTGATTTTCTTTCAATTATATACTTGGTTTATTTTCAAATTTTTCTCTTAACATTTTTTTAGGTATAGAACATATGAAAGGGGTACTTGACAACAATGATAATGTTGTTGAATTTGCATCCAATCTATTCATACCAAGTGTATAAACAAAAAGTTCAAATGTTTTAGTTTCGGCTTGTGCATTAGTCATCAAAGAGTTCAAAACTAGAAACAAAAGACAAAAAAAAAAAAAAAAACTAAAGAGGAAAATGTATAAAATATGAACTGCTTTTTATTCTTTTCTATTTGATATGTAGGTTGAAGACTTCCACTTTGTGTTGTCAGTTGCCTAGTGCACTTCTACTTTGTACTTTTGATTTGTTGGTTTGTAATTGAACTTGTAATTTGCGACTATAGGAACTTTTATGTGGGGATTATTTCCTTTTGATAAATTGTTACTTGTTAACTTTATTTATGGTTCTAAAATTTCAATTGTGTGTTAGACATTTAGAATAGGTCAGGTGTGGTCCTAAACGGCTCGAATTAGGTACGTTCCAAACGGTTCAACTCCATCCAAACAGTTTTCCTGGTCCAAATGATTCCTTACGGTTTCAAACGGTTCCGGTTCCAAACAGTTATGTACGGTTCCAGTTCCGGTTCCAAACGGTTCATCCCTGTCCGGTTCCATGCGTTTCTCTAATTTTATTAAAAGGTCCGGTTCCGATTCATAAAAAACGGTTCCGCGGTTTGGTTCTAAACGGTTCCGCCAAAAAAAAAATAGAATCGAACCGTTTAATTTAAACAATTTGATTCCCGGTTTAAAAAAAATGCCGATTCTGAAACCGTTAACCGCCCTAATTATAGAGCATTAGATTATACTTGTTAGTCGGATCTTTATATCAACTTATGCTTTGTTCGGTTGAAAGATTGAATTCGAAGATTATGGAATCATGAAGATGAAATTAATCATTTTATGGTTTGAACTGAGTCAATGATTGTCATGGAGCACAATAAGTAGCAGATTTCATTTTCCCAAGTCTTGAAATTTGAACTTTCAAGTGGCTCCATTGATACACATATTTGAGATGAGTACAAAGCCATGAAAGCCACGTGGCAACAACTCATAAAGCACCAACCAATAATAATACAGTAATGATGTAGACGATGACTAGACCAAATTGAGCCTTTGATTTTCTTTTGTTTCATATGTGCATTAAGAAAAATGTGGAGATTTTAAAAATATGTAAAATTTCGTATTTTTTAAGTAATATGAAATTACATAATAGCCAGTTGCAAGAATCCCTTTTGCCTCCCACTGTCAAATTTGGAAAGAAACAGCCAATGAAAACCATAGAATGCATATCCATTTATCTTATCCCATTCTTAGGGTAGAACGGTCAAGGGGACCATTTTCCATTTTTTTTTATTTTTATTTTTAAACCAAAAAAGCCATTGATAATAATGAAAGACCTTGTGATATGTTAATAATACCTTTCAAATCCCATTACGCAAACCAACTTATGGCAATTGAATTGCTTTCCAAATTATTTTCCAAAGTGATTATCTTGGAAATATCAATAATACAACTGACTTTGTTAGCCGCCTCTTCGTGGATTGGTCAAGATTTGTTACGTCAATAATATGAACCTAATATATAAATTTTAGGGTTACTCCTCCTACTGCGATTTTAGAATAAACTGAGTCAAGATGGTATAAAACTGAGTCAGCGAGTTAGACACTTTTTTCCTTTCAAAAGGTGCCACAAGATTTGAGACAAGCAAGATGATGAAGTAGAATAAAAATTACAACTAGTATATACACTTTTGCAAGACATAAGTAAACATCCATGAGGGTCCCACAAATTGGGACCATAAACTTTCTTCTTTGTAATTCTCATGGTCCCAACCAAACATTGGATCCATGAGTACCAATGACCTTCTATCCTCCTTTTACCTATCACTCAACACATTCTCTGATTGACCTTCATTTCAATTTACAATGATATGAAGCCAAACTACGAGTATGATCGAATCAAGCTGAAATTCGCCAATGATCGAGACTTAAACAGCCCTCCGAACAGGAACCTTGATTGGGACTCTTGTCGGCTTTGTTTCGATTCTTCCTCTGTGCCCTTTACTTTCAGGATAGTCTGCCCGATCACTTGTCTAATCGATTCAATTGTCTTGGCGTCAACCGGATACCCGGATGCATCGCTTACATAGAATGTGTTCATTGCTTTCCCATGTCTTGTTGTCACCTCTGCTCGGGTCACGGATAACCCGTTCTCTCGAAATATACGCGTCACGTCGGATAATAGACCTGCTCTGTCTGTTGTACATAGCTCCAGCTTCACGCCCTGCCGTTGTTACAAAGAACAATAATGATCAATCAACTAAATAAGATATTTAGTGCCCGTTTGGTTAAAGAGTGATGATACCTCGGAAACTCGTCTTTCTATAGCTGCTCGGAGACATTGGATCACCCTTTGCCTCTCTGCATCCGAGTTAACCGGAGATCCATCAACGTGCCTAATGTAGTACTCCTGCATAAATGAAGCAAATTATAACCAAATTTGTATGATCCGATTCTAGAATGCATTGAATGAACAGAATCACAACCTGATAGGCATCCTGTCCTTCTGAATCAACACTTCCATGAAAAACAACATACTGCATATCAGTCAATGTACAGATGGTGTCAAAGAGAAGCTTAGGCCTATCTTTGCACCGGATTGTGACGACCGAGTAATCCTTATCATACCAATTATCCACACTCACATTCGGCCTTTGACCCGGACCAGACAACTCAACCTCATCAACACCTTCATAGTCCCTAGCAGTGA
Source organism: Fagopyrum homotropicum (assembly GCA_033239125.1). Lineage (NCBI taxonomy): Eukaryota > Viridiplantae > Streptophyta > Magnoliopsida > Caryophyllales > Polygonaceae > Fagopyrum > Fagopyrum homotropicum. Next base: position 32,469,193 of record BSWB01000007.1, on the reverse strand, counting down.
ACATCATCTGATGAAGCCTTCTGTCAGTATGAGTGGCATCATAAGACACAGCAGTCTTCGCCTCTCTCGACTGATTACTACCTCTCAACACAGTTCTTAGCAACTCCTTGATCCTTGAAAGCCTTTCGGGATCATCAATAGCCAGACCCGTCTCCTGATCCGTTATGTGCATAACGGATGCAGCTCGGGTGTTGTGAGTCCAAATCTCAGCATTCACCACACTGCATTTAAGGTGAGCAAGGACAGCACTTATTTCAGACAACAATCCAGGCCTGTCTCTTCCAATCAACTCAATTGAGTTATAATCTCCAGATATCTGAACTCCAACTGATCTGTTCATGAAAGTCGAATCCGGCCCCAGACACTAAAAAATTCACAGTACAAATTACAAAACATCATCAAAACTAAGATCAATCAAATGTCCACACCAGCTGATTATCAAATCCAAATACCTTGCGAATATAATCAAGAACTTCCTCATCTGTTATCTTGTTTCCGTCTTGATCAGTCACATTGAATACTGTCGACAAACAAGGAAATTGGTAAATAAATAAGTATTTCATTAACAACTTCAATTAGAATATTTGGGATTTTAGGGTACTTGCCATCCATGAACCAGCCACCATCTGAAGATATGTAAGCTTTGGTTATGATGAGGTTAATATCAGTAAGGATTTGAACAACCTCAAGAAGTATCCCATACTTGTTAGCACTGTCAACCTGCACAGCAAAATTGATTTGACTCCAAAACGTTGAAAATGAATCAAAATCAGCCATTGAAAGTTGGATACCTGTATAACTGTTGCATTTTTGCAGGTTTCATTATCAATCACTACCCTAAGGAGGACAAAATCGCAGAAATAAAGTTAAGATTTGGAAGAGGAATTGAAGTGAGAAGGAAGAGGCATAGTTACCTGGGAGGATTTAATCTTCTGATGAGCTTTTCATATTCATCATCCGTGTCTTGTGAAAAACTCATACTGGCTTCTGATGAAACAAGTTGTTTTCCTGAACTTATATGAGGCCTGCAATCTGTAGAAGAGCGAAGGGAAGGAAATCACAAAGAAGACAAATATAGAACATAAGAAGCCAATTGAAGAGAGGGTGAATACTGAAGATTCAAAGAATCAAGAATTTCCAAATAAAACCAAAGAATCAATAATTTCCTGTTTCTATAGTATCAGCAAATTCCTAAAAGAAATTACAGAGAAAAATTTGGAGAAGAATGAATAAAATGAAAATCTACCCATTCGAATTGATGGAAAATCCTGATCTGGGTGACAGTCAAAATTCGCAGAGTTTGGTTTCCAACAAAACCCACCAAACAAAACTCAAAAGGCCGTAAAACAACAAATGGTGAAGAGACTTTGTTATTGGTCTTCCTCCTCAGAAAGCACTCCTCATGCTGCTATTCTACTATTCTTATACAATACTTGCCAGTCTCTTTCTCCTTTGTCTGTCCAAATATTTCTCTTCTGACAATAACCCTTAATGTGTTTTTTTGATAAAATTAAAATAAACAAAAACAAATACTCAAATATGTTTTGGGAAGGGGGAGAAGGAGAACTAACTACCCAGCAAATTAAGCAGGGAGCAGCCGCGTGGGCTAAAATGCACCGTTCTTTTCAACCTAGATTAGCATAGGCCAGGATGAACAGTTCACCCACGTGGAATGGCATTGGCATGGAATTATTATAACTTAAACAAAATTTGGCCGGTGTTCCTCAAAATTTACCAAAATCTGCATACAAATCTGCATGATAATGGTATTTTTCGCCCAAGATCTTTACCATTAAACTCAAGTTTTAGCAAACACGATTAGCACATCTAACATCACAATCGTATATTTGCAGAGTTTATTTGGGAATTGTATGAAATATGCACGAAAAAAGATAATTATTTTATTTTCATTATTGCAATTCATCAAAAACATTTAGAAAATGTCGCATTTATGATATATTTTTCATAATTTCATAAATTCCGATGGTCGAAAAGCTGTGATCAGTGAAGAAGAAAGAGAGAGGGAGAGGAAACGTAAAAAGTGCAACGTACAGCATTCCTGTAACGGTTGTCCCAAAGGCTTCAATTTAGTTAACATTGGTGGACATGGGAAGGGGTAAACTACAAAGTCAAACTGTAAATTTTCACTTCTCACATTCCTTCACTCTTCCTACTCGCCAATCGCCATCATGTCTTCTTCTGTACTACTACCATTTAATGTTATAACATTTTCATACATTTAAACTAGAAGTATAGACCCGTACGCACGGGTATTTCTAAAATTAAATAAATAAATATTTTAATTGATAACTCCGATAACAAATGCTTTCCTTAATTGTTTTAGCACAAACAACCGATGATTGACTTTATTTCTCTATACGACTAAGCTTTCAATATATTTTATTGTATAAAGTATTTACAGATTATTTAATAGGATAAGATCGAAAATCTGAAATGATAACTAAAATTTTAGTTTTAAATATTGCTTTCAAATCATATTTTCAGATAAAGATATATGTTTGATTATATTACAAAATTTGTAACAATTTTTTTTTACAAAATTCTAATCTTATATGTCTATAATTATAATTATAAATATTAGTTTAGAATACATATTTGATATAAAGGGGTGTGATTAGATAACATATATTGCAAGAAAAATTATTTTACATATAAGTTAAAATTTACAAATAATTTTTATTTAATGCATATTTAATAGGTAAAGAATGTTGATTACATACATTAAGAGACAAAATTTATTGCAAAAATTATGATCTTACTTGTAGGTAGGATATGAAAATTACGTATAATTTATTTACGTATAAATAGTCCACTCAACTAAACTAAGTAGTGTAATCTAAGCTCAAATTCTTGTATATTACGTATAATTTATTTACGTATAAATAGTCCACTCAACTAAACTAAGTAGTGTAATCTAAGCTCAAATTCTTGTATATTTCATATCTAAGGCTAAATTTTAACGTTGATGTGCTATTTTGATATTTTATTTTTAAAGGGAGAATTGGATAATTTTCTTTCTGTAGTGTGAATGTGTATGTTCATTGGTACAAACTAGGATTGTAATATATAGAATATATGTATTTATATTTATAGCATGTTTACTCCGTTTGAAAAGCGTAGCATTAAACTATTTTTCTAATTTTGAAAAGAAATTAAAAATGAAAATTAGTGTTAGGAAAAAGGAGATAACTCAAAATGAATATACTTCCTAATATACGGATCACTACTATAATACTCCCCTCAAGATGAAGGTATGATTCAACAATTTCAAGTTTGAACATTAATTTTGAATTTTGACGCTCCTTGTTACTTGTAGAGTCTTGAGTGCGAAAGTTGTTGTTGGAGTGAAGAAATGCAAGAAGGAATTGATGAACATCTCTTCCTTCATTGGTTATTGTTTTGTTGGTGTCGATTTGGTGTCGGTAGATTGGGCCCTAAGACGCATGTATATTAGCGTCATAAGGTAGGTTGAACCCTAAGGTCACGGACCACTTTTTCGTGACGATGTCAAGGCCGGCAAGACAAGACTACTTGCTAGGAGAATCCATCAAGACACCATTTGACAAGGCCAGACGACAATGGCATGGGAAGAAGGTCAAACAGAAGGTTGGACAAAACCTTTTCAAGATGGCACACCGGGAAGACAAGGAGTCTTCCAGAAATATCCAGGATGATCAAGAAGGATCTTCAATGATCAAGAGGAATCCGGAATACGGGGAACATTCCAAAAGATGATGGAACATTCCGGAAGGTGGAGGAATATTCCGGAAGATGGCAGAAGCATCCGGAAGGATCAAGGGGATCAAGAAGAGACCCGGAAGGCACCGGAAGGATCGAGACAAGTCTAGAAACCAAAGGAAGTCTCTAGACTTATGTAGAAATTGGTTGGACAATTCGGATGGAGGCGAATGTCCCCGGAAGACAACGGAGGCTTCTAGAACTCGAAGAAACCTTGAAAAGTTAGCTAGAGCCTTAAGGTAAGTTCTAGAGTCTTTAGGATAAGCTCAAGCTAGGAAGGATTCGAAATGGCCTAGGAGAATCAAAGTTCCGAAACCTTCTCGGAGAGGAGGTGGCCAAGGCAATAAATAGGGGAGGGCACCCCGCATTTTCATTATCCACCATAGATTCCACAAAAAAATCTCTTGTAAAGATCTCATTTGTAACACTCTCTTGATTAATATAAAATACAAGGTTTGTCTACAACTCTCCGAGTTTACCTAGTCATCTAGACGAAGCGTTCATAGTCAAGGAGCGTCGAGGAGTAAGGATGATCTTAGTTTATCGGGGGCGACAATATAGTTAAGAGTCGAGCGGTGTGAGTTGGTGAATAATTCGGTCCATGACAAGTGGTAATACAACCAACATTCGGGTGATCGTTCTATTCGGGCGCCAAGTGCTTACAACCAAGGGAGGAAAATAGGTAGGGGCATGGACCAAGGATGAGCTCTCCGTGGATCGCGAAGCGTTTGTGAGGAAGGCTGGTAAGTAGGCAAGAATATAGAGCACGTTAAGGTCCGAGGGAAAGACACAATGGCTAGTTGAGGTGTGTCCGGAGTTGGTGCGAGGGAAACCAAGGCAAGAAGGACAAGAAGACCCCGAGGGAACCTTCAAGAGAAGTGGATACAAGTATGGAAGCCCACTTCGAGAAGGTAGAGCGTAAGAATGGAGAGATGGTAGACGTTGTTGATGACGTTAGTGGTCGGGTGTACAACCTTTGAGATGAAGTAGACGGCCTCAAGGACAACTTTCAAGGAGCCTTGAACGAATCATATGGGATGCTATCTGAGCGGGATGATGCCTTAGAAGCCATGGTGACGGCGATGCGCGCGAAGATAGAGGCGTTAAGGAAGAAGCTTGAGACATGCAAGGCCGTTGCCGCTGGGGCCCGTGCACAAGATGGAAGCACCAAAGCCGATGAAGTTCAAGGGAGAACGGTCGTCGAAGAGCTTGGAGAACTTCTTGTGGGGTCTGTAGCAATACTTTCGTGTTGTAGGAATCATGGAAGATGGACGCAAGGTAAGTACCACATCAATGTACCTTACCGATGTTGCCTTATATGGCGGACTCCTTGTTCGAGTTCAAAAGCAAGAAACGAAGAGATCCTTGGAGGAGCAAGGGTAAAAGTGGGAAGTGGATCAAGATGATGAGTCATCGGGGAGCGAGCGGCCCATGGACTGGAGAAGTAGGTCTTGCACAGACAAGAGCTTCTTAGAAAGGAGGAAGTTCCAACGCGACGACGAGGTTCCGTCGGAATAAAGTGAAAGGTTCAAAAAGGACAAGAGCAAGACAACAAAAAGACGCCGCTGAATTGCTTCTTGTGCAAAGAGGAGCATCTCGTAAGGAACTACCTAACAAAGGACCAGCTTTCCGTGATAGTCTTGGTAGAGAAAGAAGATTCCAAGAGGGAGCCGCTTAGGCTCGGGGCTATCGTTAAGAGTACCCCCAGAGTGAGGCTATTTAGCTGCCATCACACATGATGACCATTTAAATCGGGACTGCCTAGATAAAGCAAAGAGGAAAGAGTCGCCGCTCGAGGAGGAGTCGGGTGAATGGATAGAAAGGCTCGGAGCAGTGAGGGCATGCAATGTTGCTAGACCAATGGATAAGTTGTCTTGGGCATTCAGGGCATGTGAGGACGGCAAGCCACCTGGAGACACCGAGGTAGGTTTTGGATGTCCTATGGTAGGTTTTGATCGCAAGATGATTAGCTTCTTAGGGTTGATTTTGGGTTGTATGTAGATTAACATCCTAAAATAAGGTTTTGGGTCCTAGGACGCAGGTTGATTAGTGTCCTAGGGTAGATTTTGGGCCTTAGGACGTTACGCCTTTATAAAAAACATCATGATATGTATCTTGCACTTTAGTTTCACTTAATAGGTGGTGAAGTCAAGAACTCCTTGACAAGCCTATGATAAGATCTATTCATATTTGTTGAATTTGGGAGTTTATTATATATTCCTAAACACATCTTGTGAGATTGAGAGCAAACAAATTACCCTTGACCAGTTTGGATGGCTATGATTCTTTATTTATTCTCTTACAATGATTGTTGCTATGATGACATGGTTTGAGTTGTCTGTTTTCCTCCTAGTTAAGGCAACCATTTGTTCTTACACATAGTATGCATATGACATGATCTTACTCAAGGACGAACAATGTTTAAATATGGGTTATTTTGATGAGTATCAAAAGTAAAACATTTTAGACCTTAGATTTATACATTTCATACCTCTTTCACTCTCTTGTACATCTCTATTTCATTTGAAAAGCAATCAATTTTTGTATTTCAGTATCTATCTTGGTTTGTTTTGTGTTTTGAGCATTCAAAGTCATTTATGGAGCATAATGGTATGTTTTCCTGGAGTCGGAGAATACATGGAAATCAAGATCGACAGAAGATTGAAGAAGCCAAGTTGAAACCATTAGAGATGGAGGCCATTTTGTGACGACCTTTCAAAGATTCCAAATTTGACCAACTTCCGTTTCGATTTGGACAATCATGTCAACTGCAAATTTGTAGATATTCGAAAGAGTTTTAAAAGTAGTACTAATGGGCCACATAATTCCAACCAGATTAATGGGAAAGTCAATTATACTAATTTTTCGAAGTAGCTATCGGAAAAGTGAACCTTATGACAAGCCAACGACCAACCTTACGGCTATGTTACGGTCGTATGGAGCCCGTAAGGTGGCCGTATCACTTGCAACCGATAAGGAAATTTAATATCTTCGATTGTAACTTTAGAAGTATAATATTTTGTGTAACCTTAGACTTTGAGTGTTGTCCCTATATATTAATATGTCAGCCGTATGGTTAGATACGCTTATTCATCCTAAAGTAGGCATCACTCACATTTATCCTTACCCTAGACGCCAAGTAGTTATTTGCTTTTCCTTGAAGGTTCGTCTTCCTGGAACCAAACAATTGTGAGCTTATATCTTTCTTGATTCTACATATGTTTTTTCTTTATATCCGATTATGTTTGGTTAAATTTTTTTCCTAATATAAGGATTGGATGATCCCTATAATGGTTAAATTTATTATTTGCATTAATATTTAAGAATTGCGATTGTGATATTGCTTATTTCAAAGTGCTTAATTCCTACCTTTAATTTACCTTCGAAAGAAGTAGTGTTTATAAATGATTTAGATAAATAATTGAAGAGACACAAGTGAAAGACATTTTATTGGATTTATTGAAAAGAACTTGATTTTGAGAGTACTAGTTCATCAAAGCTTCGAGGATTTCTAACTATCGTAGAAAGTTCTAGTCTTTATACCTTTTTCTAACTGAAAAGCCAAAAATGAAGCTTGTTCTTGATCTTCTGCTGGATTTCTAAGTTCTTAATGTGTTTCCTATAATTGTCAAACCACTGGATTGAAAACTACGCGAGTTGAAAAGCATGGTCTTTGTTTTCTTTTTTGATAAACAAATACGGTATTGTATTAATACATATCAATTTCCGCGATGTTAGAAATACATTACGGGAAGTGATCGAGCCATACAGAAGAGGATTTATCCAAAGGGAGTCTAGCCACATGGTGAGCCACAGTATTGACACTACACTTTACATGATTAAAAGAAACAGTAGCTATATCCGGGATAATAGCGTGCTGGAAAAAAGTTGATGAGTATGAAAGAGTATTGAGCACGTTCTAGTTAGCAAGCTGGTTGACGATGGAGGAAGCATCAGATTCAATGATCAAAGGTGAGTGCGGGAAATCTTTGACAAATGAGATGCCGAAATGAACTGCCAGAGCTTCAACAGTAGATGATGTTGTTGTACCAACAAAACTTTTTGCTGCAATCAGAAGAAGGCGTCCACAAGAATCGCGGAGAGCCACCCCAAGGCAAACAGTACCACTAAGAAGAGCAGCATCAATGTTCAGTTTCAAAGTTCCCGCAGGTGGCTTGACCCAAGAGGTGTCCAGCTGAGGGGGCGAACGAAGTGGTGGTTGCGTCAGAGGGCACAGCCAGAAATCGAGAACCATGCGTTTGAATTTGTCCCGAAGAAGATCGCCAGAAGTTGGAGAAGGGTCAAAAAGCGTCTTGTTGCGGAGAGTCCATGCAATCCAACAGTGAGTTATAAATCAATAACACCATCCTCTTCAATAGCATCACGGATTTCGAGTAGAACTTCGGTAGGATCTCCCCTAGAAGAAGCCATGAACGCAGGGAGTGAAGATGAGTGAGACCATACCACAACTGAGTTGGAGCAAAGCACCAGAGTGTGCCAATAGGATTCCGGTTTGAGTGCACACCGAGAGCATATTGGACTAGGGATCGCATGCTTCATATGCAAGGTGGATGTGACGCTAAGGAATCCATGGCAGAGACGTCATTCAAAGTGAAGGACCTTCGGAGGTAAGTTACACTTCCAAAGATAAGACCAGATCGGAGGGTGAGCAACCGGCAAGAACCCCATCTTTTTTAGCCAGTAAGCAGATTTTACTGTGAATAAACCTAATGGTGATGGGGCCCAAACAAGTAGATCACTCTCATTCTGCTGAAGAAGGCGAATTCTAAGAATGTTAGTCACATCCAAGTGGTGAAACACGGAAGCCAGGGCAGCGGAGTCTCACTCATTAGTGTCGGGATCAATGAATTCGGAGACATTGAGGTCATTTCCATCGCCGTCCAGGATAGACGGGCGTAAGAAACCATCCGCAGTAGGGATCCACCTAGCCGATGAAGGCATCAATGTTCCTCCGTTACCCACCAGCCATCCAAGGCCTTCCAGGAGAAGCGACTTGGTTCCCCAAATGCTACGCCAAGAGAAACTAGGCCTCTAGCCCCGACCAGAAGACTCGAAGGAAGAGCGCATGAAATACCTAGCCTTAAGGACGTAGTGGAGAAGAGAGTCGGGAACTGTGAGAATGCGTCTACCCTGCTTGTTAATTAGAGGTTTATATGATGCTTGTTAAATATAATTTTTTAAGTGAAACTCTCCTTTGAGAAGTGAAACTTTCACAATAGACTTCCTCATCTATCTCAAATTGACAGTTATTACAATGCATTTACAGTGTAGGTTTTGACCTATAATTACGTTCTTTTCTTCGAACGCACTCTCCAACTCTAGTGGTGACGCTCCCAAGAAGAAAGTTTACAACTTTCAGGCCTCAATCCTCGTAGCCCTTGTATGGTTCTTCGTAGGCCCCATCACCACCACAAATTCATTGCCAACAATCCTACATTCCCGGTTCTTACCTACCACCCAATATTTTAATGCAGCCTACACTTTATATTCTTCCTTTGACAACTGCCAATGGAGCCGCATCCAAGGAGAAATGGTAAGCCAATGTACCTTGTTTTGTCAATAGTGCATCAGTGCTCACCCACAAGCCTTTCTATTCTCCCTTAACACATCACCCATAACTTAATGCATCATTTTTCAATTCCTCTTCGACCCCTTAGTTGGTTAAGATTTGCGAATATTATAATATCACTAATGTATTCATAAATCTTTATCTTCACTATTCTTAACTATTATACCCCGATAAAATAGTTATGGACGATGAATAAATCTTACTAATCATTCACACGACTTATCTTAGTTTACCCTTCATTTCTTCATCTTTCCCATTATCTAAAGGCTAATGTGTTCCTTAAGTTTTCAAAAATTTCATTTATGTATCTCAATTTTGTCAAACAACACCTTAAACTTTGACTTACTTATTTTTGTTCGTGAAAGATCTTATAAACAAAAATTTTTGCTCTTCAAAGAGCCATCAATCAGGTGAATGGTTCTTGTATCTCCTACACGGCATGGTCTTTGATAAGTCATTATGTAAATGTCATACTGTTAACAAGAATCGCAATCAATCTTGTGATTGATTTAGTATTACACGATTTAAAATGTTTAAATCCTATAAAATTATTTGAATTTAAATAAAAATAAAATAGTATACTTATATAATTTGATTGATATAATCCGTTTTTCTCATATCATTCACATATCTTGCTTTGTGTTGTTTGATTTCATTTGATAATTGCAAAATTGATCTTTGATCAACAACATCCAAAACTTAACAAAAACATATATTTTGTAACTGATAACACGATTTATGACTTAGGTTTAGGTAATCATTTAGATAGATTTCTCACTCATTCATGCACGTTTTGGCATTGGCTCATGACGTCTTCGCTCAATTCATGCACATTTCTAGAAAAGACGTCTACACTACCTTTTATCGGTTTTGTAGGTAATTCGGGGATCTATTGGACGTTAATCGATACATTTGAGGGCCAAGCCTCATGATGGTACACATCCAAAGCCTTGGAGGAGCATAATTGGAGCAACAAAGGACACAAATACCACTATTGGTGCAAGCAATGGAGCAACTCATGGCTAGACGATCATAGCATGCTTCTGTTGAAGAAAATCGACCTACACCCAGGAAAATCGGCCGATTTTTCCTACTGGGTCGATTTTTGGGCCTTTGACAGCTTAAGCCACGTGTCCCACGATCTCTTGTCCGGCCTTGCTCTTGGTGGAGAATATAAGTGGTTCTTCAAAGCTGTTGCTGGCCCATTCACTCTCCTCCTCTCCCACATCTTCTAGCATCTTTCCAAAGACTCTTCCAATTGGGAGCTCTCTTCAAGACACCCTTGTGGGTGTTTTTGAGAGAGATTAGTGTAGATTTCAATTTCATAGTGAGATTTGAGTGATTTTTGTGAAGAAGCTTGTTGAAGGTTGTAAGATCCGACTTGGAGCTACATTTGGTGTGTTGAAAGACTTGTTTTGAGCTCAAATCTAGCTAAGTTTCATTGCTTTCATTTCCTTACTTCATCTTCTTGCTATGGATTCCATGTATGCTTGTATGATGATTTTAGATCTTGAAATGCATATTATTGGCTAGTTTGTTGTGATTCTGGAGTGATGGATTGATGGTTATAGCTTGGGTGATGATAGAATGGACTTATATGTTAGTTTAGGATGATTTATATGCACGAAACCTAACTCAGACATAAAAATCGACTTGTTCTTCATAGTAAATCGGCCGATTTTTACTATGATCCACCCGATTTTTCCTTCTGTTGCTCTTTAATTAATGAATCTGTATGTTAGGATGTTAGATTGTTGAAATCCTAGTGTTTGTTGAACATAATATAGCTTAGGGTGACCTAATGCTAGCAAACCAAGTTAGGAAAGAGACCTACCCGGTGATTTCCGATCTTAGATACAAAAGATGATGAACTCTAGGTAGTAGTGAGCCTCATAAGCCGCTATTGGATCGAGTGTGCTAGGATTGTTGCTTGAGACTTACCTTTTCCGAGACTTACCCGGTAAGGAGAGGTTTGCCCCTTAAGTAGTGTCCGGTTTATGTAGAATTCCCAACTTTACCTCCTTGAGACTTACCCGGTAATAGGAGTTTGGTGCGGGATTAGTGAAGCATGAGACTTACCCGGTAATTGCTTCCATTAGAGAAACACCCTTTCTCAACACCGCAGCTTTATCCTTAGAATCTTTAGAAGCTTGAGTCCAATGCCATAACCGGAAATCTTGATCTCTAGAATCCACATTCTTCTCTCTTTGATCTCATATCTTGTGTTTGTGTCATTTGTTTGTTTGCTAGCTTGAGTTGTTAGTTTGTTTTATTATCTTGCTTGATTTGTGATCTTTGCTTGATCACCACAAAAACCCAACCAAAAATATCATCATTTTCATTTCTCTATTTCTTTCTCTTTTCTTAGACTAGATTTGCACTATCTTTGATCATTGAATGACTTGATTTCGCCTCAGTCCTTGTGTTCGACCTCGGAATACTTTCCTTCCTACATAACGATCCGTACACTGCGGGTTTCGCTAGATAGTTTAGGATTTTAGTTCGAGTTTATAAATGTAAAGATTTTTGTGCTACACATCCTAGCGTAACAGTAACTCTCTTTTTCTCTCTTTTTTCTTAGCCTAGATTAGTACTATTTATGATCATCGCATGATTCAATTTCACCTTAGTCTTTGTGTTCGACCTTGGAGTTATTGCCTTTCTATAAAACGATCCATACACTGTGGGCTTGCTAGGTAGATTTAGAAAATTATCGCAAGATATAAATTTAAGACTAGCGTGCGCACTCTAGGAAGCAAGCAAGTTTTGTGTTCTAAAATTGGCGAACACTTGTGCCGGTGGGCCCACTTGTGATTTTTTTTTGATCAAGAAGTTAAGAAGCTCGATTACACCAAAAATAATTGGTGTAATCGAGAGGCCGACAACCGGCAAACAGACAAACCGTCATGCAAAGAAAAACTAGAGGGAAAAATACAATCACTACAAACAAAAACCTGATATGTGAGAAAAAGTTGGAACAACTAAACCTTGAGAAAAGACGTGGAACACTCGAGGCTGACAAAACATGGAAAGGACACGGGATAGATGAACTAGCGCAGTGTCTCGTTGCCGGGAAGCAAGATGGTAGAAACCTTTTTAGGGGATGTCATACCTCCTGCGGAAATGTGGATCCCGCGACGTTGCCCCCACCTAGATGGAGGATCTTCGGAGACCTCAAACACAACCACGATCTACACGATCAACAAGAGCATCTGACTACGACATCTTCCAAGATAATCGTTTAGGCCACACTTGAGAAACATCTTCAAACAGGAAAGTCATCTCAAACATTCTGGAAGGATGAAATCTGGCTTCCAAAATCTTGGAAGAGATATAATTTGATATGGTCTAAAGGTGAATTCAAACTTTATAAATACATTTGCCACCCATTAGGAAGAGATAACCTGTCGTTTTGGTTCTATTTTTAGGCTCAAGATTCTCTCTTTTTGCTAGAGGAAACTAACAAAAAACACTTTATTTTCAAATCTTCCAACTAGTTTAGATAAAAAAAAAAGCTTTAGCTTTGCAAGAACAGCAAGAATATTTTTGTGAGTTGTATTTATGATTTTTCATGGTTTCAATTCCAAGTTTGTTGTTTCAAAGTTTATTAAGCTTTCTAGTCGTTTAAATATGACTCATGCTTTAGATTTTCTTGCAATCTTTACCATGAGTAGCTAAACCCATCCTCTAGGGGGGGAGGGGGTGAAAGCCCCATTTCTTGGTTGATTAGCAATAACTTACGTGTATATATTTTGGAACGCCCATTACAGGCATGGTTATCCATCTTCCTAAATGAGTATAAACTTAGGGTTTGAATGTTAAACTTTGTTGAATCGTTTATGAACGAAATGGTAAAAGTGATATGTCATCTCATTCATAGGTTATATGAATGAACAAAGCTTTAGTAGATGTGCTCCCTAAGATGATTTGCAACTTTCCGTGTTATGTATCATATCCTTGATTTGTACCCTTACTTAAGTAGAATCGCATGTGTATGGGATGGTAAAAGTAACGTGTCATCTCCGTCATAAAGCTTATGTGGGCTTAGATTTGTGATGAAGTCTTTGATCATTTCCCTGCTTTTAATGTTTGTAGATTTCATTGTTTCGTGCTAGAAAGTGGATTAGGAGGATAACATGAAAACCACTAAGCTTCCCCTTTTCTGTAATATGTCCTTAGGAGTGCGTTTTTGCGGTGATGTGAACATTGGAAAGACCTCTCGGACATCTCATTTAGTGTAAATGTATCTCCTATGTGCCGAAAACTCGTAATGTCTTAATAATATCAGTCTTGTGATCATAGGACGGTTTTTTCCGATTATGTCATTCACCTTAGGTGAATGAGAACTAAAGATGGACCACCATCATTGTGCAGATTATTTCCAACATCGCCATGATTTTTTACACTCTTTGAGCATGATATCAACCTAAATTTGGTGTAAGTAATTCCTAGATTCTTAGATTTTTCATATCTTGAATTATCTTTATATGTTTAAGTTGAACCCTTTGCATATACCACACCCCTTCATTTTTACACCGTTTGGTTAAAAGTTGAACTTGTCAATTTATTACGTAGTCTTTGTGGAATTCAAACTTGATTAAAAAGCATGCATTACAACGGAAAACTGTGCACTTGCGGGTGTTTTGTCGGACATATCACACACATACATCTATATGGAGTTGAAAAATGGTGGTTAACTATATATTTTCTCAAAAGAGTTTCAAAGCTTTGTTCGATAAAGTGAGATCCTGCGTCACTTATCATGATTCTAGGAACACCAAATCTAACAAAGATGTTAGTCTTAATAAATTTAGAAATAGTTGCAGCACCATCAAATTTGGTGACAATGACTTCAACCCATTCAGAAATGTAATCAACGAGGACAACAATATATTTATAGGGTCCAAAATTTGAAAAGGGTCCCATGAAATCAATACCCCAAACGTCAAAGAGTTCAGTATCTACAATGCCGATTTGATGCATCTCATCTCTTTGTGGTGTTTCCAGAACGATGACATTTATTTTAGGTTTTGATGTAGTGATAAATATCTCTGAATAAGGTTGGACACCAAAACTTGGATTGTAGGATGTTTGTGGTAGTTTCAACCGTCTTCATGTGCCCTCCTAAGTGTAGGGGATGACAATGTCGAATGATGCTTTGAGTTTTTTTTTCTTTGGGGAAACATTTGTGGAGAATCCCGTTATTTCCCTAATTAAAGAGGTACGGGTCATCTCAATAGTATCCCTTGACATCATGTAAAAATTTCTTCTTTTGATCATATGTAAGATTATTAGGGATTATACTACAAAAAATAAAGTTAACAAAATCATATTACCGGGGTAGCTCAGGGGAGCTTATTACAAATGCATCAGTGTTTTTGGGACACTCTATGATTGGTTGATTTGTAGGTGGATCGGGAGTGTATATAACTTAATCATTGTCCACCTTCCTTGTTGATAGTTATGTAAGAGTTTGATTGAGAAAATCGTAAGGATTGTGGATCTTATTAATTGATTTATCCTTTTATGCGCATTGTCTTGACAATCACCTATGATGAGTAGAAATTTTTCGCAATGGTCGTTCAGGTTTTGAATAATCTCCAAGCTCTTTATGTAGGTCGTTAAGGTTTCACCGCCTTCTATAATTCCATTGAATATAATCTAGTGGAACACTCAACCCAAAGTCTCATCATCAGCACTCGGGAATATGTGAGTATCCATGATGCAACTTTTTGCCTCGTTATCCTCTCTAATGCTATACAAACCCCTAAAGTATTCAACCTTCAACTTTTCCATCTAATCAAAATCCCCCTCTCATACATTCCCTTCAACTCGATTCCTCGTGTGCTTGATCATTGTTGACATACAGTTGAAGGGTATGTATAGTCACCCAAGCACAAACATTGTTCTCTCAATTTCTGAAGCTATAAAATTTCCTCTTGCTACATTACAACTTGTAACTCTTGTTGCAATTTTGCATGAAGATCAAGCATCCAATGTGATTTTGAGTAGTGTAGTCACTTTGGATAGCATTGATCTTGTCAAACAATATTTGTTTCTTATAATGAAGTTTATCAAACACCTTACAATCCAAGTTAGTAAGTGGTACTTGAGGGTTTCGGGAAAAAACATGCAAGTCAACATTTGTTGCCAAAACTTTTTTCACCGTGGGGTGAAACTCGCTATGGGTTATTCAAGACGCTTCAAATGTGAATGCTCGTCTCTCTTTTGAGAAGTGAAACTCTCACAATATACTTCCTCATCAATCTGGAATTTACAATTAATACAATGCATTTACGGTGTAGGTTTTGACCTATTTTTTGCGCTCTTTTCCGCGAACGCACTCTCCAACTCTAGTGGTAACGCTCCCCAAGATAAGAACTCTTACAACTTTCCGGCCTCAATCCTAGTAGCCCTCGTATGGTTCTTCGTAGGCCCCCTCACCACCACAAATTCATTGGCAGCAATCCTACATTCCCGGTTCTTACCTACACTTTATATTCTTCCTTTGACAACTACCAATGAAGCCGCATCCAAGGAGAAATCGTAAGCCAATATACCTAGTTTTGTCAATAGTGCTCCAATGCTCACCCACAAGCCTTTCTATTCTCCCTTAACACATCACCCATAATTTAATGGATCCTTTTCCAATTCCTCTTCGACACCTTAGTTGATTAAGATTTGCGAATATTACAATGTCACCAATAAATTATAAATCTTTCTCTTCACTATTCTTAACTATTATACCCCGATAAAATAGTTATGGAAGATGAATAAAGCTTGCTAATCATTCACACAACTTATCTTAGTTTACCCTCCACTTCTTCATCTTTCTCATTATCTAAAGGCTAATGTGTTCCTTAAGTTTTCAAAAATATCCTTTATGTATCTCAATTTTGTCAAACAACACCTGAAATTTTGACTTACTTATTTTTGCTCATGAAGGATCTTAAAACGAAAATTTTTGCTTATCATAAAACCACCAATCAGGTGAATGGTTCTTGTATCTCTTACACGGCAAGGTCTTCCATAGGTCATTATGTACATGTCATAATGTTAACAAGAATTGCAATCAATCTTGTGATAGATTTAGTATTATAGGATTTGAAATATTTAAATCTTATAAAATTATTAGAATTTCAATAAAATAAAATAGTATAGTTATATAATATATATGAGTAACGACTTTAAATTCACGCCATAAAAATTAAAATTGTTACTCCGCATACTTTGTGGCCTTTATAGTATTTGTATGTATAAAATGTGTTAAATTAAACTTAAGTGATAGTATTTGAAAAAATGAGTTTAGGAATACAAATGAAAATAAATGGTACATGATAACCCTAAACAATTATAAAAACGCATGAGGTCGTATATGTCCAATTTGAAAAGTATGGAATAACAAGTTGAGTTGAGGGCGATACGGGACCAGTCAAAATGGGTCGTTTTTGTTGTGTCAGCTTAGGGTAGCTTCTCTCCCAACCTCACAATCTCACCAAAGATCTACTCGTATATACTTGGGGAGTCGTGTCCCTATTCTCAGTGCATCCAAAACACGAATCTTTCGATACGATTTTATCCATCAAAATATATTCCCACAATCCATTTTATGTAATATGTGCGATGTAATAAAGTTGAACGATCTTATATGTTTGAATGAGATGTATTTTTACTGATTTGAAAATAAATAAAATAATTTACAAATTATAATTTACTGTGTTATGAACACCTTAAGTTGAGGAAGGATTTGTATTAGAGGGTCTACACGTATGACTCGATGCAATTGAGAATCATACGAGTTAAGAATGTTAAGGGTATGTTATCCCATTATAAGCGATTATGAATATTGGTAGCTTATGGCGTGTTTAGTAATACTAGATTTATAGTTGTAGTTGTTTTTTAGTAGATTTTATGTGAATTACGATATTTATAAAAATATTGTAGATAAATACGTAACATGTTTAGTAAAAAGAGAGTTATGAGTAACGAGTGTTTTAAAATAATAAAAGACAAAAATACACCTCCTTTTCCATGTGTATGTCACGCTTAAAACGGATAATCGAAGAAGAAGAAGAAGAAGAAGAAGAAGAAGAAGAAGAAGAAGAAGAAGAAGAAAAAATCCCTTCAACCCTTCTCTTTTCATCAATCAACCTATAGAAATGTCAGAATAATCGATACAAATAGAGATCTAATTCAAGGTTCGATTTTGATGTTCATTTGAACATAAGAAATAGGAAAAAGAAGTAGGGATAACTAGAGATGAGAGCTCACACGCAATTTATTTAGGCTGTTGGATTTATTGCTCGTTTGAACAAAAGAAATAGGAAGAAGAAGCCATATCTATGGTTCGATTTTATACGGAAAAAGAGAAAACTAGAAGAGGCGACAAAGGGTGAAAACCTAGGCGCATGCAAGTAGTTTCTTAGCAATGGTGTTTAGAGTTTACTCAGTTCTTCAACAATGGTTCATGATTCGGATGTCGGATGAAACTGAAAGAGGGAGAAGGAGAGGACGGATAGGTCCATTTGAGAAGAGGAGAGGAAATGATGGCCTTTTGAGTTTTGATTACCAATAAAGAGGAAGAGAATTGTAAAAGAAGGACAATTAGGTGATTAATTTTCAAATCTCATAAATCTGAGATTTCAAAAATATCCTTTTAAAAGCAATAAATTTTTTTTTTAAAACTACAATCGTATCCCCAAGTATGAACTAAACACTCAAACAATTTAGTGGAACACAACTAAAATATATTGTAAACCTCTTCCTACTTAACGAAACACGCCCTTAGTAATAGTAGTTGTGGAGGATGCAAGTATAGTTGAACAGTTGGACTTGAGTGCAATTTCTAACTTAGGCGTGTTTAGTTGTTGGGTAGATTAATTTTTTTGTTTAGATTTTGGGTGGTCCCCACTCTTTACTAGCTCTGTTTAGTTTGAGCTTTTTATTTTATATTTTGGTTTTGAATCGTATTTTAGGAGCTTCCAAATATGATTTTTGGATATTTTAAGAGATTGGAGATTGGATCCGAAAATTATTATGTAATTGCCCCTCTCAGGCGTGTATCAAAAGACCATCTCCATATCCCCCACCCCCTCATTCCACATAACAAGACCATCTCCATCTTTTCTCTCCTCCATCACATCTTCTAAAATAGAACTTAATTGGAATATAATAGGACTGATAATTGATTCCTTGTAAACAGGATGGAAAAGAATGGGATGTAAGAGAAATTGGTAATTAATTCATCATTTTCTTTCTTCTAAACTGGTAATTGATTCTCTATAAAATCGATTACCAACAAAATTGAACTCTAGATCTGCACAAAATTGAACATTGCAGAACTAGAAGAGGACAATTTGAATAATCTACCAAAACAAGAACATAGATGAATATAGGTGGAAATACCACACAAATGGTGGAGACAGAACCACAATTTTATTGATATTATGATAACCTTTATATAGGCTTTACAAGAGAATCATGACTAGTAATATATATGAAACTAAATAATAAAGATATTATCACGATTTTAATATTATCACGATCTTGATCTTATCACGATCACAATCTTGATTTTATCACAATCATGATATTACCATGATCATGATCTCGATCTTATCAAACATTACACAAAGAAGAGGACGGATGACGGAGGAGGGGTGGTTGCAATGGCGGCACCGACGCTTGTGCGAAAATCGAAACCTTTTACTTCAGTATGAACAAACATTAGCCCTTTTTCGTCCTTTTTCTTTTTGTACGACTAGCGAAATCTCAAACGAAGAAATCAAACAAACATGGTAGAAACTTATGAGGATTGTGAAAATGGGATGGAAGAGAAAGGGAGATGGGAGAGAACGACGATGGGTAGTCGTAAGATCTGATTTTCATTCAACATTCACATATGTAATGGTATTTTTGTAATTTGATATTATAGAAACCCTATAAACCTAATTTACTAAACACATCATTAGCTTTATTACCGTGTTCTTTTTCAAAATCAAATCTGGAAAAATCTATTCAAAAATTACATTCACAAACCTAAACTACAACTACAAACCACAATTACAACCATAAATCTAATTTACTAAACACGCCTTTATCGAAGGGGCTCACCACTGATAGAATATGTAAATATTTGTAAATAAGGGTATGCCCTTTGTAATTATGTATAAACGTTTTATCTATTTATACAGTCCATCTGACGATGGAAACCCTAAGGGGAATTTCTCATAATCTCACATGGTATCAGAGCAATCCGATCCATAACGTTTCCCGCTTCCGCCTACCTTTTTCTTTCCGCCGCCAGCGTCTAACCCTAACGCCGCTGCATGATCTCTTCATCTTCCTCAAACACCTACTATGTCTATGGATAAGAAACAAACGTTTCATTCCGCACTTGAAATTTTCAACATCAAGAATAACATTGCTCTTGTTCTTGATCATGACACACCATATGCTTCATGAGTTACTCTTTTTCGCGTCATCGCTAAGGCACATAATGTCTTGGATCACATCGACGCCAAAGTCCAGCGCCCGGTCGACATTGATGATGCTCTTTGGAACCAAGTTGATGCAACGGTTCTCCAATGGATTTACAGTACGGTATCTAAAGATATTCTCCTTCAAATTCTCAATCCTGACGACACCGCTCTCAAAGCATGGGGTTGAATTCAGGATTTTTTTCAAGACAATAAGCACACGCGCGCAGTCTATCTGGAACATGAATTTTCCAACTGCAAATTGGCGTCTTTTGCTTCCATATCCGCCTACTGTCAACACATGAAGGCGTTATCGGATCAACTTAAAGGTGTTGAGTCTCCAATTTCCGATAACAGGTTAGTCTTGCAACTTTTGTCTGGTTTGCCTGCTGAGTATAATGCTACTACAAGTTACATTCAGCAATCAGATCCGCTACCGACATTCCAAAAAGCTCGCTCGCAACTTATTTTGGAAGAAACTCGAATGACAAGTCAAATTTCTCCCGGAAAAGACTCCACTACTCTACAAAATTCAACCAGCGGACCGGCGTCCCAGCCCCACGCCGACCACCAGGGCACCACCACCGGCGCTCAGTCGGAGAGCTCGTCACGCCGCCAGGGCCGTGGCCGGAAAAGTCGTGGCCGGTTTGGAGACAATACGCCGCAACCTCAGGGAACACGTTTTGTGTTTTACCCTAATGTGGGATGGCTTCCAATTCCTTCTGGGCCCATTAACAATCCAGCCCACTGGCCACAAATCCAGGCCCGTCAGCAAGGACAGCAAGGAAACTGGGTCACTGCTCCCCAGGCCCGTCAGCAACACTCTTACAGCCCTCAGAATAATCAGGCTGGGCTTCTAGGCCAATTTCCAGCCCAATCTGCACACTTCAACACTACTATTGATTCACAACAGCCCACGGAGCTCGATCAAGCATTTTCTTCGATGACTTTAAATCCCGCTGATAATCTTTGGTATATGGATACGGGCGCTACATCTCACATGACCAACTCCTCAGGTAACCTCTCGTCCATTTCTCATAATGTTTCTTTAAATTCGATTATTGTTGAAAATGGCATGCGAATACCATCTACAGGTCTTGGTGAAGCTAAACTTCGCACCCCCACACATCCCCTCCAATTATCCAACATCCTCCTTGCTCCTCAAATTGTTAAAAACCTAGTTTCCGTTCGCCGTTTCACAATCGATAACCATGCTAGTGTTGAATTTGATCCATTTGGTTTTTCTGTGAAGGATTTACAAACGGGAACCACCCGTTTGAGATGCAATAGCTCCGGGGATCTGTATCCAGTTACCACATCTTCTGCGTCAGCTCATGCTCTTTCAGCTCAGTCCTCAAGTCTTTGGCATGCTCGTCTGGGTCATCCTGGTTCGCCAGTTCTAGATAGTCTTAGGAAGTCTTCTTTTCTTCATTTTAATAAAGAGCGTTCTCCAACGCTTTGTCATGCTTGTCAACTTGGGAAACATCATAGGCTCCCGTTTGAACGTTCTATTACTACTACTATTGCACCTTTTGATATCATACATAGTGATCTTTGGACCTCCCCAATTCCTAGTCGGGAAGGTTACAAATATTATCTATTATTTCTTGATGATTTCTCACATTTCCTTTGGGTTTTTCCAATCAAATTCAAATCTCAAGTTTTCGATTTGTTTGTGCAATTTCATCAGTTAGTCAAGACTCAATTCAACATGCCTATTAAAAATTTTCAATGTGACATGGGCCGCGAATTTAACAATCATCAATTTCACTCATTTTTCGCTCTACATGGCATACATTTTTGGTTCTCTTGTCCCCACACATCACCCCAAAATGGCAAGGCGGAACGTGTCATCCGCACCATTAACAACATGATACGTTCCATCCTCTTTCACGCCTCTTTACCCGTCTCTTTTTGGGCACAAGCCTTAGATATGTCTTGTTACCTTCTTAACATTCTTCCCTCCACCACAATCCAAAATCGTTCACACACCCAAGTGTTATTTGGTTCACAACCTACTTACACTCACCTCCGCATTTTTGGGTGTCTTTGCTACCCCAACCAAAACGCAACTATTTCTCACAAACTACATCCCCACTCCACACCTTGTGTGTTTTTCGGATATCCTAAACATCATAGAGGGTATAAATGTTTAGAAATAGGATCAAACAAAATTCTTATCTCAAGGCATGTCACTTTTGATGAGTCGGTTTTTCCGTTCTCCAAATCCGTCCCTATTTCTTCCTCCACTTCGGTACTGGATTCGGAACCCGGAATTTCACCATATCATGCAGCTCACCATTTGGATCAGCAGCAATACCAGCCCACCTCAGCCTCGCTGCCAGCTCAGTTCGTAGCCCAGCCCAGTGAAAGTGATGAGGCACGCTTCCCATCTGCTTTACCCAGCCCAAACCCAATGCCAGCTCAGCCCGTAGCCCAGCCTAGTACGCTACCCAACATTCCCCCCTCTACTTTACCCACCGGCCCATTAGCCCAATTTTCCCCACCTCCTTTATCTGGCCCAACTCCGGCTGACTCACAGGCCCATCCAAAAATACTTCAGCCTCTAGTTCCCTTGGCCCAACAACACCGACAAATCCCTCATCCGTTATACCCGTTTCACACGTACAACCCCATCCCAATATACCCGGTCTATTAGCGGGATTTTTAAATCACGTACCATTTTTTATCTCAATATCATTACTTCACCCATCCTATCCCCTATACCCACATCCCATAAGTCGGCTCTCCAAGATCTGCAATGGTCTGCCGCCATGACCGACGAATATCGTGCCCTTATACGAAATCGTACTTGGGGTCTTGTTCCTCGTCCTCCCCGGACCAACATTGTGAGGTGTATGTGTATTTTTCGCCATAAGTTCCGGTCGGATGGTTCCCTTGAACGTTATAAAGCCCGTCTTGTTGCTAACGGTTGTTCCCAGCAGTTGGCATAGATTGTGATGAAACTTTTAGTCCAGTTGTGAAGCCGGCCACTATCAGGACAGTTTTGAGTCTTGTTGTGTCTCGCTCTTGGCCTATCCACCAACTTGACGTCAAGAATGCTTTCCTCCATGGGCATCTGAATGAGACATTCTACATGTTTCAACCACCAGGGTTCATTGATTCTACTCACCCATCTCATGTATGCCTTTTGAAGAAATCTCTTTATGGCCTCAAACAGGCACCCCGGGCTTGGTATCAACGTTTTGCAGGATATTTGCTCAGCATTGGTTTTATCAGCAGTAAGAGTGATTCCTCTCTCTTTATATATCGAAATGGAAATCAGCTTGCTTATCTATTACTGTATGTTGATGATATCATTCTCACTACTTCATCTAATGACCTCCGCAATACTCTCACTGCCTCCCTCAGTAAAGAATTTGCTATGTCCGACCTTGGTCCCCTGTCATTTTTTTTTGGGCATTTCAGTTCAGCGCATGTCGTCAGGTCTTTTCTTGTCCCAGGACAAATACGCTCGAGAAATTGTTGCCCGAGCCAAGATGACTAATTGCAAGCCAGCAGCGACTCCGGCTGAACCTACCATTAAACTCAGCGCCTCCTCTGGTCCTCTTGTCAGTGATCCGACCCTATATCGAAGTCTGGCAGGGGCACTGCAATACCTTACTTTCACAAGACCTGACATCAGTTTTGCAGTCCAGCAGATATGTTTATTTATGCATGATCCTCGGGAGCCTCACTTTGCTGCTCTCAAGCGTATTATACGCTACATCGCTGGCACATCATCTCTAGGTATCACCATATCTCCTTCTCCGAAGTCTGATCTTATTGCATATACAGATGCCGACTGGGCGGGCTGCCCTGATACACGCCGGTCTACATCAGGTTATTGTGTTTTCTTCAATGACACTTTAATCTCGTGGTCTGCCAAACAATAAAATGTTGTTTCCCGTTCTAGTGCAGAGGCAGAATATAGGGGAATTGCCAACGTTGTTTATGAGTGTTCTTGGTTACGCAACCTGTTGCTTGAGCTCCATTGCCCACTTGCCAAGGCCTCCATCGTTTACACGGACAACATATCTGCTACCTATCTTGCCAGCAACCCCGTTCAACACCAACGAACTAAATATATTGAGATTGACATTCATTTCATTCGGGATAAGGTTGCCCGCGGTCACGTTCGAGTTCTTCACGTACCGTCAGCTTTTCAGTATGCAGATATTTTTACAAAAGGTCTCCCATGTTAACTGTTTCTAGATTTTAGATTCAGTCTCACTATAATGCCTCCTCCAGTTTCAACAACGTGGGTGTGATAGAATATGTAAATATTTGTAAATAAGGGTATGCCCTTTGTAATTATGTATGAACGTTTTATCTATTTATACAGTCCATCTGACAATGGAAACCCTAAGGGGAATTTCTCATAATCTCACAACCACTAATCAAGGCGATTATAACAAGCCGAGACAAGATGTGTGTTGTGGGAGCATAGAAGAGAAATCTTGAGGGCATCTTGCATGAGCTATATAGAGAAGGGAAGTTTAAGGTCACTGAGGTGTACAACTACGACCATAAATCTAATTTACTAAACACGCTGTTACGCTAGGATGTGACACGCAAAAAGCTTTACATTTATAAACTCGATCTAATCTTCTAAACTACCTAGCGAAACCCGCAGTGTACGGATCGTTATGTAGGAAGGAAAGTATTCCGAGGTCGAACACAAGGACTGAGGCGAAATTAAGTCATTTAATGATCAAAGATAGTGCAAATCTAAACTAAGATAAGATGAGGAATAAAGAAGGTGCAGAACACAATATTTTTGGTTGGTTTTGGGGTGATCAAACAAGGATCGCCAAATATGCAAATCAAACAAACAAATAAACACACGAATGCAAGATAGGAGATAAGAGGTAAGATAAGTGGATTCTAGAGATCAAGATTTCCGGTTATGGCATTGGACTCAAGCTTCTAAAGATTCTAAGGACAAGGTTGCGGTGTTGGAAAAGGGTGTTTTTCTAATGGAAGCAATTACCGGGTAAGTCTCATGCTTCACTAATCCCGCACCAAACTCCTATTACCGGGTAAGTCTCAAGGAGGTAAAGTTGGGAATTCTACACAAACCGGACACTACTTAAGGGGCAAACCTCTCCTTATCGGGTAAGTCTCGGAAAAGGTAAGTCTCAAGCAACAATACTAGCACACTCAATCCAATAGCGGCTTATGAGGCTTGTTAGCATGAAATATTGTGATATTTTAGGCACGTTTTCTAAGTGTATTTGATTCATATTGATAGTCATTGATTGAGCATCGATGCATTTGTGAGCTAGTTTATCTATAATGTCGATATAGAGATCTACACAAGCTTTATGTTGATTATAGGTGATTGAGAGCTATTTCCGAGCGGAATCGAGCAAGGATGGAGTTGTTGAGCAATGTCCATGGATTGAGGACATTCATAGGAGCTAAGAGAATGCCAACTTGAGGAATGCACGAGGCTAGGGAAGAATCACGTTCTTGCCCTAAACCACGCTCTAAAATACGGCCGTATTACTTTCCACGTTCAGTTCCACGGCCGTGGAACCATGGCTAAGGAAGCGTGGTTCATTCCAGCAACTTCTACGGCCGTGGAGAAGATGGTTCAAACCGTGTTGATTCCCACGCTCTAAATTACGGCCGTGGAACCCTTCCACGACCGTGATCTTGACGATCTTTTTCGCCATACTTTAAGCCACGATCTCCTACGCAACTGGGCCGGGCCGATATTTTATCTTACACTATAAAAGGACGGACGAAGAGAGATTCCGTCACCTCGCTTTACACCTCGCTTTAGACCTCGACCTCTGTTTAGACGCATCTTCGCTTACACTTTGTTTTTGCCCTAGTTTCGCATTTAGCGGAGATTTTGTTGAGAGATTTTGGCGCATTGCTATTGGCGATTTCTGGATTGACGGAAGATCAAAGATTTGGAAGATTGTTCGCAAGGAGACTCGCTTCTTGCTTAGGTTTGATTTAGAAGACGGATTGACATCCCGTTCTTCCTTCTTATTTAAGATTGTGTTTGCTTGTTCTATTCCGAATCTAGTGACGATATTTGTTCTTGATTGTGACTTTGAGATTGATTTGAAGTTTATTTAAGGTTTTCGGAAGTTTTCATCTTTCAATCTTTTAAATCTTGAATTTGATATCAATATGATTGTTGTTCGCTAAAAACCCTTAACAATTCTAAGGTGAAGGGTTGATAGTTGTGGCTTAGATAATGATAGATCGATCGTAAACAGATTGGACCCTGAGAGTTAGAGAGAATCGCCGACGAACCCTAATCCACGGTTTGTTCTTGAGCTTCCACGGCCGTGGAACTCAAGATCCACCCGTAATTCTGTGTTAAGTTACGAACTTGCTTTTACTTTAATCCAAAGTTAAAGATTTGCTTTAACTTAGTTTAGGCTTGCCTTTTCTAGGTGGTAGTGAAGCCTCAACAACCTCTACCTCGATTGTGAGTGTCACAACCTCAATCGGTTTAGTTAGTCTTGATCCTTGGGTTACAAGTTTGGGTGTTTGACATTAATTCTTGCCTTTAGAATCCTTCTATATTGAAGCCTCAACAACCTGTATAGAGAGTTTCTTGTAGGTGAGTCATATAAGGTTTTTGGAACTTCACCGTACGATTACCTTACATTAGCACACCTTTGCATATCTCAACTCTGTCCTTATATCATTAGTATATCTTGAATCGATTGCCACAGCTGGATTCCTGGATCTTTAGGATTGTTGTTTTCCCAATAATTTGAAAAGCTCTTACATTTACTCGCTTGATAACCTATAACTGGATTTAACCCCCCAAATCCCTGTGTTCGATACTCTGGAATTCTTGCTTAACTATATCGATCCGTACACTGCGGGTTCGCTTGCTTGATTCTAGTTTTATAAATTTAAAGCTTATTTGCACGCACGCTCGGGAGAGAACAAGTTTTTGGCGTCGTTGCCGGGGATTTGGTCTAGGCCGAATTCGGTTTTCGGTTGTCAAGCTTGGGAGCTTCTCCCTTGTTATTTGATATCTCTTTGAGTGCATTCGCAGGTTTAGGAACACCGAGGATCTCTTACCTCTTGATCAAGAGCTTGAGAGGACTTTAAGGCAAAAGCGCAAGGAAAAGAAGATGGCCGAAGAACACAAACGTGATCTTCAAGCGGAGTTAGCGGAGAAAGAAGCTCAACTCCAATGGAATGAGAATATTCGCCGGGGTGAAATGGATCGTCATCAATATGAAGTTAACGATCTAAAAGATATGATGTTCCAGATGAGGATAGAAATAAGCAACCTTAAGAATAAGGGGAGCCAGAAATCCTCAAGAAGGGCATCAAGATCAAGAAGAAGAAGTCATTCATCCGCTGATGATAGTGATTCTTCCATGCCACCGCTAGAGGAAATTGATCCCACGATCAATGTGAATCCTTTTCATCCACGGGCAGCTGCTAATCGTCGTGTACCACCTAGGAATGCGAGGATCGAACCTGTGGATGATGAGCCAAGAACTCTTGGTCAAAGGATGGATCCAACACAACAACCGCGCCGTTTGGGCGTGAACTTTAATGCTGATGATGTGCAAGGGTTTAGCTTCAACCCTCAAGTTATTACTCTTGTTCGCCAAAACCAATTTGGCGGAACAAGCGCTGAATCTCCACACCAACACTTGCAAAACTTCGAGTGTATGATGGAGACAATGAGGCCGAAGAACGCGACTACCAACAACTATAAGCTCAAGCCTTTCTTTTTCTCCTTGAAAGGGAAAGCGTTGTCTTGGTACCAAGCTCTTCCTAGTGGGAAACTAGACACGTGGGAAGATCTTTCCGCGGAGTTGCTCACCAAATTCTTTCCGCTATCCAAAACGGCGGAACTTAGAGGTAAGATCAATGCATTTTCCATGAGGTCTAACGAAAGTTTGTTTCAATCATGGGAAAGGTTTCAGGACTTGTTATTGGATTGCCCTCATCATGGCATATCCAAGCTTGCATTGCTGGAGATCTACTATAAGGGGCTGGATGCGGGGACGTAATTCAACCTCCAATCCCTCTCATGTGGAACATTCATGGACATGAGAGAAGATGACGCTTGAGACTTCATTGAGAAGCAAGCAAGAGTCATAGAGAAGTATTCCCACCGGAAAGTGGAGGGAAATCGTGTGGAGCAAGGAGCAAAGCTCACACATGAAGCTCAAAATCAGATTTTCTCCCTCAACAATGAGATCAAAGAGTTGAAGGAGGCAATCAAGACCAACTTTCTAAAGCAACAAGGCAAGGATGTTGGCTATTTGGGCAACAACAACAATGGCGGTGAGAACACAAACCGCAACAACAACAACAACAACAACAACAACAACCGGAACAACAACCGGAACAATTGGAATGACAATAACAATAACCGGAACAACAACAATTGGAACAACAATAGGGGTTCAAACAACAACAATTGGCGCTCCAATCAACAAAATTCCGGTAACTCTTATCCTTCCAATTCGAATTCACTAACTCCACCTTCCTCTTCCTCTACTCCTTTGAAAAGCCAGGGGCAAACATCTAATGGAGGAAATACTTCGAGGAACGAGAAGCCCGATTCCATGTTGGAAACGATTTTTGGAAAGCTTCAAGGCTTGGAAAACCGCATCATTAAGGTTGATGATCAAATTTCTAAGGTTGATAAAGCCCAAAAGGTTTTGGAAAACCAAATGTTCAACCATGCGGAGGAAGTTCCTAGGAATCAAGGGAAACTTCCAGGAAAGACGGAGGACAACCCTAAGGGAAGGGTTATGGCAATTACAACTAGGAGCGGAGTGACTACCACCGATCCGCAGCCTAAGTTTGTTGAAGTCCCCGTAGAGAAAGACAAAGAGAAGGGGAAGGAGAAAGAAGATGTCTACGTTCCTCCTCCGGCTTACAAACCTCCCCTATCATTCCCTCAATCTAGAGCGAGAGCGTGCCTAGATAAACAGTTTGGTAAGTTTATAGAACTCATGAGCAAGCTGCATATTAATATACCCTTCATTGATGCTATTGTAGGTATGCCGGCTTATGGCAAGTTCTTAAAGGAGCTCCTCTCCAACAAGAGGAAGCTAGAAGATTTCGGTGAGGTTAAGATGAGTTCGGATTCTTCGGATCTCATCAAGACCATGAAGGCGAAAATGCCGCCCAAGCTAAAGGATCCGGGGTCGTTTTGCATTCCCATAGGAGTGGGAGATGTCACATATGATGCATTATGTGACTTAGGAGCAAGTGTGAGCATCATACCACTTGCATTATGTAGGAAGATCGGTTTAGGCGACCCTTAACCGGTGAAGATGACGTTGTACATGGTGGATCGATCCATCACTCGCCCCGTCGGTATTGTAGAAGACGTCCCAGTCAAGCTAGGTAAATTTTTTGTTCCCATTGATTTTGTCGTGCTTGACATTCCTGCAGATAGTCCGGTCCCGATCATACTCGGAAGACCGTTTCTTGCAACTTCCGGCTGCATAGTCGATTGCAAGAATGCTAGACTCGCCTTTGACATAGGAGAAGAGAAGGTAGAGTTCGTTCTTTCCACTCTAGTGAAGGAGCCAATCTTTGATGAGGATATATTCAATATCCAAGATGAAGAAGGGTTGTCTAGAGAGGAGGTAAGTGATATTCTCTTCAAAGATCCTTTACAAAAGGTCATTACTATGAGTCTAACAAATTTAGGGGAAGAAGAGGAGTGCAATGAGGCAATTGAAGACTTAGAAGCACAAGAAGAGATGGGTGAAGTGGAATTCGAG
This sequence comes from Fagopyrum homotropicum, assembly GCA_033239125.1. NCBI lineage: Eukaryota > Viridiplantae > Streptophyta > Magnoliopsida > Caryophyllales > Polygonaceae > Fagopyrum > Fagopyrum homotropicum. Next base: position 32,439,620 of record BSWB01000007.1, on the reverse strand, counting down.
GAGCTCCACGACGAGGCAGAAAACGTGAGAATCCACGGCCATACACTATATTCCACGGCCGTGGATCCCACAACCCAAAGCGTGGCTCATTCCAGGGGGTTACACGGTCGTGGAGAAGGCAGAGCAACCGTAACCACTTTCCACGCCCTAAACCACGGCCGTGGAGGACATAGGGAAACCGTGATTCTGGCCGTGGAAGGGGATGATCGTGCCACTTCTTCGACTTCCTTCGATTCTTCTTCTACACCTTCTACACCCTTAGACACTTCTAAGGAGTCATCGGATGCTCCTCAAGAATCATTGGAGGCTCCGAAAGCAATGGAACTTAAACAACTTCCTACACATCTAAGGTATGATTTTCTAGGACCTAACTCTACTTATCCAGTTATTGTTAGTTCCGATCTAACCATAGATGAACATAGTAAATTTATGGTTATCCTTAGGAAACATAGGAAAGCTTTAGGTTATACTATAGAAGACTTAGTAGGAATCAAATCCTCCCTATGCATGCATAAAATATTAATGGAGGAAGACTTTAGGACTTCAAGACAACCTCAAAGGCGGTTGAATCCGACCATGAAGGAGGTTGTCAAGAAGGAAATTCTTAAACTTCTTGATGCAGGTATCATCTATCCTATCTCCGATAGTAAGTGGGTGAGTCCGGTTCAAGTAGTTCCGAAGAAGGGAGGAATGACAGTCATCACCAACAAGAACAACGAACTCATTCCTACCCGCACCGTAACGGGATGGCGGATGTGTATTGACTACCGCAAGCTTAACAACGCGACGAGGAAGGATCACTTCCCACTACCCTTCATCGATCAAGTGTTTGAAAGGTTAGCACAACATTCACACTTCTGCTAACTTGACGGTTATAGTGGCTTCTTTCAGATTCCGATACACCCGGACGATCAGGAGAAGACCACATTCACGTGCCCATGGGGTACGTTCGCTTATAGGAGAATGCCGTTCGGGCTTTGCAACGCCCCAACCACCTTTTAAAGGTGCATGATGGCCATCTTCTCCGAATACATTGAGGAAATTATGGAGGTCTTCATGGACGATTTCTCCGTATACGGTTCCTCTTTTAACGATTGCCTTTCTAACCTTTCTCTTGTTTTACAAAGGTGTGAGGACACTAACCTAGTTCTTAATTGGGAGAAGTGTCAATTTATGGTTAAGGAAGGAATTGTATTAGGTCACCTAATCTCTAATAGAGGGATAGAGGTGGATAAGGCGAAAATAGAGACTATAGAGAAACTTCCTCCCCCAACTTCGGTGAAAGGGATAAGAAGTTTCCTAGGACATGCTGGATTTTATAGACGTTTCATTAAAGACTTCTCTAAAATATCAAAACCGCTCACTAATCTATTGATGAAGGATGCAGTTTTTGAGTTTTCGCAGGAATGTTTGGATGCGTTTAACACCATTCGGCAAGCTCTAATTTCAGCATCTATTATCCAACCTCCAGATTGGACTCTTCCCTTTGAGGTTATGTGCGATGCTAGTGACGTAGCTATAGGAGCTGTTCTTGGACAACGGAAGGAAGGGCGAACCCATGCCATATACTATGCTAGCAAGACGCTAGATGAAGCGCAGCTCATTTACGCCACTACCGAAAAAGAGTTTTTAGCCATTGTCTATGCTATTGACAAGTTTCGCTCTTATCTTGTAGGTGCAAAGGTGATCGTCTACACGGATCATGCTGCGATCCGGTACCTCCTTGCCAAGAAGGATGCGAAGCCTAGGCTAATTAGATGGATTCTCCTTCTACAAGAATTCGATCTAGAGATCCGCGACAAGAAAGGTTCAGAAAATTCTGTTGCGGATCATTTGAGTCGCCTAACACATCTAGAGGACGACCAACTACCTATAGATGACTCCTTCCCGGACGAACACCTACACATTATTGAGGAGTGTATCGATGTGATCTCCAAAGGTAACGAACCATGGTTTGCTGATTTTGTTAACTATTTGGTCTGTCAGGAGATATCACCCGGATTATCCTACGCACAAAAAAAGAAGTTCTTTAAGGATGTCCGGGAATACTTTTGGAACGAGCCTCTCCTCTTTAAGAGAGGTCCGGATGGCATCATTCGGCGATGTGTGCCGGAAGATGAAATGCAAAGTGTCATCCGCCATTGTCATTCACTACCTTGTGGAGGACACGCTAGTTCGAACAAGACTAGCGCAAAGGTATTGCAATCTGGATTCTTTTGGCCTACTTTGTTTAGAGATGTGCAATCCTTTGTTTCTTGCTGCGATGCTTGTCAAAGAACAGGTAATATCTCTAGGAGGAATGAGATGCCCCTCAACAACATCCAAGAGGTGGAGATTTTCGATGTTTGGGGAGTAGACTTTATGGGACCGTTCCCATCCTCTTGTGGAAACCAATACATACTATTGGCGGTAGATTACGTTTCTAGATGGGTGGAAGCAATTGCCTCTCCCACAAATGATGCCATGGTGGTGGTCAAGTTCTTTAACAAGACCATTTTCCCGCGATTTGGGACGCCAAGGACTATCATTAGTGATGGAGGTTCTCACTTCATTGCCCGGCGCTTTGAAGCTCTTCTAGCTAAGTATGGGGTTACTCACAAGATCGCTACCCCTTATCATCCACAAACTAGTGGACAAGTTGAGATCTCAAATAGGGAGATCAAAGGAATTCTAGAGAAGACGGTTTCAAGGATTAGGAAGGATTGGTCTTTGAAGCTTGATGACGCATTGTGGGCATACCGAACCGCATACAAGACTCCCATAGGAACCACACCATACAACCTTGTGTATGGGAAGTCTTGTCACTTACCGGTGGAATTGGAGCATAAGGCGTTTTGGACTATTAAGTGGTTGAATTTTGGCATGAAGGAAGCGGGAGAGAAGCGTCTCCTAAACCTTAATGAGCTGGAGGAACTCCGCTTGAATGCCTATGAAAACGCCAAGATCTATAAGGAGAGAGCAAAGCGTTGGCATGATAAGCACATCATTCCAAAGGACTTCAAAGAAGGAGATCAAGTTCTCCTCTTCAATTCAAGGCTTCGTCTCTTTCTAGGTAAGCTTAAATCTCGTTGGACCAGACCTTTTCTAATTAAGCGTATTTTCCCCCATGGTGCAGTTGAAGTATGGGGTGAAGCGGGCGGAAGCTTTAAGGTGAACGGCCAACGACTCAAGAAGTACACGCCGGAACTCCAAGCTGAAGAGTTCGCGCCTACCGCACTCGAATAAGTGCGAGATTGGTCTAGCTACGGACCTTAAACAAAGCGCTTCTTGGGAGGCAACCCAAGGTATTGCATTTTTGTTTTTGTTTTCGATTCATAGTTTAGCTTAGTTTAGACGTTTTTCGCTCTATTTTGCCTCGATTTCTTCCGGTATGTTCGTGTTTTTGGATGTAGGAACGATGGGAAAAGAAAAAGGAAGAATTATTTTGAAGAAAAGTGACGAAACTTGGACTTTGGAGCATTACAGAGGGTTCCACGGCCTAAACCACGGTCGTGACAGCTACAGTGCCCGTAATTTCCAAAAGCCTTTGAAAAATCACCAAAACCACGGTTCCGTACATTTCCACGGCCGTGGAACCCCCCGACAGACCGTGATTTTCAAAATTTTGCCTGTCACTATATAAACCACGTTCTTCACAAAAATCACTTCACCAAACCACTTCCACGACCCAAAAACGCCGATTCCACGCCCTTCCTTCCAAATCTCCGTTCGTTAACCGTTTTCGACGATTCTTCTTTCCAAATTGAAGCAAATTCGACTACCAACAAGATCCAAGCAACGAATCGAGCGGCAAATCACCACGGAACGCACAATTCGGATTTTAAAATCCGAAACCTAGAGCAGATGCCAGATTGGGCCACCGGCCTTTCGGAGAGAGTTGGAGCATTGGAGATTCGAGCCGATGCTAGAGATGGACGCTTGGACGACCTCGATCACATGATGAGAGATGTCTACCGCCAGCAGTTTGGGCGGTTTTATGATCCTAGCTTCTCTCCATTCCCGCCTCCACCGCCACCGCAGTGATGATGATGATGACCGATTGCTTTAGCCGCTCCACCGCCATTTTGTGAGTTTCTTTTTCTTTTCTTTCTTTTCTTTCTTTTATTTTGAACATTAGGGACAATGTTCGTCCCAAGTATGGGGTGGGGTGTGACTAAAAGTTGTAATAACTCTTACTCACTATGTTTGCTTCTATCGAGAGTATCATTGCATGTTCATTATATTGTTGCACGTTTCATTATTGCATTGCATGAAAAAGAGTTTGAAAAACCCATAAAAATTGAAAAATTTTGAAAAATTTTGTGCTTCTATGGAATTGAGATGATTTCTATGATAATCGCTACTTGTGAATTGAGTTTGATGACAATTGCATGCTTAAACGAATAGTAAATTGAAAAGAAATTGAATGAGTTGATTATACCTCTTTTGCAAGTTTCATAATGTGATGAATGTTACCTAAATCATGTTGAGGAATTGAAGTTGAAATCACACTATAAGTTCTTATGCTTCTTATTGAGATGATTAAGGCAATTCGATTTTTCTTTCTTCTTTCTTTGATCATTTAGCCCCTCATTGAAATATTGACCTCCTTTACCTATCCGGGAATTTGGAGGAGTTGATTGAAAAAGGCATGTATGATGTGGGAGGGCCATGAAAGCAATACTTTGCATTCAAAGGAATAGAAAGAAATTATAGGTTTGGGGAAGTCAATCATGATAATGAGTAATTCGGCACCATTCACATAGCCGGGTGTTTGTGTCTTACCAAAGTCGGATTGAGCGATATTCCTAGCGGATTATGGTATGTGCGCTAAGGGTTTGAGGCATCTCATTAAAATTGAGAAACGCCAATCTCCTAGGCTTCGGTTTTTGTGCACCTCTATCCATAACTCCAAAAGTAAAGTCGGAAAATGAAAGGAAGAGAGTGAAGCTCTAAGTTGAAAGTGTTGCGGAAACCGCAAGAGAAGAAGAAAAGAGTAGTTGTCCACTTTCCCGGATTCATGCACCACAATCCTTAAAGTTTCTTTCCCTTTCCACATTCTAGACCTTTTTCTTTAAAAGTCCTTAAGATCAAGAGAATGTTATATGACTTGGTGATCTAAATTGAAGTTTCTTATGATTGATTTTGATAATGTTTAAAGGTTATGATGATTGTAAGGAAGCTTGATTGATTCATGAGCTTTCTTTACTCTTTACTCTTTGATTAAGTGTATGAAAGTCTTATAAACGATTGAAGCAAGATTTGAGAATGATTTATTATTTAGAAGGCACATTCATCCAAAAGGAAGTATTGCTTTGAGAAGGTACACATATTTCATCCTAACTCTTGTTTTAAAGCTTTTGAAAGACCTTGCTTAGGGACGAGCAAGTGTTAAGTATGGGGTTATTTGTTAGTATGAAATATTGTGATATTTTAGGCACGTTTTCTAAGTGTATTTGATTCATATTGATAGTCATTGATTGAGCATCGATGCATTTGTGAGCTAGTTTATCTATAATGTCGATATAGAGATCTACACAAGCTTTATGTTGATTATAGGTGATTGAGAGCTATTTCCGAGCGGAATCGAGCAAGGATGGAGTTGTTGAGCAATGTCCATGGATTGAGGACATTCATAGGAGCTAAGAGAATGCCAACTTGAGGAATGCACGAGGCTAGGGAAGAATCACGTTCTTACCCTAAACCACGCTCTAAAATACGGCCGTATTACTTTCCACGTTCAGTTCCACGGCCGTGGAACCATGGCTAAGGAAGCGTGGTTCATTCCAGCAACTTCTACGGCCGTGGAGAAGATGGTTCAAACCATGTTGATTCCCACGCTCTAAATTACGGCCGTTGAACCCTTCCACGACCGTGATCTTGACGATCTTTTTCGCCATACTTTAAGCCACGATCTCCTACGCAATTGGGCCGGGCCGATATTTTATCTTACACTATAAAAGGACGGACGAAGAGAGATTCCGTCACCTCGCTTTACACCTCGCTTTAGACCTCGACCTCTGTTTAGACGCATCTTCGCTTACACTTTGTTTTTGCCCTAGTTTCGCATTTAGCGGAGATTTTGTTGAGAGATTTTGGCGCATTGCTATTGGCGATTTCCGGATTGACGGAAGATCGAAGATTTGGAAGATTGTTCGCAAGCAGACTCGCTTCTTGCTTAGGTTTGATTTAGAAGACGGATTGACATCCCGTTCTTCCTTCTTATCTAAGATTGTGTTTGCTTGTTCTATTCCGAATCTAGTGACGATATTTGTTATTGATTGTGACTTTGAGATTGATTTGAAGTTTATTTAAGGTTTTCGGAAGTTTTCATCTTTCAATCTTTTAAATCTTGAATTTGATATCAATATGACTGTTGTTCGCTAAAAACCCTTAACAATTCTAAGGTGAAGGGTTGATAGTTGTGGCTTAGATAATGATAGATCGATCGTAAACAGATTGGACCCTGAGAGTTAGAGAGAATCGCCGACGAACCCTAATCCACGGTTTGTTCTTGAGCTTCCACGGCCGTTGAACTCAAGATCCACCCGTAATTCTGTGTTAAGTTACGAACTTGCTTTTACTTTAATCCAAAGTTAAAGATTTGCTTTAACTTAGTTTAGGCTTGCCTTTTCTAGGTGGTAGTGAAGCCTCAACAACCTCTACCTCGATTGTGAGTGTCACAACCTCAATCGGTTTAGTTAGTCTTGATCCTTGGGTTACAAGTTTGGGTGTTTGACATTAATTCTTGCCTTTAGAATCCTTCTATATTGAAGCCTCAACAACCTGTATAGAGAGTTTCTTGTAGGTGAGTCATATAAGGTTTTTGGAACTTCACCGTACGATTACCTTACATTAGCACACCTTTGCATATCTCAACTCTGTCCTTATATCATTAGTATATCTTGAATCGACTGCCACAGCTGGATTCCTGGATCTTTAGGATTGTTGTTTTCCCAATAATTTGAAAAGCTCTTACATTTACTCGCTTGATAACCTATAACTGGATTTAACCCCCCAAATCCCTGTGTTCGATACTCTGGAATTCTTGCTTAACTATATCGATCCGTACACTGCGGGTTCGCTTGCTTGATTATAGTTTTATAAATTTAAAGCTTATTTGCACGCACGCTCGGGAGCGAACAAGGCTCACTACTACCTAGAGTTCATCATCTTTGGTATCTAAGATCGGAAATCACCGGGTAGGTCTCTTTCCTCACTTAGTTTGCTAGCATTAGGTCACCCTAAGCTATATTATGCTCAACAAACACTAGGATTTCAATAATCTAACATCCTAACATACAGATTCATCCATGAAAGAGCAATAGAAGGAAAAATCGGGTGGATCATAGCAAAAATCGGCCGATTTACTATGAAGAACAGGTCGATTTTTATGTTTGAGTTAGGTTTTGTGCATACGAATCATCGTAAACTAACATATAAGTCCATTCTATCATCACCCAAGCCATAACCATCAATCCATCACTCCAGAATCACAACAAACTAGCCAATAACATGCATTTCAAGATCTAAAATCATCTTACAAGCATACATGGAATCCATAGCAAGAAGATGAAGTAAGGAAATGAAAGCAATGAAACTTAGCTGGATTTGAGTTCAAAACAAGTCTTTCAACACACCAAATGTAGCTCCAAGTTAGATCTTACAACCTTCAACAAGTTTCTTCACAAAAATCACTCAAATCTCGCTACAAAACTAAAGCCTACACTAATCTCTCTCAAGAACACCCACAAGGGTGCCTTGAAGAGAGGCTACAATGGAAGAGTATTTGGGAAGATGCTAGAAGGGTCCAAAGGAAGGAGAGAGATCCTCAAATCAGCCTGCAGGACCACTTAAATACTCCACAAAGAAGCAACGGCCGGACAAAGAGATCGTAGGACACGTGGCTCAAGCTGTCAAAAGCCAGAAAATCGACCCAGAAGGAAAATTCGGCCAATTTTCCTGAGTGTAGGTCGATTTTCTTCAACAGAAACTTGTTATGATCATCTAGCCATGAGTTGCTCCATTGCTTGCACCAACAAGGGTCCTTGTGTCCTTCATTGCTCCAATTATGTTCCTTCAAGGCCTTGGATGTGTACCACCATGAGGCTTGACCCTCGAATGTATCGATTAATGTCCAAAAGATCCCCGAAATACCTACAAAACCGACAAAAGCTCGTGTAGACGTCTTTTCTAGAAATATGCACGAAATGAGTGTAAACGTCGTGAACTAATGCCAAACCGTGCATGAATAACGGGAAAAACTATCTAAATAAATGTCTATACTAACGTCATAAATCACGTTATCACACGCCATTATCGAAGGGACTCACCACTAATCAATGCGATTATAGCAAGCCGAGACAAGATGTGTGTTGTGGGAGCCCGGGAGAGAAATCATGAGGGTATCTTGCAAGATATATATCGGAGGAAAGTTTAAGGTCACTGAGGCGTACAATCTTGTATGTGGCCATTGTGAGCGTGTTGCATGGCACCGTGTGGTATGGGATGGAAAGAATACTCTGAAGCACTAGTTCATTCTTTGGATGGCTACGCTGGGCAGAATATCGACTCATGATTGAATGCCATTCCTAGACATCGACCATGCTTGTCACCTATGCTCTAGAGAGGAGGAGTCTCATGAGCATTATTCTTCAGATGCACATATTCCAAGACTGTTTGGAGAAAGGTTAGTCGAGCTTTCGGTATGGCAGGGGGACTTAGCTCTTTAAAGATCACGTTACGTTGGCTAAAGAGGAGGGCACGGGTACGGGATCGACGTTGTAGTGTCATGGTGTTTGCTTGCTCTATGGTATACTTCTTGTGGCATGCTAGAAACAACCTCATTTTTTACAAGAACAAGCTCCCGGTGGATGTGGTGGCTCGCTTGATCAAGACTCGTGTCTTTAGGCTCATACAACAAGCTTTCCCGACTCATATTGGTGATTCCATGGAGACTAGTTAGTTGCTAGATTGATCTTTGTTTATATAATGTTGGTCTTATGACTTTTGACCCTCGTGTGTGCTCTTTATTTAGAATGTCCCGTCACCTGTGGCCGGGCATTGTCAATGGTGTTTGTTTTCTGGTTTTGCATGACTAGTTTTGGACGCTATGTTGCTAGAGTCCTAGACCACAATGGTCTAGAATAAAGGCTTATACTCTTTTTGCTATATGAACTAACCAATTATCGTACTTAACACACCCTTATCTTTGTGACTTGGCACACGGTGTGTCAAATCGAACAAGATCGTAGGACAGATACCATGGGGGGTTCCACGATAGAGACATGTATAAATCATAGACTAATACTCGAATCGGTATATGGGGTCCACTCCGAAGGGTTTGAACGAATATATATATATATAGTCCATCGTAACATAATTGAGATTGGTAACCCTTTTTTGAATATTTTTATTTAGTTGAACTAGATACATCGAGCTTAGATCAATTGTCCCCAAGGTCTACAAGTCGAGCCCAGTGAAACCAAGCTCTAGTTGTTGTCATCTAGTCCAGTCGGACCTTGTATCTTTTAGTCACCCTTCGAACCAAGATTGTCATCTTGCATCACAACCACCACCGCCGTCACAGATTTGCACCCAAACCTTAATTTAGTGATTTGTTAATTTATGTTATAATTACGGAATATGCTCATACTTTTTATTTACATTAATGATCCAAATTTTTAGATTTTCAGAAACTATCTCAGAAAAGATAATGAGAGGACATGAATTTGGAATTTTAAACTTTGGTCTATATTTTATAATAAGGTTTCATAATCCGTATTTTAACAAATAGAGTTAAACTTGTATAGTGAATCTTTTTAGGGTCTTGAAAGCACATTATATTATAATATCTTGTTAAGAAGATATGATCGTGTCACCCGTGTAATCAAGGGACTTTCTTTTTCTTTTTGGTAAAATGAGTCTTCGACTCTGCGCTAGAGCGCTTTATTAAGCATTAATACGGGAACAACGGGGGAATGAAACACCCCTTAAATCATCCAAAACAATAGATCTAACTGAGAGCGGAGGATCCACTAAAACGTGAGACCCGAAACCTAAGGTAAATGCATAATTCGCAATAGCGTCCGCAACCCTATTGCCTTCCCTAAAGGTATTAGTGAAACTGATAATCCAGTCTCGAGTAAGGAAACATTGGCAACGTATCACCAGGGTAGAAAGGGGGTGAGATCGGCTAACCCCATTCTTGATAAATCCGACCACAACTAGAGAGTCGAGTTCGACTTCCACTCGACGATAACCCAATTCCCAAGCCAATTCTACTCCATGCACAACCCCTCAAAGCTCTACCATAGAAGCTGAACATGCACCAAGATTCACTGCCACCCCCCGAATCCATACCCCTTGGTCAAATCGAACCACTGCTCCGTGTAATCAAGGGACTTAATAACAACTGACATATCCATATCTCTACGTAGGTTTAAGTTAAGACTAATCTAGAATTATCTACTAAACATTTCAGTAGAAACCAATCATAGCTTCTTCTCAGCCCTCCAATTATCAGCATTTTAATTCAACTTATGTATATAAATTACTCCTACCAATTTCTTCCTTAATTTATATTTTAATTATCTTTTGTATTCGAAAATCTCACTTTCAATTTATTTCCATCTCTTATGTCAATCTTATCGCCTCTTCTTCTAAAAGCATATACTTTTCTTGTATTTGGAGTCGTGCATCACCAAGGGTCTTTTTTGGACACCATGCACCATCTCCTTGTATCAACAAACCTATACCTTATCATGTCATCGCACTCAACGAGATGACGTTCATGTTCATTGATGGCACATACATTACATTGTGTAGAGTATGACTCATACGGTTGGGAAGGCTCATCCTCATACTCCCGGAACCTTCAATTTCTCATCACTCACTGAGTTGGAGCGACGAAACTCTTCACCAGTCATCAAGGTGTCAAGTAATCATTGGTTTTCAACACATGCACCGGGGAAGCACTATGTATCACCAACTCTAGACTGAGAACCTCCTCGACTATTACCAAATAAAGATCAACATAATCAACTTCAGTGAGCACATTTGTATGAGAATCTCCATTTTTACGCATTAAGGTTTTTCTCAACTTCAAAGGTTTTTCTCAACTTCTTTAAGTCCTCCCTCATCCGATGACACATTGATTGTATGTGACCCATATTCCCGCAATATAAGCACTCCACCTCACTCAAATCTTGTCGTGTTTAAGAACTTAATTGATCTCCATCTATGTCTCCTCGATTGACTCTTACAACAAGTATACAATCTTCTCTTCTGTCGATATCATCATTTTTCATCATCCTTTCACCAAATTAGCACTCACTCATCTAGTGTGAAAGACTCCTTTCTACAAATAATATATGGACCAAGGACTCGTACGACATCGGTAATGATGCTAACAAATCTTCTTCTTCTTCTTCTTCTTCTTCTTCTTCTTCTTCTTCTTGCATTTAAAATCGATATACAAGTTGGTTAAAAGAGTTAATGTGGTCGTAAAGATTATAACCTTCCTCCATCTTATTAGAGTAAATTTTTCACCTTCAAGCACAACCGGTTAGTCAACGACTTCGACCTATAGATGCTCTTGAGCTTATCTCACAACGCCTTTAATGTGGTGTTCTTTTACACGATGTATTTGATCTCAGGAGTAAGCAACAACCGAATTGTAAGTGACCGTCTTCCTCATTGTGTTTCTCCACTTCTCCTCGCTCATCGATTCATGTTTCTCCCCCTCTAGGGTTTAGTGAAGACCGTGTTGCACCAAAAAGTCTTGAATTGTACTCTGCAACAAAGTGAAGTTGATCTTCTCTTCGAAGAGTGAAATCTCGAATACCTTCATCATGTCAGCCGTCATCATCCCAACGCGAGATTCTTTTAGCAACAATATTTAATTTACCCGATCACCAACTTCTGTAATCTCGTATTTGATACCATTTGTTGAAAAAAAAAATCATATTTTTCTCGACTTACCGAGTATAATATTTACCGTCATTCATACGAATACAGCATATAAAGTAACGATATATAGGATTATACAAACATGCGTGTATTTTCTAGAGCTCTAACACTAACACTCGTACAAACCTCAAACTCCCCCTTGGATGGAGTCCTTAATAATACATTTCACTCTTAACCTTTTTATATATAGCATGCAAAGTCAGTAATCAAGGGACTTGAAACCAACCGACATATGCATATTCCTACACATACATTAGTCGAGACTAATCTAGAATTATGTACTAATCGCTTCAATAGAAATCAATCATAGCTTCTCTAACAATGTTATTTCATTTTCGTTCAAAATCAAGTATAGGTTATTATACTGTGTACGTTAAGATTTATTAAAAGAAAATAAGATGTTTATAGAGTCTTCCATGATACTTTTAAAGTGTGGTTCTCCTATAAGACTTAAAAATTGGATCCTTTATTCAAGTGGATATGTGGAGGCAAAGGGACAAAGACATATGTTCGCGGATGTGAGCGCTCCACGCATGCAACGCCAGCAATGGCCGGTGGCCGCAGCCTCAAGTGCGTGTCTTACGCGTGGTCCCATATTAGTGCTTTAAATGTCTTTGCCACATTAAGCTTCTCTCTCGATTCAACTTGATCGCCATTTTCAGTTTGCCACTTTTTTCAGCTTGTTTTTTGCGACTGATCATTGTGTGTTGTTTCCATCGTCGTCCTTCATCCCAAATCATGCACACCATTTGTCCCTTACTGCTTTTTGCCAATTGTCTTTAATCTTCACTTGCCAATATTCCGTGTTTGGTTCATACATGTATGTGTACACCTCTTAGTGGACGTACATCATTCCAAAGGAGCTCGCCCTCGTTTACTTATCGATAAATTCCTACACATACGGTCTATAACGCGGGTTATCTGTATATAATTTTATATGCTCGTTAGACTCAAATCAACTTAACCAAGCCTATAAACCCATTGAAAATTCATTCTAAAAATCAATTGACAACGAGAGTATAGTAGTCCACTAACCGTATATATTAGGCTCTGAATTCCACAACTTCTATTATCTCCGACAATTATAAATTATCATAAATTCGGAAAGAAAATTAACATAGTTTTTCTCCAAGAATGTTAGTCAATCACATGATTATTCTCTATGTACCTATCTTATTTTTTCAGATAAAATTTTTATATTGTTTCTCATTTCATAAAAAACGGTATGAAAGCAACCTGTTGAGATGTAGGAAAAAGAATCCCACATCGATAATATGCAATCAAGTGAACGTACCATATAAGCATACGGGCTACTCCTTCTATTGCAAATTGACTTTAATATGGAACCCGTGTGCTTGTATGTATAGTTCACCGGACGTGTGCCCTTCGCGTCATTTGATCCCGGGACGGATATAAGAAAAAGTAACACAACCCACATTAGTTATACTTTTAAAGTCTATTATAGGTTTAGAAAAAATCACTAAATTATCGATTAATTTTAGGATCTATATATACTACTAAAGCAGCACCCATTTTGTCCACGTGTCAGCCTCTAAAGCCGTCCACATAAGCTTTTTCAATTTATTTACAGATTTGCCACAACCTATTTACAGATTTGCCATTAATTATTTTGTAAGAAAATTTTTTATTAGAATTTATAAACAGTCATCATGCCACGTCAATTTTATTAAAATAAAAATTAAAAAAAATTAAATCTACTTATCTATCAATCAAAGTTAACAATATTCTAACTCGATTTGTTGAGAAAATCTAACGCTAATCTTCTAACAAGATTTGACACATTTGTTAATTTTAAAACTAAATCAAATTTTGCTCCTCTATCAAAATCTAAGTAAAAGTGATAATATATTAAGGTATAGATATAATACTCGAATAATAATCTTTGTAATAGAATTTTAATTATATTCTTTTATTTATTTAAAAAAAATTAATCCTCACATTTTAGTCATATTAATTAATAAAATAATTTTTATTATAGATTAATATCAAATATATGATGCATGAAAGTGAAAATATAATATTTTTTATTTAGACAACTTCGCACAAGGTGCGGGTATTAAACTAGTTGCTGATAAAAATTCATATAGGTATACTCAACCATCTAAAATCTCATCAGCAATTTTTTTTATTTTGAGTAATTCTATAGATTTGTATGCCGACAACCGGAATTTTTAAATTTATCTGAATTTTTTTAGTTTGGGTAAAGTGGGTGGACCTAAAAATTCGTAGCTTTACTGTGTAGCAGATGGCCCATTTGATCATCTAGGGTTTAGTATAGGTACGTGTAGAGGGATGATATGGCTACCGAGATTGTTATTCGTACCCACGTACCCTCACTACGCGTACGTAATGCGTAGTTGTAGCAAGAAGCTCATTTTGTTCAAAAATAAAGGAAAATGGTTACAACTACGCATGGTCGATGCGTAGTCCTACTACGCGTACGCGATGTGTAGTTGTAGTACAGCTACGACTACGCATCGCGTACGCGTAGTATGCCGTAACATATATTTAGTTCGAAAAATGAAGGGAAACTGGCGTAGGCGTAGGCGTAAATGTGGTATGTATAGCATGTATATGGTGGTACGAATAGCAACAAACGTACGGCTACATTGGAGTTTGATTCATTATCGGTTGCTAAAGCATCTGTATCTAGTCGGCTGCCCTTAGCTCAACGAAACAGAGTTCCGGGCAGCCTATGTAAAGTATGACGTATCTCAAACATATATTCAAATTAAGTTTTTTCTTTAATGTCTGTCTAATAAAATCAATCTACATCCTCATGAATGATCATTAACGGTTTGTGGTCAATATGATAAGGATTACCAATGGATCAGATGTGACGTCAAAGGTTGTTAAAATGGAAATACTATATGAAATAATTGTACCAAAGTTGTTATAATTTAAGTGGAAATAAAATATTATACGAAATTATCAGAATATATTAGAAAAATTATTAAATAATAGGTACCATATATAATCACACATTTTAGAGAATATTGACAACTAAAGCTGAGAATGTAAAAAAAATATGTTGCACTGATAATCTTATGATTGCACAAGTTTTTTCATTTGATGCTTAAAGTATATGAAAGAGACCTTGTTAACGGGCTATATACAAGACTATACTATTTTATATAGATCTTATTGATCCCTTTTATTTTTGTAAAATATGAAACCTAATAATCAAAAATATATGAAACCTAGATTATTGAAAGGAAAATATACTTGTACTTTTGTCTTTTTCAGATTATGTCTAAAATTTTTTTTGTATTCGAATGATACCTCTGTTGTTTCAGAAGAGACAAAGAATTAAAAGAAATAACTCTCCTTTGTTGCTTAAGAAACTTACACAAAACTTAAGTTCTTTTTTTTTCCTCATACAAAAATCATATAATGCCACAAACCAACGTCTCCTTATATAGGGAAGAAAAGGAAAACAATCCCTAACAACTTCTAGGAAATAACTCATAATTAGATAACTTCTAATCATGTAAATATATTTAGTTTTTCCCTTAAATATATTGTTTTCTTTTCAGTAACTAATATTTACTTCAAGATTAAGTCAACATTTTTCCTCCTAAGCTTGAAGTACTTTTCCTCTCAAGTTATTCATTCCAATGAGATCCCTCATTTCTTTGAATTTGATTCTTCCAAGAGACTTTGTTAAGATGTCCGCCTTTTGTTCATTCCTGGGAACATGCTTGACCTCTATCTGAACATTCTCAACGCACTCCCTGATACAATGATACCTTGTATGAATGTGCTTGTTCCGTCGATGGAAAACTGGATTCTTTGTAAGAGCAATAGCAGACCGGTTGTCTATCCGAATAATGACCTTCTTACTTGGTCTTCCAGTAATCTCTCAAAGTAAGTCTTGAAGTCATATGGCTTGTCGTGCTGCCTCTGTTTCCGCCATAAATTCAGCCTCACAAGAAGATAAAGCTATTGTTTCCTGTTTTTGCGAACACCAGGAGATTGGACTACCACCAAGATAGAACATGTGGCATGTCGTACTCTTACCATCATCGGGATCTACGTTATAGCTGCTATCACTAACCCAATCAATTCTGTCGATGTTGAAGGGGATGATTCAATCCTTAATCCTAACGTTGTCGTTCCTTGTAAGTATCTCAAACATTGCTTCATTGCTGCTCCATGTGATTCTTTTGGAGTTTGCATGTACCGACTTAAAACGCCAACGCAATATGCCAAATTTGGTCTTGTGTGAAGCAAATAACGAAGACACCCAATGATTCTCCTGTACCTTGTCGCATTTACATCCTTTTCTTCCGACGCCTTGGATAACTTTAGCCCTGCTTCCATTGGCGTGTGTGCCAAGTTGCATTCTTTCATACCAGCTTCTTCTAGTATTTTATATGCATAGCAGCACTGGTTCAATGTGATCCCCTCCTTGGATTGACACACCTCAACTCCAAGATAGTATATTCATTTCCCGAGATCACTCATCTCAAATTTTGTTCCCATCTCTTTCCTAAATTATGTGATAATGTCCACGTTTGATCCTGAAACAAACAAGTCAGCAACATACAACGCCACAAGAAGAGTGTCATGCAGTACGTGTTTATGATAAACCGATGCTTCTTTAGAGCATCTCTTAAACTTTATCTCCTTAAGAATCTGATTCAACTTGTCATTCCATGCTCTTGGATCTTGCTTTAAACCATATAAAGCTTCGTTGAGTTTGTAAACTTTGTCTTCACATCCCTTTATCACAAACCCTTCTGGTTGTGAAACATAAACTGTTTCCTTTAGCTCTCCATGAAGAAAGGTCGTCTTTACATCGAGATGATGCATTTCCCATCCACTAGAAGCTGCGAATTGATAAGAAGACGAATTGTTTTAATGCGAGCTACTGGAGCAAAAACATCATCAAAATCTATTCTATGTCTTTGAACATATCCCTTTGCGACAAGTCTCGCTTTGTATTTGTTAATGCTGCCATCAGAATTTCTCTTGAGTTTAAATACCCACTTCAAACCGATTGGTTTTGTTCCATGCGGAAGTTCAGCCAAGTCCCATGTACGGTTTTTGTTGAACGAATGTATCTCATCCTCGCACACAAATATCCAGTTCTTTGATTCCTTTGCTTCATCAAAATTTTTGGGTTCGTCACTCAAAACAAGTAGTAAACGCTCTACTTCTTCTTCTGCATAAAGAACATAATCATCAAGGTACCTGGGTTTGACACTTATCCTTGTTGTTCTTCTTAAACCTGGTTGATTCTCATGTTCTGCAGCATCACCACCATCATCGTCAGTCTCTGTTTTGTTTTCATCAAGAGCATTAAACACCTCTATTCTGACATTGTTCTTAGAACCTCTCTCTATTGTTCTTGTGACAGACTTTGTTCCTGAACGACGAGCTGCTTCATTGGATCTCTCTAACTTGGGTTCTCGATTTTCTTCACCAGAACGAGCTATATATCAAATTTGATCATTATTTCTAATTCCATGATTCCTAAAATCCCCAATCATTATTGTGAACTCTTCTTTTCTATTACTGTTTTGAGAATCTCCACTCCAATTCAACCCTCTTGTTTCATCGAACACCACATCTCAACTCACCGTGATTTTCCGAGTCTGTGGATCGTAGAGTCGGTATGTTTTTGATCCTGGTTCAGTGCCCAAGTGAATTAACCGTCGTGATTTATCGTCAAGTTTCTTCATGCCAGGTTTCTCTAATTTCGCATATCCGATGCAACCAAAAACTCGAACATGAGCAATATTCAGTTTCTTCGATCGATAAACTTCGTAAGGCATTAAATTCTGTAATGCTCTTGTAGCAATTCGATTTTTAAGAGATATGTGAAATGCCTTATCGCCTCTCCCCACAGATAGTTTGGTAGCTTCATGTGCTTCAAAATGCTTCTCGTCATCTCCATCATCGTTCTATTTCTCCTTTCGACAACGCCATTTTGTTGTGGGGTATATGGAGTTGTAAGATGTCTTTTAGTTCATGAGTTATCGCAAAATAGATTAAACTCATGTGACACAAACTCTCCTACTCTGTGTGTTCTGAAGGTTTCAATTTTCATTCTCAACTCTTGTTCCACTAACTTCTTGAATTTCTTGAACTTATCAAGACTGTCGCTTTTCTCCTTTAACAGAATGGCCCACATATACCTCGAATGGTCATCTATAAGTACAAAGATGTATATGTTCCAGCTCCTGTGCTAGGTGTAATAGGACCACACAAATCGCCATGTATGAGCTCGAGTATCCTTGTTGCTCGATTTTGTGTTGCTTGAGGAAAGACTTGCCTAGTTTGTTTTCCAAGAAGGCACGAATCAAACATTTTCATCTCCACTTTGACTTGCGGAACTCCTAAAACGAGTTTCTTTTGTATGATGGACTTCATTGTGTCGAGATTCACGTGTCCTAGGCGTGCATGCCACATGCTTGACGTGTTCGACTCAATCAAGTTTAGATAGATTGTACCTTTGGCTCCCATTCGAACCTTGTATAACTGTTTCTTTGATCTAGTTGTTTTGAGAAGAAGTTTTTTGTCACCTTCATGCATCGTCAAGAGCTCTCCCTTCATTCTCACATCGCAACCAGTTTCAGTGGCTTGCCCAAGGCTGATAATGTTGCATTTTAACTTTGGATGTAGTAAACTTTAGACAATTCTCTTGCTTCACCGTTTCTCTCAATGAGCTCAATGGTTTCTTTTTCTTTGATGTCTATTCGAAAATCATCTCCAAACTTTACCTTTCCCATAATAGTTTCATCAATCTTCGAGAAATACCTTTAATCTCCGCTCATGTGATTGCTTGCTCCATTGTCAAGGTACCATATATCATTATCAAGTATGTTCTCCTCTAACTTACTTGGTATCACCTTCTCTTCATTTAGGTAAATGATCTCATGTAACATGAGTTCGTCTGCTTCCTCTGTACCATTGTTCTCTATTTCTTCGGCTTCTTGTAATTATAATAGTCGATCGGGAAAATTTGATGCAAAGTGCCCAAGTTTATCACATCGATAACACATCACTTTTGATGAATCTCTGGTTCCGTTGGACCGTCCACGACCGCGACCCCTATAGCTGTTGAATTGTCCTCCACGACCTCTGTTTCTGGAATCGCTATCGCGTTGTGGTTGATTTTGTTGGGGCTTTGTATTAGCGTACATAAGCTTGCTCTGTTCTTCTTGTTCTTCTTCTTCTTCCTCAGCGATGCGTTCTTCGTAAGCTTTTAATTGTCCAATAGTATCTTTAAAACTTGTTTTGTTAAGATCCAATATTTGTTTAATAGAAGCTATGATTTGTATGTATTTCTTCCGAGGAAGACTCGTGAGAAATTTCTTAACGATTTTCGATTTCTCAATCACAGCTCCTAACGCGGTGGATTTTGATGAAATCTCTCATAACTTGCCGGCAAAATCATCAGTTATGTGGGAGTCTTTCATTTTTAATCGATCGAATTCCGCCATTAGTGTTTACAATCTTGCATCTTTAACTCTTTCAGCTCCTACATACATGGTTTAATTGGCTTCCCAAATTTCTTTCGACGTACTTAGTTCTCCAACTTGCAAGACGGACTTTCGGGGATTGATTGAAACAGTAACGCCGTCGCCATATCGTTTTTGTCTTCATCTTCTTTCCCTGACTCGATGATCTCCCATGCTTTGTGAACTTTGAGGTAAGTTCTCATTTTTATCGCTCACATAGTGTAATTGGTTGAGTTAAGCATTGGACACTTAATCGAGGAAGATCCTCCTCCTTCCTTTATCTTCAGTGGCGATGGGTTTGCTCCATCGAATGTCGCACATCCTTTGCCATCGTTGCCCTTCAATACCTTCCTTACGATTTTGTAAGGCTTTGATACCAATTCTTGTTTCAGAAGAGACAAATAATTTAAATGAATAACTCTCCTTTATTGCTTAAGAAATTTACACAAAACTTAAGCTCTCTCTCTTTATATTCTCACACAAATCATATAATGCCACAAACCAGCATCTCCTTATATAGGGAAGAAAAGGAAAACGTTCCCTAACAACTTCTAGAAAATAAACCATAATTAGATAACTCCTAATTATGTAAATATATTTAGTTATATAGGGAAGAAAAGGAAAACGTTCCCTAACAACTTCTAGAAAATAACCCATAATTAGATAACTCCTAATTATGTAAATATATTTAGTTTTTCCCTTAAATATATTGTTTCTTTTTCTGTAACTAACATTTACTTCAAGCTTAAGTCAACAACCTCTAAGTTTTATACTTTTTAAAATTAATTATACCCTTCTACCATTTATAAATTAATATTTTGAGGGGGAAAAAATTGTTTATTTGCTAGTTATTGTTAGTAGTCAATTTAAATTAATAGATAATTTTTTGAATGAATAACTTATCTTTTTATTTCATTAAAATGTTAATTTATTATTGGTAGAAGGGTATAATCCGGAAAAGTCTAAAACTGAAAGGCACTATCCGAAAATTGAAAAATCCTTGAATATAATCCGGGAAAATAAAAAGTACATGGACACCGTCAAAATTCGCTTATTGAAATTTTGACAGTTTGATAATGATAGATTTGTAGATAAATATTAGGAGTAACTTTAACAAAAAAAAGACAACATTTGAAAACAGTAAAGAAAAAAAATACACATATTCAAAAATATATAAAAGCTATTTGAAAAACTACGAAAAAGTAAAAACTCACATCTTGCAAATAAGTTGCATGGTCAAACAGTATACAAGTTTTCACAAATTTGTAAACCTACGCAATAATCTACACATAGCTTTTAGAAAAATTTTCTGAAGATGTGACAATGAGATCTTG
Organism: Fagopyrum homotropicum; assembly: GCA_033239125.1. Lineage (NCBI taxonomy): Eukaryota > Viridiplantae > Streptophyta > Magnoliopsida > Caryophyllales > Polygonaceae > Fagopyrum > Fagopyrum homotropicum. The sequence continues at coordinate 32,418,847 of BSWB01000007.1, read as the reverse complement.
CAAGGTTTAGCACCAACGTTTAAATCAAATCTAATCCGAACCTCTTCTTTATATCCTCATGTGCAGCAAAAGAATCAGTGTTTCACATAATCGGGTTGGCAGTCTTCCCATGCAAATCTTCATGTGAACTCACTGATTTACGTGCTCTACTTTGAATTCCAGTAGGATCACCATAAATTCTCTTTCAAATCCCAACTTCTCATGTGTTTGTGGGATTCAACACCAAGCTTGTGCTACATATCATGGAAGAGTAGTTACCTCGTGACCGCTTTATAAGCTTGCCACTTGCCAACGCCAATCTGATCAACATAACCCTGCAGAGCAAAGATGCATTACCTACCTAGCTAGTTATTTTATTTGAAGTTACAATGCTTTTCGTTCGGGTTATGTGCTTTGATGATGCAAGAGCCCAAGCATATTAGAAAGACCCATCTGATATAAAGGAGCTCACGGTTTACTGTAAGGAAGACCCATGTTGGTAAACATAAAGAATGAGAATGAGTGCAATTTGTTACTTCAATCGATAATTGATTCATTAGGGGTGTAATCTAGAGAACAACTGATTCATGAGGTTTTAGCTCATTTCACAGTTCCACTGAACTGCAAAATTACTCAGAGCTAGCAAGCATCATAGATTCATAATCCATATTATACTACACTGTAAGCTTGAGAATTCACTCTTTAAAACTTGCAATTTATGATAGATACTTGTATACCAAAACTGAGCTGGATGTAATGGCAAAACCGAATTTGTTCCCCAGATCCTATATACTTCCACAGGAACTGCTGCATGCATTGGGTCATCCGCAAGGGGCGGCGAAATATGGATGTAGACTATGTAGTATAGATTCAAATGTCGCTGTCTTGCACTCCCATCAATGAGTAGTTTGGATCACTTGATCCGAGCAGCGGAATGTACTCTGATCCTCTTACATGGACACTGAAACAAGCTACAACATAAAAAAAAAAAATCAGAAAAAATGAATTAATATGAAAATGAAGCATCGCCACATTTGACTATTTGAGTCCCTTCTATAAACCTCATCAGATTAAAACAAAATTATTTGCAAGATACTTACCATTTTCTATCTTCATTACACTCTGAAGCATTACTTCCATTTTCGATTTCATATCATGTCTATCATCCATATCAGGGACTATAAGTGTCAGCTCCCTGTGTATGTCGCGTGCAAACGTGCATATCCTAAGAGCAAATTCAAGTTCGCCATCTGATATTCGACTAATTGCCATTCTCATCAGCTCTCCAGACACGTCAGCAAGCTAGTATTTAAGCAAAATATATTTTGATGTAAACAAAAAAAAAATAGAGCAAGTCCATATTTGAAGCAGGAATCAGACTCGAGTAAAAATTTACCCCAAGAAGATAGTCAAGAATGTTTATTTGCAAGGGTTCAATGGAAGGATCGTTAAGAAGCAATAGAGAAGAATTTATGTCTTCTAGTTTGAGAAAGTCTCCAGTTCTGCAGAAGTTACAAAATACAGCAGCTTCAACATACTCTTGTACCTGTAAAAGAGTAAATAATATATGCCACCATAGACAGACGAGATTCCTGAAGAAAAATTATCAAATATGAGAAGGTTCTACCCCAGGTGAGTATGCTCGTCTGAGCTTCCAAAAGTCAGTTCCTGCTAATTCCCTGACTAGTCTAGTAACGTGTTGGTTTCTCACAGCTTCTAAATCGTTCTCAGCCTTCTTCAATACTTCATCTTTGTTGTCCTTACCCATTCTGTTTGAATTCAAAATATAGTATCATAAACTACTTTGCAAAAGCAAGTGAACCACAAAGATTGAAGCAGAAAATGCGACACAAATACAGTGAAGAAGTATTGAGAAAGAGAAGCCATGATCAAAATTTTAGCATTTGAGAAACTGATCTTGGTGTGGAGGTGAAAAATTATTGAAGGCACATTACTGAATAATTCACGCATTGTTGATGAAGAATCGATTTACTGGTAAAGTAAGAGTAGCATAACAACGAAAGTGACCCATAACACTAAAACGGAAAAACTGGAACCAAATTTAAAAGCAAACAGTACAATCAGCCTGATACACCGTGCATCTAGAGAACTCAATTCATCAGGTGAAAAAATAATTACCTGTGCACCTGAAAGATGACCTTTTTGCTGTTCATTGTGATATCTCTGCTTGCTTTGACCACTCTCTCCCTCTTGTCATTCTACCATAAAAATAGAGCTTGAGATAACGATATCACAAGATGTGCAACACGAGCAATTGGGATTGAATCAATACACTCAGCAAATCGGAAAATAGACTATAGATCCCGTGCCCCCCCCCGAAGGAAAAATATCACAGCTTGTGTCAACAAACATCATCTGTTTAACTAAGGAAGTATGCATATAATGCAACACAGATAGAGAAAATTTTACTTAAGAGTGTTCAGGTAACTTATTACAGGGGCATGAGACTTGATAAGCATGTTGTTTGACAACATTAAGTCAGATAAATAATCAAGAAAATGGTTTCCCCCTGAGCATTATATGATGCCAGCTGATGTAGTTATATGGAAAACGTAAGAGTTTATTCGGGATGTAAGTAATGATTCATTTACAATCATTCAGATCAGTAAAGACATTTTCTGAACGCAAAATCACAGGTGTTTACTAGTGATAGCTTCACATTTATGTCTACCGGAAACGTCTCCCCGTGATAAATTGGGCAACAAGCTAGCACATTGATCACATTCATCATACAAGGGTTATCGGGAAACTACTAAAACCCAGAAGAACGGAGCATTCTTAAAAGAAATTAAGTGGCTGCTTACAAGATTATTCAAATAATCGGCGTATGTGGAGAAAGAATCGGTCAAGGCGGAATTGGTAGTCATCGTCCTAGGTTTCTTCGCAACGCTCTGCCAAGCCACATCAGCTACTGGGAATCACCCAAAAGAGTAGAGTAGTATTCGTTAATTAGGGCTAGGGTTTTGAAATAGTTGAAATAGCAGAGAGCGAACGAAGGATGAAATTGTACAATGATTGATGCGAGAATGTTTGGAAATAAAGGCCATGGAGGAAAGGGAGTGAGAGCAGATGAAGAACTTGTGGAAAGCAGCCGCAGTCGCCCTTGCATACAGCATCATATGTCCCCCCAAGCTTTCCGAGTCTGCCCAAACTCGAGTTAGAGGCAAGCTGTTACGCAAGGAGACGGAGAAATGAGCTGCTCAATTTTAAAAAGAAATAATTTATAAAGGGAGGTAGTTCAATTCACTAAACAATACACAATTAAATAGATGGAAAAAAGACCGATAGAATCGGTACACGAACTAATCACCATGATACGGTACAAACTAAAATCAATGAAATAAACAAAAGTACAAAATGATGTCTCGGACGCAAAGAGGTCTTCAAGGGTAAGGAATTCCAAGTGTTTTGTGACTTTGCCTGTGAATGTATGTTATGTGGATGGATTTAGCTCTATAAATATTATTTCTGAAAAACTAAATAGGTGTATGCGCTATGCTATTGATATCATGCTTTACTTTTGTTGTATACTGCTATTACTAGTGCATTTATGTAGATTTGGGACCAACAAAAGAATTGTGTCAGCGGGAGCAAGAAAGAATTCAAGGATTGAACCTAAAAATTGTTGTGAATGCCGCTAGCAAAGAGCTCTCAGAATTGTAATTCATGGCTGTTGAGTTTGTTGATAATTCCGATTTACAACATATGAATTTTCTTTTAGGTGTTTATCTACATATTTGTTTGTATAGAATATGTATGATTCATTTGTCTAGTTTTCGTTTGTTTCACAGATAGAACACTTGGAGTGGTTGTTGTCTGTCAACAACTAAATGTAGGAAAATAAAGCATAAAGCATATATAAAACAATCATTGTCTGGACAATTGACGATGAAAACAATACACAAAAAAAGCAGAACATTTGGATTCATATGTCTGCAAACGTACATAGAACAATGTACGTTAGTTAGATCCTGGAGTATGGAAGGTAGTTGGATAGATCTTGGAGTATGGATACATTTAAACGAAAATGTGTCTAAAATTATACATTCTATAAAATTTATAAATAACTAACCAAACTTACCTCACAAAAAATACGAGACAAGTTCACACTTTTTCAAATCAATATGAGCAGGTATAATTACTACGTATCAATAACTCCAAATAAAAATAATCAATTGCATAATGAAGGCAAAAATTTAATAGGAGGTTACAAATAATACATTATTAAGGTCCAGAACAATATGACTATAAATGAGGAAAATAAGAAAACTAAGAGACCAAACCAATACCATAATTATGGAACACTTACAATAATCCAGAAAAATGATCAAACTTGGGACAATAGCCACACCAAAGAGAAACAAAAGCAAGTTAGAACAACCAAAGGGAAAAAAAATCAAAACATTATGTTGTACGATAATGTCATATACTATCTAAGTGAACATAAGGTAGGAATGATGAGATACAACCACCCAAAGCAAACCACAAGTATTCAATGAGGAATTGAGGACCGTCCTCAGGAATTGTAGAGGAATGAAGAAAATAACTTTTGAACATATATCAACCATACATGTAAAAATGATCATATTCAAATGATAATGGTAGCTGAAACAAAATTGATTACAAAACCAAACGAAGTAATTTGGAAAACAGCCGGATTTGACAAAATTTGCATCATTCCGGCACATGATCGAGTTTGTTGGGGTCTATGCCTTATTTGGAAGGAATACCAACTGAAAGAAGAAAGAGTTGAAATTCTAAAGACTGGTGCTGGATTCATAATCGTCAAACACATAAACACAACCACATCCTTTGAATCTTTTTTTTCTTCCATATATGGCCCATCAAATGAACAATAAAAAAACGAGTTATGGGCTCAATTAGCATCCAAAATAAACGCGTTAAATAAACCTTTTTTTCATATATGGCCCACCAAATGAACAATAAAAAACGAGTTATGGGCTCAATTAGCATCCAAAATAAACGCGTTAAATAAACCTTTTTTTTAATAATAGTTGATTATAATGAATTATTAGAGCCCACTGATAAAAAAAAAAAAATTGGTGCCCTAGTTCCTTACAACAAATTCGATCGGCTTCTATGATTTGCACATCAATGTAACCTATTTGATCTTCCCACCAAAGGAAACAAATTCATATGGAAAAGGAAGAAAGACGGTGAGGGCAACACATATGAAAAATTAGACAAAACAATGACTACCATGAAAATCATAAGAATGTCAAGAAATCCACACTAGAAATCATGCATTTACATCCTCGAATCATTGCATGATGTCCATTAACCTTCAATATACATGTACTAGTATTAAGAATAAACCATTTAGATTCGAGTCAATGTGGTTACAACGATCAGATTGTGAGAAAATAATTAACAATCATGAAGAACTCAATTCTCTAGAACCCATATGTGTAATCTATTTTATAAACCAAGTCTCCTTAAACAAAAGTTATAAAAATGAATCCGCAACTGTTTTTGTAATGTTAATAGGCAGCTAAAAACAATTGATGATAATATAGAATTCCTTCGGAAACAAGTAATAAGGTGTTTTAATCAACAACAGAATGACAAAATAAATAGGCTTCATAGGAAGCAAGAGTGTCTTCTGGATTATCAACACAATTACTGGTTGCAACGAGCAAAAACAAATAACCTCCAAGTGGGAGATAAAAATATAAAATTATATCACAGAAAAACAACGGGCAGAAGAAATAAAAAAATTAACCGCCACTATTACCAAAGATGATGATACAATCCTATCTAAGGAAAGTGAAATTAATGATGAATTCATTAATGACTACAATCTAAGATTCAAAGCATTTGTGATAGATCAGTATAAACTCCAATACAAATTGAAGGTTATACAATCTGAAATTTCAGATAGAGAAAATCTTCAATTAGAAAGACCTTTCTCCACAAAGAAATTAAGGATGCCTTGTTTGATATCGGTAGTGATAAATCAGTAGGTCCAAACGTCATGACAACAAGTTTTTATCAGAAATACTGGTATATTATTGGATCTGCAGTCACTAGGGCAGTACAAAAGTTTCTACAGAACCGGAAAAATCTTAAAACAAAATAATCACACTTTCATTGCCATTTTATCAAAGATTGATAACCCAACAAAAACCTCTCATTATAGACCAATAAATCTATATTTAACGATATATAAATTAATAGCCAAAATCCTAGCAAATAAACTTAATTTGATATTACCAAAACTGATTCACCCATTGCAAAGTTCTTTCACTAAGAATAGAGCAATTCATGATAACGTCTTCATTCCCCATGAAAACTTCCGCAGACGAGAAGGTTTTATGGCTATCAAACTAGACATGAAAAAAGCATTTGATAAAGTTGAATGAGAATTCCTAATGACAATTCTGAAAAAATTTGGTTTTGGTTTGGAAGCACCTTTAGAAATATATCAATGAATGCATATCAATTGTCTCCTACTCCATACTAATAAACGATTCCCCAACCTCAATCATCCTCCCACAAAGAGGACTTCGGCAATACCATCCTCTCACCCCTCCTCTTTAATTTGGGGGCTGAAATTTTGGCAAGAAACATACAGAATATATGTTAAAGTTTTCTGAAATCCATGTGCTATCATATTACGAGAAATGCATCAAAAGTTCTTTTCCTAGTCTTTGCCGATGACATAATAATTTTCACAAAGGGTACAACAAATTGAGTACCAAAATACTCTCGGACCTTACACACTATTGCTCCATTTCAAAACAACACCTAACTTTGATGAAAGTAATAAAAGAAAGATCCAATTGCACATAGGGATCACATCTTTTACCAATCTAGAACAATATCTTGGATGCCCTATCATTAATGGAATAGTCAATAATGATAGATTTAGCTCAGTCATTCTAAGATCAAAACATAACTTACTAGATGCAAAGCATAGTCCCTATCACAAGAAGGAAGAACAACACTAATAAAAGCTAATCTTAATGCGAAGCCTAGCTACCTCATGCAGGCATTCATGTTGTTAACATAAAAACTTCTTTTGGAATAAGGGCCCTAATTTTCACACATTCATTAGTTGGGACAAAATTTGCAAACCTAGATCATTAGAAGTTACAAGAATTAGAAGAGTTGAAGATATGAATAAAGTTTTGCAAATGAAATTACTATGGAAAATCATGGCCGAGCCTTAGAATGTCATGGTTAAAATAATTGAAGAAAAATACCTGAAAGGTACTTGGCTATGGAAATATGAATGCCGCAAAAATACTTTATGGCAATGGAAGAAACTCATGAAGTTACGAAGTGATTTTGACAAAGGTATTAGATGGCAAGTGGACGATGGTAAAACGATCCGCTTTTGGAAAGACAAGTGAGTCTCCAATCAACCCCTAATGGAATTCGTGATGAACAAATCATACACTGATCAAACAACATTAACTTGTACTTATATCTCGGACAAAAAGTGGAATCATCATCTTCTAAAAGAATTAGATAATCTCCTCCCAGAAGATATCATCAAAAGTATAGAATATTATAACCTCCCATAATGTGGTATTAGAGACCGAGTATATTGGTCGGCCAATGAAGCATGATGACACTCAACAAAATTTGTTGTGGAAATGATCCAAAACCGGAAAATGGGTGTAACTTCCGACAAAACCAAGATAGGGAAAATCAACATAATGCCAAAAGTCAAAACTTTCTTGCGGAAACTTTCACTTGATGGTATCCCAACATAAGAGAACTTGTATAAGAAAGGAATACCAATTATGATGCATTGTGAATTTTGCAACCACCATATAGAAAGTGCTAAAGATCTCTTCTTTACTTGCCCCTGTACAATATAGAACATTGATAACACCAAAATAACAACAATATTGCAAACTATGACATCACAAATCAGAAAATCGATGAAGTCCTCTTTAATCTCCGAGGAAAAATTGGTCAAACTAACCTAATACAATTAGTGGTTATCTGGTAGAACATTTGGCTATCAAGAAACCAATGTATTTTCAATAAGACAAAGGCACCACAAAATCTAAAAAAATGCACATATCCAAATTAATGAATGGAACAAAGCAAATATAAAACAACTCGGGACTAAAAGAAATCAACCAAAGAAGAGGAAAACTAAGAACATATATTGGAAAAGACGAAAGGAAGGAACTATCAAGCTGAATTTTGATGCAGTTAAAAATCAATCGGGCCTCTTTGCTTTCGGATTCATTCTACAAGATAACATGGCTAGACCATTGGCTACATGGAAAGGAAGATGTTATGCAGAATCCATACTAATAGCAGAGTGTTTGCTCTTCAAGAAGGCCTCCAAAAGGTCTGAACATTGGTGTACTATCCATAGAGATTGCGGGTGATAATTTTACACTCATGAATGCACTTTAACCAAATATGGAAGCTATCATGGGAGACGGATATGATCATCTCGGACATCTCCACTTTGATATCCGGATTTGAGCGGTGCAACATTCAACATATTTTTTTAGGGAAATCAACACCGTAGCAGACAGACTTGCATTGCAAGGTTTTGATCCGGCAATTAGAGACGAAGTGCTACCGGAAGATGTTGAAGACCTCATACACTTGGATGCCGTGGGAAGGATGGTCTATAGAGACTAAGCTTACCATTCAACTTACCCTTGTATCGATAAAAAATGTAGACACCTCATATTTGAACTCGAAGAAGAGCCATCGGGAATTAATCACAATCCACGACCGTTTCTAGACGAACATCTCAAACTATCACCGAAATTAGCTCCAAACTCGGAAGACTTCACAACAACACGCGGAAAGTCATGACCTCTAGAAGTGTATATCATTGGGTAGAGGAGATTTGTTGGAGAAAGATGCGGGCTTTGCAAAAATTAGATTCATGCATGTAGGAGGCAAAAAGGCCCCAAACAATGCCCTTTTTTTTTGTAACAAATTGTTATATAAACATGGAGGAAGCAAAAAGGGCCCATGACTTTTTAAATGTTCCCTTTTAATTTATTTATTATTTGTAATTTAGTCAAACAAAATCAAGGAGAGCCTTTGAACAACCCATTTTTGTTTCGACGGAGAGTTGTTTGGGTAAGGAGTTGTAACCGGCTCCAGAAGAACAAAACACATGCCTCCATAGAGAATACAATCTGGTAACGAACAAGGACGAGTCCTTCATCCAATATTTTTTGTAGAACTAGGTCATTTTGTAGTCAAAGCACACATAGGTACAGAAGGGATCTCCATAATCTGTGCTCATTTCTCATCTTTTTTCCAGATTGCTTTTCCTTTGCAGAATGAGAGTTATTGAAGCCACACTGCAGAAAACACAAGTGGGTGAATTGGACCTAGAGGCCGGAGGTTGAAGGACTTGTCCAGAGTGAGGCATCCATGGGTTTTTTTAGAAAGAGAAGAGGAAGATGATAAACAAATGCGTGAGTTTACAAGAGGGAAGAGAGTTTCCTCGATTAGTTGAAAAAGAAGGGGCTTTGATACCGGGTTGTCACCGGTACTTTGGAACAAGCTGGAAGACGAGGGTAGGGTAGCAATGGTGCGCGGTGATCATAGTCAAGGTTGAGGATCAGAGATTGAGTTTATTTCCTTAATTTGTTGGTGGAGAAATTGTAAACCTTGTTGTGTATATTGTTGTCGGCAATAGACTTAAAGCTTGTTTATTTCATTGATCAAATATTGTTTATATAGACAAATATAAAGGGAAAAAACGAAAGGGAAAAGCCCAAATATGGAGCCCAATATTCAAGCATATACTCTAATATTCTCCCTCAAGCTGGAGGTGAGGAAGAAACAACTTCAACCTTACGAATCAAGAAGTTGAATCTAGTAGGGCCAATAGATTTAGTCATGATGTCAGCTAACTGAAGGGTGTGAGAGACAGGTTGTGTCTGAATGATGCCTCATTGAATCTATTCCTTGGTGGTATGACAATTAATCTCAATGTGCTTGGCACGCTCTTGAAAGATTGTATTGTTGGCGATATAAATAGTGATTTGATTATCGCAAAAGAGGCGTATGAGAACCTTGTGAAAAAATCCAAGTGAGTGAAGTAGGCAGCGAAGCCAAAGAAGCTGACATGTAGTAGTTGTCATTGCCTTGTATATATTCAACCTCCACAAAAGATTTGGATACGGTAGCTTGCTTCTTGGTTTTCCTAGAAATGGGTGAGCTATCGAGTAAAATGAAGTAGCTTGTAGTAGAACGTCTAGTGATAGGCAAGTTTCATAATCTGAGTCACAAAAAGGATGGATGCAAATATCACTAGAATGAGATAAGAAAATACCCAGAGCAGGCGCCAACTTTAGGTAACGATGAACCTTCAAGGCAACATTCAGTATCCACGTCGTAGAGAAACCATGAACTAAGAAAGTATATGAACTGAATATGCAAGTTCAGGGCGAGTGATGGACAAGTAGATGAGACGTCTAACCAAACCACGATATTTCTCAAGATCATCAAGCAGGGCGGATGAATCCGATTGAAGACTGTGGTCAGTAGACATCGAAAAAGATACAGGTTTACATCCAAGAAGCCCAAGATCAACTAGAATGTCAAGGGTGTATTTCCGTTGCTTAAGCCATAAAACATACGGAGTGCAAATGATTTCAATGCCTAAGAAGATCCGAAGGGGTCCAAGGTTCTTCGTGTGAATACAAGTATAAAGATAATCCTTAAATCTATGGATGGTAGTAGGGTTGTTGCCAGTAATGACCAAATCATCCACATAAATAAGAATATGAAGGATGATACATTACCGTTTGAAGGTGAAAAGGGAGTAACCAGCAAGGGATTGACAAATTCCGTATTTTTAGAATGGCATATGTGAACTTATGAAACCAATTACGAGGACCTAACAAAGTCCATACATAGATATCTTGAGGGGATAGATTTGGGAAGAGGTTCGAAAGCCGAAAGGTGGAAGCATATAGTCCTATTCATGTAGATTACCATGCAAAAAGGCATTGTGAACATCTATCTGAGGAAGCTCCCAATTATGAATAGAGGCAATGGTTGAAAGAAGTTTTATTGTGACTAATTTAGCAACAAGAGAAAACGTTTCAGTGTAGTCAATGTCTTCTTATTGATGGTTGCCTAGGACAACGAAACACGCCTTATAGTTCTCAATCTAACCATCAGAATTGTACTTGAGGCGGAAACCCATTTAGAGCCAATAACTCTATGATCGGCAAGGAGATCAACATATTCCCAAGTGTTGATGTGTTGTAGGGAAAACTTCTCATCTTACACAAACTTCTACCGTTTCGGGTTTGCAATTGCCTTCTTGAAGGAGGTTAGTTCATGTTCTTGATTAACAAAATTAAGAGCATCTATATAGGCATACAAGTGTGCATATGATAAAGAATCTACTGTGGAATATCAAGTACCTAATTTTAGTGAGGGAGAAGGTTGACTCGATCAAAGATCTAAATGACTTGCCCTTTGACAAACAAAATCTCGTAAAAGGGTAGAGACTTTTGTGGTGTGAGAGATACGGCGGGGCGGTGGGACTGCCATAGTAGTGGCTGCTAGAGGGGCTGGTGATGTGGGGCTGAGGGGATAAGTTGGTGGGTAATGACGTGGAGGGGAGAGAGTGTGTTTCAAGGAGGGTAATGGTAGGAGGCAAGGTAGGTGTTGTGTCAAGAGGGGTAGGTATGGAGATCTGGGGGAAAGTAATGGGAGGTAGGGTTAGCGGGACTGTTATGGGAGGGAAATACTAGGGCAGGGTCAATAGGAGGGTAGGTACATTAGGTAAGGGACATGTGTCAACCTAGGGGAAATAATTGAGGGCAGTTATTGGTGAAAAGAATTGGGGGAGAGAGTGTGTTTCAAGGAGGGTAATGGTAGGGGGCATGGTTGGTGTTGTGTCAAGAGGGGTAGGTACGGAGATCTGGGGGAAAGTAATGGGAGGTAGGGTTAGCGGGACTGATATGGGAGGGAAATACTAGGGCAGGGTCAATAGGAGGGTAGGTACATTAGGTAAGGGACATGTGTCAACCTAGGGGAAAGAATTGGGGGCAGTTATTGGTGGTAAGGTCCGCCAGGTTTGTAGGGGATTACTTGAGGGTAGGTAGGGGAGGGTAGGTCCGTTGGTGGTATTTTTAGGGCGGTAATAGGCCTCGTAGTGTCCACTTGAGGGGTTCTGGTTTGGGGGTCAACGGGAAAATCTATGTCGGTGGGGTCCATAAAAAATGTAGTTTTAGGTAGGTTAATTGTAGGTATAGGTTTCGTTTGTGAGAATGGGAAAATATTCTCCAAAAAAATGTGCATCCCGCGTTGTAAACATTTCCTGAGTGACAAGATCTCACATTTTTCAACCCTTTTGAGAAAATGGACAACCTATGAAGACACAATTTCTACCCCGAGGACGAAACTTATTAGAGGATGGGGAAGAAGAGAGCCATAAACAAGACATCCTAACACCCGGAGATGGTTAAGACAAGGTGGCGAGCTATGAAAAAGCTCTTAAGGAGTTTTGTGGTGGAGGATAGATGTAGGAGTTCGATTGATAAGATAGCAAGCAATGATGACACGTACTCACAAAAACGTTACAAGTAACTACCTTAGGAACATAAGGGCTCCAACAACATTAAGGGATGTGACGAAGTTTTTATTATACCTTCCCATTTTGTTGTGATGTGTAGGTACAAAAGGTTTCTAAGCGGATACCCTTGCCTTGAAGGAAAGGTTGAGGCAAATAAATCCTTTGACATTATCACTACGAAAGGTTTTGACAAAAGTGTTGAATTGAGTTTTGACCATGACACAAAAGTGTCAAATCAAAGAAGAGGCTTCAAATTTGCTCTTTAGAAGATAAACCCAAATAGAACGAGAGTAATGGTAAGAAATTAGGAACACCTGGAAGTAGAAAGGGTACGATAAGGACCCCAAATATCTAAATGAACTAAAACAAACAATGACGAGGCATGTGAAATGCTACTTGGGAAAGAAAATCTAGGTAGTTTGGGCCGGAGACAAATTTCACAAGGAGATGCGGTTTTAGAAGAGACGGGATGATCAAGACTTTGATGGTGGATAAATATTTGTCATTAAGTGAAGCCAATATATTCCATAACGGGTTTCACCCACTCCAATCACCTTCCTCGAAGTATTGTCCTGTATTACACAAATTTGATTAGTCATAAAAACACAATTCGAATCCATATGTAATTGATTTAAGGATAAAATATGACATTGTAATCCCAGAATAGATAATATACGAAGTAGATAAAGGAAGACATTTAGTTGAAGAGTGCATATGTGTCCAACTGAAACCAAAATTCCATTTGAAAGCTTGATTTGACATTCGGTGACTGGATTGATTGAAAAGAGTATCGATAGATCCCTATCATATGAAAAGATGCTTCAAATCAAGGATGCATGGTAATGAGATAATATTTGAAGTAGTATTCCAAGTTGAATTTGAGCGGTTGGAATTGAAGGTGGGTAAGATGGTATTCCATTGAATATCATCAACTACAAGGTCAATTTCTTTATGGTCTTGAGATGTTAAGGGATCAGGGGAGACGTAGTTAGCTTCTCCCGCCGTCCCAATAACTATGGTGGTCATGATTATGGCCAACACCTTTTTTGTGATACGACCAAAGTTGTATTTGATACCGGCCAATGGGCCGGGTAAGATAACTATTTGAGTATATTTGACATAATTTTTAAGTTTTTGCTTCTTTACATTGTTGAAATAATTTGTAATTTGTGTAAGTTTTGGAAGGGAGAAACGCCATCAACCAAACACAAGCCAGCCGTTGACCTTTGAAACCTCGCCAATACAAAAAAAAAAGAGAGAGAAGAAAGAAAAGAAGATAAAGTTCTTGAACGTCGAATCCAAGAGTCGAAATTTTACAATGAAAATCGGTCTGTTCTTCACCAAATCGACCGATTTTTCACTTGATTTTTGCTACTGTTGCCAAAATTCGAAGAAATATTTTAGGCATACTTTGTAGAATCGAAGTGCACCTTGTGCAAGAGTATTACAACAGAAGAGTTCCAGTATATACCTTGAAACAATCAAAGAGATCTAGCCATACCTAAACCCAAATCCGGCTATCTCTCTTTCTTAACTTCGCAACTCAAGGTACGTTCTTCTCTCTTCTTAGTCTCTTGTGTACTTTTCTTAGCCCTTTCTACTCTAAACACATTGAGTCTTTTCTTTGGGTGTGTTAGTTAGTCTCTTTGCTTTCAAACATACTAGTTGTGTCATACTTGCAATACTTCTTTCTACCTTGAATCTTTGTGTGAAGAGACCTACAACAAGAAACCTTGCGCTAAATTCCAACACAAGAACCTTTCTTCCAAACACAAGTTAACTACTTGAGACACCCAAGGGAGTTCTAGTGGACGCTAGTGCATTGATTAGTAAAGGAGCATTGATCCATCCAAGACAACTACGTCAAACCAGCTTGCGATTCACAACGAGTGTGAGTGCGAGAGAAGACAAGTAAGAAACCCTTGTTTTCACTAATATCACACGTTTGTTGTTACTTTGTGTGTTTGTGCAGGATGTCTAAAAGTCCACAAGGATCACCACGAGGTGACCTAAATAACCCCGGAACCAATGACCAACTGTCCCAACTCATAAAGATGGTCTCGGGATTAACTGAACGGATGGAACAACTAGAAACTCGTCCTAGAGAAGAAAAATCAACCCAGAAAATCGACCCCCACCCGATTTTTCGTCCGATTTTCTCTTCTGGAATGGGCGAAAGCTCACAAAATCCTCCCCTACCTCCAGCCCCGGATCTATTACAAGGTAGGAAAGTGCAAAAACCTTCTAGGGATCACATCCCGCTCCCTAACAGCATCAAGCCTCTCAAGCTCTCTAGGGGACATCTTCAATTTCCTTCCTCCATCCATGTATTTGACAATTGGAGCAAATTGATCAGATTTAAATGAATAAGAATCGAAAAAGATGAACTTTCTGGTGTAGAATTACGGGGGTGGTTTTGTGGAGCCGCCGGGTGGAAAACTGAAGGAGCCGTAGGGACGGCCGAGATTGTTGGCATGGACTCCTCTTTTGGTATAAGTTCTAGCAAAGTTCCTCATGCCTTCCTCCATTTACTGCATTTTCTCCATAGAAATTTCAGGAGTGAAGTTCAGAATGTTATCTCCACAAGCGGCGTTCACGATCCTTCTTTCATTGTCTAACAGTCCGTTGTACAAGTACAACACGGGGTCTTACGTGGAATATCCATGAAAGTGGAAGCTTGACCTAAGAATAGCAAGCCTTTAAAAATACTCATAAAGAGTTTCGTCTGCTTCTTGCTCGATGTTGCTAATAGCCTTCTTCAAGATGTTGGCCTTCTTTGCGGGAAAGTACTTCTTCACAAAAGCCTTGTGGAGATTTTCCCAAGTGTCGATACTACTAAATGGAAGGTGGTATTACCAATCATCCACCGCATCCTTGAGAGTTGAACCGAAGGCTCTCATCTTGATTTGCTCTTCGGTCACGTTTGCCGGCTTCATGCTCAGATACAAACGGTATGAAACTTTCCCAAGTGCTTGATGGGATCATCTCCGCCCAGCCCATGGAAGGAAGGTAGCAAGTGAATCAAGTCCGGCTTGAGCTCAAAGTTGACCCCTTCGTCAGTTGCCGGTATGGTCACCGCAAGTGGGTGTTGGGTCAAGTTCGGTTGTGTGAGTTGACAGAGTGTGCGGTTCGCCATTTGTTCTTGATTCTGGTGTTGCCTACGTTACCGATTGTATGTCCTCTCGATTTCTAGATCAAAAGGGGCAAATTCGGAATTAGTAGCACGGATTTGAACCATGAAAATGGTCCAAACCAATAATTGATAATAAAAAGTAAAAGAACTTTAAACACTCAAACTCCCCGGCAACGGAATCAAATTTGACAAGCGTAAAATCGATGGTCGTTTTTTTCTAGACTTATCAAAGTAAAGTTCCAAACTTAACACTAACCAATGTATAGTGAATAAGTAAGGGTCGAACCCAAGAGAGTGAGAAGTAATTTAAACCACAAACTATGTTTCAATTATCAATTAATAGTAACCAAGGGGGTTGGTTGTAAAGTAAAAAATGAAAGCGCATGTAGAATAAAGCAAAGATAGTGATAATGATTAAAACAAACACTACACTAGGTTAGACTTCCGCTTGCATATGACTCGGTTGGTTTTAGAAGTATTCATCAATTGTTCTCATCTTGATCATATTCATGCATTAAGACAACCGGCATTAACACAACTTAACAAGTTATTGATCCGTAAACCTACAAGACCAAACAGCAAGTTAGCATTCATGCAAAGATAGAGAGATACATAAAAGAGAAACAACCCGTTAAATTTGTTATGTAGTTATATTCCTTACACTTAGATAATCACAACCCGTTATTACCTAAGAGTTTGCTACCGGATCAATGACTCGAACCCGCAACCAATTAACCTTAGCTTTTTGCATGAAATTATACAACTAAGGTGATCAAACTAAGTGAAAACAAACATGCAATCATAAGTTAAGAACAAGGAATATAGCACAAATGTATACTGAATTAAACTTCTATTGAAAAGAACTTACAACCAACCTATATGTAGCTTCAATCAACCCAATGTAGCTAGGAGACTTAGCACTCCATTCAAGTGACAACTAAACAAAGAGAGGTTTTTGTGGAAAAGAGATGATTCTAAAAATCAGCCTAGGTCCTCTATTTATACTAGAAATGACAGTAAAATAGAGTAAATAGGCTGTGTAAACATCCACCTTAATGATCATAAAGGTGGGTCTAAATAGCCGGAGTTAATCTTCTATTACTAAACCACAGGTGCGGGTCTGGGAGCTGCAGGGGCGGTTTAGTGTGAAATGTTGCATCTTCAACTTGGCCGCAGGGGCGGCGTGGCAGGGTCGCGGGGGCGGCCTCTTTAATGATCAGGAACACTTGAAGATTGATCTTCTTGACATTTCTGTCCTCAATCTGCAGAGGCGGCCAAGTTTCACCGTGAGGGCGGTGACACAAACTCTTCAGCTTCGTAGGTCCGTTGGCGTGGGCGTAGGAGCGCTGACATTGGTCTTCAGGAGGTGTCACCACAAGGAGGCCTAGGAGTGCCGCAAGGGCGGTGACATCCTTGCTCTCGGAGTGCTGGCTGAGCTCTAGGTGCGGTGTCGGAGGCATCGGTCACCGCTGGGGCGGTGACCTAGGTCCGCGGGGGCGGTTGAGCAACATAACGTTGTCTTGGTTGTCTTCTTTGATCTTCTTTGTTTTCTAAGTGTTGCTAAACCTTCATAATTCTTCATTATGGACTTCTTCCTGTTGATGTACATACTAGCAACACACAACAACCAATATGACTCTAATAACATGCTAAAACAACCTAGATATGATAGTGATTCCATCACCTAGCAAACTTTTACCCCTAATAGCAGGATTCTCCTCTGTGGTCATTGGGATACGATTGTCGGGGATCCTCTATATGCGCCATATTGTCTCCTCACTTTGTCCGGCATATAGGGTTCTTCAACGTTACCCATATGAATGAAGCCTTTGTACTTGGAGATAGCAAACTCTCCGTCAAAGTTCAAAACCCGGTCACGTATGACATGAACCTCACGTCCTCTGGCCTCATCTCTTCTAGTTGGCGACGTAGAGACGTCGATCTCTGAAGCATCAAGGTGGGGGTCTTCGGGATTAAAATCCTCAAAGTCTCTCGTGCATATCCCTGATGCTCAATATCCATGGCGGTTGAACCACAAAGAGAGGGAAAGTGTGCATATATTGACGCCTATATTTTGCAAGAATACAAGTTTTAATCAATTATTATATATATAATCTATTTATATTATGAAAAGATGTCTCGAATATTAGTACTTATAGGAGTGAGGTGCATCCCCATGGTCTTCACCCTAGACCGGGAAGACATACAAAGATGCCGATACAAAAGGCATAAAATCCTTAACCCGGAGCATACGAACCAATCATCTCGTGATCGTGTACAAGGTCGATCACCCATGGATGTAATCGGTTGGTAGTCTTGTCGATTGCCAATGCTGCTCCAATAATCAACATCATATATGCAGATGCTAGTGTAGCTACCGGTGTGGATGGGTCAAGGAAGAGACTTGTGGTGGCTGTCCTAATGGCCTCTACTTGGATGGAGGCGCCATGTGCCTCAACCTCAGCCTCAACCTGCGTCATCTCAAATGTGAAGGTCACCCACTCTATGCACCAATGTGTGCTCAATGGCGTTTGACATGAATCTCCGTCTATACGGAGGCCCATCAGAATAGCCACATCATAGATGGTGATAATTATCTCACCCCAAGGGAAATGAAAACTATTGGTTTGTGGGTGTCACCGCTCGACGAAGACATGACAAAGCACGTGATCAACCCTGCAAAAATCAAATGTCTACAAATAAGTCAATTCACTTTGTCTGCCCACAACAAACCATCCTTCTGGATCATCAAGATCACGTCTCCATCTTCACATGTCTCGTACTTGATCTGGACGTCAGTGTACCTTCATCACATATTTGACGTCCTTCATTTGAAAAAAAATAAACATTATACATTCGTTTCCATTCATCGCCGAGATCTAGTAACATACCTCGCCCATCCAAATATGGGCATCCCTATGGTCGGCGTACCCCGTCAACAAATCTCGAAGCCTAGAAGGGGTACTAGTCCCTCGGGGAACTCGAACCGTAAAAGATAATGGCCCCGCATCAGCTCCGGGTGCATGGGTGGTATAGGTAGGAGGGGAGGTAGGTGTCTGAGTGTGGGGTGGAGGAGAAGCATGAGAAGGAGAGGGTGTGTGAAATGTAGAGGGTGTGTATGAAGGAGTGAGGGTACGGGTATGAGTGGATGTGGAAGCGTGAAAAGTGGATGTATAAGCGGGGTAGGAGTGAGGGGGGAGCAAGAGGTGAGGTAATGGGAACCAAAATAGTGAATGGAGGTGTGCAAATGGTGTAACACCCCAAGCTATAGGAACTCGAAGCGCTACGGGCTAAGACTGCACAATGGGTCCCGACCCTCAGAGTAGCAACAACAAACGGATCTTACAACAAGGCACAGACGAATGAAAACCAAAACTCAATACAAAACCAAAGGTTTAACAAAAGATAACACAAAAGCTCCGCAGCTGAGTTCAAAATAAAACGGAAATAACAAAAGAAACAAAAACTCAATCCCATCCTATAATGTACGGGAACCCCGGCTGACCACACCATCCGAATCAATCAGCAGCATCCTGAACCTGTGGAACATCTACAACGACGGTATAAACCGTTAGCTAACACTCTAGATACTAGCAAGAGAGTAAAGACACAAACACAGATAAGGTAAAGGAAAACACATAGCATGCTTGCACACAACCGGTTATTATCTTTCTTAAAGTTATCCATTACTAATTCAACTTCTTTTGTCACACGAGAATCTCCCAAAACTCGCCTCCACTTCCGTCTACCAATAGGAATAGATCAGTACTATCCGTTACCTACGGGTCTGGGTTGCAAGAGCACATTCTAGTCTCTTGTAGAACTAGACATGTTGTCATCGCCCGGTTATAATACACTTGGGCCAGTTAAGGTTATCAAAGGGTGAATCCTATTTCCAGCTATCCGTTATAAACATGATAAACAACACAAACAAGCCAAACAATCCAACTAATACGCGGAATGAAGCTAAGTAAGTCCAAGGGACTTACCTCACTCGAAGGTAACACAAAGGCTCAGCAACAACTCATGAACAACTCAGGAGAAAGCTCAGTTTCCCTTAGGAAAGGAGCAAAGAAAGCCTGTACGAACAAGCATCACAGATCAGGAACGAAACGGTTGTTAGAAGTCTATAACATCTAGTCTCAATGAACTCTAAGAGATCTACACAAGCTAAGAGCTCAACCTTAGTCTTACAGCAACTTAGGGAACAAGGAACAACCACAAGGAACCAAGAAAGGAACGAGGAAAGGAAGGAAGGAAGCAACTCACCAAAGACGGGAGTTACAACAGAGAATAACCGCAGGGGCGGTTGGGCAGAAGCGCAAGGGCGGCACGTGACAGAGGCGCAGGGGCAGCTCTGTGCAGGCGCGTGGGCGGATCTTCGTTAGAAACTACTGTCGGGCTTCTTTTCGACAAATCTCACAGTAGGGGCAACCAAGGTTCACACTTTGATTCCAACAAGTCAAGACTCAACTCTAGAGAGCCTGAGACCAACAAAGGATCAACAACGGAACGCTCCACAAGAATCAAGGATCAGACTTGGTTCTTGGAGGAGAAGAAAAGGGAAGAACGAAGAAGAAAACAAAACCTAAGGAGAAGGCAAGCAACAACTGTAAGAACGTGAAGAAGAAACCAGAAGAGATGAACTTACACGTTCAGCAAGGTTGTAGGAAGCAAGGGGATGGTTGCAGCTCTTAGGGTTGAAGAAGACGTAAGCAAGAAATGGGAAAAAGAGAAAAAGACGGGAATATAAAGGGACGGGTTGGAATGATAGATAGAAAGGTGTCTAGCTAGGATTTAGAAAGAAGATCAGAAAACCGGCCATAAGATAGAATATCGGATATTCTATCTATGGAAGGTAGATAAAAAGAACAGAAGAAAGATCGGGCACGATCTGTCGTCATCCGCAGGGGCGGATCATCTCGGCCGCGGGGGCGGCCCTCTTCACCGCCGGGGCGGTGAAGGCAAAAACTAGGATCTTACAAATGGTGTCCTCATCATCTAACTCAAACCGAGCATCCCGATGAGGAAGTGGTCCTAATTGAGAGAGAATAATAGCAACCTCAATAGAAGGAGTAGGATCAGTAGTAGAAGCGGGATCAGATGAGAATGGAATAGCAATGGCCTTAGTAGTAGGAGTATGATCGTAGATGAGGCAACCTCCTCATCCTCCATTCGTCGATCGCCTCGGCATAAAGAAGTAGTAGGTGGTGGTCGTCTCCTAATCCTAGCCTGTTGCTCGACAAAAAGCTAAAGCGATTTTCAAAAGTAATAACTTTATCAAAACACCGAATTCTATACACAGTAGCTACAATTAATTATGCTTTTACTTTTGTTTTTAACAAAACTAAATGTGAGCACACGCGCCAACTTTAACACGGTTGATATGCGTTGAAGCTAACAACTCACCTTCAACGTAGCCGGCCTGTGTTGAAGGTGAACTTAACATGTTCTTCGTTCGGGAAGAACAAGTTGAGTTTTTTTTCTTTTCATTTTTCTCGTTTCCGATTCCATTTTCGATTCTGTTATACGGTATAAGATAATCAAAAATGGAATCGAAAATGAGAACTTCGTTTGGGAAGAACAGCCGGCCTATGATCCTGATTCTGTTATAGAAGATCTTTGGTACTATTGTGGGGCAATGTAAGCATGTCCACGGCGGGTTTTGACCCGTCAGTGACCCGGCGGGTCACGGACTCACGGGTACGGGTAAGGGTCGAGGTGATCCTTACCCGTGACCCGGCGGGTCGACCCGCCACCGGCCAATTTTGAAAAAAAAAAAATTGGTTCCAACGGCTAAAAAGGGTCGACCCGCCGGGTCATGTTTTTTCTTCTTTTTCTTTTTTAAAAAAATTGGGTTTTACAGAAAAATGGCGAACCCGCCGACCCGCCGGGTTTGACCCGTGACCCGGCGGGTTGGCCTTTTACACGGGTTCGGATCCGGGTCACCCTTCCCGGACCCTCAAGCCGACGTGTCGGACTCGTCGACCCGGCGGGTCCGACCCATGTACATGCTTAGGGCAATAAATTAATTCTCTATAGTACTTTTTTCTTCCCCGAGCAAGAATCAGGATCACACACAAACTAGTTTGCTTTTCTGGCTTGACCCATTGACTGTTTTAGGTCATGATATCATTGCAAATTTACAAATCACTAAAATATTATAGATTCAAACTTCACTTTTTCATTGTAACGTCCTAGTGTCCCTTAGACCACCTAGACAAAAAAAGACTTGCAACTTAATACACTTGAAATCATCAATTAGTTAACTTGTATTATACACAGTGCATGAATTTTAGGAGATAAATATATTTAACAATTATTAACCGATATTATTAAATTATTTTATATTATTGTTATATTATGTTATCTTCTATTATTGTTATTATTATTTATTCATCCTAATTCTGGTGCATCCCTTCTGTGTGCAATACATGAATAAAGCTAATTTTGAGTATTCTTGAAACCTTGAGCACATAAGGGAGGAAACCTTATGATTAGCCATGCTCATGATTATGCTCATTTTGCTAATTTTGAGTATTCTTGAGTCAACCGAGAACTTAAGGAGGAAAGTAAATAAAGCTAAGGAGGGACACACACATATAGGCCTACTTCATTAGGAGTCGATTGAAGGGGACATCAAAATCACCCTCCCAACACGTGTGATACCTTCTTAAAAATACTTAACTTTTAGGGTCTCTTTGAAATTTTGTTTATATGTGTGCATGCAAATACAATATATATGTTCCTCTTTCCTTGGGTTTTCGAACTATGCATATTTTTGTGCAGTGTGTTTCTTCTTTATTCTCTTTCCTCCTATATATATTCAGCATCCTCGTAAGAAACTACAAATAAGGCCATCTCCTTACAGCTAGTGTAATCTGAAATGGAGCTCAGTCTAGTGAGGATGGTTGCTTTGTGTGTTTTCATCTGCTTCTTGCTTTCGCCCTCTTTTTCTCTTCGCATCCACATTTCCTCACCATACCGTCTCCAAAGTATAAGTTTCACTCATAATGCATCTTAACTACATTGCTGATTAGTTTTTTTTTTTGTTATATATTAATTAAACTGTTGATACTCTCCAAATGCAGGTTCACAACACGGTGATCTGCTTCCAATGAAGCTTAAACTCGTTGAAACTGCAACTCATCGTGAATTTGGTGAAGGTATTGGTACACACTATAAGAGCAAAACTTCCTCATTTAAGGGTAAGAACAATATATAGAATCTTACGATTGCTTTGCAAATCAAATTTGAAGTTTAATTTATAAGGGCTCGTTTGAAAGCGTTAAGGATCATTTCCGATAACGGAACGATTTCAAATCAATCAAAACCTATATTTGATTAGATGACTTTCAACACATGAAACTAATCTATCATTTTCATTTTCTTTCCTTACCCTTATGCGATTTCATTCCGTTTCTACTCAACCGCTCCAATTAAACGGACATTATTTTATTCGATTTCCAAAAAAAATCCAGATTTTGAGTCATTCTAAAACTTATATTATTGCAATATGAAACACATTTTTATCAGTAATCAAGTTTTATCATTTTATTCTAATCCAATATTTGAATTCAACACCATTAATTATCGAAACATATCGAAAAACTACTCTTTCTTCTGTTTTTCGTATTATAATGAGTAAGCTTGAGTATAAGACATACGTCACCGAGATTTACCATTACGTAAAGCAAGATTTACCGATATAAGGGATGGACGTAAGAAGATAGAACAAATGAATTGCAAATTCTTGATGGTACTTTGGAAGACAAGAAGTATGATAAAAAGGGCATTTGATATAGTAACTATATAATATTGTTTTGTGAAGTAGTATGGTTAACATTATGATATTTTCTAAGTATTGAATGGTGTAAACTGTCCGAAATTTCAGGTAGAGTGTACAAAAAAGGGGAAGGTATAAAGGAGGAGGAAGACAGAATGTCGGATTTCATGGGAATGGATTACGCAAGAGTCAGAAGACGACGCCCCATTCACAACAAATCCCTCACAACTACTACTGTTCAACATTAAGTCAGTCATCATCGTATCACAAATTGCGATTAAGTTGGGATTATTTAAGCTACATGGAGTATACAGCTCACAAATTATGATTAAGTTGGTTTCAAATCTGGTCATGTAGTCTTGATAGCTTTACTTTTGACCCTTTTCACCATAATACCTAGAAAAAACAAAGTGTTTGTGTAATTATTAGTATGAACATGGGTATATTGTTGATGGAGGGTACGTATGTTCAATCTCGATTGGTCTCGTTCAATTCCTTCTGTTATATTTGTAGCATCCCGAAAATCACAATACTCGAATGGGCCCCAAGTCCCAAATCATTCCCACGAATCCTCGAACACGACGCATGTGTGTATTCTAGATGATTGGGATGTCTCTTCATCTATATACATATATTAAAGCACAAACACTTTGTGTCACGTGTCGTGATCTTATAAACTTCACACCACGTGTCATTTTCTTGGGCATCTTAATTTTTTAATTATGGTAATTAAAAAATCAATAAAAAAAATAAATGATAAAGATAATAGATATATTATTTCCATTTATAATTTTATCACAATCTTCAATATATTCTTAAGATATTCTTTTCATTATCTAAAACAAAAATCTCACTTTTAATTATAAAATAATTAGATTATTTATTATTCTAACTTTAACATATAAATATATAATTTTTATATTAATTAGGAAATAATCACTAACTAAAAAATGTATAAATTTTTATAATATAACTATTACATATTTTTTTTATGGATATTATTTAAAACAACCTAAGATAATTTTGTAATTAAACTTTTTAAATGTTCTCTACTTTAACATTTATATTTTAATTTAGAAATTTATTTATATTTTTTCTTTTGAAAATTTTTATTTCACTTTTATCAACTTTATAAAATAGTCTACTAACATTAATTAAGATATGTAATATTGTCTAAATTAGTCTATTTTTATTGTTTATCTGAAATTATAATTAATTTAATTATAAGTTTTATTTTAATCTTTCGTTAGTTAATTAAAACCATTATGTTACATAAATTTTTTTATAAAAATTTTAAAAACTATAAAATTCAAATTATATCCGTGCCTTGGCATGGGAACTACACTAGTATACATTGATAACCTAATATCATGTGTCTTAATATGTATATTTTACCTTTAGGGCCCGTTGGGTTTTAACTCCGAAATCGGAAACAGATGGAAACGAATTTAATTCATACGTATACCCTTATTCATGAAAGTTTTTGAAATCATTCCTTATACTTTTGTAATTTTACCACAATTATCTACATTTTACCAAACATGCTCACCCCGAATTAGATGGAGAATATGACATCTTGCTTCGAGGACATAGAGGACACAATGAGTACGACGATGAAGGAGCCAACACAAAAAGTCAAGGCAGAGGGAAGACAATCGATCCCAATATCAACAAGAAGAGAGCTGAGTTTAGTTAAGAATTTGGCTACACGTGGTCCTAGACGGCCCCAAGGGTAAAAGGGAAAAAAATAAAAGGATGCAGAATCTACACCGGAGGAGCTGACTCCAACTAGTAGGGTGCGTCGTAAAGGGAAAGAACCAGTGGATGTAGATATCAGACCTGGTGATGTAGAATTTTGTTGGAAATGTGGGGAATTTCAAAAGTTCATGGAACCATATGTATTGGGGGCGAAGGAAGTAGGAGACGGTTATTGAGGATATAGAGCCATTTCCTTGATTTTGGGATTCTCGGATGAAGATTACTTGATAATACGAAGGAATATGGTTATAGAGTTAAATTTGACGAGATCACTATATTCGAAGGTCGTTGTTTTTATTAGCTTTCAAGATTTATTTATTGGCATCCATATTTATAACGTAAATTTACTCGTTAATCTATGCAGTGAACCATATTTGTATAGTTTCACCAAGTGCTTTGAAACGTTCATTGGACAACACAGTCTCGTGTTCACAAAGGTGGTGGAAGGAATTACCTATTGTTGGATGCGCTGCAGCCACCTATTATCAAATTTTCCTAGTTGTCATTGGAAATAGCGCATCGACATACCTACTTATGATAGCAACCACTCTTAACCAAGATCCGCCTAGTGATTCGTTCAATAGTGCTTATCTCAAACAACACACACTTTGTACCAGAATGTCGACATTTTTATAATTTCTCACTTTAGCGTAATTAAACTCAATCTATTATAACCCTTTTGTTTTGTAATTAAAATTTTGTAGGTTTGGCTAAAGGATGATGCCACATCACCAGAATTGAATATTATGTGAACCATCACGATTTAAGTGTTGAAGGATGGGATGTTTCGTTCAATGCAAGGATGTCTCGTTACGTGGAGGTTCGTCATATTGAGTGTCCACATGTACCCGGGTGAAGATTAATTGAAAATTATGAAGATATTATACATCTACTTATATTTGGACGACCCGTATTCGTGATGTAATAGGTATTTTGTTAAATGACTTTAGCAGTTTTAACATATGCCTATGGATTTTTAACATTATTATTATTCGATATAGAAAATTTTCCGACAAACAAAATAAACTCAAACAATAATAAATTAAACTCAATATTCATACACAACTCCAACAAACTCAAAATATCATAAATATGTAATCACTCATGTTGCGATACCCGGACTTGAGAAGGAGCCACGGGTGAACGACACCTAATTGTCTCCTCTATCGTGAACGATACGTCCTCGGGAGGTAGACCGTGAGCCTGCATATCTCGTAGATGACCCACAAGTATGTGAAGATGATGTAATACAAATAACACTTTGTTAAAAAAATTGAAAAAATAAAATACAAGGTAAGTTAAGAAATGGAAACAAACATACTTTGAAATCTGAGACGGGAACAAGTGGTGGACGATATACCGGTAGTGGGAGCGCAATGGACGTCGGCATGATGTAGGGATGGCCATGGGCGGGGTGCCAGTGATGTATGCAACTATGCATCATCGACAAGCCACGAAGACATAGTTGGGATCAACTCAACCCATGAAACTTTGTTCTCCTCTAGGTGGAGGGGTGCCCAACGATCGTATATTGGAACATATGAAGCTTGAAACCACGTCCATTAGCTGGATGTATCTCTTAAAAAGGTGGAATCCGGGGCAAGGAAATGGTTTGCACGTACCCAAACTATCATAGGAATCGATCCCGCATATACGCCTCCTCGATGTCGGATATCTGTATAATACCCCGATAACGAGATACAACAAAATGCCCTCCAAAGTCAATCACCCGATCATCATACGGGGTGAAACACACGTCCTAAGCCCTCATTTGGTCCAAATATGCTCGTAACACCTGTAGCCTCTCTATATTAATCGGCGGTGTCTACGGGACAGAAAGTCTCGAAGACTAACGTGCATGGCCATGCAACTTCGGATCCTCTATGGTTGCACATCCCAATGATGGGAAATGTGCATAAATCTAAAACTGTATGAAGAAAAGTAAATTAAGTTTCACTCATAAAATTATGTTTTCTAAGGAAAATTGTTATGAAACCGTACCTGTAAAAGTGTAGAAAAATCTCCCATCGTCGTTACTTTCTTCCTAATAACGTGCCCCAAACATCTATATAAAAATGCGAGTGCCCCTATGCCCCATGCATATGAGTTTGTCCTCAAATAATCTCGTACTAGGTCAATAAGCCATGGCCACATCCTATTGGTAGATTTGTCTACTACAACGCCGACGAGATGAATAATAGCAAATATGCAGATGCAATAGCGTCATGGAGTGTTTCTGAAAGATCCGGCATGATTGTGGCCCTAGTCTTAATCTCATGAAATAGATGTTTGGAGTTCTATCTGGCATCCGTCGGAGATAGCCCAAAAGACTCAACAAGCCAATCATACCTAGCACCGTAATCAAGGGAAAAGTAAATAATGTATCTCTATCAACTGCAAGTCCCATAATAACTTGAACATCGTGCAACGCTATACCCATCTCCCCCAGGGCATATGAATTGTGTTTGTCTCGGGGTCCCTCCTTTCGACAAACGCCGTAATTAAAGAGTGATGACACCACTAAACTGAAGGTCCTCCAACTTTGTAAGTCGGTTGCGTCTGGCTAAACCAAACCAGGAATATGGGTCGTCCAAATCTCGACATCAGTCATGTAATCTACTAATCACATTCAGTCTCCTAACGACCCTGACCACTCCAAGATCCTCCTACGATAATTTAGAAAATTTGACATTATCTTATCTTAGATAAACAAATAAAATATTTTTTATTAAATATTTGAAGAAAAAATTTATACCCTCTCGGCCTATTTGATGTTAGCTTTATGGTTAGTGTAGCATATCAATAACACATGTACTTGCTTTTGCTCATGCTCTTGCTCTTGATACATAGGTACCTAATCTTGCTCTATAGGTATGTTCTCTTGCTCCTGCTCAACAGGTATCTGCTCATGCTCAACATGTAACTGCTCTTGTTCACCATCCAGAATGTCATCTAGATGTGGAACACCCTCCGAGGAGTCTTCCGTATCATAATCTGGAACAAGTGATGATGGTCCCGCATACTCATCACCGATGATATGATCATGTGCTTCAACGTATGTCGTAACAAGTCTATCCTGTCGAGCTTTGGCCTCTAGACGGACGGATTTTGTGACAAGTGTAGCTTCTCGCTTCTTCTTTTCTTAAATTTTTTTCATCATAATCTGAATTTTTTTCAAATAAAATTTTGCGTTTTAAAAATTATAACATAAATTTTTTTAAATAACTTTTTTTTTCTTTTTTTGGTCATTTTCTTCGCCGGAATCTCACCATTAGAACTTGTTTGAAAGCTCGGAAAAAAACTCATAATAACGCAAAAAAAAAAAAAGATCTCGTAAACGATCCAATTTCAATTATTCATAAACTAACCGAATCTTCCTAAAATAACTAAATTCAAGCATAAAATCATGATAAACTACAAAATAACAACAACGATAAAAATGTTAAAAACTAACCTCAAACCAGGATAAAGTTGTCGTCTACTTTAAGATTTTTGTGAATCTTCAACATTTAAATCTCGAACCACTTTCCGTACTAATCACAAGCTTCTTTTTGTTATTTTAATCGGGGGCTTTTCGGTTTTTTTGAACTAGTCAGTGGAGCACCTGAAAAAGAAGGACAAAAGAAGGGGCGTCGCGTGGCGCCTTAATATAAGAACTTGGGGCGCTTGCGCAACTCGCATTCATTATACCGTTGGCGTTTTTCGACCGGGTGGAATAACATTACTCTAAACAAGTAAAAACTTGTAATTAGCTTAACTCAAATTCAAATAAGGTTATTTTATTTTATGCTTTTAAGTTTTAACATATTGAATCACGTTAGTTTATTTTACAATAACTATAATCCATAACATACCTAATCCTTTTTTATAACGTATAAAAAATCGGTTGTATGTCATTGTTAGAGCCGGATTTTGTTTTACTGAAAACAAACCGTATTATTTTTGACATGTACGTTCATAATTTGTACCTCTACGACGAATTTTCAAGATTAGTATTATTTTTAGTTCAATATTGATATTATTTTAGCTTATTTTTCTTTCTAAAATACTATAATCGTAAAAAAAAAAAAACTTATGAGATCTTTAATTATTTTTATTTATTTTCTACGAAGGGTTGTATTTTTATCGTAATATTTTATCTCTATAAAAATATAATTGGATAAAATAATACTTGATAATATTTATCAGAAAGGACTTATTTGACCAAATTCTTTCAAAATTGATTAGTTATTCTTAATTTTATATCTCAATATTTGAAAAACCTTTGCATACAACAAATTCAACCTACTAAATTTTAATAATGACTCCTTACATAAAACTAGCAAATTGAAAATTTCCTCATACAATATTCTAAAGGAGAAAGAGTTTCCATTTCAAATCATTGTATTTATGACGTCATTTTCATTTACGTTTAAAACCGCTCATGTGCCATCAGCAAATTATCAGATATTTATTTTATGGTTTAAGACGATATGTGTGTATGACTTCGGTCTCATACACCATACATGTATATATCTCTGCACGTGCAAAAAATGGTGCTTCATTTTTAGGATACTAAATACCTAGATTAGAAATTATAAGTTTTTTTGCCGAAAAATTTTAGTTTCAGCTCTGATATGGGGAGAGGTTTTTATAGATATAAAGGTTGAAGAAAATGTCGTCTAAATTGTAAAACACAATTAATATAAATCATTCAAATTTCACTTCATCATAACTTATAAATAAAAAAAATCCATATCGAATCAACATCTTATATTTATAAGTTTAAACTAGTAATTACAATATCATTTGCATTTTGGGTGTATTTTAAGACTGTTAATCAGGTCCAAATCTGGACCGGACTGGAAATTTGATATTAAATGGATTTGACCTGAGTATTCAGGTTCGGACTGCTTCAACAAAATTTTAGTTCTAATTTTTGTGTTACGTGGTTCCAAAAGTTGTACCCTTTTAAAAAATTGGCGAATAGGCAAATGTCTGAATATTTGGTCGAGGTCAAATCAGTCCATGTCCGATACAAAATTTCAACCCGGATCGAATTTTAAACGGTCCTAGTGTTTTTGTGCGAGGAAAACTAAATTAAGCATGACTAATATTTGGGTCATGTAAAATTTAAATTTTATATGTTTCATTCTGAAATGAATGATTTTACGGTTTAATAGGGTGATAGGTTTTAGAATTAAATGTATTAATACAGAAAACAAATCTTAAAACTGACTAATTTGACTCATGCATTTTACATCAATCTTAAACATGTTAAACATAAATATCGAAAACACCTAAAAATTACTTAAATCAAGTTGTCATACACAAATCAACATATTTAGTAGTAGAGCATAGGCACCATCCATCACATTTTAATTAATTAAAATAAACATCGATCAATTTAATACATGCATTAACTCATTATCATATGTAATCACCACAAGATCTCAAGGGCTCAAGGCACCATGATGCCACGTGGCAATTCCTGAATGGTCATAAGTAAATGATACATGACCAACGTTGACTTCTCTCCTTCGCAATATATAAAGATCCAGTCTTTCCCAAGTCGAAACCCATTGAGTTTTCAATCTTTCTTCACAGTTATTGATTCTTCTCCTTACCCAGATTCCGGCCGATCACCTGGCCGGATTTCTTCACGGAGAAACCCTAAAGTATTTATATTAAAAACAAGTTCATTAAATTTCTCCGGGCTACTGCGGATGAATATAGAAAGAAATATGGGAGGTTATGAGGTGTCAAAGATCAAAGAGATGGATGAGAAAAAAAGCAAGCCCGGTGTGAAGTACTATATCGACGCGATTAAGCTCGAGAAGCTGAAGAACTCGATCATAGCTCGTTCACGCAAATCCAAGATGCAGATGTGGACTGTGAGAGTGATTAGCGTGGTTCTTCTTTGGGCCTGCGCCATCCAGCTCGCCGGCATCGGAAAAGTATGGGCTCCTAAGATTTACGAGCGCTTGTCCTCCCGTAAAACTTCTTCCATTCCATCTTCTAGAAGTAAAGATCTCTCTACAAACCCTAATTCAATGTTCTTCCATGAAACTGCATGCATGCACACATCCTAATCTTAATCTTTAATTAATCCTTTCAGGGCTATACCAGAACAATGGTTATTTGATGGTGTCCAGCAATGGAGGACTAAATCAAATGCGATCAGGAGTAAGCTCCTTGAACTTCTCCGGTTTTAGAGTTTGTGTCTTTAGCTTATTGAAATAATTAAGATAATAATTCTATCATCTATAATTTTTCTTAGAGGAAAAAATTGGGTTAATTAGCGATATATTTATGATATTGGTACAATTACTAGACTAGTGATTAAGAAATAGTGGTAAAAAGTTTAGGCCTGTTCGACGTAGTTTTTTCGATAGATTTTCATCAATCTTTGCGATTTTAGAATAGTACGTGGTGTTTGGTAAGAGAGGTTTTTCATTAGTTTTAGCTTATTTGGGAGTTTTTTTTAGGAGGTTTTTGAAAAGCTATTGCTAATACTTTTTGAGTAATTATCAAAACTTTTACAATTTTCCCTCTTTAATAATTTGTACATTTTTGTACTTTTTGGTAAATCTACTGTCAAATCTATCCACAAATTTACATTGTCATACATCGATTAGGTTATTTGTTAGATTTTTAAAAATTACAAAACTCTTTGAAAATCTACTCAAAAATCAACCAAAAAAGCTAAACCTACTCAAAAAGCTAAAACTACTCAAAAATCTCGCTTCACCAAACACTCCCTTAGCTAGCCATTTTACCCTAGTTTATTTCATTAAGGTTTTGCGTAAATCCGTTGTTGCAGATTGCTGATATGGTGACCATAGCAAGGTACTTGAATGTAACGCTTATAGTCCCGGAACTCGACAAGAAGTCATTCTGGAACGACATGAGGTTCGGGATCAAACTTGATGAAATTAAAATAATCAATCTTCAGTAGATGCACATAATAAGCTCTTTCTTGTAATGCAGCGAGTTCGATGACATATTTGATGTCGATTTCTTCATAAGCTCATTGAGTGATGAGGTTCGGATACTGAAAGAGCTGCCCCCAGATTTGCAGAAGAAAGTGGATGCAAATGAACACCTATCATTCCCACCAATCAGTTGGTCCAACATGACATACTACTACACAACTGTAACATACATTCAACCCTCAGGCAATTTTTGTTGTTGTTGTTCTGTTGCTATAATTATTGGATTTTGTATATGAACAGGTTTTGCAACGAATAAGAAACTACACAGTGGTGCATCTGCAGAAGACTGAATGTAGGATTGCGAACAATGGCATACCTTTGGACATACAAAGATTTCGTTGTCATGTAAACTATGATGTAATAAAATTCAAGCCTCAGATTGAGGAAGTGGGGAATAAGATCATAAGAATTCTTAGAGAGAAAGGTCAATTCCTTGTTCTACATCTTAGGTATGAAATGGATATGTTGGCGTTTTCCGGTTGCTACGAAGGTTGTAACCCGAAAGAGCAGGAGGAGTTAACAGCTATGAGGTATATATATACAGAAACATTTACTTACAATGAAAACTCTAGGGTTGTAGGATGTACCCTCGCCCGCTTTATGTGTTGGGCTTGACCTCCGCTCTATGGTCCGTCTATATCAGACTTTGACATGGTATCAGAGCGGTTAGCCTCAATTCGGCTAGCGATCTTAACCTGTGGACAAGTCTATATAGTCTAGTTACACTAACGGGGACGTGTTGGAGCCTCACAGGTGTTGGGCTTAGGCCTAACGCGCATGTGCGCTCGTATGCACGAACCCAGCTCTATGGTTCGTCTATATCGGACTTTGACATATAAAATTGTGTTGTGTTTGGTAGGTACGCGTATCCATGGTGGAAAGAGAAGGTTATCAATTCAACAAAGAAGAGGATGGAAGGTGTTTGCCCCTTCACACCAGAAGAAATCACACTTACTTTGAAAGCTCTTGACATTGATCGCAATATCCAAGTTTACATTGCTGCTGGGGACATTTACGGAGGCGAAAGGCGTTTAGCAGTTCTAAAGGAGTCTTACCCTAATCTGGTTAGTCTAACAAAACCAATTTTCTCTTAGTTGAATTCGAACATGTCAAAACTCGGCTCATTCGACTTGAATACAGGTGAAGAAAGAAACACTGCTACCATCCTCAGATTTGTTACCGTTCTTGAACCATTCATCACAAATGGCAGCACTCGACTACATGGTTTCGATAGAGAGTGATATATTCGTTGCAACATACGCAG
Organism: Fagopyrum homotropicum; assembly: GCA_033239125.1. NCBI lineage: Eukaryota > Viridiplantae > Streptophyta > Magnoliopsida > Caryophyllales > Polygonaceae > Fagopyrum > Fagopyrum homotropicum. The sequence goes on along the minus strand of BSWB01000007.1, from coordinate 32,385,376 downwards.
GAAACATGGCAAAAGTAGTTGAAGGCCATAGAAGGTAGTTAAAGTCTATGATATTTGGTTTTGAAAGAATTGGATGGACTAAGCTCTAATTTAGTAGCTTTTGTTTTGTAGATTCCTATAATTTCTATCCATCTAATTAAGGCTGTTCAAACGGTCTGAATCGGATTGGACCGGACCGTTTTTGATTTATTATTAAAGGGTCCATGTATCGGACCGGACCTTAATATTTTGGATCGGACTGGAACGAAAATTTCTAATTACGGTCCGATCCCAATGTGTATGGTCCTAGCTCTAATTGACTTACCACTGTTACTCTAGTGATAAAAGACATAATTAGAATTTTATTTTTAGCAACAATATGAATGTCTAAACTTGTTTGGACCTACAGGTACTTGGGGTATAGAAAGACGATCAATCTGGACAAGAAAGAATTGGTGAAGCTTATTGACCAGTATAAAGATGGAGCCTTGAACTGGGACAAGTTCTCGGCTCAGGTGAAGGCGATTCATGCTGATCGAATGGGGAAGCCGATTAAAAGGTTGGTCATACCCGGAAAACCCAAGGAAGAGGACTACTTCTTCAGCAACCCGGAGGAGTGTTTGCCCCAATTCGACGAGCGGGACGGTTACAAAGATTCGACCACCGCATAAGCAAGGCAATGGATATTGTCTCATGTAAAACTTGTTGTAACTTTGTATCAAAGGTGGAATTATATACAAGCTTTGTAGCTTTTTCAACTGTTGGCTGAGAGCTTGTCACTTTCATAGCTCTCGGTCACTTTTTGTTCTTGTATCATTGTGTGGGTTTGAAGGGGTTTCTCATCTACGGATAAGAATTGTATGAAATTACACAATCATAATATATGTTTGTTTTACTACAGGGAAGCACTGTAAAAATTACTTTCCTTTATAAAGAGAAGAAGAAACGTAAATGTTGAACAAACATGTGGAACCCCAAGTTTTAACTACAAGGGTCGCACCAACTCAAGTCAATCCAATGAGGCAATGGAGTAAGAGTGGGGATCGTGTGATTGGGTTGTTGTTGCCTTCTCGAGCTTAGGGAGGTTGTCGGTGATTGGGTTGGAAACAATCTTCAGGACAAGAGTAAGAGTGGGCAAAAAAGGCCATAATGGCGGTATGGACCTTGATCTCTTTAGTGGTATGATGATATCATTCCTCTTAAACGGCTAACATATACACCTTGTTGAGCGATAAGAAACATCGAGTCATAACAAAAACTTATGGATGCGCTCATCATCGCTCACAATGGCTAATATCTTCGAGCATAGTATGCATATTGTACTATACAAGGAGAGGCAAGATGCGAGTTCTTCCCAAAGGCAGAAGAGTCTTTAATAAGTGACAATGGCTTAACCGTGTTGCTTGCATTGTCTAATGTTATAACGTAGTTTGACAACAAGAGGGTTATTGCCAACACAAAATCTTTGTTTTATGTCGTCCCATAGATCTTTAACATCATCGAAGTAGGTAAGTGTACAGCGAAGGGGTGGGTTGATTGATTAAATCACCGAGCATTAAATTCGTAGTGCTCTAGTGATCATGGTCAAAGAAGGTGGTTGACAGTTTATTGTTACATCCGTCAATGAATCCGTGTTTAGGCCTAGCATACAAACCATTTTCATGTTTATTTGTCAAATAAGTAGTTATTTTGAGGAGCACCGAGTAGATAGATATATAGACCCGGGTGATCTGAAGAGTGAAGGTAGGACAGGTTGTGTTGAGACGTGTACGTTAATATCCCACATCGACTACAATAAGGAATGTGAACCTGACATATAAATTCAATGGCTACTCTTCTTATTACTAATTGGTTTTAAGATGGAACTCCGAACACTTGTTGGTAAGATTACGAGCAGTTTGAGGAGCCATAATCGAGTAATTGAGGTTAGGATATTTTGTACCCTTGTAGAGTAAATATTTTGTTGATACTAATCTATATACACGAGAAGATATATTATATATACAAGACAATGTAATGACAAGATTTTATTTTTTATTTTTTTGAAAATTTATGTATTAGTAACCAGAGAATATACAGTGGGGGTGGTCTACTAGACCATATTAGTCCGATTACAAGAGTATTTTAGATAAAGTGAATGTCAAGCAGATTTGCCCACATAATGGAGGTAGAGGATCGATCTTTCCAATTACAAGAAGCAAAGGTTTTAGTAGCATTGATAGCGAACTGCGCGCATGAGGCGGGGTGTGTGGGAGTGTTGTTGTAGCTGAGATCATTCCGAGCCTTCCAAACAAAGTAGACATAGCCGGTCATGGAAGAGATACGGACATGGGTAATGAGATCATGCTTTTTTGGTTTTAGAGAGCGGAACCAGTCACATAAGTTGTGACGGTATGGGAAAGGAAGAGGAGTGCGAGTCCACCTAGAGATAAGGTCCATAACCAGCACAGAGAAGTTGCATTTGTGGAGGATATGGTCGACGTCCTCCGTGTGTGAGTTGCACAACTTGTAGTAATCATCTTGAGTAAGGTTCCACAGACGGAGCTTTGAAAGAGTGGGAAGACGGTTGTGGCTAGCAATCCAAGTGATGAAGCTGCTTTTAGGAACATTTATCCCTTTCCTGATATGTTTCATTCCATATGGAGGGGAAGGTGGTGGGGCTTTCCATATGGTATTGTAAGCATTTGATGATTTGAAGCGTCCATTTGTGTCGGAAGCAAGAAGGATGAACTGGGGGCCCGTAGTGACACTCAGGATCTCGTCTCTGATTTTTATGATAGAGCACCAGGTGAAGCTGTGCTTGTAAGATGGAGGGATAGTGCCATATAGACGAGCCTTTCAGTATGTTGTTATGGATCCACTCAACCCAAAGATTTGCATCTGGATTGAGAGAAGCAAGGTCGAAGATGAGCTTTGAGAGGCAAGTTTTGTTCCAAGATAGGATTTCTTTGAAGCCAAGCCCACCATCAGCATAGTCATAGCACACAACGTTCCAGGCAATCAGGGCACGTGCAGAAGATAACTTACCGGACTAGAGGAAGGAGCGCAAAATCCCTTGGATTTTGAGGATGATGGATGCAGGAATGGGAAGCACAAAGCTCCAATAGAGATGGATGGACATGAGAATAGATGTAATAATCTGCTTCCTACCCGCATAAGAGAGACTTCAAGCGCTCCAGGAGTTAACTTTGCTTGTGATCTTTGAGATGAGAGGGGAAAATTCTCTGATGTTCAAGCGTTTGCTCCCCACCGGAATGCCGAGGTATGTGAAGGGGAGGGTGCCGAGAGGGATTCCAGTAGCATTGGAAAGCAAATCACAGTCATTCGACGAGGTACCCCCAACGAAGAGAGCAGACTTGGAGGGGTTCAGGAGAAGACCCGAGTACCTGCCAAAGTGGTCAAGCGTGTTCTTTAAGATGTTTAGAGAAATGATATCACCCCTGCAAAAAAGTAGTAGATCGTCAACAAAACAAAGGTGTGTGATTCGGGGAGAGGAGCATTTAGGATGGGCATTGAAGTTTGGGTTAGATGTGTTTGTGGTGAGCATAGAGGAGAGAACTTCTAAAGCAATGACGAATAGTGGAGGGGAGAGGGGACACCCCTACCTGAGCCCACACGATCCCTTGAAAAAATCACGAAGGGAGCCGTTTATGTTGATAGAATATGTAGGGGTGGAGATGCAAGCCTCAATCAAGCGGATGAATTTTCCCAGAAAGCCCATTCTATAAAGGCATTGAAGGATGAAGCTATGGTTTATGGTATCAAAAGCCTTTGTAAGGTCAATTTTGAGAGCGCATCTGGGAGAGATTCTGTGATGATTATACTTCTTTAATAGTTCCTGGCAAATGAGCACGTTATGCTTTATGGATCGTCCCTTGACAAACACTCCCTGGTACCTGCCAATGATTGAGGGAAGGGCAAGGTTTAGTTTGTCAGCAAGGAGTTTTGCGATGACCTTATAAAATGTGTTACAGCAGGAGATGGGACGATAGTCCGAGGGATACATCGGGTTTGGCTTTTTTGGGATCAAAGAGATAGATGTGTGGTTCAATTGGTTGGTGAGTATACCCATACTGAAGAACTCCAGGATAGCGTTGGTGAATAAGGCACTAGTGGTGGACCATGTAGACTTGAAGAAGAAAGAATTAAAGCCATCCGGTCCAGGGGCTTTTTGATCGCCCATACCAAAGAGAGCGCTCTTTATGTCTTCCGGAGAAACCTCATTTGAGATGATAATGGATATATCAGGAGGGATGGTGGGTAGATCACAATCAGGGAAGAGGTTTAACGGATTCTAGGGAGCAGTTGGTTTCAGTATCTCAGAGAAATGTGCGATAAGGATTTGAGCGATCTTTTCAGCATCATGGATGGGGCCTGCCGGCGGATTTTTAGGGTCGTGGATGATCCTTATGTGATTTGATGCTCTTCTGGCAGTTATAGATTTGAAAAAGAATGAACTGCACTGATCACCATATTTAGTCCAAGATGCTTTGTGGAGTTCTTCAAGGGTAGAGCGAAGAAGATCAGTCCTTGAATTAAGGGCCATTGTGGCGTTTCTCTCCTCAGTTAAGAGCCTAGGGTCCAAAGGCGTAAGCTGGAGCTTTGATTGGATATCGGCCAGGATACGCTTTTGGAAGTCCACAGATGAGACCAAGTCCTCAAGTTTTACGATGGGAAACTTCTTCAGGCTTAGTTTGGTTTGTCTGAGCATAGAAACAAGCAGTTTTGTGTTGTTTCCATGACGGCAGAGAGGGTCATTTGGCTTGGTCCAGATAGATGAGATCGTAGAGGCAAATGTTTCATGTGAAGCCCAGCAGTTGTTGAAGCGAAATTGACGTTTGGGCGGGATTGTGATAGGGTTGAGGGATAGTATGCCAGGGGAATGATCCGAGATGGATGGATTGTCGAACAAAGCAGTAGAATAAGGGTAGCAATTTGACCATGAGGAGTTGGTGAGGATTCTATCGAGTTTGCACCATATTCTATTTCTTATCTGCTTGTTATTCCATGTTATCTTACAGCCAAAGATTAAGTGGTCAGAGAGATCGTTTAGAAGTAAACAATCAGCAAGTTCCGTTGTTGGAGAAGAAGGGATGACAGTGTATCTAGCGATCTTTTCGTCCGGGGAAAGAATGGTGTTAAAGTCACCAAGAATAGCCCAGGGCGGATTTTGGTTTAGGAGTTTGATTGTAGCAATGTTATCCCAAAGTGGCTCACGCTCATCCGGCTGGTTGAGAGCATAGATGAAGGTACAAGCGAGCATGTCATGAGAGGTAGAGGAGGTGAGGTTGTAGTGGATGAGTTGGTTATTTGAGAAGACGGGGTTGAGGGATACAGCTTTTGGATTCCACCAAATCCAGATTCTACACTTGAGTAAAGGTGAGCTATTTGATGAATGGTTCCAGTTTGGGAGAAGTGTTGAGAGTTTGGTCATTTTGTAGAGGTTAGTCTAGTTTCGAGAATTGCAATGATATCAAGGTGGTGACGACTTACTATGTCGCGAATGGCTCTTGGCTTGTTTGGGTGGTTTAACCCTCTGATGTTCCAAGCGCAAATGTTCAAGTTCATTGATTGATCTTTTGAGAGAGGCAAGGCTCCTTGAGACTTACATTAGAGGGTGGATGAAACTGTTGCGTGGAGGGGAGGGGACAAGGATAGGTTTGGTTTGGAAAGCAAGGTTTAGTAGAGGTGGTGGGTAAGAGGGGGGTAACCTCGTCATAAGGGTTTTGATGAGTGGTTTTTTGGGCACAATTGATTGAATCAAGGTGCAGCACAGGGGGGTGATCAGAAGGGAGGTAAGGCTTAGGGAGAGATACTCGAAAGGAGGGTGCTTTTTGGTATAGCAGGCGTGAGAGTTTGTGGGGTGATCGAAGCGTCCTTTGCCTGGCTCTCCGAAGGGTTTTCCAAGAGGAGTCTCTTATCCGGTGCAAGGAGAAGTGGGGGTTTTGTTGAGGGGGGCAAGACACGTGTTTTGTGGCTTTTAGGGTTTTTTTGGGTTAGGGTTTGCAGTGGAGTGGTTTTTTTGCTTGCATCGGTGACCAAATGTTAGGCATGTAGTGCAGTGTTCCGGAACCCAGTCATAGGAGACCTTTTGCATGATGGATTCACCACTAGGGCCGACGAAGGTGATTTCCCGTTTAAGCGGCTTCGATGCAGAGACTTCAACAAGGATTCGAGCGAACCCTAGTCTCTCATGGTTTGCCGAGCATGAGTCGGTAAGAATGGGGATTCCGATGGAAGGGCTAATTCTAGCGAGCATGTGAGCGGTCCAGAAACGGTAATCCAGATCGTATAAAGTGGCCCAGATCGGGATAGAGGACAAGCAAGAGTAGTCTAGAGACATTCCGTGGCACCAGCGTTTTAGAAGAAGTGAGGTGGAACCGTTTATGATCCATGGGCTGTTGAGGAGGACATGATTTAGATCATCTTCGGATGCAAATTGGAAGACAAAGATCCCCTTATCATTCTTGAGGATAGTAGGCTTTGCAATGGCGTTCCAGGAGTGCATAGCGAACGATTTCATACGCTGGTAAGACAGATGGCTACCCATCGGGAAGCCCACCAGGGATTGGTTCCATTTTGCCAGTGAGTCGGAGATGTCATCCGAAGTGAAAGGAATCACTCCATCATCCAAACCCGGGGAGAATTGGAAAGGGACATGGTTCAAGGAGAGGGAGTTGGGTAGGATATCTTTGAAGAATAAATGGGAGGTTTCTGTAGTTTTGGTGCATGGAAGGGGAGGAGAAAGGACATGGTCATTCTGCAAGGAGGGAGGTGGGGACACAGTATCGGCATGCCTAGGAGGTGATTGGGGGGTATCATTTGAAGCATGCGGCAAAGGGTAGTAAATGGTGGTAGGTCCCAAGGCATGGGGATTGGTTACTGTTCCATTTGGTAGTTGAAACGGTTCAGTATTGGGGTTTGGGGGAGGGAGGCTAACCGCCGGGGAGCCCAAGGGTTGAGCCTCTGGAGTGTGGACGGGGGTAGGTGAGGGGGATGCGCTGGGAAGATGGTGAGCCAGAGGTGGCTCTTTTGGAGGAGATAGCGGCGGGAACAGGTCGATCGAGGAGAGCATATTCGGCTGAAAGGGGTGGTTCTCCGGCAACGATGAAGACGACGTTTTGGAGAGACGGATGTTGTTTGAGCGTATGATCTCCTCCGGGATAGAGTCGAAAGGGCTCGGCGTGTGCGAAGGGCTGTTTTCTTTCTGAGTATGGCTTTGGGTTTGGTTTAGATCGGATAACTTGATGGAGTGTTTTCTGATTTTCTTTGAGCCTCTTATGGCGAGGGGGAAGTAGGGGGAGGGGCACAGCGGGAGCTATGAGGGGATGGAGGCGGCAGGTGGCCGGCCTCCGGGAGGGATTAGGGCAGAGGAGAAGAGAGCGTTTTCGTTTTTCTAGGTTTATCTTCTATCATATGAAAGTGATGGAGGCCGTAATGACAAGATTTTAATCACACTATATAGGCCAAGAACAAGCCTCAAACAAAATAATAGTTTTCTTATTGTGTCAATGGACCGGTTGTCAGGTTATAAACCTGTTTGTCATGGTCCTCACCTTCAACTCGGTTCTTGCTCTATTCTTCTTCGTACTTATTACAAATGGGAGCAAAGTTTAAACCGGTTGGTTCACAACCTTACGATAAATCTTCCTTCAATATCTTAAACGACAACCGTCTTAAAATTTTAGTCAAAAATTACTAAAAAAATTAGATATATGAAAAAGTTAATTTGAAACTTAAAATTTTATAGAGTTTTTCCTCTTGTTACCCATAAGGTTTGAGATTTTCCTCTTGCTATTCACTAAGTTTCAAAATTTCTCTTGATACCCTTGTGATTCTATTTGTTTCCTCTTTATACTCATTCTCAATATATTACATTAAAATTCATTATAAAAGAATTAGAAAAACATAAAAATAAACTTAAAACTCATTATGACCTCTTTACATTTTAAACAAATAAATTTATAATAAAAATATTTTTTAAATATTTTTATAATTGAAAAAGTAACGTAAATAAATATAATTTTTATTTTTGAACTAAAAAATATTTTTAAAACAAAATAAATTAAATTAAATCAGAAATAAAATTTTAATTTTTTCTAAGAGTCCAGAAATTCAAACACATTTAGTTTAATTTTCTTTAATTTATTTTAATTTGATAATAAAATTATTATTTTTATTTTTTAATTTTGGATTTTTTATAATTTATTTTTCCATACTCTTAAAATTAAAAAATATAATGTTTTTTTAATTTTAGAATTAATATAAATTATATAAATTAAGCTCAAAAATAAATAAATTTTATTATATTTTCAAATTTCTAGACTCTTAATAAAAAAATAAAAAAAAACTTTAATTTAATTTTATATATATTTTTAAAATCGAAAGTAAAAAGTAAAAAAAATTTTTTAATTCAAAAATAAAAAATATCTTTATTTCAAAAAATATATTTACATATAGAAACTATTGATATTATAAATTATTAATTTAAATTTAATGTGGTCATAACTTATTTTTTAAAAAAATTCTGATTATGATTGTTTTATAATGAATTTTTAATATAATATATTTAGAGGTAAATGTTTAGGTACGGTCCATATATTGCGGTACGGTCGTACGGCCGACCGTACGGGCGACACGTGTCCCGAAAATTTTTTTTTTTTTCCGGAAACGAATGAAAATTTGTTTGAACAACCATGTTATAATTTATGCACTATTCTCCTATAAACTTTGAACTATTCCCATATAATCCATGAACTATTACTTTTTAATATAATCCATGAACTATTCTATTATAATTCATGAACTATCCCATAATAAGTTTTGAACTATTACTTTCACTCCTTTATAAATTTTGCACTTTGAACTATTTTATTATAATTGATAAACTATTCTATTATAATTCATGAACTATCTCATAATAAGTTGGGCAATTTTGGTAACTAGACCTTTTTGAAAAACTATAGTAGTAACTAGACTTTTTAATGTTTCAATTAAGTAAATATACCCCAACCTTTTGTATTTATTTTCAAACTCTACACACTCTTCTCTCAAGGGGTACATTTACTAAACACAAAACTAGAAAAAGCCTAGTAAATCAAATTGTTTCTAATAAGTTTTGAACTATTAATTTCACTCCTTTATAAATTTTGCACTATGAACTATTCTATTATAATTCATGAACTATCTTTTTAGAAGTTATGAACTATTCCTTAATAAGTTTTGAACTATTACTTTCATTCCTTTATAAATTTTGCACTATGAACTATCCTATTATAGTTCATGAACTATCCTTTTATAAGTTATGAACTATTCCATAATAAATTTTGAACTATTACTTTTACTCGTTCTTCAGAAAAAAAAAATAATAAAAAAATAATTTTTTTTTTTTATTCCGGGACACGTGTCGGCCGCACGGCCGTACCGGAATAGTGGGCCTTACTTGAACACTTCCCTATATTTAGAATGGATATAGAGAGGAATCAAATAAAACAATAAGTGCCCGTTTGGTTGGAGCGGTGGAATGGAAACGGAATGGAATCGGATAAGGGTTAGGAATGGAAAGGGAAATGATGAGATTACTTTCATGTGTTAAAAGAGGTCTAACCAAACGTATTTTTTGATTGATTCGGAATCATTCCGTTACCGGGAATGATTCCTAGGGCTTCCAAACGGGCCCTAAGTGTAGTAAGAGGAATTTTGAAACTTAGTGGTTATCAAGAGAAGAAGTTGAAACCTTGATGGCACCGAGAGAAAAAACTCAATTTTATAATCAGTCGCTTTTAGGTACCTTTCAGCAGCGACAACAAGTCATCAGACTTGATGTATTGTGACAAGAGCTTAATTAGGCACACTAAATGATATTTATAGTAATAAAGTGTTTGTTTTTTATGTAAGTATATAGTAATAAAGTGTTTGATATATGTATTACGGTTCCTAATTTCTGGTGACACAAGTGTTAGGCTGGTAAGTGGTAACTAGTTGAAACGATATCAATAATATAAGTAGGTAACACCAGCGGTCGTTACTTTGCCTACCATGCTTCATTAATCAAAATTATACCAGATTCTCATTTTTTTTTGTCTGGTTTTGCTTTATATCTGTGTAAAATGTTATAAATCAAACACACAAGTCCGACTATAATCAATTAATAAGAGAATTAATTCTAATAATTTAAGGGCCCGTTTAGTTTTAACTCCGAAAACAGAAAACGGAATAAAAACGAATCTAATTTATACGTATAACCTTGCTCATTAATTTTTTTTGAGATCATTTTTTGTGGTTTGAAGTAATTGAAGTAGAAATTGATTACTTTTGATATCCTATAAGAAACAGAATAGGGGAAAGCAAATGCATTTTGTATGAACATAAAGAATGGTTCCAAACAAATCCATAAACAAGGTGCACATATGAATTAGATTCGTTTTTATTCCATTTTTGGAGTTACAACCAAACGGGGTTAAATCTATGTGTAATTAAAGTATAATAATATTTTACTTATATTTTAACATGTCCGTCTAAATGAAATCGTCTATACCTATTCACAAATTTTAAGGTTGATAAGTTACGACTCAAATTTGTTTAAAGTCTATCACATGAGTCTAGACTTGTTCATATCCGGATTCGGACCAAGATTTATAAAAAAAATTGCCCATTTATTTGGACACGTTCCGGACCGTGTCGGGTTGGCGGTTGCTGGGCTTGCAGTGGCTGCCGTACCCGTCCCGCCGGACTAGCCGTTAAGTACCCATTTTTATTATTTTAAAAATAATTTAAAGTTTATTTTTAATATAATTTTGACTGTCCGGATATGATCGGGTCTACATAAGTTCATAACCTATCTTCTATCATTGGTGTCCTCCTTTTTGTTACAAGTCTCAGGACTCCTTGTTCTTGAGTTGCTTCCAAACTGAGTTCCAGTCTTGCGGATGCCTTACATTAGCCAACTCCTTATTTTCTCCTGTGTTGAGTCCTCCTAGATTTTGAGTTGCTCCTGTGTTGCGTCCAGGTCCTAGAGGTGCTCCCGATGATGCTCTTGTATCACATTCATTAATTACCCTACTACCAAAAATATATAATCCAACAACAATCAATAACTATCGACATATTAGCCTACTTGCCACAATTTACAAAACAATCTCAAAAATAATTGTAGAAGGAATGCATTTCGATTGTATCTTTTTCAGTTCTTGTCAATAATGACCCGACAAAGATGTTCCTCCCGAAAAGAGGGTTGAGACAAGGCGACCTTATATCCCCGCTCTTGTTCAATCTAGGGGAGAAGTACTAATGCGAAACCAAGCATTGTAAAGAGAATAAAGGAAGCATTGGTTATTCGGTAACAAGGAATGAAATGCTAACTTTCGTTGATGATATCATTTTGCACAAAATCTACACAAGAGGTTTGCTAGAGAACGTTGAACATTCTAGATAACTATTGTAGGGTGTTTGGGCAGAAGGTCAAAACCGGAAATCAATATTCTAAGTGACAAAAAAAAATTCAACAAACACGATCAATATCATTAAAAAATATTATAGGTATTCCTTATTCACGAGCTCTCGAAAATTAGTTAGGATGTCGATCGTCAACGGAAAAGTAAATAGGGATACCTTTGAAGAAGTTGTTACCAAGTCAAAACAACATATGTCAAAATGAAAATCAAATTCATTATCACGAAAAGGGTAGATCGGTTTTGATAAATCTAACCTATGCATCAAGCCCAATTTCATTGTACAATCATTCCCTCCCGACTTACATTCATACTGAACTGGACAGGGTAAATAGGAACCTTTTCTAAAATAAAAAAGCCAAAGAGTACACCTTGTGTTGTTTGGAATGATATGTGCAAACCAAAAGAGAAAAGAGGACTAGGAATCAGAAAAGCAAAACACACCAACATTGCTATGCAATTTAAACTCCTCTAGAAGATTCTTGCAAAACTTGATAATGTATGGATGAATGTTTTTGCAGAAAAATACCTAAAGAATAACAAACTTTTAGACTATAAACCCAAAGGATACAAATCATGGCAATGGAAGAAATTATTAAGCCTTCCAGAGAGGTTTAAAAAAGGCCTAAGATGACAAGCGGGGAACGGAAGTACATTAAAGTATGGAAATACAATTGGATTCAGGTGGAACCAATTCTAAAGGAAGTTCACGCATACACAAATATTGACATCAGACTGAGAGTGTGTGACCTAAATCACCTAATATTTGCAAACGAAAAATAAGATATGGAAAAAAAAAATCGAGAGCACTCTTGGAACCATATCCCAAAACGCATAATCTCTAGAATAAAAACCATACACAACCGTAAGAGTAAATACTCAAATTGACTATACTGAGTACCGAATAAACATGATTGGTTCTGCACAAGTTCTGTTGTGAATATGGTACATGAGGAGAAACAATTAAAGAACTACGACTCCTGTTGGATATGGAAATTGGACATCCCGCCAAAAATTAAGAATTTTGTATGGAAATATCAAAAAAAGGGACTATAAAAAAAAAAGAAAAACACAGTTGTACCGATGAAGTGTGTCCTTTGTAGTCGTAATCTTGAAGACCTGAGAAATTTACTAATAGAATGTCCTTAAAAACAGACAAATGAAAACTACTTCTAACAATGGGCAATATTTTCAATTCGATTAAATGAAATCCGTTGCAACTAAAAAACATACTTAACTTCCTAAGAGACAAGCTCAAAGAGGAAGCTTTTAAAACGTTACTTTTCCTTGGTAGAGTATATGGTAGTATGGAGCCAAACAATTTTCAAGTGTAATAACTTCATGAAAAAGAATAATGTTAAGGAGTTGATAATGTACAACATCATAACATGAAAGGAATCCAAAAACCTAGATGAAAGGGATTCCACTAATGTAAAAATCCAAAGATGTAAGCAAAAGAGAAGAAATATTAAATGAGAACCACTATTTGAAGGTTTTGTGAAATTAAATTTTGATACATCAAGGAAAAGAATGGGTCTACCTCTTTTGATTTCATCATAAGGGACAATAGGGAAAATCTTATCAATTACCAATATAACGATGTATTAAGCAGAAACGCATGCCCTCTTGAGAGGGCTAAAGATGATCAAAGAACTGGACAGAAGTGGAAGGCGGCACCCTTGTTGTGATCAATTGCGTCATGGGATATGAAACCACCATGGGACTCTGAGATTCTAATTGGTGTTATTTTGTTTCAATTGCAGTATTTGGACGAAGTCAATATCAAACATGTTTTTAGGGAAGTAATACGGTGGCCAATTACCCGTTGCTGCAAATGAAGGTTTGCCTCGTACCATCGAAGAGCTCATTCAGAGGGATGTTTCTCAACGGATAGTTTCAAGGATCAGGTTGAAATTACCAAATCATCCGTCGTCGTTATCTTTTAGTTAGAATGATCTATCGGACCACTTAAGATCTTATGGTAACCTCAATTGCTTTTCATGTAAAAAAAACAATAATAAAAAATTACATTATTCTTTTTGATGTGTATGATTGACATAGAATAACATATAGACTTCAGTAACATAAATTACATTATTCTAAAACCAAATTAAGCCGATGAAACTGTGGAATGAGTTTGAGACGGTCATAATGCCCATGCATATGATTTACGCCTAAAACCATAACTTTACGTAATTATTTGGTCGTATTATATTAAAAAAAATTCTTTACAAAAAAAGTCGTGTCAAATTATACGACTTTTCAAGATTTCACTGAAAACCGTGTTTGTGAATAACATCCGTCATCTACCATAATGGTTAGACAAGTTTTTATTCAAAGATTACAATATCTACCAATACTCAGTTGTCTAATGGTTGTGGTGTTAGACTCCTTTAAGTATTAGCATCAAGATTCGAGTTCGAATCCTCCTACATCTATGTATGAAAAAATTGGTATTGAGTGGGACTTATACCCTTTCCGGACGTAGAGCAATTGAACCGGGAGCTACTCAAACCTTTAAAAAAAATAGATTACAATATCTAAATCATAATAGTTTTATTTTTACAAAACTGTATTCCTTGAATACTTAATTATAAACTTCATAACATTTATAAGGAAAGAAATGATGTCAGCAAAATAACTAAGGGCCTGTTTACCTTGCGGGTTTATAAACTAAATGATAGTTTATAAACCTTTGTTGATTTTGTGTAACCGTTTACATGTGTATGAGTTTTTATTTGAACGAGTTTATTTGGGTTTTTAAACCCGTAAAAAATAACCTTGTCAAGATGAGGTTATTTTTATTTGGGTTTTTAAACCCGTATAAACCCATTAGTTTATAAACCCGAATAAACTCAAACCCTTACTAAACAGGCCCTAAGAAGATATAACGAGTAACAAGTCATAGGTTTAAAATACCCAATGCATTAATTGTATGACAAATTTGAGTTATTTTTTAATAATTTATTTTTCTTGTATTATTTTAAATTTATTTTGAATTAGTAAAGTTTTAATAAATTATTAAAAATAAGTGTAGGAGATATATTAACAAAATTAATTGCATATAATTTGTTTACTGTAGAAAGATCATTTTTTTTCTTTTTAAATATAGACATATAGAATAGTTTCATTGAAATATTAATGAATTGTTTCATTTTTAGATAATTAAGGATTGTAATAAAATATGTGAAAGACAAATCTGCTTACTGTAGAAAGATCATTTTTTTTGTAATTTTGTGTGCAATGCCCTTTTGGGCTTTATATATAGTAAACATCGCTGGCATAACAGAAGGTCGGGCCCGCATCTAACTTTCGTCTGGGCCCCGCTACCACCTCACCTCCATACCACCCTAGGGTTAGAAACGGAAATTAATCTCTGTAGGGGTAATATTGTATTTTCGGTTCGCCTTTCATCATTGTCAGGGGAAATCTTGACCATTTTCGACGAATCAAGAACACCCAACGATCATTAGATTTGCACGGACATTGTAAACGGCCAACTCAGCTGTCGCCACGTAGTCCGGTTCCACCGTCAAATTCTACTATCCCGTCATTCCCCAATCAGCTTCCCTCACGTCGCCATCCCGTCCTTCTGAATCCGACGGCTCCTATTTTTCTTGAATACAATGAGCATCAAATTACTCGGTGATAATGTCAATTACATAGAGTCATCTATTTTAAAACTACTTTTTGATGAAGATAATACCACTTATTCTTAGAGCAACTACTTTTTGATCAAGATAACACCACTTGCCTTAGAGCCATGTATGATAGTTAATTTTATTTTTTATTTTTTTAAAACCGAAAGCGGATAGGAAAAACTATCTTTTACATATAGTTTGTAAACTTTATGATTCATGTTTGTATAGGATAGATTACATATGTGCACGCAATAGTATTGACTCGTAATGTTTCCTAGATCTAGCTTAGTTAGGATAAGGGTATTGACGCGTGTTATAGCTGACTCATGTAGTACTCGTTGCCGGTTCATTGGACCCTGGTGGCTTGTACTCATTAGGAAGATGTGGCATGTGTTGTATACTTATCTCTTGCATGGTGTTGAAGCTTCGTGGCATGAAATGGTGTCTGATGGGCAACACGTTGTGTTATATTAGTGGACCGGGTTCGCGGTGTGATGACTCTATCTTCAAATGTGTTTTTGGCTCGGTTCGGAAACACTTAAATGAAACGCTGCGTTTGGGTCATGACGAGGAGGTATATAAGCTACCCTCACCTTCACCTAAACCCTAAGCGAGTTGCAGCCCTTGCCGCTGAGAGAGAAAGAGAGCTCCTCTGAGAGAAAGCGACAGAGCGCGATCGAAGAAGAGAATGGAGGTGGTTCGCTAGGGTTCGAGACGCTCATCCTCACCTGCTCCTCTCCTGAAGAAGATCTTCTTGTTGAAGATTGCAAAGCTTGATCAGAAAGCTTTGCGTAGCCACACAGGGGCTATTTCTGAACCTTGTTCTTCGTATCCCCTTTGTTCTGACTTGTTTCTAGGTTTAGGGTTTTGCTTGTTGATCTTGCGTGCACCTTTGTAATCAAACCTATATTGTAATCGTTCTTGAATGCCTAGTGAAAAATGGGATCGGACCTCCCCTCTTGAGGTTCCGCAGACGTAGGGTTTTAACACCCGAACTGCGTAATCAATTCTGTGTGTTGACCTTTCGTTTGGTATTAAATCATATGAACGCATAATAATAATTCTACAGATTGGTATCAGAGCGTCTGTTATACTCTTTTTCTATAAAAAATAGTTTCATGATTGTTTGTTATGTGCATATGATCCTGTCTTCCGCTGTACTATTTTTCTTGTGGTGAAAGATCTGATTCTGCACGTTTTTTGGTTTTTTGATTCCCCTTTACTAGTGTACTCTGTTATCCCCTTGTTTGTGAGAGATCTGTTTAGATTGTTTTTTCCCCCTTTTCTGCATAGGTACTAACTTGTTTTGTCTGTGGTTCTTGCAGGGGTAAAACATGACGGACTCCACAATGAGGATGAAGTCATTCGATGGGAGTGGTGACTTCACCATGTGGCAGGTGAAGATGAGGGCTATTCTCACCAAGGAGAAATGCCTCAAAGCCATCACATGAGACTACCTAGCCATGATGTCCGAAGAAAAGAAGAAGGAAATGAGTGAGCAGGCACATGCTGAGATCATGATTAGGTTAACTGACGACGTGGCTCGTCAGGTTGTAAGTTACACTTCTGCTAAAACCCTTTGGGATGCTTTAGAAAAGTTGTACTTGAAAAAATCTTTACCTTCTAGGATCTCTTTACTGCATAGACTCTTTACCTTTAAAATGGACACTAACCTGACTCTTAATGATAACTTAGATAAGTTCTTAAGAATGAATCAGGATTTGGCTAGATGTGATGATGAAATAAAAGAAACTCACCTTGCTGTCTTGTTATTAGGGTCTTTGCCTTCTCAGTTTGATACCTTAAGAGATGTTATTCAGTATAGCTCTGACAATATCACTCAAGAAAAGATAATAGAGGCTATAACAGAAAAGAATGACACCTTAAAAATCTTTAAGGGTAAAACTGAAACGAAATCAGATGTGAAACCTGAAGTTCTTATGGCTAAAGGAAACTCCAAAAACTTTAAAAACAAGAAGAAGGAAAAATATGAAAAGGATAAATCTGGATCATCTGACTTTGATAAAAATAACAAGAAATGTTATTATTGTGAGAAACTTGGACATTATGTTAACGAATGTAGGAAGAAAAAGAGAGATGATGCTAAGAATAGTAAAAACTCTGATGGAAAAGTGTCTCTATTTGAAAAAGTTCAAATTGAATATCCTTGTGAACTGCTTGTGTTCTGAGCATGATTCTTTAAATTCTAATGTGTGGATCTTGGATTCTGGTTGTACTATGCATGCTTCATTTGATAAATCTTTTTTTTTAGCTCTCTGCATGAATTTGATGGTGGAGAAGTTATGTTAGGAGATAACACTGCCCTGAGTATTAGAGGGGTAGGAAATGTACCTATATGCATGTTTGATGGAAAAATTAGGGTATTACAGAATGTTAGATGGGTTCCACAACTTAGGAGAAATTTAATGAGTGAATCAGCCTTAGATGACTTAAACTGTCAAATTAATACGAGTAATGGGATAAGGGAAGTCATAAGGAATGGGATAACTCTTATAAAAAGCATCAAAAAGGGTGGATTATATCATGTTATAACTTCACCTAATTTGATCCTTACCACTACTAATACTAAAATGACCTTAAGTCACACTAAAATCTGGCACAATAGACTTGGACACATTGGTAATACTGGTCTTAAAAATCTGTACAAACAAGACATGTTAGAAAAAGAACCTGTAGATATTGTTCTTTGTGAAAATTGTATCTTAGGTAAAAAGAATAAACACAGCTATAATAATTCATCTTATAAAGCTCAAAAACCTTTAGAATATGTTCACTCTGACCTATGGGGACCTGCACAGGTTGACACCATAGGAGGAAAGAGATATTTTATCTCTTTCATAGATCATTATTCTAGGAAAGTTTGGACTTATCTCCTTAAAAACAAAAATGAAGCTTTTGAGTATTTTAAAGAATGAAAACAAGCTGTAGAAAATCAAACTGGTCATACCTTAAAATTCCTTAGAACAGATAATGGACTTGAATTTTACAATACTGAGTTTAATGACTATTGTAAAGAAAAAGGAATTAAAAGACACTTAACAGTACTTGGTACTCCACAACAAAATGGGACAGCTGAAAGAATGAACAGAACACTCCTTGAGAAAACTAGGTGTATGCTCATTAGTTCAGGGATGAAACACTCTATGTGGGGGAAGCCAGAGTGACTGCTACCTACCTCATAAATAGATCCCCTTCCTCAGTTATTGACTTTAAAACCCCTCAGGAAATGTGGACTGGTAAGAAACCAAACTTAGGTCACCTAAAACCTTTTGGTTGTACTGCCTACTCCCAAATTTCCCAAGGAAAACTAAATCCTAGAGCCCTAAAAGCTATAATGCTAGGATATCCAGAAGGTGTTAAGGGATACAAACTCCTAATAATTCAACCCCATGGTTATAAAGTCATCACTTCTAGAAGTGTAATTTTTATTGAAGAAGAATTTCATTTTAAAACTAAAACTGAGAATAATGTAACCCATAGTTTTGAGGAGAATGATGGTATAGAGATTACTAGCACATCTAGAACTTTCTATAATCATAATGAACAACCTCACATAAATCATAATGATGAAGAAGAATTTGATATAGGTCATTATCAAACTGAAAGCTCCAGTAATCCTAATACCCCTCAATTAGACATTAATGAGGATGAAAATAATAATGATGATAATACTCAACAATTAGGGGAGGAAAATAATGGAGAAAGTGTTGAAACTTCCAATAAAAACCTCACAAATCCTAAATCTGATTATGGTTGTGACCATGAGAATTCAGACGACGCAGGTAGCAATGCTAACACTGCTGATAATGAGGGGGAAAGTTCAAACCAACTCCAGTCAAGTGACAGACATGAAGACCTGCGTCGTTTGGATTTTCATGGTCACTACTAGTTAACCAGGGACAGGGTACCTAGACTAAAAATACCTAATAAAAAATATGCTAATAATGTTGAGTATATCATGTTAACTGATGAAGTGAACATAGTTGATTATGCCTTCTTGACAGCTGATGTGATAGATAATTTCTACACCCCTGACACATATGAACAAGCCATAAAATGTCCTAATGCTAAACACTAGAACCAAGCTATGAATGATGAGATTCAATCCATGAATTCTAATAACACTTGGAAACTGATACCTAGGCCAGAAAATGTGAAACTAGTTCAATGTAGGTGGTTGTATAAACTAAAAGAAGGTATAAAACCTAGTGATCCCCCTAGGTACAAAGTCAGGCTGGTTGCCAAAGGCTTTACCCAAAGAGAAGGTATAGATTACACAGACATTTTTGCTCCTGTAGTTAAGTATAAAACTTTGAGACTACTGCTTGCTATGGCTACTGTGTATGACTGGGACATTGAACAAATGGATGTTAAAACTGCTTTCTTGCATGGTGATTTGAATGAAACCATTTACATGAGTCAACCTAAAGGATTTGTTAGTAATAATAAACCTGAACATGTTTGCTTACTTAAGAAATCTCTGTATGGTTTAAAACAATCACCTAGACAATGGAACATTAAGTTTGACATTTGTATGAAGAATCTGGGTTTTATGAGAAGTAAATATGATTATTGTTTGTACTTTAAAAATCTTTCTACCTCTAATGCTCTCTATATTCTTTTATATGTGGATGACATTCTGATTATGTGTAAATCTAAAGTCATCATTAATAATGTGAAAAGAGAACTTAAAATGCATTTTGACATGAAAGATCTAGGTGCAGCACATAAAATCCTTGGTATACAGATAATAAGAAATAGAATTAAAAAGAAAATGTGGCTTTCTCAATTTGACTATATACAGAAAGTTATTGATAGGTTTAATATGGTAAATTCTAAACCTACACCTATGCCCTTAGGAGGGCACTTAGATCTGACCAAGAAACACTGCCCAGATTCCCTCAGTGAGCTTAAAAAGATGTCTAATATTCCTTATGATGTGGATGTTGGCTCTGTGATGTATGCTATGTTGTGCACTAGACCTGACCTTTCTTTTGCTATAAGTGTCCTTAGTAGGTTCATGTCTAACCCTGGATTAGAACACTGGACTGCTATGAAATATTGCTTAAGATACTTAGTTGGAACTAAGAAACTGAGTCTGTGTTTTGCTGAACATTCTGTGAATCATGATGTTGTAGGATATGTAGATTCAGATTATGCTAGTAATAAAGACACTAGAAAATCCACCACTGCTTACTACTACACTTGGACTAATAACTGTGTTTCATGGAAATCACAACAACAATCTATTGTAGCATTATCATCTACTGAAGCTGAGTACATAGCTGTTGTTGAAGCATCGAAAGAGGCCATCTGGTTAAAGGGATTAATCACTGAAATACAAAATAAAAGTTGTACCCCTATTTTGAATATTGATAGCCAAAGTGCTATGTATCTCTGTAAAGATCATGTATATCATGAAAGGTCTAAACATATTGATGTTAGATACCATTTTGTTAGGGATGAGATAGAAAAGAAGCATTTTGAAGTTAAGAAAATTAGAGGTGATGTTAGCCCTGCTGATTTTGGTACTAAAATTGTCCCTGCTGACAAGTTTATCTTTTGCAGGAATTCCCTTCACTTATGAGATGTTCCCTAAAGATAATTAGCAATGAACTGATGACGGACAGGAGTGCCTCCCTAATTCACTACTGGTGATCGAGACGATATGTTAACATGAATCAAGAGGACAATTGTAAACTTTATGATTCATGTTTGTATAGGATAGATTACATATGTTAACATGAATCAAGAGGGCAATTGTAAACTTTATGATTCATGTTTGTATAGGATAGATTACATATGTGCACGCAGTAGTATTGACTCGTAATGTTTTCTAGATCTAGCTTAGTTAGGATAAGGGTATTGACGCGTGTTATAGCTGACTCATGTAGTACTCGTTGCCGGTTCATTGGACCCTGGTGGCTTGTACTCATTAGGAAGCTGTGGCATGTGTTGTATACTTATCTCTTGCATGATGTTGAAGCTTCGTGGCATGAAATGGTGTCTGATGGGCAACAGGTTGTGTTATATTAGTGGACCGGGTTCGCGGTATGATGACTCTATCTTCATATGTGTTTTTGGCTCAGTTCGGAAACACTTAAATGAAACGCTGCGTTTGGGTCATGACGAGGAGGTATATAAGCTACCCTCACCTTCACCTAAACCCTAAGCGAGTTGCAGCCCTTGCCGCTGAGAGAGAAAGAGAGCTCCTCTAAGAGAAAGCGAGAGAGCGCGATCGAAGAAGAGAATGGAGGTGGTTCGCTAGGGTTCGAGACGCTCATCCTCACCTGCTCCTCTCCTGAAGAAGATCTTCTTGTTGAAGATTGCAAAGCTTGATCAGAAAGCTTTGCGTAGCCACACAGGGGCTATTTCTGAACCTTGTTCTTCGTATCCCCTTTGTTCTGACTTGTTTCTAGGTTTAGGGTTTTGCTTGTTGATCTTGCGTGCACCTTTGTAATCAAACCTATATTGTAATCGTTCTTGAATGCCTAGTGAAAAATGGGATCGGACCTCCCCTCTTGAGGTTCAGCAGACGTAGGGTTTTAACACCCGAACTGCGTAATCAATTCCGTGTGTTGATCTTTCGTTTGGTATTAAATCATATGAACGCATAATAATAATTCTACATAGTTCATATTAAAGCATTCTTGCGGACGAGAACACGAAGTTCGGAATCGTCAGAAAATGATGTGTTGGGGTTCAAAATTTTCAAATGGATCAATCGGTCAGCAACATCGTTGATTTCTCTGAACACATGTTTGACTTGGACTTCCAAAGTCCTCGAGTGTCTTGATAACACACAAGTTATCACCCTCAGTTCTGATCTTTTTTATATTTAGCCTGATTGCTTTTTTTAGTTCAACTTTCAACGCGAAGGCTTCTGCTTTAATTACCGAGTTAAAGTTATGTTTTCTAGCGTCCAAGCTAATACATCACCGTTATGATTTCGTATAACAAAACCAATAGATGCTATACCAAATCGAGTTTTGATCCATCAAAGTTGAGTTTCTGGAACCTAGGTTTTGTTTTTTTCCATTTGATGTTATTTTTCTTCCTTGTGTTGAATATGTTGTTCTTTCGAATATGTTTAAATTCGTAGTCGTCGTCATCTGTAATGTGATTTTTTCCAGCTATGGAATTGTTTGTTTCATGAAATTTAAGATGTTGTGATCTGATCTTATTGCATCATTGTTAAAAATAATTTTATACTTGAAGAACCAAATACTCCTCCATATAGTAATAAGGCGTGTAAAGTTAGTTACCTCAATCTTGTTTTTTATTTCCAGCAAGAGTTCATGTGCTTTTTTGTATTCCGTGTTAATGGTATTAAGCCTTGGAAAAATTCAAGAAATACAAGTTGAAAGTGAAAAACCAACTTAGTAAAAAAATTAAAATTATTGAAAAAGTGATAGAGGAGGTGAATATGATGATTTGTTCAACACATTCTGTAAGGACACGAGATTGTTCATCAAACAACCGCTCCTTATTCTCCACAATCTAACGGAGTTGGGGAACCCAAAAACCAAACTTTGAAAGAGAAGATGAATGCAATGTTGTAGGAATTTGGGTTACCCTATAATATGTGGGGAAAGCGTTGCTTACCACAAACCACAACCCCAATAAAATATCACATAAAGTAAGTGGTAAAATGCTATACGAGTTGACGTTTGTATAAATACCTAAAAGCGTGGGGTGTCTCGCAAAAGTAGCAGTGTCACTTCCTAAAAAGGTCACCATTGTACTTAAAATCATTGATTGTATTTTCATCGGATATGCACACCATAGTAGTGCTTATCGGTTTCTGGTACATAAATTGGATATACTAGATATCCATGTTAATACAATAATGGAATCAAGGAATGCATCTTTCTTTGAAAACGTATTTCCTTGTAAAGATAAAGAGAAACTGGAACGAACTCATGAACGACGAAACGAGGGCACCTCTACTACCATACAAAATGAAGTTGAAGAGGAAGAACCTCAAAGGAGCAAAAGGGCTCGGAAAAAGAAACTTTTTGGTGATGACTTCGTAACAATCTTTCTTTTGGAGAAAGAACATAGAACTTATAATGAAGTCATGTCTACACCTGAAGCACCTTCCTAGAAGAAAATTGTAAAGTGAGATATATTCTATTATGAAGAATCACACATGGGAGTTAGTAGACTTGCCTCAAGGAATTAAAGCACTTGGGCGCAAATGGATTTCAAAAGAAAGTGATGGGTCAATAGAGAAGTACAAGGCTAGGTTTGTGGTGCAAGGATTCCGTCAAAAAGAATGCTTGACTTTCTTTGACACCTATTCTCCGGTAACGAGAATAACTTCTATAAAAATGCTAATAGCAATAACGACATTAAGAAACCTAGAAATCCACCAAATGGATGTCAAAATTGTCTTTCTAGACGAAGAGTTAGAAGAGAAGATATATGAAATAACCCGATGGGTATGTTGTTCCCGGACAAGAGCACAAAGAGTACATACTTGTAAAGTCCCTATACGGAATCAAACAAGCTCCAAAGCAATGGCACGAAAAGTTCGATAATGTAATGAAGTCAAATGATTTCAAAAATAATGAAAACGACAAATGCATAAAACTTCAAGAGTACTCCTAATGGATACGTCTTGTTGTGTTTATACGTTGATGACATGCTCATAATTGGCAGCAACAAAGACATGATCAACAACACTAAGAACATGTTTAGTGAAAAGTTTAACTTGAAAGATATAGGATTAACGGATATTATTCTTGGAATACAAATCATTAAACACTCCAAAGGACTTATCTTGAATCAATCTCATTATGCTGAAAAGGTCCTTGAGAGATTCAAAAACTACTCAATGGGGAGCGCAACCACTCCATTTGATCCTAATCTCCACTTAACAAAAATGTGAGGGAGACGGTGTCACAACTGGAATATGCACATGTTATTGGTAGTCTTATGTACTTGACGAATTGCACACTTCCGGACTTGTGCACTTAGTCAATGTACTAAGTCGCTACACAAGTAATCCTGACTTTAAACATTGGAAAGACATAACTAGAGTATTGAACTACATACGTCATACTAAAAGTTATGGACTACACTATGGAAAATACCCAACAGTTATAGAAGGATACAACGACGCTAATTGGATAGCTGATTCTAGAAACTCAAAAACCACGAGTGGATATGTATTCACACTTTGTGGTATAGTAGTGTTATATAAATCATCCAAATAAACATTATTGGTTAGATCCACGGTGGAGTTTGAGTTCATTGCTTTGGATAAAACAGCAAAGGAAGCCGAGTTTCCTCGAAATTTTTTGGAAAACATTTCATTGTGGGAGAACTCAATGCCGAAAATAAAGTGTACATTGTGATATCCAACCCAAGCACTAAGCGTCTTGTATAATAGAAAATCATGTCACATAAGATGAAGACTTAAATCCATTTGAAAACTGATCTCAACTAGAGTAGTCTCGATAGACTACATCAAATTAGTGGACAACCTTGCAGATCCATTTACGTGGCAAGAGGTCATGTGGTTAAATCATCAATAGGAACTAGCTTAAAGCTTATGACAAAAAAGGATGCTTAAAAGACAACCCCACCTACGTGACTAAAGATCCCACAATGTAGATTCAAAGGGACAACCAACCAAGTTGAATCGAGTGAAGTTTTATGAGACTCACGTCTATGCCTAGTTCATAGGATGATACACGGTGTGAGTTGTATGAATTGAGGTTAAACATATCTTTTAATGATTCCATCAATGTATTTTCAGATACCCGATATGGTCAAATTACCTCATGAGTGTGACATGGGACCGTGTCTAGCTGAATGAAGAGGCTAAATTCTCCAAGTTCACTCATGATTAACCAGACATGTTCAAGGCCAAAATAAACACAAACAGAGAACTTGGTTTTGTGAGATGATGAAACTGTGTGATAGTTATTGTCTCAGTTTACCTCAAATCTTGGGTGGTTCAAGACATCATGGTCACTTCCAAGACGAGTAAATCCGATAGCTACTCACTACAGGCGGTTCAAGGCTGAAAAACGCTACCTTCCTAGATGTAGTGATTTTTCGATGGTACTCTCAAACAATTTTTTTTCAAAAGCATGTGTCTAGCATCATTTTTCATGTGCGGAATTATTGGAACCATTATTTTAAATAAGTAGTGCGCCGGAGTTTTTCGGGCAAATTTCATGTAGGCACCGGATATCATCAACACCGGACAACGGAAACATTGGCTTCGTCTCCGTGAACCCTCAATTGTGGTATACTTATTTTCTAAAATTTGATTCTGAGTGAATGAGATAATGATGCCTGAAGTTACGTGTACGAAACACAAAACTTGGAAAAAAGAACAAAAATTCGGCTATCCCGCATTTACCTGAAAGGAGTAAAATCCTTATAGTTAACCGACAACGCGCACATGCCGAGATGAGCCGGAGGCTCAGACTCGGGCTCAGCCTCAGGCTCAGGTCCAAGCTCAAGCTCATGCTATCTGAGCCATAACAAGAACAACCCATATAGATGGTGTTGCGTTGGCCATTCAAGGCTATAATCTCGGATTAAAAGCGTTGACCACCTTTGTCTTTTGAGCTCGCTTGTAAAAGGGGGTCTCGTCTTCTCATTCTAACACACAACAAAAGCAAAAGACTAAACATCTTTTATTTGAGAATCGGAATGCTATTCAAACCGACGTAATCCGGGGTGTTTTTAGAATTAAAGACAAGGATCTTCTATTTTGACTCTACACATACTAACAATATTGTAATCATGCGGATTTTTCTTTATCTTTATTTTTTCATACAGTTTTTGAAAAAAATTATTAAAAAGATGTTCCTACACAGCACAGTGGTTGAACTCTACTATCCGTTATTTCCCGCGTTGGGTTTCTCATTTCTCTTCTTTCCATTCTTGATCGACACCTTCCTTTTGGTCTTCTCTTTTGGTTTTTGTTAGGTATTGGTGTTGTTTGCTTTCTAGATTTGTGTTTCTTGTATGCTAAACTTGTAAATTGTTTGTGGATTTGAGTTCCTTGGCCGGACTTGTTCGTCAATTAGTGAAAACAAATTACATTTTGGTTGAAATCGTTGGATTAGTTAGATGCTTATTGTGCCGGGCTTACAAATGGGAATGCACATGCTCGCACTTAAACGCTTAATGCTTAGCCTCATCTATAATAGTGGTGAGAGGGTATTATTATCAGTTATGTATCCGATCAACAAAGAGATGGAGATGGACTTGGGCGTCAAATTTGTGAATTTGTCTTCAGTAAATGCTTTAGTTGTTTTCTTAAAATTGGTGTTAATGGCCTGTCAAATTGAGGGAAAGCAAAAGGTGAAATCATGGTAGATTGAGAACTGAATGGGAAAGGAAATGAGAATTGAATAGGAAAGGAAATGATATTTTTATTCAAATCAAAGCTAATTCAAAATAATTTAACCAAACACTTAATAGATAATTCTTCGATCAACCAAATAAAAAAACTCATTTAGAACCACATACCACAACACCAAAGTTTAATACGGATCGGATCCATATTAGACTTTTTAGAAAAATTCTTTCCGGATATCCGGTATTCGGATCGAATTGATACATTGCTCACTCCTACCTTATATTGTGTCGAGTTTAACTAAAACAATAGATTCATCTTCTAATAAGATAAGATAAAATCTAGAATGCTAGAAATATCTCTAATAGATAAACATAAATACAAAAAACATCCATGATGACGGGCTTGAAGTCCAACCCAAATAAAAGGAGAAGAATAATAAACGTCGAAGTGGGCTAGTCTTCCTATATGGTCGGTCGACCAACTATGAGGTCATTTGGGAGGTCACGTGCAGAAGAGAGCAAACATGATCGGTTGACCCTACTGCTCATCGACCACTTTTGCACGCTTCCCCATATTCTTCATTTCACTCTCCGACCTCAATCATTTCCGTCTTTGACCTTGACTTCTTTGATCGTAGGGAGATCCTTAGTGTATATGAGGTCATCCCGCTGCATGTATATCATTTGTACTTTGTAAATGCCTAGAATTGCTTGTAATTACATAAATTAACCGGTAGATCTTCGAATACTAGTAGAAAGAAAATAAACCGATAAAATTTATTATTAAGCTCAAAAAAGGAAGGGAATGAAATAGAAGATAATGGTAAAAGACGGTAAATAAAAACGATGTACACATTCCCATCTTAACCCTTTTACTACAATTGAGTCTTGTATTTATAGCAAGGAAGATGAGATGGAGAGAGACCTGGAGTTTTGAAAGGATGGTCCATGATTCATTAAAAAAATTATACGCATACTATGTTTTGTAACATAATAATCTCATATATATATATATATATATATATATATATATATAAAACAAATCTTAAATCCGCGTGTCATTCTCTTATGTATCGAATGATATTTTCAAAAATTTACATTTTATTATATTTCTTTCAATGGCTAATTATATCTCTTTTATTAACTAAATTTAGCTATATTTACGATTTAAGTCAAGATAAAATAAAATATTACTATTCTAAAAAAACAAAATTTTAATTAATGAATATCTTTTACCTTCTAAATACGCTTATATTTTAATTAAAAATATTCTCATGTATTATTTTTTTAATATAATTGATTTGATATATTTAATTTCAAATTTCATTTTTAAATAACCAAAAATTATAATATATTGTTTTTATAAAAACCAAAGAACAATGTACTTTTTTTAATTACAATAGTTAGAAATATATGAATTGTAGTTAATGTATTTAACGTTATTTTACAAAAATTTAGTAAAAAATATTTTTTTATTTAATTTTCAAAATTATCTACTATTTTAATTTTCAACTCTTGAACTCTGAGTTGACCTTGATTGTACATCCTCATCTACAATAAACTCGTCTTACAGAACACTCCAATACGGACATATCTAATTAACGAGATTATCAATTGATTTGGCCTTGAAAGTAGTTTTTATGCTATTTATCCTTTTTTTTTTTTTTTTTATCTAGGCTTTTCCAACCTCCAAGTGTTATCGTTTATAAAGGCTTACGATATTAACCTAACCGGGGTTAGTTAAAAATACCATGGTTACTGTCGTCAAAGAACGTTCCTCAGGTGAAGTAAGACCAGATTTTTCTCTCTCTATTTTAAAGAGAGACGCGGAAAGATTCAAGCGACCAAAGCGGAAGAAGAATAGAGTGGTGCGGAGAGGGTAAAGAGGATTTTCATTTCTCTCCTACCTTTTTCTTCCAGGCCGTCTTCTTCTCTTTGCCCGATTCATACACCGGAGTCATCTTCTCGGCCGGTGTTTAATTTCTCTTTCTCCATTTGCGGTTCGCTTCTCTTTAGATCTCCGTTTCCGGTGAGTTCTTCGCGTTTTTGTGTTCGCCCCTTCGAATTCTTACTTTTCTTCGAGTTGATTGTGGCTGGATGTCATATGTGGTTCAATTGACTGTTTATTTGGTCCATCTTCGATTCGATTGTTTCTTAATTCTTATCTATCGATACGCTAGCCGTGGTCTGGGATCTGATATCGATTTCATCGACTATTGTTATAGAATTGGCATGAAATTCCAATTCTTGTTCTGTGATGGATCGGTAGAAACTCAATTGTTTATAAAATCGGTTTTTCTATGTTGTACTTTTTTTTTTTTCTTTTTTTCTTGGGGTTTTTTTTGTATCTCTGAATCTCTAGAGTTACTTTTTGATTAATTAACAACGTCTGCCTGTAAACTTCTTTTTTTTTGAAGTTATTTTGTAGAACTGCGTTCTATAATCGTTGTGTGAATGATGCTCTTTAATTGTTCTAGTATGTTTCAAAATTGCTGTTTTCTTGAATACTGGACTTTAGCATTGGCAAAGAGATCGCCGATGGGATCCACAGCTTCTTTTTTTTCTAGCGTGAAATAAGGTTGATTTAGGTTAATGTGTATCATTTTCCATACCTTGGTTTGGTCACTCTACCTATTTATTCCAGGATATGCTCCAATTTGCTGAATGCCGTATAGAACAATCTTTAGCCTATTTCTGCAAATGATAGATTGCTTCTGAGTTATGACTATGATTTGGATGTTCTCCTTTTCTATGAATTAGTCAATTGAGAAAACACTTTTTAGCCTCTAATGAATTTTGTCTTCCATTCCTTCGTGAGTGTACATTTGCCTAGGTAACCATTCTTGTTATAGAAATCTGCGTATGCATCAGTTTGGCCTCTGTCATTGAATTTATTTTATTGATTTGACAGATTGGATAAGATAATGCTGGTGTTTTCATTTGATCTTTGAATTGATTTTATGTTTCTTTTCACAGATTGTGTAACAATATTTCTACGTATCCAGATGGCTTTCTCAATGTAGTTTGCTAGTGTACACACCTCTGCAACTGGTTGCTACTGATTCTTGCCAGACTTCTTCAGTTGCAAGGTGAATTGTGTTGATTAATGGTTATAGGGCTGTTGAACATCTTTCGAGACACTTTTTTCACAGCTACAGAGTTTGTCATCTCGTTAAGAGAGGAGAAAGTGCTCTTTGTTGCCACCACCACTGATTTTGGCTGTGAAATACCACGTTGTCTCTCTTCCTTCCATGTCTCCTCAGCTGGACACCCCCGTTCAGACACAGATGGCTGTTGGAGCTCTCAAGAGTTCTCTTGCCTTGGAATGCCATGGGAGCACGAGAGTGGAAGGAAAACAATTAGCTGGGAGGAGGCGTGTTTTTGTTCAAACAGAAACCGGCTCCTTGTTGGGCCTTGAGTTGGATCGCCGTGATAATGCTCATACTGTGAAGAGGAGGCTGCAGCTTGTTCTTAATGTTCCAACAAGAGAGAGCTCATTGACGTTTGGGGATATGGTTCTGGAGGATGACCTTAGTGCCATTCGTAAGGACTCACCACTCCTTCTAAAAAGGAACTTGTTACATAGGAGCTCTTCCACACCATGCCTCTCTCCATCTGGGGGTGACATCCAACAAGGAGACACTAGTTCTCCTATTGAAATACTGAGCAATTCTAATTGCTTTGACAATACTAGGCAAATAGTGAGTGAAATGGTCCAGGCAATCAAGCATGAAGTTGACCCATTACCTGTAAAGAGTGGCCTTGGGGGTGCTTACTATTTCAGAAACATCAGAGGAGAATGTGTTGCTATTGTGAAGCCTACAGATGAGGAGCCGTTTGCACCAAATAACCCCAAAGGCTTTGTTGGTAAGGCACTTGGACTGCCAGGGCTGAAGCATTCTGTTCGGGTTGGGGAGACTGGTATCAGAGAAGTGGCTGCTTATCTTCTGGATGATGGTCACTTTGCCAATGTTCCTGCAACCGTTCTAGTGAAAGTGACTCACTCTATCTTCAATGTCAATGAAGGGGTAAATGGTAACAAACTGCACAATAAGAAACAGGTTAGCAAGATTGCATCGTTACAGCAATTCATTCCTCATGATTTTGATGCCAGTGACCATGGAACATCAAGCTATCCTGTTTCCTCTGTTCATCGAATTGGTATACTGGATATTAGGATTTTTAACACTGATAGACATGCTGGCAACCTTCTAGTAAGGAAGCTAGATGGTGTTGGTAGGTTCGGGTTAGTTGAGCTCATTCCTATTGATCACGGACTTTGTCTCCCTGAGAGTTTGGAGGATCCGTACTTTGAATGGATCCACTGGCCTCAAGCTTCAATTCCATTTTCAGAGGATGAACTCGAATACATCAAGAATCTCAATCCTTATCAGGATTGTGAGATGCTGCGAAAGGAGCTTCCAATGATTCGAGAGGCTTGTCTCCGAGTGTTGGTTCTCTGCACTATTTTCCTCAAGGAAGCTGCTACTTATGGTCTGTGCCTTGCTGAAATGGGGGAGATGATGACTAGGGAGTTTAGGAAAGGGGATGAAGAACCAAGCGAACTCGAGAATGTGTGCTTGGAAGCAAGGAGGCTGATAGCAGTAGAGAGGGAGCTATTCTCTCCAAGATCTCAACCTGGTGGGGATGAAATCCAGTTTGACATCGAATGTGAGGACCTTGGTTGGGACTTCACACCGAAGATGGCTGCTGGGAATGATTTCATGACTCTATCCCCATCATCCTACTTGAGTATGGGAATCGGGAATGGCAGAAATCTTCTGTCAAGGCTGGAAGAAAGTGTTGACGAAGATGGGTGTGAAGGTGATGAAGTCTTTAGTGGTCTGAACCGACTTGAAGCTGTTGGAAAATTTCCATCTGTTTCAAACATCTCAGTGTCTCTGAAGAACACGAGTCTAGGAGATAAGAATGAGAAAATTGAGAAAGTAAAATCAGATAACTGGAATGCATCATTCGGGCATAGGAGTGCAGATGAGCAACTTCCGGTTAGTCCTAGTTATGTGAAAGTAGCAGACATGGGTGAGGAAGAGTGGACGGCGTTCCTCTTGAAGTTCAAGGAGCTGCTGTCCCCTGCATTCGGCAAGCGTAAAAGGGTGACTGCTGGGCAGAGACAGAGGCTCGGGGCTTCATGCCAGTTTTGAAGGGCAGAGGAATAACGCTGCGTAGGTTGGTGAGAGCTCGACGAGGCTTATGGTAGGGTATCATAGATGAGGTATGTGATCTCCACCGGGTGGGTCGGTTTGGTGGAAGTAGTAGTATGAGTGAACGGAGTAATGTAAATAGTTGTTTTGGCGACAACTAAGTTGAAGTTTGGCCAAAACAGGGTTTGGTCATCTCATTGTCGGTAGTTGTTGGTAATGCCTTTGTGTTTGGTTTTGTTGTAGAGATGTTTGATGATAAATAAGTTTGTAGAAATGAAATGAAAAGTAAAGTGAGAGTCTGTTTTTTGTAGATACTGAACATTTGTTCTTTCTATATTGTCTAATGATGCCTAATGGATTGGCAGCTTGCGGGTATGAATTTTTTTTTAAAGCAATTGCTTTGTTAAAACCCTGTCATTATAAATCCTCGTAGGGAAGTAGATGTTTAGTCGAAGTCGATATCTATATATCTAGCTGGATATAAGAGGGATTTGATAGCATTATGCTCTTCAAAAATGAAGTAAGACACTTTGATGACATGCTATTTACATATCGTAGAAAATAGATGATTGGGTTTCAATTGCTGAACCAAAACGTCAATTCCGGGTGACCTCGTACAAACCATCTAGTTGATAAAACGGAATTATCATGTCACTGTAGATGATCATATTTTTGGCTTATACTTCCCTTTCTGTATGAATTTATATTTTATCCTGAATTATGTTGTAGAAGAATGAATGGGGATCAATTGAAAGGATGAAGATGGAAGGTTGGTGAAGATCCTCAATCATTTATAATGTTCTTTAAGAGCCAATGTTCTTCTTGGAAGATCTGCATTTTATTTTTTCTAAAACGGAAAGCGGTTAGGAGAGCTTTTAGAGGTAGTCCATCCTAAAGCATCCTTGCGGATGAGAGTACTAAGTTCGGGGTCGTTAGAAAAGGGTGTGTTTAGGATTTAGGGTCCGTTTGATAAGGTAAGATTATGTTGATGAATTTGAAGGTGGAAAATTATTTAGATGAAGACTTAAGTAGATGGAGTTGTTTAAGGAGATGGGTATAAATTAAGTGAAAATGAGTGTTTGTTAAAATGAATATGATTGCGGGTAAAATTAGAAAAAAAAAATGTATTTTTTAGATATGCTAAACAGTCAACACCGTAGTGTAGGTAATTATTAGTTTTGTTAAATTTGTAATCCTCCCTAGTGAGGAGTGATGAATTGGATTTCAACCAAAATCTTGTTTTCAACCATTAACACCAATGTCAAGTTTAAGATTGCATTAACCGGTGTGGAATTATGTGTAGCTATATACAAGCTCATGTTTTTACGATCTCAATTTGTATTTACTTGAATGATGCTACAAATTTCCATCAAATAGTTATCCCTTTGAGTTGTCCTATTTTGTTTTTAAAAGCAAGTCACAAACAGATCAATCACGATAGTTTGAA
The DNA here is from genome assembly GCA_033239125.1 of Fagopyrum homotropicum. Taxonomy (NCBI): domain Eukaryota; kingdom Viridiplantae; phylum Streptophyta; class Magnoliopsida; order Caryophyllales; family Polygonaceae; genus Fagopyrum; species Fagopyrum homotropicum. The sequence continues at coordinate 32,352,348 of BSWB01000007.1, read as the reverse complement.
AGCATTTATGAGTTTCGGTGATGAGGATTTATGTTATTACTTTTATTAGTGAAATGGGGCTTTCGAGCCGTTTGATTAGTCAGCGTATGGACTTCTTGTCGTCATCTTTAAAAAAGAAAAATATAACTATTTTTTCAAAATCAATTCATATATCCTAATTTTCAAGTGTGTTACATTTAATTTAAAAGTGGATTTTTTTCTAAAATAATAAGTAAATGAAAATTAATTCTCACTTTAGGTTCGAAAAAAAACTTATTCCGAGAATAGTAAGAGATTAGGGTCGGAGCAGACCCGTCTTTTCAAACTGCGAGTTTAAATGAATAACCCACAGTTTGAAACTGCGGTTTTTGAAAAAAAAAAAACTTATTCCGAGAATAGTAAGAGATTAGGGTCGGAGCAGACCCGTCTTTTCAAACTGCGGGTTTAAATGAATAACCGCAGTTTGATTAGTCAGCGTATGGACTTCTTGTCGTCATCTTTAAAAAATAATTGAACTTGGGTCGCTGGGTGACATCAAGGCCACTGCACCATGACAACTTTTAGTAATAATTGATTAGATGTAGTAATTATATTACGTTATTCATTAACACCAAAAAAACAATGAGAAACGAAAATAACGATATAATTGTAAAAATTATTTCTATAGTTTTAAATAATAATTATAATTTCATGTTATTTTTTTTATGTTATATAAATATTCAATAAAAAATATAACTCTTATTTTCATAAATGTTAAATGATTTTATTAGTCAATAATTAAAGATATAATTTTATTAAAAAATATAACTACTCATTAACTTTTTTTTCATTAAAAAAAATCATTATCAAAATTAAATAAAGTTAATGAAAAAAATCATTATCCAAACTAAATGTTATTTTCTATGAGTAGTATTATTTTTTAATAAGTTATATATATGTGGATTATTTTATTATATTATAGTTAATAAGTTATATATATGTGGATTATAGTTAATAAGTTATATATATGTGGATTATTTTATTATATTATATATGCAAAATATAAATTGAAATAAAATTTGTATTTGTATTTACAATTGTGTTTCTCAATTGTAGATGGCCTACATTTCGATCTTTTGCAAAATGAGAAATAGAAAGTTGAGTTTCAAAGTTTGAAATAAAGACTGAGGCAAAATAAAATTGTCGATTGTCGACCTGTTAAAGCAAAAAAACTGAAAAAAGAAAAGAAAACCCTGCGGGTAAGGTGCTACGCGTTTGTTGCATCAAGCAAACGAAACGACGTCGTCAAAAGTTAGGGCTGTATAGCATGTACTTAAACAGCCGCTGTTCGCTCTGGTTACCAAACCGCCGATCATCGCCTCAGATCCTCCTCTTTTCGTAGGTGTGTTTCAATTTCGTGTTTTTATCGTTCTGATAGTTGGTAGAGCAAAAGCCAAAATGATGAGATCATCGATCTGTATTCATTTGTATTCATGTTGAATTCATTCGATAAATTGCCTTCAAAGTTCTCTGATTGCTCTTCTCTCCAATTTTTGCTCCTCGTTTGTTTTTCACATCAAGTTAAATCGTTTTCCACCATTTTGTTTTAGGGTTTCAGTTGTAGGCACCCCCAAATTGTTCATAAACATAAATTGAGACAGTAAATCGGCTAGCACCACTGATTGTAGCTTGTTCTTACAAATCCAATGATCAATCTATCTTCTTCTGCATTCTTTTTTCTGGATTCAAAGTTGCATTTCTAGTTAGAGCTGAGAAGATTAACAAAGTTTTAAAATTTCCCAGATATGAAAAATGCACCAGTTAGCCCCTTGCTTCTTGAGGTTTAGATGCAAGGAAATTTCGAGAAGGTTATGTGGGTGCTACATTGAATTCGCTTGTCTTACAATCTTGTAGGGGTGCAACAATGTAGATTGATTGCACTCCTCTCAAATTGTGACTGCACATTTTCTACAAACAATGATTGAAACAATCTAATCGAAGCAAATTGTAACTGCAGTATACCCAGCAGCAATGCCAGGTGAGCTCTTTGAAGAACGAATATGTACTTTACCATCATGGATTTATTTATGTTGATGAAGAATAGATTCTGCCAACAAAACATTACATTACTAATAATCTGTGAAACAAGAATAAGATCCTGCACTACCATTGGAATGCAGACAATAATATCTCGGTTGTGGAAGAATGTTAATAGATTAGATGCGTTGAATTGTTTGTTTTACTGGGCCGCTTTAGTCGACAGACTATAGGGAGAGAATTAGGCTCAACATACGTAAGAAACTCTAGAAATTGATTAATCAGGTGTCGTAGAAAATTAGATGAAGCATGTGACTTGCACGTGATTATCTTTCGGTTCTTCAATTTGATGTTGTTGTTTTTGGAACCCTTTGTGATTGTCGTTATGGACCTATGGTTGACGGTTGGTTTTATACTTTATCGTTGACAAGTTTTGTGCTTTTTTTATATGTCTTCTTATTTATAAGCCTTAAGGAGTCCTTGTGGGTTCCTGACGCGATATCGTTAACCCCACTTTGAAGGACAATACATTATATTCGATTATTTTTTTGGTAAATTTAGTAACTAGGCCTTTTTGAGAATTCCTTGTACAAACTAGGGCTATATGATTATTCTATTAAGTAAATATGCCCCTTTCTTATTTTTATCGACCGTACATCTCATGCCGTAGAAAACCGGACTCGAGAAATGTCCGGGAACAGGCGATGATATGCACCTCATGGCCAGTTCCTCGCTAACCACAAGTGATCTAAGGCGCGCATACTCTAAATGGAATATAAAGCTGCTGAGATATTTCCATCTTGTTGGTGCACACCCGAGTGGTTTCATCGGCGAGGATCCATGTGGAATACCAAATAACCTAATGCCATTTGTTCAGCATGGTTGTTGGAAGACGTCCTGGTTTAACTATGTTTAGATTCATCTGAAGATTATACGGCACTGGGGTATGTGTTCAAACACAATAATCTTTGTTTGTCATCATTTATGCCTACATTCTAATAATGTATTCTATACTTGAATTGTTTTAATTTCCGCCTGATGAAGATTCGCGTTCCACGTCAGAGACTACATCCATGTGCCGCATTGCGCAAGTTGTACAACTCTGGCATAGGTTAGTACTTTGTACTCACCCCACTCCTCATATTTGGTTGGAATGCTATCAATGGTTCAGTTGATGAGGAACCTCCATTTTTAGGTTGTGAGGTGTATAACTTGGGAACAGGAAATCGGTCATAGAAATGGTCACAAAGTTTGATAAGGCATCAGTACATGTATTAGTCCAAGTTACAAGGTGTAGTTTTTGTAACACACCCTTAGTAAACTTATCGCTTCTTCAGAAAATTCCCTTTGGTAATGGCTGGACTTTGATCCGGTGATGCTGAGATAGTTTATGTTGAGAAAGATGAACAGATTATGGCTAATTTTGATGGATCTTTATGGAAAAGTATGAATCAGGTGGTATGAAATTTGACCTAATCACGATAGGTTGTGCGATTGAGAAATGTGGATTGAGTGATACGGGAGATTTGATTTTTGTTTCATCCACTGGCACATAATTAGATTTGATTATTGTATGATGCGAAACACCATGTTGCCATTGGTGTAAATAGTATAATAGATGGTGGATATTGAAAGAGCTTGAGACACTGGAAAAGCCAAGTACAAAGCTTATGTGTTGTAGTGTTCGTGAATTATGTCAGGTTGATAAACCTTGGGGCATTATTTGGCAGACCTGGTTGCAATGCGCAGGTTAAGTAGGAGATAACCCTCGCATGATTTTCATGGTTAGTCCTCCTTGATTTTCATGATTTGTCTTACTCTTGTTATGGTGTATCATTCAGCTATTCAGTTTTCATATGATTTATAGAGTTGTTGCTTCTTTGTGTCAGACCATTGTTTCTTAGAAATTCTGATATGGATTGTTGTACCAGAAAACTCATACCATAATTTTCTGGTATGAATTTTCATTTTCTGGTATGAAATTCATGTTAAAAAATTTTTGGTATGAGTTTTCTAGTGTGAATTTCATACTAGAAAACTCATACCAGAATATTCTGGTATGAAAAACTTGGGGTATGAAAAAATTCGGATATGTTCATTACAGAAAATAAAAAAATAAAAAAAATAAAAAAAATAAAAAAAATAAAAAAATAAAATAACAAATTCAGTAATTAAGAATTAAAACTTACACTTACATAATACTAACAAATATCTATTATTCTTTTTTTTTTTTATTAAAATAGAGGGGTTAATTATTTTTACCTACCATTAAATGAAAGTGGTAAAAATTATGGGGTACATTTATTAAACACAAAACTAAAAAAAGGCCTAGTAGGCCAAAATCTTTCAATATTATTAAAATGCAACCCATCATAAAGTGTCGGTAATACACTTGCATAATAATAAAAGCATAAAACATAAGGGTTTAAGATTACTTGTCATCACTATAACATTCGGCTTTTCCATGTCACCGCGGTCGTTGCAGGTTTAAGCCACGGGTGCGGCTGATCCTAGATCGTGTACGATCTGTTTTAACCGTTTCATCTTTCCTTCTTTCTTAGGAGATCCCAGATCGCCTACAATGTGTTCCAAGCTCCTTTGGTTTTGTTTTGTCGTGTGGAGTGCGAAGATAAAGCTAAGCCAACCCTGTCAATGTTCGCAATCGAAGGAAGGCCCAACGTCTGCTTTTGGAAGTTCACCGCCCCGCGACTGCAAGCTCCCGCCCCCGCGCCCTTTTGTCGCCGCCCCCGTGCCTCTGTTCACCCGCGCCTCTGTTCACCCGCGCCCGTGCCTTCTCTACAGTGACTACCGTCTTTGGTAAGTCGCTTCCATCCTTGCTTCCTTTTTCTTTAGTGGAGTTAGATCATGCTAGGCTGGACCCAGATGAACTAGGGTGAATTGCAGTTAGTGGTTGTGATTCATTATGAGTTGGTTATGGTTTGAGAACCTTAAGCTCGTGTTGTTGATGTTGTTCCTTGGAACCTTGAGGCTATGAATCGTACTTCCTAGCATGTTGGAGATCTGTTAGAGATCATCGAGACTAGAAGTAGGAACCTTCTAGCATGCTGTTGTAGACCTTGTGGAGGTCAATGAGACTAGAAGTGTGTAGACGTCTAGAATTCGGATAGTTTCTGATTCGTGATGCCTTGTTTGAGGAGACATAGGTCTATTCCTACGGAAAGTTGAGTAGTTTAACTGAGTTTGAGTTACCATTGATCCATATAAGTCCCTTTGACTTACTTAGTTGCATTCCGTGTATTAGTTAACCGTATTGGCGGTGTTTGTTTTTTTATCATTATAATGGAAAACCGGACTAGGACGACCTTATACCGTAAATGCCCAAGTGTATTATAACCGGGCGGTGACCACTTGTCCAGTTCTACAAGAGACTGGGAGGTGATCTTGCGACCAAGCCCACATGTAACGGATAAATGCATATGATCTATTCTTGTCGGTAACGGAAACAGGGGCGAGTTTCGGGAGATTTTCGTGCCACAACCTAAGTTGAATTAGTAACGGATGACTTAAAAAAAGATATTAAACGACTTGTGTGTGAGCATGCTATATGTTTATGTTTTATGTGTGTTTGTGCATTTACTGTTATTCTGATATCTAGAATGTTAGCTAACGGTTTACATAATCGTTGTAGATGCCGTGCAAGTTAGAGATGTTGTTGAGTGATCCAGACGGAGTGGTCGGCCGGGGTTCCCGTACATTATAGGACGGGATTGGGGTTTATTATTTTTCTGTTGATGTCTTTTCAGTTTGTTGTTGAACTCGGCTGAGAGTCTTTCACTTTTCCTTTGTTACACCTTTTGATATTTTATATTAATTTTGGTTTTCATTTATTTGTGCATTGTTGCAAGATCCGATGTTATTGTTATTATTTTGAAAGTTGGGACCCATTGTGAGGTCCTAGCCCGTAAAGCTCCGAGTTTCTAGAATTTGGGATGTTACAATATGGTATCAGAGCTCCAGGTTTATAACAATGACACTCATAATCTTCTAAATGTCAAATAGATAAATAAATAGAAACCGCAAGGGATCTAAGTTTTTAAAAAGTGTTTTGTTTAAAAAATGTGTTGTTGGTGTGAGATAGATGTACGGGGAACCACCACTACTTTTGTGAAACTCTACAGCTTAGTTTTTTCCTTTTATGTTGGCATGTTATGTGCTTTCCTGGATTTTTGCAGTAGTATAGTCTGGATAACATAGTCTTATACATGCGTACGTACGTTCGTACATACATACATACGTACATACGTACATAAATGCATACGTACATACGTACATACGTACATACATACGTACGTACATGCGTACATACGTACATACACCCCTATCGCAGATGCATCTGCGATAGGCGAGGACGGGATCGACCACCTCTTCCACCTACAGTTCACAGATGAGAACGTGCATGAAGGCTTCCACTAGCTAGAGGTCGGGGACAAGTCCCCACTGCTGATCCACTAGTCACTGAGGTGCTTGTTGAAGAGGTTGTTGAGAGTGTTGTTCCCAAGGCAGGGAATGGGACCGCTGCTAGGTCCGGCGCACAAAGAGCACAATCGACCGAGTCTAGTCGAGTGTCCATAAGAGTTTCTTCTTATTGCGATTGTGTATAGAGGGTCGAGGAGGCCATTAGGACCGGGGGAACTACCCTAGCACCGCTAGTACCTGTGAGAGCTGAGGTTTCGTAGAGAGTGACACAAGTGGTAGTTGCACACGTGAGAGCTGCTGAGGACGTCAAAGCCCAGGATGAGGCAAGGGAGCCAAGACCGGATTGGTGGTTGAAGTCTTTCAATCAGCTGAAGATATCTTATTTCGCAAGAAAAGGCAAGATTGGAGGTGGAGCTTTGACTAGGTCATGTTGACTCAGCTTTGGAGTCAATTCGTTGTCTAGAGAGTCAATGTGTACAAATAGTGCAGACTTTGTTGCAAGACCAGGCTCATTACTAGTGGAGGACAATTCGCAGCAAGGTCACGAGTTATGACCAAATGAGGAGTATGGTTAGGGATCGCTATTGCCTTGCAACACTGAGGAGAGATAGACTATAGGATTTCCTTGAGGTTGGTTTTGAGGACACTCCTATTTCTAAGACTATCAGCAAGATTCAAAAGTTATTAGTGTTGAGTCCCTCCGCACTACTAGAGGACCAACATGTGTACCTTTTCTCTCGGAGGACGAGAGAGTCTACCCGTTCTTATCTTGCGGGTTTCCGTTGTTACTCCTTGACGGATTATCAGGACAAAGCATCAGCATATGAGAGGGATCGATTGGGTCCCCGAAGAGCTTTTCAGACACGAGGTCCTGAGAAAAGACAGAGGATCGTACTAGCTAGTAGTGGAGCTGAAGCTTCTGGATTTTGGTGTAGTTAGACGTGGGATGCTCTATGTTCCAACAATCGATACATAGTTCCGAGAGAGGACAACAATGTCAAAACTATGGAGGTATTGGATACACGCGAGTTGATTGTAAGAAGACTGCGGTGACCTACTTTTCATGTATCATTTAAACGGACATAGAGCTGCGTTTTGCCGACAAGGCAAGACACCATCGCAACAGGTTCGTCACCTACTAGCATTGCAGGAGGCGGCCAGAGACCGCCTTAGTACTAGTCACAAGGGCAGTAACAGAGAGCCCCAGGGTACCTCGCTCCTCAAGGTTCCGCTTAGGGATAGGGGAGGGGTAGAGGACGTGGTGGTAGTACCTATAGACACGAGAGGTGCTTCGGCTAGAGTCTACGAGCTGAGGAGTGTAGTGGAGCCGACAACTCCAACGAACACAAGTACCATTCATATTAATGGTTTTCTTGTCAGAGTTCTTTTTGAAACGGGTGCTGCACATTCTTTTATATCTGATGCATGTGTAGATATACTAGCCATAATTAGAGTAGATGAGAGATCTTTCTTTATAGGGTTACCCGATGAGGTTAAGATTAGAGGCCGTCACTCGGGAAGTTTGCAATTTCCCTATCCGGTTAGGAGGTCACGATTGGCCAACATATTTCTTCGTTATGTACTTAGTACATGAAGAAGTCATTCCAGGCATGAATTGGATGGATCGACATCAGGCGGTTCTAGACATCGGCAAGAGGACCGTTAAGGTTACTATAGAGTCAGGCCATGTGGAGATCTTTCGAGGATGGGATCTCGGAAAGACCGGTACTGTCATCAGCGCAATCCGAGCTACGAGAGTTATGAGACAAGGTTGCGAGGATTTTTGGTCCTATGCCATGAAGGATAGTGCGAGTCGGGCACTAGAGGAGATTCCGGTAGCAAGTGAGGCAGTTTACCGTTGTATTCGGAGAGCTACCAGGTTTACCACCACAAAGAAGTGTGAATTTTTGCATTGAGCTAGAGCCCGGGACGAGACCAATCTCGAAGGCACCCTACCGTATGACGCCTATTGAGATGCTTGAGCTGAAGAAGCAACTCGAGGAGTTAACTTAGAAGGGCTTTATCCGCCCTAACGTATCTCCTTGGGGTGCACCAGTGCTGTTTGTCAGGAAGAAAGACGGGTCTATGAGGTTATGTCTTGAGTACCGAGAGCTAAATAAGGTGACAATTAAGAATAAATACCCATTATCCCGTATCGAGGATCTTTTGGATCAGATGCACAAAGCGTCATTGTTTTTACGGATTGATCTAAGATCAAGATATCACCAGCTGAGGGTGAGAGAGAGTAGGATATAGCTAAGATGACATTTCAAACCAGGTATGGCCACTACGATTTTGTAGTTATGTCATTCGGGCTCACGAATGCGGCCGTAGTGTTCATGGAGTTGATGAACAACATCTTCATCGACTTCCTAGACCAGTTTGTAGTGGTCTTCATCGATGATATTCTAGTATACTTTTGGAGCAAAGAGGAGCACGCAAGACATTTAAGGATTGTACTCCAAGTCCTATAGGATAGAGAGTTTTAAGTCAAGTTCTCAAAGTGCGAGTTTTGGATGTCTGATGTGGCATTTTATGGTCACATAGTTTCCGCCGAAGGGATCAAGGTAGATTCGGAGAAGATTGATTTTGATTGTTTGAGGTGGCTTTCTAGGATTGGTTGGCTACTACCGCAGGTTCGTGGTGGGATTTACGGTTATCGCCCGACCACTTACTTCCTTGCTAAGGAAGTCTACCAAATTCGTGTGGTCCGAGCCGTGCCTGCAGAGTTTTGAGGAGGTTGACCTCTGATCCTATCTTAACTCAGCCATAGGGCATTAAAGACTTTGTGGTTTAAAGCGACGTATCCAAGCTTGGCTTGGGATGTTTCTGATGCAGAGGAGTAAGGTTATAACATACGCGTCGAGACAACTATAAATGTATGAGAAGAATTACCCTACCCACGACCTTGAGTTGGTTGATGTTGTTCACGCTTTGAAGATGTTGAGGCATTATTTGTACGGAGTTACGTATCAGATTTTCACAGACCATAAGAGTCTAAAGTACATATTCACTCAGTAGGAGTTGAATAAACGCTACAGGAGATGATTGAAGTTGATCAAGGACTTTATTCTGGAGATTTTATACCTCCTGGGGAAGGCAAATGTGGTCGCCGACGCACTCAGTAGGAAGACTCCTCGGGAGATGGAGATCGATCGGCTGACAACTCAGTCTCAGTTATAGCGAGACTTGGCGTGTCTAGAGATGGAAATCCATTTTCAGGATTCTGACATCCACCTGTCCACTTTGGAGATGTTACTTGATCCGTTTGGAGAAATCCGACAGAAACGGATCCGAGACTGAGTTGTCAGTCTCAGTTATAGCGAGACTTGGCATGTCTAGAGTTGCCCGACTTTGAAACGGATCCGAGACATGATGTCTCAAGGTGAGGCACCACAGTTTGCCATTGGCAGTGATGGAGTTTTGAGACGCTAGGAGCGCATAAGTGTGCCATCAGACCGAGAGCGCGTTGAGACAGCTGATCCTTCAGGAGGCTCACGCGACACCTTACTCGGTACACCTTAGTGCGAGTAAGATGTACCAAGAGATTAGTTGTTCCTTCTTGTGGGGCAGTTTGAAGCCAGATGTGGCGATATATGTAGCTCAGTGTGCGTCTTGTCAGCAGATCAAGATTGAGTATCACCGTCCAAGTGGAGAGCTACACCCACTTCCAGTTCCCCAACGGAAGTGGGAAGATATCTCGATGGATTTCATTACCGGTTTAAGACCAAGCTAGAGTTTTGACGCCATTTGGGTCGTAGTGGACCAACTAACAAAGACCGTATGTTTCATTCCTATCAAAGAGATGTGGCTGATAAGTAGATTAGTAGAGGATTTAACTAGACATATAGTGAGACTTCATGAAGTACCTAGGATCAGAGTCTCTGACAGAGATGGACGGTTCACTTCGAGGTTTCGGTAGCAAGTGCATGCCGCCCTAGGTACGAGTCTACAGTTCACAACCGCCTATCATCATTAGATAGATGGTAAGTCAGAGAGGACCATACAAACTCTAGAGGATATGTTGAGTGTTATGCTAAGATTGTGACACCCAAAAGTCTTAAATTTATAACTCGCTATATTTTTCCTAACTCCTAGCGAACCCACAATGTATGAGTCGTTTTGTAGTAAGGATAATATTTCGAGGTCGAACACAAAGACTAAGGTGAAATTGAATCAATTAGTGACTAAGGATAGTGTGAATCTAGACTAAGAAAAGAGAAAGAAATAAAGAGAAGAAAATCTCAATGTTTTTGGTTTGGTTTTGTGGTGATCAATCAAGGATCACAATTCATGCAAGATTATCAAACAACTAAGCTAGAAACTCAAATAAACAAACACAAACACGAGATGGATGATCAAAGAGAGAAAAGCGGATTCTAGGGGTTAGAGATTCCGGTTATGGCATTAGACTCAAGCTATCTAGTCATTCCTTGGATCAACTATAGTATGTTGGGAGTGGGTGTTTCTAAATCGGGATCAATCACCGGGTAGGTCTCATGGTCCACTAGTCCATTCCTAAGGTCTCATCACCGGGTAAGTCTCAAAGGGCCTAAGGATAGGAATTCTACACAAACCGGAAAGTCATCTAGGGATCTAGCCTTTCCTTACCGGGTAAGTCTCGGGAAGGCAAGTCCTAAACATCAATCCTAGCACACTCAGTCCAATAGCGGCTTGTGAGGCTCACTACTACCTAGAGTTCATCATCTTCGGTACCTAAGAGTAAGAATCACCGGGTAGGTCTCTTCTCACACTTAGTTGCTAACACTAGGTCACCCTAGGATAGATCTAGCTCAACAAACACTAGGATTTCAACAATCTATCAACCTAACATTCAGATTTATCAATACAAGCAAGTTAGACGAAATCACGGGCAGTTCATCACTTCCACGGCCGTGGAACCTACTAGAACAGGCCGTGATTTACAACAGAGGCTAGGTTCGAGCAAACAAATCATTCAAAGGTACGTTTAAATCTATCCTATCATAGTCCAAGCCATAACCATCATTTCCTTACCCTAGAATCACATCTATTTAGCCAACAACATGCATCTCAACAATCAAACTCATCAAGCATACAATCATGAAGTCCATATTAAGAGGATGAAATGAAAGAGAGATGAAACAAGTATAACAAGCAAAACGAGCTGAATAAATGTTAAAAGAGAGACTTACAACCCTTCAAAAGAAGGTTCGAATCGTTCTTACAACCCTAGAAAATGTTTCCAACAAACTTCACTCTAAAAACTTTGAAACTCTAAGAATGGTGTGTTCTTCTCCTCTTCTCCACAATAAGAGTGTTTCTCCTCCTCCAAGAGTAGCTCCCATCCAAAATGAGAGAATGTGGAAGAGAGTGTGTGTGTGAGAGGAGAGGTTTGGGGTCTCCTTTAGAATCAGCCTGCAAGAGTACTTATAGCGTTCACCATTTGCAAGAGTCGGTTATGGAGATCGTGGGACAACTGTCCCAGATGTGCAGGGGGAATCACGGTCCATTCCACGGCCGTGGATGTCCAAGTGACCGTGATTCTAGTGTTTCAGTCCTCTTTTGATCGTTGAGCCATGAGTTGATGCAAGGCATGCACCAACATGGTCCTATGTGCTCTCCCTTGCTCCTAACTTGCTTCCCAATGAGCCTGGATATGTGTCATCATGAGGAACGATCCTTAGATGTATCGATTAAGCCCCATAAGCTCCCAAAATATCTACAAAACATGCAAAAGTCTGTGTAGACGTCTATCTCGACAAATATACATGTATTGAATGTAAACGTCACGAACTAATGCTAAACTATGCATGAATAGCGGGAAAAACTATCTAAATGGATGCCTAAACTAACGTCATAAATCGTGTTATCAAAATACCCCATACTTAAGGTTTGCTCGTCCCCGAGCAAGTCCCAACTATAGACTAAGAGATGACATGATTTATGCATGCAGAAAAAGAACAAAATCTTTTTGGAGTTGTGCTTCTAATATTGGATCACCTTCATAGTCATGTTTCATGGCAAATGGACAAGCAATCATGCATCAAATGAATGAAGGCATGAAAAGACATTTATACTTAAATGGAAAGCATGCATGAAAGGTAAAAATGAAGAAGCCAAGATGATCATGAGTATATCCAATCTAGATCACTAAGTCTTACACACATGCAAATAGGTCACAAGGACTTGAGAAAGAAGAGGCTAAGAAACGTTGTGATTAGGTGGAAATTTTTAGGTTATGTGATGCTAATCCGGGAAAGGAACTAACTCCACAATTTCATTTTTGATCAAATTCACCACAAGTGTATATTTTCTCCATCTTTTCTTTGTTTTCTTTTCTTTTTCACTTTCTTTTTCTTTCACTTATTTTTGAGACAATGTCATTGGTGTACAAGAGCCAAAACCTTGGTGATTAGCGGACCTTAGGATTTTTCCGAGGTGCCTCACACCGGGCACACATACCAAGGCTCTTTAGGACATTCGGTTTATCCGACTTTGACAAGGTACAAACACCCGATTATGTGAATGGTGCCGAGTTACTCGTCATCAAAACCAAAGTCCCCAAAACTATATTTTTTCTACACTTTTCACAACAATTTCAGCACTTCATTCACCACATTCTTTCATCAACAACTTCACCGCACACTTGCTTTTCACACACATCAACACACTAGCCTGCTCCTATTCCTGGATGGGTCAAAAAAGGTCGAATTTTATATCAATTGAGGTGCTCAAACAACATGATCAAGATGAGAAGTAGAGAAAGATGAATTGCCTTAATCACTCTTAAATGGTGTGCAAGAACTAGCATGTAATTTCAACATTCAATCCTTAATCCAATCAATGGAAACATTCATGATCACAATTCACACATGGGATTTAAGATAAGTACTTCAAGTCCACATATGCATACATCAATTCAACACATAGGGCTATCCATAGCCAATTCACAAGACAATCTCATCATAAGGGTCATAACCAAGCTTAGAAGCACTAAAAATTTTTAAATTTTCTGATTTTTTGGATTTTTCGAAATATGTATGTACAATGCAAAACCTAATGAAACATGTGACTAAAAGAAACTATCCTAGATGCTAATCATGCAAGTGATCATGAAAACCCCACCCCATACTTAGAAACACACTGTCCTCAATGTGTAAATGAAGTAAAGAAGAGTGAAAGAGGGTCCTCACAATGTAAAATGGTTTACTTCGGTATTTGGGTTCACTCAAGTGGATTGATGGCGGATGATCCTATCAACGATGGTAGAGAGCTCAAGGTGTTCGTTACGGCGTCGGTACCCGCACTAGACACCACTAGCCGTCCAAGTTCCGCGTCCGCTCCACCCATAATTGATGAGGGGCTCATCATCATCATCCACATGCCATGCAAGGCTTCCATGCTACTTAAACTCTAGCACACAAACTCCAAACACACACAAAAACACAAAAACAGAAAAATCAAAATCAACACAAAAACGAAAAGGGAAATATGTCTACTAATGGTTGCCTCCCACCAAACGCTTCTTTAAGGTCATTAGCTTGACCAAACTCGGGGGCGTCTCACTCAAGGTGAAGTGGGGCAATCATGTCCACTGGAGCTCCTGGGATATACTTCTTCAAATGGTGCCCATTCACCTTAAAAACTCCACAATGCTACCCTCCTATCTCAACCGCTCCATGGGGAAAGATCTTCTTCACCACATAAGGACCCGTCCATCTTGACTTTAGCTTTCCGGGGAAGAGCCGCAACCTTGAGTTGAAGAGAAGGACCAAGTCTCCTTCACTCAACTCCTTTGGGATGAGGCGCTTGTCATGCCAACGTTTGGTCCTTTCTTTGTAGATCCGGGCGTTTTCATAGGCATCCAACCGGATCTCTTCAAGAGCGTTCATGTCTAGCAATTTCTTCTCACCGGCCTCCTTGAGGTCAAAATTCAGCCACCTTATGGCCCAATATGCTCTATGCTCCATCTCCACCGGAAGGTGGCAAGACTTGCCATAAACTAGCTTGTAGGGAGTGGTGTCAATCGGTGTCTTGAAAGCGGTTCTATAAGCCCACAAAGCATCATCGAGCTTCATAACCCAATCCTTTCTCGTTCTAGAGACCGTCTTCTCAAGTATACCCTTTATCTCCCGGTTAGAGATCTCCACTTGGCCACTAGTTTGGGGATGGTAAGGTGTTGCTACCTTATGAGTCACCCCAAACTTAGCCAAAAGTGTCCCAAAGTTCCTATTGGTGAAGTGCTTTCCTCCATCGCTTATGATCACCCTTGGTGTCCCAAACCTTGGAAAGATCACTCGGTTGAAGAACCGCACCACAACCTTGGCATCATTTGTGGGAGAAGTGATTGCTTCCACCCATCTCGACACATAGTCCACCGCCAATAGGATGTAGAGGTTGCCACATGAAGAAGGGAATGGTACCATGAAGTCCACACCCCACACATCAAATATCTCCACTTCTTGTATATTGTTCAAGGGCATCTCATTCCTCCTTGAGATGTTTCCCGTCCTTTGGCAAGCATTACAAGCTACCACAAAATTTTGCACGTCCTTGATCAAACTCGGCCAATAGAACCCGGATTGCAACACCTTTGCACATGTCTTGTGTGAGCTAGCATACCCTCTACATGGCAAGGAATGACAATGGCGGATCACACTCTCCACCTCATCCTCCGGTATGCATCTCCTAAAGACTCCATCCGGCCCTCTCTTGAACAAAAGCGGTTCACTCCAATATTAATGCCTCACATCCTTGAAGAACTTCTTCCTTTGGGCATAGGATAAACCGGGTGGCACCTCTTCACACACAAGGTAGTTCACAATGTCAGCATACCATGGCTCATTTCCCTTGGACACTTGAAGCAAGCACTCCTCCACCATTTTCAATTGCTCATTCCGGAATGAGTCATCAATCGGGATGTCATCTCTCTCAATCTCCAACGGTGGGAGTCTACTAAGGTGGTCCGCTACAGAATTTTCGGACCCTTTCTTATCCCGGGTTTCCAAGTCAAACTCTTGAAGAAGAAGGATCCACCGAATCAAACAAGGCTTGACATCCTTCTTTGTAAGGAGATAACGGATCGCAGCATGATCCGTATACACAATGAACTTCGCTCCAACAAGATACGAGCGGAACTTCTCAAATGCATACACAACCGCTAGCAACTCTTTCTCGGTGGTAGCATAATTGAGTTGGGCATCATTTGGCGTCTTGCTAGCATAATAGATGGCATGTGTAAGCCCATCTTTCCTTTGCCTCAAAACAGCCCCAACGGCTACATCACTCGCGTCACACATGATCTCAAACGGTAAACTCCAATCCGGAGGTTGCATGATATGTGCGGAGATCAAAGCATTCTTCAACCTCCAAAAAGCCTCAAGGCAATCTTTGGAGAAAACAAACTCAACATCTTTCATTAGTAGGTTAGTAAGAGGTTTAGAAATCTTAGAGAAATCTTTAATGAATCTCCGGTAAAAACTGACATGCCCTAAGAAACTCCTTACCCCGTTCACCGAGGTAGGTGGTGACAATTTCTCTATTGTCTCTATCTTAGCCCTATCAACCTCAATGCCTCGGTGGGACACCAAGTGTCCCAACACAATGCCTTCACTTACCATGAAGTGGCATTTTTCCCAATTCAAGACTAGATTAGTCTCCTCACATCTTTTAAGCACCAAGGACAAGTTAGCTAAACAATCATCAAATGAAGATCCATAAACAGAGAAATCATCCATAAACACTTCCATGATGTTTTCAATATACTCAGAAAAGATAGCCATCATACACCGTTGAAAGGTCGTGGGTGCATTACACAACCCAAATGGCATTCTCCTATATGCAAATGTACCCCAAGGACATGTGAATGTAGTTTTCTCTTGGTCATCGGGGTGGATTGGGATTTGGAAGAATCCACTATACCCATCTAAGTAACAAAAATGGGAATGTTGAGCTAATCTCTCTAGCATTTGGTCAATGAAGGGAAGAGGGAAGTGATCTTTCCTAGAGGCCACATTTAGTTTCCTATAGTCTATACACATCCTCCATTATTCTCATTAGTCACTACGGTCATCCCACCCTTCTTAGGAACCACATGCACGGGACTAACCCATTTACTATCCGAAATCGGGAAAATGATTCCCGCATCTAGCAATTTAAGAATCTCTTTCTTTACTACTTCTTTCATGATGGGGTTTAGTCTTCTTTGAGGTTCAATTGAAGGTTTGTGATTATCTTCCATTAAGATCTTATGCATGCACAAGGAAGGTTTAATGCCAACTAAATCATCAATGGTATAGCCAATAGCCTTCCTATGCAATCTCAATTCATGCAACAATCTAGTCAACTCATCATCATTCAAGCATGCATTAACAATCACCGGATAATTATAATCTTCACCAAGAAAAGCATACTTAAGATGAGAGGGGAGGGGTTCAAGTTCAAGTTTAGGAGGACCTTTATCGATTGGAGACGCTCCATACAATGTAGGTTGAGATGAATCCAAAGCTAATGAAGACTCTTCAAGGCTCCTTGAAGCTTGATCAACCACTAAGGCTTTTCCTGGAGAAACCACGGGCAGAATCACGGTCTCTGGTATAACCACGGCCGTGGAACTTGCTAAGCTAGCACTTTTGAGCATTCCAGAGAGTTCCACGGGACAAATCACGGCCGTGGTTCTCTGTGCCAGACCGTGATTCCTACAGCTCTTCAGCACACCTTCGTGTACTTCAAATTCAGCTCTTGCCTCCTTTTCCAATGCATCTAAGGCCTTGATTTCTTCATTACAATCATCCTCAACTCCTTCCTCCATCAAACATAAGCTAAGAACCTTCTCCAAGGGGTCCTTGATCAAGATCGAGCTCACAACTTCTCTATATTCCTCTTGCTCGACATTATTGAACACATCTTCACCAAGGGCTGACCCCTTCATCATTGTGGATAATTTGAACTTGATATTCTCTTCTCCAATGTTGAAAAAGAGAATTCCATTTTTTCAATCCACCAAGCATCCGGATGTAGCCAAGAAAGGTCTCCCTAAGATGATAGGAACCGGGTAGTCCGCCGGGATGTCCAAAACAACGAAGTCTATGGGCACATAGAAATTCTCGAGTTGCACCGGTATGTCCTCTAAGATTCCAACCGGGTAAATGGTTGAACGGTCCGCCATGTAAAGGGTCATCTTGACCGGCTTTGGCTCTCCTAGCCCAACCTTGTTGCAAAGTGCAAGCGAGATGATGCTTACACTTGCCCCAAGATCACATAGGGCTTCATACTTCACTTCTCCCACTCCAATTGGCACACAAAAAGATCCCGGATCTCTTAGCTTAGGAGGCATCTCCTCCTTCATAGTTTGAATCAATTCCGAGGACCTCTTTGCCATCCTCACTTTTCCATACTCCTCCAACTTCCTCTTGTTGGAGAGTATTTCCTTCAAAAACTTGCCATATGCCGGAATACCTAGAATAACATCCATGAACGGAATGTTAATATACAATTTAGACATAAGTTCAAGGAATTTACCGAAGTGTTTGTCCAAACGAGCTCTTGCTCACGATTGTGGGAATGGTAGTGGTGGCTTTTATGGAGGTGGTGCCACATATGTTGGCTCATCATCCTTGCTCTTGCCTCCATCTTCTTGCTATGGATCTTCTTCTATCACCACTTGATTTCCTTTGTCATTTCCTTTAGGTAAGGGATCCTTCATGCTCAGCCCACTCCTTGTTGTAATAGTCAACACTTGGCCTCTTGGGTTATCTTCGGTTCTTCCGGGAAGCTTTCCCGGATCTCTATGAGCTTCACCCGCCTTTTGGAACACTTGTGCTTCCAACACCTTTTGAGCTTTAGAAATGGAAGTCACCGTGCTCTCAAGACCACTCAACCTCCCAAGCAATTGCTCAAACATCATCTCGGTTCTATCCTTTGGAGGTTGAGTAAATCCGGGTGGAGGCTCTTGTGAAGCTTTAGGTGGTGGAGCTGCGCTTGTGGAAGCGGGAGGGTTCAAGGCTCCATCCGGGTTAGAATAGGAAAACCCAGGATGGTTGTGGTTAGGCCGGTAATTGTTGAATTGCCGGTTGTTGTTGAAGTTCCTTGAGCCTTGATAGTTGTTGTAGTTTCCCCTTCCCATGTAGTTCACATCTTCCTCCTTGGAAGACAAGTTTGCTTGCACTTGCACTTGAGGGCTTGCTTGACTCTTCAAAGTTGTAGTACACAACTCCCTCAAAGACTTAAGCTCATTGTTGATCGCATCAAGCTTGAAATTACTCATGGTGACTTCACTCACCTCATATGCTCCCAATTTCCTCCCATCACTCTTCCTATGGGAGTACTTTTCAATCACCAAAGCTTGTTTCTCTATAAACTTCCAAGCTTCATCCACATTATTTTCCATGAAAGTCCCACCGGAAAGAGAAGGTCTTTGAACCTCTCTCAAGACTTGAATGGGCTTTCTCTATCCTTCATCACGAAGGCATTTATCTTCCCTCTTAGCTCGGCAGTCTTGGAAGGTGGGAAGAACTTAGTCAAGAACTCGGTTGTCATTTCCTCCCAAGTACTCACACGCCCTAGTGGAATCGATTGGTACCAAGCCAAGGCTTTATCCATAAGTGAGAAGGAAAAAACCCTAAGCTTATGGTTGTTGTTCTCCAACCTAGGCGGCCTTAGAGTCTCCATCAATATCTCGTAGTTCATCAAATGTTGATGAGGGGACTCTCCTTCCATCCCTCCAAATTGATTATGCCGGATCATTTGTAGAACTTGAGGGCGGAGCTCATAATCATGGGCTGCGGGATCTCCTAAGTTCACACCCGGACGGTGCACTCTTTGAGCCGGATCCATACGTTGCCCTAACGTTTGTGGTTCCTCAATAGCAATGGGCACAACCCGAATATTAACCGCAGGCTGCAGTTGTGGTGGTGGAGGTGGAGGTTGTTGAGGATTAGGCTCTCTTTGCACAAGAGCTTGCCTAATCTCTTGAATCTCCCTCCTAATTGCTTCTTGCCTCTCATTGGCAAGTCTCCTCTCATTCTCCAAAGCTTCATCCCTCAATCTAATTTGCTCTAAAGCCTCATCTAACTCAGCTTGGAGATCTCTTCCGGCCATCTCCTTTCCCTTTCTAATGCTCTTGGATCTAGCTTTAAGGGTTTTCTCCGGTTCGGGATCGAATGGAGCTAAATCCTTGCCACGAGATCTTCGCATACACCTAAAGAGTGAGAGATGTCCTGAAAAATCAAAGATACAAACCAAACGAGATCAAAAGCAACAAGAAAGACCTACAATATAAACAATCACAAAAATGACTCAATCTAGACCTAGTCCCCGGCAACGGCGCCAAAAACTTGTTACGCTAAGATTGTGACACGCAAAAGTCTTAAATTTATAACTCGTTATATTTTTCCTAACTCCTAGCGAACCCACAGTGTATGGGTCATTTTGTAGTAAGGATAGTATTCCGAGGTCGAACACAAAGACTAAGGTGAAATTGAATCAATTAGTGACTAAGGATAGTGTGAATCTAGGCTAAGAAAAGAGAAAGAAATAAAGAGAAGAAAATCTCATTGTATTTGGTTTGGTTTTGTGGATCAATCAAGAATCACAATTCATGCAAGATTATCAAACAACTAAGCTAGAAACTCAAATAAACAAACACAAACACGAGATGGATGATCAAAGAGAGAAAAGCGGATTCTAGGGGTTAGAAATTCCGGTTATGGCATTGGACTCAAGCTATCTAGTCATTCCTTGGATCAACTATAGTATATTGGGAGTGAGTGTTTCTACATCGGGATCAATCACCGGGTAAGTCTCATGGTCCACTAGTCCATTCCTAAGGTCTCATCACCGGGTAAGTCTCAATGGGCCTAAGGATAGAATTCTACACAAACCGGAAAGTCATCTAGGGATCTAGCCTTTCCTTACCGGGTAAGTCTCGGGAAGGCAAGTCCTAAACATCAATCCTAGCACACTCAGTCCAATAGCGGCTTGTGAGGCTCACTACTACCTAGAGTTCATCATCTTCGGTACCTAAGAGTAAGAATCACCGGGTAGGTCTCTTCTCACACTTAGTTGCTAACACTAGGTCACCGTAGGATAGATCTAGCTCAACAAACACTAGGATTTCAACAATCTATCAACCTAACATTCAGATTTATCAATACAAGCAAGTTAGACGAAATCACGGGCAGTTCATCACTTCCACGGCTGTGGAACCTACTAGAACAGGCCGTGATTTACAACAGAGGCTAGGTTCAAGCAAACAAATCATTCAAAGGTACGTTTAAATCTATCCTATCATAGTCCAAGCCATAACCATCATTTCCTTACCCTAGAATCACATCTATTTAGCCAACAACATGCATCTCAACAATCAAACTCATCAAGCATACAATCATGGAGTCCATATTAAGAGGATGAAATGAAAGAGAGATGAAACAAGTAGAACAAGCAAAACGAGCTGAATAAATGTTAAAAGAGAGACTTATAACCTTTCAAAAGAAGGTTCGAATCGTTCTTACAACCCTAGAAAATGTTTCCAACAAACTTCACTCTAAAAACTTTGAAACTCTAAGAATGGTGTGTTCTTCTCCTCTTCTCCACAATAAGAGTGTTTCTCCTCCTCCAAGAGTAGCTCCCATCCAAAATGAGAGAATGTGGAAGAGAGTGTGTGTGTGAGAGGAGAGGTTTGGGGTCTCCTTTAGAATCAGCCTGCAAGAGTACTTATAGCCTTCACCATTTGCAAGAGTCGGTTATGAAGATCGTGGGACAGCTGTCCCAGCTGTGCAGAGGGAATCACGGTCCACTCCACGGCCGTGGATGTCCCAGTGACCGTGATTCTAGTGTTTCAATCCTCTTTTGGTCGTTGAGCCATGAGTTGATGCAAGGCATGCACCAACATGGTCCTATGTGTTCTCCCTTGCTCCTAACTTGCTTTCCAATGAGCCCGGATATGTGTCATCACGAGGAATGATCCTTGGATGTATCGATTAAGCCCCAAAAGCTCCCAAAATACCTACAAAACATGCAAAAGTTTGTGTAGACGTTTTTTTTCCTAATTGTTGTGTTGATAAGGTTTGGTAGCTCATTTTCAATTTTCGTGGTGTCCCATTCATTTGATTTGATAAAGTGGCTGACTTTAATGTGAGTATTGATTAGATTAGTGTTTTGAACTAATTTAATTAAGGGAGTCGTTGTGACCCAATTATCCTACCAAAAGTTGATGGTTTTCCCATTGCCTATCTACCAAATAATTCCGTTTTTAAATTCAGATTTTAGTTTTATAAGGTTTTTCCATTGCCACGACGCTGATCCTTTTAGATGATATTGTAGAATATTTATATTTTTCAAATACTTTTCATTAACAATTCTCACCCAAATGTTATTTGGTTTAGCAAGAATTTTCCAAAGTAGCTTCATTTGAAGGGCTTTATTAGTGGTAAAAGACATTCTTAACTCGAGTCCTCCGTTTCTTTTTTGTTTACAAATTGAATACCAACTGATCAAAGGTCTATGATTATCATCTTTGTTTCAAAAGAATTTTTTATACGTTTTATCGAGTTCATCCAAATTATGTCTTGGAAGCATAAAGCCTTGCATAACAAAGGCTGGTTTGGTTGCTAAGTTATGCTTTATGAGAATGTTTCTTCCTTCTTGTGAAAGGGAGTTAGCTTTCCATTATAGGAGTTGTTGTTTTGCTTTATTATTAATGTTAATGAAAGTCTCTTTATTAACTCTTCCATTAATAATAGGGCAACCAAGATAGTTGATAAGGGATGTCGTGTAACACCCCGATTCCGCGGGACTCGGGATGTCACATTGGGCTAGGATCTCACAATGGATCCTGACCCTAGCCTGACAACAAGTTCACTGGACCTTACAACATGGCACTGACAGATATAAAACAAATACATAAAACAGTATAAACTGTACAACCCAAAGTAAACAACAACAAAGCCGAGTATATAAAACGACAACCTCACACAGGAGGTACAAAAGAACATCCTCACACAGGAGGGGAACACAACAAACCCAAACCAACCATCTAATGTACGAGAGTCCTCGGCCTGTCACCCTACCAGATCACTCAGCAGCTCCCAACATGTAAACATCTACAACACGGTATGAAACCGTTAGCTAACCATACATATATAAGGTAATGCATAAGCACAAACACAATCATGGAAGATAAACACATCAACATGCTTTCACACATTTACCCATTTTATCTTCTTTATATAGTAGTCCATCACTCAAATCGTATATATATACATATATGAAAATATGTGACACGAGGACCGATACATCCCCGCCTCTGAGTGCAATGTCCAGCTGTACGAGTATCAGTCACACAATCCGTGTACCCTATGGGAGTGGATTGCGCCCTTTCTGTAAACCAGTCTGGCCCGACATCAAAGAACCTCCCAGACTCCACGGCGGGATGAAAGGGAAAGGTTATCACAGCCACGCAGTGGGGCAGTCAATAGAACATAGGTCGAAAAAAAGACAACTCATGCTATCATAGCAAACATATAAAGCACACATCACTCATGCAAACACCTAATATAGGGATGGTAGCTAAGTAAGTCTTACGGACTTACCTCAACCTCGTACAATCACAACCACGATCAACCTCCAATCCTGAGAGGGACACTGCCTAATAACAAGGCATAAAGAGATATCAACCTCTATTCATCAAAGGGGTCACACCTAGATCCAAAGGGATCCATAAGGATCATACTCAATCTATAAGCCTCACAACCAACTAAACCTCAATATCTCAAGGTAGTATCTAATCAACATTCCTCAATCTCAATTCTAATCCTAATTTATTTAATTAACCTTTAATTAATTAATTAGATTTCGCTAGAATAACGTTTTGCCCGCAGACAATTTCTAAACCCCCTGTCATCAGATTTCATCAAACAAACAACCCATAATCACCAGAATAATATAACGACCATAATGAAATTTCTAATTGTCCTATCGGACAAGCCTAAAGTCAATTTAGGCCAAATCGCAGTACGGAAAACGAATAAATTCATAACTTATTCGTTACTAACCCGATTGACGATCTGAAAGAAGATTCGGAATCACAACGACGCAGGCTACGCATGGACAACATCAAATTCATCGGAATCTGAGCGACGGAACCGTCCTGGTGACATATATGCTCGACCAGCCCTCCATATACTCGGAAATGCAGTAACTCGGTACCGTTATGAAGAGAATGAAGAGAGAAATCCAGAAACTCTAACGGAATTGAAATCGGATTAGAAATGGAGAGTAGATCTGAGTTTGAAGGTTGAGAGAAATCAGAGCTTTTACGAGGAAACGTGAAAGGAAATGAATTAATAAAGGATTTTCCGCTATTTATAGTGAAGACGATAATTATCCTTTAGTAAAGTCGATAATTATCCTTTAACTGATCCAAAGGCGGGTCGAACCTCTTTCTCCAAACTTCTCGAGATTGGAACATTAAATCTGGAATATTGTAGGGATAATTATTCCACAACTGCCTCGGAAAACGTGTATTCCTAAGCCGTCTTTCTTAGCCGTTAAGAAACAAAATAGCGACTCTTTTGGCCGTTTTGCCTCTCCATGTTATTTCATATCTAGGATATATCCAATGTCCTGATCATTTCTCTCAACTGCATTTTTATTAATTGGAGCTCCCAAATGCTCCAAATAACACCGGAGGGTAAAAATAATTATCCGGGGGAAAAAGTAAAAATTTCTCCAAACGTCCAAAATTACGCCAGGAACATAACGGTGGGACTCTTACTCATCACTTGCGAAGTCTTCACGAGTTATATGTCAATTACTATCAACGATTAAGTTAATCAACAGGAATTAGAATTCGAAAATCCTAGCTATTACATCACACACCCCTTAAAATAAAAAAGTTTCGTCCCGAAACTTGAACAATTCTCAAATCCTCTCGGACCCATACGCCGAGGTATAACTCTCACTCTTTCTATCGGAGGTATCACATCTTCGTTCAAAAGATCATAACCTATAATAATCTATAACCTCAAGTATAAACATGGAGGAATCATCATCTCCAGGAAATAGTGTCATAACGCTACCCAAAGGCGTAGAGGAATCACGTCTCTCGCTATACCACATCATAAGGCATAGAGGAAGCACATCTCTAGCCAAAACATATCATAGGCATAGAGGAAATACGTCTCTAGCCAACCCATAAACATATATATCTCATGGAGGAATCACATCTTCACTGAACTATGTCCATCAAGGTAGCATGGAGGAAAGAACCATCTCCAGCTGAAACCTAATCTCACTCAAATAGCATGGAGGAAAGAACCATCTCCAGCTATAAATATAATCATACTCGGGTAGCGTGGAGGAAGTAATCCTCTCCAGCTATAGCATATATCACACTAGCACATCAAGATCTACTAAGATCATAAATCACATCACAGCTAGCATGGAATAACACATCAAGGCATATAAGCACATAAGCACAACATTCATCAAGATAACACTAAGATCTACTTGTGCTCCCACAAATGGGTCTTCCCAACATATACTCTGGATAGTTCCTCAGGATACTATCCTCAGTCTCTCACATAGCCTCTTCAGGTCTTCATCTCGACCATCATATCATCAATATATGAATGTCTTTTGAATTCAAGCGTTACATATCTCATTCCAAGAATGTAATCGAATGCTCAACAAAAGTGTGGTTGGACTCAACCACCAAATCATCGTAACTCACAAGGTGTCTCGAGTCTAGTTTATACTTTCTCAGTTGAGACATATGAAACACTGGGTGGATATCCTCTAATCTCAGAGGCAAAGCTAAACATCATGCTACCTTCTCCGTACTGGTCGATCTCAAATAAACCATCATATTGGAAATTCAGTTCCCTTTCCATATTAACACGTCTAATGTCTCGCAGTTGAGATACTTTCGGCCGGACATGAACTCTTGCTTGAACTTTAGATGTTAACGCCTCTTGTCTACATATAATATCTGGCGACTCTGTACAACCAGCATTCTTCCTTCAATCAACGTTACTTGAACTATAAAATCCTGAATCTGGTCAGGTGTTATTCCACTACTACTGCTAGATCACTTCTAGCATAAGGATATACGACATCTATGTCTATATATTGCCTCATAGGGCCATCCCAGAAAGATGCACGTCCTTCATTGTTATATAATAAACTCATTAATGGAAGGTAATATAACCATCCACGTTTCCCATTCGACTTACAACTTATAATAGATCTTTAAGATCTAGATGATCCTCTCTAACTGACCATCTGTCAGAGGGTGAAGTGTAGTCATGAGGTACAGACTCGTCCCCAAAGTAGTCTGAATCTGCTGCCTAAAATCTCAAAGTAAAAACATCCATCTCGATCAGAAATGATCGTTCTTGGTATACCATGGAGTCTCACTATCTGTCTAGTGTACTCCTTAGCCAATTCATTCACTAGCTACGTCCTTCTGATAGAAATGAAACGTGCCGGTTTCATTAATTTGTTACCAACAATCCAGATAACATAAATCTTCTACTAGGTCACAATCCCATAAAAAAAGTCCATAGAGATGTCCTCCCAAATTCTACTACTACACTGGTAGTGGGTGGGGCTTATCTCTAGATCGGAAATACTCTATCTGGACCTGCTAACAGGTCACACACTGTATCACAAATCTGGTTATATCGGCTTCATACAATATAATCGTCTCATCTCGTGGTACATCTTACTCGTACCTGAATGTACTGAATAAGGCGTACAGTGGGTATACCATAATTTTCTATGTCTCCATCTGTATCAGCAAGTATACAAAAGTGGTCATGACTCTTCATCAGTCCATCTACTCCCATGGAGAACTATGGTGCCTCAGTACGAGACATCCTTTCTCTAAACCTTGTCAAGGCCGGGCAGGTCTCCTGCTTCTGTTGGACCTCATCCAACAGACCAGGTAGAACCTCTGAGGTATAACTGGGTATCCTCATCAAGGAACTGATTGTCCAACTCTAGCCAAGCTAGATCTCTCTGAAGCTGAGGTTGAACTATCAGTCTCACAATCATCTTCTCTTGGAGCGTCTTTCCATTCAAGGTATCGGCGACAACGTTCAACTTCTCTTAATGATATGGAATCTTCAAGTCAAAGTCTTGATCAACTTAAGCTCTTAACACTGGCCGTTATTCAAACCCTGTTGCATAAAATATACTTCAGATTTCTATGATCTAAAGAAATCCGACATGAAGATCACACCGGTACGGTCTTCAAAACTTAAAGGCTTGAACTACCACTACTAACTCTAAATCATGAGTCAGGTAGTTCTCATCATACGTTCTCAGTTGTAAAGACACATATCAATAACCCTACTCCTCTATAGTAATACACATCTTAGACTTAGCTGGGATGTATCACCGTAAATCATGGGATCCCAAAAATCTTCTCAGTAAAACAGAATGGAAGCAAAGGTCAAATGCCTTCTCAACTCTTTAGAACTTAGACACACTGCTTTCATCACGTAGTTATGGTGGTCTTCTCAAAAGACTCGCAAATGAATACGTAATCATATAAAATCCTTCCTCAAAGCATTGGTAGCAATCGGATGAGCCGAGAAAACTACGTATTCCTTAATGTTCATCAGTATCTCCCATGGTACAACATACTAAATTATCGCCTGGTCAACAATGATCCTACTGGCGGAGACAACATGGCCTAAAAAGGCTACCACTGGCATCTCAACTTACACTTAGAGAGTGTAGCATACAATCCTCTATCGCTCGAAATCTGCAGAAAGGTCCTCAGATTATCGGTCTACTATTCTCTGCTATGAGAGTATACCGACATGTCATCAATGAAGTCCACCACCGACTAATCAAGGAAGTTGATGAAGATATTGTTCATCAACTCCATAAAAACTACTAAAACATTCGTCAACCCAAATGACATCACTACAAACTCGTAGTGTGCATAGCGGGTATGAGATGCTATCTCATACACATGCTGCTCTCTCATCCATGACTAGGGATATCTTGAGCACAAAGGAATCCTGATGACACAATTGCTTCTTGAAGCTAACTCATCAGGTTGTCAACAATGAACATGGAACCTACTAGGGTAAAAGAAGCCCGTTTCAGTCAACTTTTCAAGTTATTAGTACAATATCTCAACAAGCACCATATAGTGTGGCTTTCCCATGTATCATACTTCAACTCGATAACAATGTCCACACTCCGCTGAGGTGGCAACTAGACGGTTCAGTAACACGTCTATAAACTCATAAACAGCTGGAATACCTTCCAATGTTGGACTATCTTGCTCCTTCATGGTATAACACTAGAAGGCGTCTCATCCTTGTGCTATTAGCTCGTTGCTCGTACAGTCCTGATGACAAACCCGTCTCTTCAAAGGTCTTAACCTCAAAAGACCTCTATTTAACTCAACTCAGTAAAGACTATAATAGTCTTACTATTAAAAGCTAACACCACATGATATCTATTCATCCAAACCATACACATAATGACTTCCTCATGCAATTACGACATGACAAAGAAGTCTGCAACCATACACGGGTCCCTGAAATAAGGGAACAAACACACATCTCACGGGTATCTCAGACCCAAAAAGGTAATCATGTAAAGGAAAATCCACCTTCTACTATATACCAAAAGTCAACCATTAACGCATGCATCAAAAGACATGAAGTGCATAGCACTCACAACAAGGAAAACTCCCCCAGGTAAACCATTAACGAGAATGGTACCTATAAAAGCTAACACTTGTAGCTCGACTACATATCATCACTCAATGTCAGATCCATGCTCCTCAGGTATCACTGAGGTCATTACTATAGCCTCCACTTCCACTCTTTCTGCACCGAAAAGAGGAAGGTCTTGCTGGGAAGAAACACTACCTTGCTGACAGGAAGGGCCAGATGACCTAACTCACCACAAGTGAAACAAGCTATTAGTGCCAAAGGGCACACAGAACGCAAATGATCTGGATAGACACAATTGTAACATAATCGTCTCATTCTTGCAACCTGTGCAACTGAAGGGTAACTCGATCTTCGTCGTCCACCTTGAATGATCTTATTCCGAGAGGGAACTTGTAAAGGCAATGTCTTGCCCTGTCGACAAAACTTCGCTCTATGCCCTACTTTACCACACGTAAAGCATATGATGGGCGTCTTTGGGCACACAGCTCGCCAGTGTCCCAACTTCCCGCAATTAAAACACTGTAGTTCCGTGCCAGTCGTCTTCATGGCCAAATGACCACTTGGTTGTCCTGGTATCTGACTTGGTTCACCATTCATCATCTTTGCTTCTCCACTAACTGATTCAATCCGTTGCTTCTTCTCTGATCCAGAAGCTTCAGTTGATCTCACAGATGTTGGTAAATCCGGTGTAGGTCTACCTGCTATTACAGCCTCATATACTTGGCACATATATTCTTGAAACTCGGATCTACTCATGGAGACATGATCATTCTCTTCAAACTCGTTCTCTGCCATAGGAGATACAATAGCGGAAACTGGTCCCTGACTTATCACCACTGGAGGAAGAGGGGGTGTACCCCTACCTCATCCCACTACAGATACTGCTCTAGTCTGAGTCATCTGTAGGATATACGCACCTAATCTTATAAGGCTATATATATGCCATAGGTATCGATATGTATATAATACATCCACATAATCCATAGTACACACAGATATATATACATATCTACGCTGCAGAGATCCATGGCAGAGGTGACGACTTCTCGTACATTCTATCCCCAAACCACACTTAAAACCAAAACCTTTGAAAACGTCAGATCCCATGTGGGCTCTGTTTATTTTACCTATCAAACCTCATTGTAGGTAGCAAGTGCCATTGTTGTCAACCTGGGCTTTGATACCAACTCTGTAACACCCCGATTCCGCGGGACTCGGGATGTCACATTGGGCTAGGATCTCACAATGGATCCTGACCCTAGCCTGACAACAAGTTCACTGGACCTTACAACATGACACTGACAAATATAAAACAAATACATAAAACAGTATAAACTGTACAACCCAAAGTAACCAACAACAAAGCCGAGTATATAAAACGACAACCTTACACAGGAGGTACAAAAGAACATCCTCACACAGGAGGGGAACATAACAAACCCAAACCAACCACCTAATGTACGAGAGTCCTCGGCCTGTCGCCCTACCATATCACTCAGCAGCGCCTAACCTGTAAACATCTACAACACGGTATGAAACCGTTAGCTAACCATACATATATAAGGTAATGCATAAGCACAAACACAATCATGGAAGATAAACACATCAACATGCTTTTACACATTTACCCATTTTATCTTCTTTATATAGTAGTCCATCACTCAAATCGTATATATATATACATATATGAAAATATGTGACACGAGGACCGATACATCCCCGCCTCTGAGTGCAATGTCCAGCTGTACGAGTATCGGTCACACAATCCGTGTACCCTATGGGAGTGGATTGCGCCCTTCCTGTAAACCAGTCTGGCCCGACATCGAAGAACCTCCCAGACTCCACGGCGGGATGAAAGGGAAAGGTTATCACATCCACGCAGTGGGGCAGTCAATAGAACATAGGTCGAAAAAAACGACAACTCATGCTATCATAGCAAACATATAAAGCACACATCACTCATGCAAACACCTAATATAGGGATGGTAGCTAAGTAAGTCCTACGGACTTACCTCAACCTCGTACAATCACAACCACGATCAACCTCCAATCCTGAAGGGACACTACCTAATAACAAGGCATAAAGAGATATCAACCTCTATTCATCAAAGGGGTCACACCTAGACCCAAAGGGATCCATAAGGATCATACTCAATCTATAATCCTCACAACCAACTAAACCTCAATATCTCAAGGTAGTATCTAATCAACATTCCTCAATCTCAATTCTAATCCTAATTTAATTAATTAACCTTTAATTAATTAATTAGATTTCGCTAGAATAACGTTTTGCCCGCATTCAATTTCTAAACCCCCTGCCATCAGATTTCATCAAACAAACAACCCATAATCACCAGAATAATATAACGACCATAATGGAATTTCTAATTGTCCTATCGGACAAGCCTAAAGTCAATTTAGGCCAAATCGCAGTACGAAAAGCGAATAAATTCATAACTTATTCGTTACTAACCCGATTGACGATCTGAAAGAAGATTCGGAATCACAACGACGCAGGCTACGCATGGACAACATCAAATTCATCGGAATCTGAGCGACGGAACCGTCCTGGTGACATATATGCTCGACCAGCCCTCCATATACTCGGAAATGCAGTAACTCGGTACCGTTATGAAGAGAATGAAGAGAGAAATCCAGAAACTCTAACGGAATTGAAATCGGATTAGAAATGGAGAGTAGATCTGAGTTTGAAGGTTGAGAGAAATCAGAGATTTTACGAAGAAACGTGAAAGGAAATGAATTAATAAAGGATTTTCCGCTATTTATAGTGAAGACGATAATTATCCTTTAGTAAAGTCGATAATTATCCTTTAACCGATCCAAAGGCGGGTCGAACCTCTTTCTCCAAACTTCTCGAGATTGGAACATTAAATCTGGAATATTGTAGGGATAATTATTCCACAACTGCCTCGGAAAACGTGTATTCCTAATCCGTCTTTCTTAGTCGTTAAGAAACGAAATAGCGACTCTTTTGGCCGTTTTGTCTCTCCATGTTTTTTCATATCTAAGATAAATCCAATGTCCTGATCATTTCTCTCAACTGCATTTTTATTAATTGGAGCTCCCAAATGCTCCAAATAACACCGGAGGGTAAAAATAATTACCCGGGGAAAAAGTAAAAATTTCTCCAAACGTCCAAAATTACGCCAGGAACATAACGGTGGGACTCTTACTCATCACTTGCGAAGTCTTCGCGAGTTATATGTCAATTACTATCAACGATTCAGTTAATCAATAGTAATTAGAATTCGGAAATCCTAGCTATTACATGTCGTGTGCTCCATATTGAGGATATTTTTTATTTCTGCGATGTAACTCATGGTCGCATTTTTAGTAGTTTGGAAGGCAGATTTGAGGTAGTTTATCTTTTGTCCAGATATGGTGCATTAAGTTTCAAGAATTTCTTTTGTTCTGATGCAGGAGTTCGAGTTTGCTTTAGTAAAAATAATCATATCATCTGCAAAGATAGGAAAGGGATTGGCGTTGCGTTCCTACAAACAGAGAACCCAATATGGTTGTCATAATTATTGCAATCATATTGGATCATTTGTGTAAGGATTTCAGGTCCTAATATGAAAATGTAGGGTGATAAGGGATCTCCTTGTCTGACTCCTTTTCCAGGAAAGAATTGGTCAGTTGGTCCGTTGTTAATAAGGACCGAGAAAGAAACTGTGGAGATGCATTCCTCAATCTATCCCACAAACTTTTTATCGAATCCAAACTTTTGGAGAATGCGAATGATAAACTTCCAACTAACTTGGTCCTATGCCTTTTTCATATCAAGTTTAATGGCCGTCCAACATTCCTTGCCCTTTCTACTACGAAAAGAATGAAAAATTTCGTGTGCAATAAGAATGTTATAATGTATTGACCTTTTAGTAACGAAAGCACCTTGTAAAGGGTGAATGAGTTTTGGCATGATGGGTTCCATTCTATTCGTAATGATTTTAGCAATTATTTTGTAAATTGTTGAGCATAGGCTAATAGGTCTAAATTGGTTAATGGTAGTAGGATTGTCTACTTTTGAAATTAATGTTATGAAAGTGTGATTTATTTGTTTGAGTAGTTTCCCACTTCTGAAAAATTTCTTTATTGCTTTTGAAACGTCACTTCCCACAATGTGCCAGTATTTTTGGTAAAAACCGGCGGGCATGAGGATTTATCACATCCGATATCAAATAAAGCTTTTCTGATTTCCTCATTTGTTGGTGGTTTTGTTAGTCTTTCATTATCTTCGTTACTGACTTTGTTCTTAATGGGTTGAAGCTTTTCTTTCAAAAAGTTTTTATCTAGTGGGGAGCTAGTATATTTGTGCAAAAAATCTTTTTACTTCCCTTCGGATTTCATTTTCAGTTGAAATAATAGCCCCATTTGAGTCTTTTAACTCCTTTATATGTTTCCTATTTTTTCTACCGGTAGTACTCCGGTGAAAATATTTGGAGTTTGTGTCCATTCTTAGGGTTTTATTCATAATTTTTTGTCTCCAGTATCTTTGGTGAAAGTTGATAAGACGATTTTATTTCACCTCCTTCACCCGTCCTCATTTTTCATCTTTAATTTCATCTTCAACTTATCAACAGAAATTTCCGACCAACCACATGGACCTTGAACCTTGAAATATTTCAATCAACAACTTCAACCTCTTCAGTCGGGTTACTGAATGGGCCCATGATTTGATTTACTGAATTAAATTTTACACGTTCCGTTTAGATTTGATTAATCCGAAAATCTTAACAATAGTTTTTTTTGTTTAAATTATAAAAGATATTGAGTTTTCTTAAAAAAATCTAAGCTCAAATCTCAGTCATTTATTGAGTGGTGTTATTCGGTCAATCGAAAAATAATAAGTGATCAATGTAACCAAAATGAGAATGTGCGGTACATTGATATAACGAGGATGAGGCGCATGTGTACTAAGAACGCGCCCCGCGGGTGCACTGCGAGTGTGCCCGAGACCCTACTTCAACCTCCGTAAGTCTATTGCACCACACCTTTGTTTTGTAAATGAAGAAGTTTTGTGACAGCGAGGAGAAAACGAGGAAAAACCGAGTGGACAGAAATAAATTGAGTCCAAAATCAAATACATGAAATGGATCAAGACTCAAATGTTGTAGATCCACAACAATCGAATGCAAACGATTGAGAAAAACATCAACTATCTTCGATTGAGGTGCGTTTTTAATGTTTGCTTTTTTAAAGATTTATACGGGTTTTGAATTGGAATTTGTTAGATTTAGGTGTAGATTGAATGATTTAGTTAGTTTATAGGAAGAAGTTGATTTGGATATTTGCGAGATTTAGCATGTTTTATCGATTTTTTGAGCTTTTGAGGCCAACAATGGCGTTGCGTTGAGTTGTAGAAGTCTAGAAGACGTCATGTGGATCAATACTAGGAGGTCCAAACATTTTTTTTTTTCATTTATTGGTAGTATTAGTTCATTTCGAAATGGAGCTCTCACAATTAACGCCATAAAAAAAAACTTTGTTTTTAAATTCCTTAATTATTTTTGTAACGATTTTTAAAGTTTTATAAGATTTTGTAGTATCTTATTTTACGACATATGAAAATTACTTATTGTAGTATCTTTTTTTTTAATCCGTTAATTATTTTTTTGAACGAGTTTCTTTAACTTATTGTTATCCTACATGATTATCAAGTAAAACTGAAAGTTTTACAACTTGTATAAATAGAGGATTTGAAAATTAAACAATCCTACATTTCTTGGCCTTTCGGCTAAGTTCAAGTATAATTATTGTTTATATCAGATTAATATATGTTATGTGGGTCGATGACCTAACGTGGTGGGTCATTGACCTAGTTTATGTGAGTCATTGACCAAACATATGTGAGTCGTTGAATTTGTTATTTAATTTACAAAGTCTAATCCGTATACTTTTGACATAATATATTTCTTCTTTTCTTCTTATAATTATTTAAAATCATTTGTTATTCACATTTTTTTTTAATTTTGTAATATCCGGAATTTTTATTCCGTTTATTCTGTAATAAACCCGATCTCGATCAGTTGATCTATATCCGTTTACTTAGTTAGACACATTATTATAAAATTTATCATTTTATGTAGATTTCCTTCACATAAAATGATGGAATCCTTTAAAAGTTTATCATTTTATGTAGCTTCCCCTTCACATAAAATGATAGGATCTTTATAAAATTTATCATTTTAGGTAGCTTACCTTCACATAAAATAATAAGTTTAGCTCTAATTTAGAATATGACAATGTCCAGACAAGTCTGTGACGAAGCTGTGACAAGGCCAGACAAGGCCGTGACGAAGCTGTGACAAG
The DNA here is from genome assembly GCA_033239125.1 of Fagopyrum homotropicum. Lineage (NCBI taxonomy): Eukaryota > Viridiplantae > Streptophyta > Magnoliopsida > Caryophyllales > Polygonaceae > Fagopyrum > Fagopyrum homotropicum. The sequence goes on along the minus strand of BSWB01000007.1, from coordinate 32,317,903 downwards.
GCCAGACAAGGCTGTGACGAGTCTGTGACAAGCCCAGACAAGGCTGTGACGAGTCTGTGACAAGCCCAGACAGGCTGTTGACAGCCCAGCGCCAGCAGCACGTTCAGCCCAATCTGCAGCCAGAAGCGTCTTACCTTGCCAGCCCAGAAGACCTGCTGTCCGCCTGCTCAGCTTGCCAGCAGCCCAGTCCAGCGCCAGCTGCTTCTTCCAGCCCAGCAGCAGCACTCCAGCCCAACGTCCAATTCAGTCAAGAGAGGGCTGCTGTTCCGCCTTCTCCAACTCAGCAGCCAGCCGTTTAGGAAAATCTCAGCAGCCGTTACACGAGTTTAATGCACACACAATCTGCACTTTCCTTCCTCAATTATTCTTTCCATTCAGCCGGATTCATCACCACATACACGCTGAACCAATCCCCTTCCTTCTCAGCGCAGCCTTCTCTTCTGTCTACGGTTGCCAACATCAAACACGTTCCTTCGCTTCTGCACACGCACCCAGCAGCGTCAAGAGCCATTGGAATCTGCAACGAGTCCTTACCGACCTTCTGCACGTAGCCAGCCGCGTCAAGAGGTTAGTGCAGCAATCTGATTCTTCCATCTTCACCTTATTCTCTCTACCGACTCCTCTCCTGCTTGTCTCATTTTCGTTCCATCTATCCTTAGGATTAGGAAGCACATACGAGCCTTCTTCGAAAACGAGAGTAGACGTCTCAGGACCGTCAAACTGAAGAAGGTAAATTCCCTCTCTCCCACAGCTTGATCCCATGTATTCTAGGTATAAAGAATTAAATTGGTACAAAGAGCTGCATAGTATTCCGATTAGTCTAAAGAGAAGGTTATTATATAATCTTTTGTGTGTATATTATTTTCGTAATGATAGATTGAGGAGCTGCTGTAATTCGACCTTGAGTATAGTTAAAATAGTGATAAGTAGCTGCTGAAAGTTATACATAAAATGGTAGACATAGGGGCTGCTGTAAATTCATTTATTCCTTCAGCTTTGGACTCATAAACAGCCTATCTTGTCGATCAATTATTAAACGTTTGGATAAAGATCCACCGTTGAATTTTGGATATGTTGTAGATGGATATATGTAGTTTAACATATTAAAATTTGGGAAGGAATGAACGGTCGGATTGAAAGTTATGAGCTCCCGAAGTTAGGTAGTTGAGCAGTTTTGGTAAACTTAAGTTTTTGGCTAAGTATAGGAAATTAGAGTGAAGGAACCGACTTTGTGAATTATTATAAAAATATTGGCTGAACAGTTTGGAGAAATTCTTTCTCCTAAGGTTAGATAGAACCTCATAGATGATCTAGAGATTTAATTCGGATTTTTTATAAGCTGTTAAGAATTTTATATTTAGAGCCGAAGTTAAACCTTTACGATTCTTCCGGAAAATAGAAACATAGGAAAAATGTCAGTTTGGAACCAAATAAAATTTTAGGAATTAGAATATAAATTTAGAACCTCAAATAGGAGTTTAGACATGAATTTTAAGGTTTTCGAGAAAATCGGAACCAAGGGTAAAATGGTCATTTTACCCTAAAACTAATACTGTAACTAGTACGTCTTAATACCTTATTTGATCTTAGAAGTTTTAGACTTCTATCTACGTGAGAGTGTGCTAATACACTTATCGCCTTTGACAGGCAGCTGAGTGGTTACAGTTTACAGAGCGAGTGGTTTATAAAGAGTCGAGCGTTATAACAGGTAAGTCCTTTGGGCTTACTTAGCTGACTTCTAAATATGAGTATAAATGATGATGGTGGTGTGTGATTGAAATGTTAGAGAGATAGGTTGTGATATATAATTACCGACCTATATTTTGGCCTAAGAGTAACGGGCGGTGGCATGCTGCTCAGTAGCTCGCGGGGCGCTGGGGGTTTTTTTCGGGACTAGTCTATACATGGTTTGTAGTGATGCTACCAATGGAAGTCAGCTAGACCTACACCAGTTGGATAAGGAACGGAGGCGAGAACTAATAATAATTCTCGTGCCACAACTTAAATTGAATAATGTGAATCACTTAAATAATAGATAATAATTGGTTGAGTGCCAGCATGATGTTTGTTTATTTTTGTTTCTGCTTGTGTTTGTGCTGTTATCATTTTGCTTATATTTGGATAGTTAGCTAACTGTTGATATGTTGTTTAGACTTGACACAGGTTAGAGCAGATGCCGAGTGATCCAGATGGTAGTGGTCAGCCGGGGTGTCGTACTTTAGGACGTTTTACAGTTTCTGCATTTGTGGGTTTTACAGTTGAACATTTTTCCTTTCGTACTTTGTTATATTCCGTTTTCCGGCTGTAGTCGATCTGGTCACATTCATGCATTATTAAGAACTATTTTATGATTTCTGATTTTTCCTTATTTGTGCCTTGTTGTAAGATCTCGTTAAGTTGTTGTCAAACTAAGGTCGGGACCCACTGTGCTGTCCTAACCAGTAACTCCCTAAGTTGTAAAATTTGGGGTGTTACAACATGGTATCAGAGCTCTAGGTTGGCAAAAATGGCACTTGAATCTTCTAAAAAGGTCATATAAGTAAATAAACAGAACCCGAAAAGGGTCTGAGTTTTCCAAAGAAAATTTTTGGTTTTAAAATGCATACAGAGTCGGGTCGGGATAGAAAGTACGGATGACCACCACTACCTCTGCGGATCTCGGTATTCTTAGAATAATTATAGACTTGTACTATTATGATAGATTAGCTAGTTTATAACTGTAGTTATTACTATTCGTGCAGATGGCACGTACTAGGGCTACACAAGTGACTGGCCGAGGTAGGGGTCGTCCCCCCCTTCCCCCAGTCAGACAGGATCGAGCTGATAGCACCCTTACTGTTAGAGGGCGTGGTCGTGGGGGTAGACCTCCACTAGGGAGAGGTCGAGGACAAGTTCCTCGAGATGACCCACCTGCAGCAAGCATACCAGAGGTTGCTGTAGAAGAAGTAGCTGAGAGTGTAGGCCCCGAGGTCAGGCCTGAGACCGCCGCTAGGTCTGGAGCGCAAGGAGCACGTTCTACTGAGTCAGGACGTGTTTCTATTGGAGCATCTGAGTATCGGGAGTTCAGAGCCTATGTTGAGCGCAGGGAGGAAGCTGCCAGAGTTGAGAGGCTTACTCAGGTACCACCGGTGGTACCGGCTAGGTCAGCTCAGGTGACACAGGGAGTGTCTCAGGTGCCGGTTGTATCTGAGAGAAGGGCTGATGCTGATAGAGCACCTACTGGGTCCAGAGCACCGAGACCGGATGAGTGGTTGAAGGCTTTCAACTCTCAGAAGGTCGCCTCATTCAGCGGAGAGATAGGGCTAGAGGTGGAGCACTGGATAGGGAAGATTGAGACTGCTTTGGAGGCAATACGTTGCCCCGTGGATCGACAGGTAGATTTGATACAGACCTGCTTCACAGATGATGCTCATTCATGGTGGCGTACCATTCGTGGCCGAGTCACCAGCTGGGAGTAGATGAGGAACATTGTTAGAGACAGGTACTGCCCAGTTTCGCTGAGGAGGGAGAGATTCTAGGATTTCATTGAGGCGGGATTTGAGGATATCCCGATTGCTGCAGCCATAAAGAAGTTTCAGAAAGAGTTGACTTTGCTTGGACCATCTGCACCTCCAGAAGAGCAGCATGTTTATCTTTTCTCCAGGAGGTTGAGAGAGAGTACCCGATCCTACCTGGCTGGATTCCGCTGTGAGACCTTGTCTGATTATCAGGATAGGGCCTCTGCTTATGAGAGAGATAGGCCAGCTTCTAGGAAAGCAGCTCAGTCTAGTGGGCCAGATAAGCGGCAGAGGACAGGACATGCTGGTAGCAGTGCAGCAGTAGCAGGTTATGGTCGAGGACAGACTCAGGGGAGGTCCAGCTACCACTCTACAGTTCGGACTCCCGGTGGAGATCGACAGTGCTTTAATTGTGGTGGCCGTGATCACATTAAGACGGACTGCCCGAAACCACCGGTCACTTGCTTCACTTGTGGGAAGCCGGGACACAGGGCTACTTTCTGCCGTCAGGGCAAGGCTTCTTCTCAGCAGGGATCTTCTCCTGCAGGTGCTGAGAAGAGTGTACAGAGACCCCCTCAGTACCGAGCTCCGAGTCAGCAGCAGCAGCAGTACCGGGCTCCAGGACATCCTGCTTCATACAGTACTGCACAGGGATCAGGTCGTGGCAGAGGACGTGGTAGTACCACTGACACCAGAGGAGGACCATCGAGAGTGTTCGAGCTGAGGAACACTGAGCAGCCTGCAGCACCGGCGACCACAGGTACTATTTGGATCCATGACTTACCTGTGCGCGTTTTATTTGATACGGGTGCCACGCACTCCTTTATATCAGATGCATGTGTAGATAGGTTGTCCTTAGCTACAGTAGAGGGTGTACCTTTTGTGGTTGGGTTACCAGATGGGGGTAAGGTTAGAGGATCTCGAGAGATTTATGACTGCCCTATTCACCTGGGAGGCCGGATCTGGTTAGTAAATTTTCTAGTCATGCCCTTAGCACATGAGGACGTGATATTAGGGATAGATTGGATGACTAGACATGGAGCCATCTTGGATATTGGTAGGAGGACTGTGACTGTCGCCACTGAGGAAGGTCACAGAGTTATATTCCGAGGTTGGGACCTCGGAAAGTCCGGCACCGTTATCAGTGCAGTGAGAGCAGCCAGACTGATAGCACAGGGTTGCGAGGCCTTCTGGTGTTATGCCATGAAGGAGCGTAAGAGCCTGACAGTAGAGGAGATACCAGTTGACTGCGAGTTTGTAGAGGTATTCAGCGACGACTTACCAGGGCTACCTCCACAGAGGAGTGTGGACTTTAGCATCGAGTTAGAGCCGGGCACGAGACCGATCTCGAAGGCCCCGTACCGCATGGCCCCGATAGAGCTGCTTGAGCTGAAGAAGCAGTTAGAGGAGTTAGCAGAGAAGGGCTTCATACGCCCTAGTGTTTCTCCCTGGGGCGCACCAGTATTGTTTGTGAGGAAGAAGGATGGATCGATGAGACTGTGTATCGACTACAGGGAGTTGAACAAGGTCACCATCAAGAATAAGTATCCACTACCTCGCATAGATGATCTGCTGGACCAGCTACATGGGGCGTCAGTGTTCTCGAGGATAGATTTGAGATCGGGTTATCACCAGCTGAGGGTGAGAGATCAGGACATACCTAAGACGGCATTCCGGACTAGGTATGGTCACTATGAGTTTGTAGTGATGCCATTCGGGCTCACTAATGCGCCAGCAGTATTTATGGAGTTGATGAATGGGATTTTCATCGACTTCCTAGACCAGTTTGTAGTGGTCTTTATTGACGACATTCTAGTTTACTCTAGAAGTCGAGAGGAGCATGCCGGACACTTGAGGACAGTGTTGCAGATTCTATAGGATAGTCAGCTATATGCTAAACTATCCAAGTGTGAGTTCTGGATGTCAGAGGTGGCGTTCCTAGGCCATGTAGTGACTGCTGAGGGGATTAAGGTCGACCCGGCGAAGATTGAGTCAGTGTCTTCTTGGCAACCTCCGAAGAATGTGAAGGAGGTTCGCAGCTTCCTTGGATTGGCAGGGTATTACCGTCGGTTTGTGGAAGGGTTTTCTCTGATCGCCCGACCCCTTACTTCTCTCTTAAGGAAGACTACTCGGTTCGTCTGGTCTGAGCTGTGTCAGCAAAGTTTTGAGGAGCTGAAGAGGAGATTGACGTCTGCTCCGATCTTAGCACAACCTGAGGGTACAGAGGACTTTGTGGTGTACAGTGACGCATCCAAGCTGGGCTTGGGGTGTGTTTTGATGCAGAGGGGTAGGGTCATAGCGTATGCGTCTCGACAGCTGAAGACGTATGAAGAGAACTACCCCACTCACGACCTAGAGTTAGCTGCTGTAGTACATGCTCTTAAGATCTGGCGGCATTATCTCTATGGAGCGACCTGTCAGATCTTCACAGACCATAAGAGTCTGAAATACATATTCACTCAGCGGGAGTTGAATAACCGCCAGAGGCGGTGGCTAGAGTTGATCAAGGATTTTGACCTTGAGATTCTTTACCACCCCGGAAAGGCGAATGTAGTTGCTGACGCTTTGAGTCGGAAGACGCCTCAGGAGAAGGCGATAGCTCGGTTGACAGTACAGCCACAGTTACAGAGAGACTTAGCTTGGTTGGAGGTAGAGATCCAGTTCCCCGATACAGCTCATCAGTTAGCCACCTTAGAGTTACTTCCTGACCTGTTGGGTGAGATCCGATAGAAGCAGGAGACCTGTCCGACTTTGACCGGGATCCGAGACCGGATGTCACGAGATGAGGCACCTCAGTTCACTATCGAGTGATGAGACGACAAGACCGTGTCTGTGTGCCATCAGACAGTGAGCTGAGACAGAGGATACTAGGTGAGGCTCATGCTACCCCTTACTCCGTACATCCCGGAGCGAGTAAGATGTATAAGGACGTAAGACGTTCCTTCTGGTGGGGTGGTTTGAAGCCCGATGTGGCCCGATATATAGCCTAGTGTGCGACCTGTCAGCAGGTCAAGATTGAGCATCGTAGATCCGGAGGAGAGCTACACCCACTTCCAGTACCACATTGGAAGTGGGAAGATATATCTATGGATTTGGTTACTGGATTGAGGCCCAGCAGAGGTTTTGATACCATTTGGGTGGTGGTAGACCGGCTGACGAAGACCGCACGTTTCATTCCGATCAAGGAAACGTGGCCGGTAAGCCGTCTAGCAGAGGAGTTCACCAGACACATTGTGAGACTCCATGGAGTACCGAGGACTATCGTCTCCGACAGGGATGGACGTTTTACCTCAAGATTTTGGCAGCAGGTACATACTGCTCTGGGGACGAGCCTCCACTTCACCACTGCCTACCACCCACAGACGAACGGTCAGTCAGAGAGGACCATCCAGACCCTAGAGGACATGTTGAGGGCATGTGTGCTAGATTGGGGACAGGTATGGCCGGATCACCTCCCACTAGTAGAGTTTTCATATAATAACAGTTGGCACGCGTCTATTGGGATGGCACCTTATGAGGCTTTGTACGGGCGGAGATGTCGTACACCGCTATGTTGGGATGAGCCTAGCAAGGCTGATGGAGTAGTACCAGATCAGATACAGGACGACATCGCCCGGATTGCCTTAGTCCGGGAGAGGATGTTAGCAGCTCAGAGTCGTCAGAAGTCCTACGCCGACAGAAGGCGTCGACCCTTGGAATTCAGAGTAGATGCACAGGTGTGGTTGAGAGTGTCACCTACGAGAGGAGTGAGACGTTTTGGCATTAAGGGGAAGCTGAGTCCCCGATACGTCGGCCCATTTGAGATCGTAGAGAGAGTCGGAGAGGTTGTCTACCGACTAGCACTGCCACCGAGATTAGAGGGAGTACACCCAGTTTTTCACGTATCTCAGCTGCGAGAGTACATACCGGATCCTAGACACATCATCAGTCATGAGGATCTGATAGTTGAGCCAGACCACACTTTTGTGGAGTATCCAGTAGCCGTCCTAGAGCGTAGCGTTAGGCACCTACGTTCTAAGGAGATACCGATGCTGAGGATTCAGTGGTCTAGACGAGGAGTTGATGAGGCTACCTGGGAGACAGAGGAGAGTATTAGACGTAACTACCCTGAGTTCTTTGCGGAGTTAGCCGCTACCTCAGTACCGACGGGTTAGTACTAAGACGATACCTTATATGACTTCTGTGATTTTACGTTTAAATGATTGTGTATGTTTATGTGCTCGATGACGTGAGTAGTTGCTTGCTAGAAAATAATTCTTGAAGGGAAATGTATGGGGTAGGTACCGTATCCTAAGTTTCGGGATGAAACTTATCTTAAGGGGGTACTGATGTAATATCCGGAATTTTTATTCCGTTTATTCTGTAATAAACCCGATCTCGATCAGTTGATCTATATCCGTTTACTTAGTTAGACACATTATTATAAAATTTATCATTTTATGTAGATTTCCTTCACATAAAATGATGGAATCCTTTAAAAGTTTATCATTTTATGTAGCTTCCCCTTCACATAAAATGATAGGATCTTTATAAAATTTATCATTTTAGGTAGCTTACCTTCACATAAAATAATAAGTTTAGCTCTAATTTAGAATATGACAAGGTCCAGACAAGTCTGTGACGAAGCTGTGACAAGGCCAGACAAGGCCGTGACGAAGCTGTGACAAGGCCAGACAAGGCTGTGACGAGTCTGTGACAAGCCCAGACAAGGTTGTGACGAGTCTGTGACAAGCCCAGACAGGCTGTTGACAGCCCAGCGCCAGCAGCACGTTCAGCCCAATCTGCAGCCAGAAGCGTCTTACCTTGCCAGCCCAGAAGACCTGCTGTCCGCCTGCTCAGCTTGCCAGCAGCCCAGTCCAGCGCCAGCTGCTTCTTCCAGCCCAGCAGCAGCATTCCAGCCCAGCGTCCAATTCAGTCAAGAGAGGGCTGCTGTTCCGCCTTCTCCAACTCAGCAGCCAGCCGTTTAGGAAAATCTCAGCAGCCGTTACACGAGTTTAATGCACACACAATCTGCACTTTCCTTCCTCAATTATTCTTTCCATTCAGCCGGATTCATCACCACATACACGCTGAACCAATCCCCTTCCTTCTCAGCGCAGCCTTCTCTTCTGTCTACGGTTGCCAACAACAAACACGTTCCTTCGCTTCTGCACACGCACCCAGCAGCGTCAAGAGCCATTGGAATTTGCAACGAGTCCTTACCGACCTTCTGCACGTAGCCAGCCGCGTCAAGAGGTTAGTGCAACAATCTGATTCTTCCATCTTCACCTTATTCTCTCTACCGACTCCTCTCCTGCTTGTCTCATTTTCGTTCCATCTATCCTTAGGATTAGGAAGCACATACGAGCCTTCTTCGAAAACGAGAGTAGACGTCTCAGGACCGTCAAACTGAAGAAGGTAAATTCCCTCTCTCCCACAGCTTGATCCCATGTATTCTAGGTATAAAGAATTAAATTGGTACAAAGAGCTGCATAGTATTCCGATTAGTCTAAAGAGAAGGTTATTATATAATCTTTTGTGTGTATATTATTTTCGTAATGATAGATTGAGGAGCTGCTGTAATTCGACCTTGAGTATAGTTAAAATAGTGATAAGTAGCTGCTGAAAGTTATACATAAAATGGTAGACATAGGGGCTGCTGTAAATTCATTTATTCCTTCAGCTTTGGACTCATAAACAGCCTATCTTGTCGATCAATTATTAAACGTTTGGATAAAGATCCACCGTTGAATTTTGGATATGTTGTAGATGGATATATGTAGTTTAACATATTAAAATTTGGGAAGGAATGAACGGTCGGATTGAAAGTTATGAGCTCCCGAAGTTAGGTAGTTGAGCAGTTTTGGTAAACTTAAGTTTTTGGCTAAGTATAGGAAATTAGAGTGAAGGAACCGACTTTGTGAATTATTATAAAAATATTGGCTGAACAGTTTGGAGAAATTCTTTCTCCTAAGGTTAGATAGAACCTCATAGATGATCTAGAGATTTAATTCGGATTTTTTATAAGCTGTTAAGAATTTTATATTTAGAGCCGAAGTTAAACCTTTACGATTCTTCCGGAAAATAGAAACATAGGAAAAATGTCAGTTTGGAACCAAATAAAATTTTAGGAATTAGAATATAAATTTAGAACCTCAAATAGGAGTTTAGACATGAATTTTAAGGTTTTTGAGAAAATCGGAACCAAGGGTAAAATGGTCATTTTACCCTAAAACTAATACTGTAACTAGTACGTCTTAATACCTTATTTGATCTTAGAAGTTTTATACTTCTATCTACGTGAGAGTGTGCTAATACACTTATCGCCTTTGACAGGCAACTGAGTGGTTACAGTTTACAGAGCGAGTGGTTTATAAAGAGTCGAGCGTTATAACAGGTAAGTCCTTTGGGCTTACTTAGCTGACTTCTAAATATGAGTATAAATGATGATGGTGGTGTGTGATTGAAATGTTAGAGAGATAGGTTGTGATATATAATTACCGACCTATATTTTGGCCTAAGAGTAACGGGCGGTGGCATGCTGCTCAGTAGCTCGCGGGGCGCTGGGGGTTTCTTTCGGGACTAGTCTATACATGGTTTGTAGTGATGCTACCAATGGAAGTCAGCTAGACCTACACCAGTTGGATAAGGAACGGAGGCGAGAACTAATAATAATTCTCGTGCCACAACTTAAATTGAATAATGTGAATCACTTAAATAATAGATAATAATTGGTTGAGTGCCAGCATGATGTTTGTTTATTTTTGTTTCTGCTTGTGTTTGTGTTGTTATCATTTTGCTTATATTTGGATAGTTAGCTAACTGTTGATATGTTGTTTAGACTTGACACAGGTTAGAGCAGATGCCGAGTGATCCAGATGGTAGTGGTCAGCCGGGATGTCGTACTTTAGGACGTTTTACAGTTTCTGCATTTGTGGGTTTTACAGTTGAACATTTTTCCTTTCGTACTTTGTTATATTCCGTTTTCCGGCTGTAGTCGATCTGGTCACATTCATGCATTATTAAGAACTATTTTATGATTTCTGATTTTTCCTTATCTGTGCCTTGTTGTAAGATCTCGTTAAGTTGTTGTCAAACTAAGGTCGGGACCCACTGTGCGGTCCTAACCAGTAACTCCCTAAGTTGTAAAATTTGGGGTGTTACAAATTCGGCCATATTTTCATGTATTTTGCCATCCTACATCGGTTATTAAATAGGACTGACAATTTGAGAATTTGTATAAATAAAGAGTTTCCTTAATTTTTTACTATCCCACATCAGTTATCAAGTAAGGTAAATTATACATTTCTTGGCCTTTAGCTAAGTTCAACTATTATTATTACTCATATCAAATTAATTTTTTTATGTGGGTCGTTGATCTAACGTACGTGTCATTGTTTATATAATCTTTAAAAAGTGTTGACCTACATATACGTATTTGACTTTGTTATTTAATTTAACAAAGTCAAATACGTATATTTTTGGCACAATATTTTCCTTTATTTTCTTCTCATAATATTATTTAAAAAATCATTTGTTATCCACAACTTTTTTTTTTAATTCGGTCATATTTTTCACGTGTTTTAATACGTACCCCACATCGGTTATCAAATAAAGCTAACAAGTTGAGAATTTATATAAATAAGGTGTTTACTTAATTTTCTGAAATCCCACATTGGTTATCAAGTAAGTACGATAGTTTGACAACTTATATAAATTAAGGGTTTGAAGATTACAAAATCATACATTTTAGGCCTCTTGGATAAGTTAAAGTATAATTATTGAATTATTAGGTTTGTTGACATATAGTTATGTGGATCGTTGATCTAAAATTATGTGGGTCGTTAACCTAACTATGTAGGTTCTTCACCTACTTTTATGTGAGTCGTTGTCTATAAAATTTTAAAACATTGTTGATCTAGAGATACGTATTGACTTTGTTATTTAGTTTAACAATGTCAAATACATATATTTGTATTTAATATTTTTCATTTTTTTGTTCTCATGATTATTTTTAAAATCAATTGTCATCCACGAATTTTTTAATTCGGCTATATTTTCATTTATTTTGATATCCCATGACGGTTATAAGTACGTCTGGTAGTTTGATATTTTGTACTTAATAGAAGGTTTGAAGAATAAACAAATTGTACATATCATGATTTTTTTTTGGCTAAGTTCAAATATAATTATTATTCATATCGGGTTAATATTTGTTTTGTGGGCCGTTAACCTAATATATGTGGGTCATGTAACACCCCAAGTTCTGGGAACTCCAAGCGCTACGGGCTAGGACCGCACAATGGGTCCCGACCCTCAGAGTAGCAACATCAAACGGATCTTACAACAAGGCACAACGAATGAAAAAAAAACTCAATATAAAACCCAAGGTTTAAACAAAACAAAGCGGAAAAGACTCGCAGCCGAGTTCAAAACAAAAGGAAAACAACAAAAGAAATATAAACCCGATTCCGTCCTATAATGTACGGGAACCCCGACTGACCACACCATCCAGATCACACAGCAGCATCCTGAACCTGTGGAACAACTACAACGACGGTATAAACCGTTAGCTAACATTCTAGGTATAAGCAAGAGTGTAAAGGCACAAACACACATAAGGTAAAGAAAACACATAGCATGCTTATACATCAACCAGTTATTATCTTTCATCAAAGTTATCCATTACTAATTCAACTTCTTTTGTCACACGAGAATCTCCCGAAACTCGCCTCCGCTTCCGTCTACCAATAGGAATAGATCAGTACTATCCGTTACCTACGGGTCTGGGTTGTAAGAGCACATTCTAGTCTCCTGTAGAACTAGACAAGTGGTCACCGCCCGGTTATAATACACTTGGGCCAGTTAAGGTTATCACAGGGCGAATCCTATTTTCAATGATCTGTTATAAACATGATAGCAACACAAACAAGCCAAAACAATCCAACTAATACGCGGAATGAAGCTAAGTAAGTCCAAGGGACTTACCTCACACGAAGGTAACACAAGATATCAGCGAACAACTCAAAAACACACAAGGAAGCTCAATTTCCCTCAGGAAAGGAGCAAGGAAAGCCTGTACGAACAAGCAACACGAATTAGGAACGGAACGGTTGCTAGAAGTCTATGACTTCTAGTCTCAACGATCTCTAAGAGATCAACACATGCTAAGGGCTCAACCTTAGTCTTACAACAACTCAGGGGAACAAGGAACAACCATAAGGAACCAAGGAAGGAACGAGGAAAGGAAGGAAGGAAGCAAATCACCAAAGACGGGAGCTACTGCAGGGAAACCGCAGGGGCGGTTAGACAGAGGCGCAGGGGCGGCTGAACAAAGGCGCAGGGGCGGCGGCGTGACAGAAAGTGTTGTCGGCTTTCTTCTTCGACAGAACTCACAGCAGGGGCAACCAAAGCTCGAACCTTTGGTTCCAACACGTCGAGGCTCCACTCCAGAGAGCCTGAGAACAACGAAGGGTCAACAACGGAACACTCCACAAGGATCAAGGCTCATGCTTGATCCTTGGAGAAGAAGGAAAGAGAAGAACAAAAGGAAAAACCAAAACATAAGGGAAGGCATGCAGCGCTAAAGGAACGTGATGAAGAATCATAAAAGATGCACTTACACGTTCAACGAAGTCGCGGGAAGCAAAGGACGGTTGTAGCTCTCTAGGGTTGAAGATGATAGCAAGGAACGGGAAAAAGGGGAGAAAGAAGAGAATATATAGGGACGGCTGGAAAGAAAAGAAGGAAGGGCATCTAGGGTTTAGAAAGAAGATAAGGAAACCGGCCCATAAGATAAAATATCGGATATTCTATCTATGGAAGGAAGATAAAAGAACGAAATAAAAGATCGACATGATCTGTCGTAAATCCGCAGGGGCAGATCTCACAGCCGCAGGGCGGCTGGCCGCGGGGCCGGCCCTCATCACCGCAGGGGCGGTGAAGACAAAACCTAGGATCTTACAGGTCATTGACCTACTATTATGTGGGTCATTGTCTTACAATTTTTATATCTCCTTATTTTTGTCGAAAGATGGGGCATCTACACGGACGAATATCCCGTATCACCTACTATTATGTGGGTCATTGTCTATATAATTTTAAAAAATTATTGACCTACGAATACATATTTGAATTTGTTATTTAATTTAACAACGTCAAATACGTCTATTTTGGTATAATATTTTTTTCTCCTCATATTATTTATAAATCATTGTTATTCATGATATTTTTTTTAATTCGGCCATGTTTTCATGTATTTTGTTATCTCATATCGGTTATCAAGTAAGTCTGACAATTTGAGATTTGTATAAATAAAGAGTTTCCTTAGTTTTTTTGTTATACCACATTAGTTACGGGTAAAATGGGGGAATATGTATGTTTTGTAACCATGAGCATACAAAGAATCCCAAGTTAAAAATGTGTACAAAATAGGCCCTTCTAAATTATATAAAAAGATTTATTAAAATAAAAACAAGATATTAAGGAAATTAGTATATCTTTCTCTCTTCATTTATTAAGCAACTAATTGTTACAAAACAGGAAAGTAAATATCTTTCTCTCCCCATTTATTAAGGAAATCAACATATCTCCATTTATTAAAGAAATCAATATATTTTCCGAATGTTCGTCCTTTCCAACTTGCGTTCATCCATGGCGACGATATTGAATCAATCATGGTAAGATTTCCGCAGCAAAATATGTACATAATCGCAAAGACTGCAAACATATGTATATATATAGTTAGTCACTAACATTTTCGCAGCAAAATATGTACATAATCACCAGAGATTGCAAAGATATGTACATGCAAACACAAAACTGTACATATTTTGATCGACATCATGTTATATGTACATATAAAATATGTTTGTGTATCATCAAACCCCTATCCAAATGTACACAAACTACATATTTGGTACATATATAGTTAGTTAGTAATATTTTCGCAGCAACATATATACATAATCAGCAACATATGTACATAATCAATCTTTAACTTATACTTGTTGAAGATGACCCTTGAGTACTCGATTGAACTTCATAATTCTCAATTGAATCTTGCAGATTGCGCAAATTACAGTCTCAAAGCACGGGGTTGAAGACGATGACATAAGTGTGTACGTCATCATCGGGAGCGTATCGAGCACGCTCTTGTACACGTTCGATCTATCGCCACTGTTGCAACAATTGTTTGGGCAATTTACAGATCGGCCTTGGTGTTTTTGATTGAGGTCGATGGTGATTAGGGTTTTTTTATTGAATGTTGAGGATGAAGATGGCTTGAATGACAAAAATGGGGATATTTGATATTGAGAATATCCTTGGAAGTAATTGGTACCTATTACCTATAGATGACGAACGATTAATAGACGATTGAATGAGATTGTTGAGAGAAGCTTTCGTCGCCGAGAACTCGAAAGCTCTGGCTATGGCGAGAGAATCTTCCGTTTGAAAGAGCGGTTTTCTTGACTTTGGTTCCAATTAAAAAACGAGAATATTAGGATATTTACTAATGAAATCTTTTGCCAGTTACCATTTATAAATGGCTCCTATTTTTGTGCTTAATAAATATATTTTACTATAAAAGATAACTTCCATTTAAATAATAACTGCCTAATAAATAGTTTAATTTATTTTTTCTGAAAAATGGTAAATACTAAGAGCCTTGTTTGTATTTTACAAGAATAAGTTACCCTAGCTTAATCTTCTCATTAGTTATCAAGTAACACGGATAGTTGTTAGCATGAAATATTGTGATATTTTAGGCACGTTTTCTAAACGTATTTGATTCATATTGATAGTCTTTGATTGGACTTTACGCATATGAGAGCTAGTATTACCTATATTGTCGATATGGATGTCTACACTAGTTCTATGTTGATTATAGGTGATTTGGAGCTATTTCCGAACGGAAACGAGCAAAGGAGAGTTGAGTTGATATGTCCATAGATTGAGGACACTCTTTGGAAGCAATTTGGAGTCTTAGTTTGAGGAATGCATGAGTTTAGGGAAGAATCACGTTCTTGCCCTAAATTACGCCCTAAAATACGGCCGTATCATAAACCACGTTCAGAATTACGGCCGTGGATTTGGAGTCAGAAATCCATGTTCATTCCAGGGGATTACACGGCCGTGGAACATATGTTACAAACTGTATTTGTTTCCACGCTCTAAATTACGGTCGTGGAACACTTCCACGACCGTGATCTTGGCGAATCTTTTCGCCACACTTTGAAGCCACGATCTTTTAAAGATTGGGCCGGGCCGACATTTTGCCCTACACTATAAAAAGACGGACGAAGCAAGATTCCGTCACCTTCGCTACCCCGTTTACCCTCATTGATCGCCGCTTAGACACGAGGACATTTTTGCATAGCTTGCTTGGAAGCAATTGACATCTCTTTGAAGAGATCGAAGTTCGTGTTTGGAATTCATCTAATCTCGCACTTTTGGTGGAGATTGCTGTTGAGATCCCCAGATTTGCGGAAGATCGTAGTTCTTGGAAGATTTTGCAAGAAGATCTCTCTTCTTGATTAGGTTCGATTTGGAAAACGGATTGACATCCCGTTTTCTTTTCTTTCCTAGGATTACGATTGTTTGTTCTATTGTGAATCTTTTGATATTGCTTATTCTCTTTGTGACTTTGAGATTGAATTGAAGATTATTGAAAGTTCTTGAAAGTTTTCACCTTTTTATCTTTTAATTCTTGAATTGATATCAATATGACCGTTATTGGCTAAAAACCCTTAACAATTCTAAGGTGAAGGGTTGATAGTTGTGGCTTAGATGATGATAGATCGATCGCAAATAGATTAGACCCTGAGAGTTAGAGAATTGTCGCCGACAACCCTAAATTACGGTCTGTTCTTGAGTCCACGGCCGTGGAACCTCAAGAACTAACCGTGATTTCCCTTAAGTCTACGAACCTGCTTTTACTTTAATCTAAAGTTAAAGATTTGCTTTAGCTTAGTTTAGACTTGTCTTTTCTAGGTGGTAGTGAAGCCTCAACAACCTCTACCTCGATTGTGAGTGTCACAACCTCAATCGGTTAAGTTAGTCTTGATCCTTGGATTATAAGTTTGGGTATTTGACACTAATTCTCGTCTCTAGAATCTTTCTATATTGAGCCTCAACAACCTGTATAGAGAGTGCCTTGTAGGTGGGTTATATAAGGTTTTTGGAACTTCACCGTACGATTACCTTACATTAGTATACCTTTGCATATCTCAACTCTGTCTTTACATCATTAAGTATATCTTGAATCGATTGCCACAACTGGATACCTGGATCTTTAGGATTGTTGTTTTCCCAATATTTGCAAAACTCTCATATTTACTTGCTTGATAACCTGCAATCGAGTTCGTTCCCCCCAAATCCCTGTGTTCGATACTCTGGAATTCTTGCTTAACTATATCGATCCGTACACTGCGGGTTCGCTGCTTGATTCTAATTTTATAAATTTAAAACTTATTTGCACACACCTCTAGGGGCGAACAAGTTTTTGGCGCCGTTGCCGGGGATTTGGTTTAGGCCGAATCCGGTAGTCGGTTGTCAAGCTTGGGAGCTTGCTCTCGTTATTTGATATCTCTTTGAGTGCATGCGCAGGTCTAGGAACACCGCAGATCTCTTACCTCTTGATCAAGAGCTAGAGAAAACCTTGAGGCAAAAGCGCAAGGAAAAGAAGATGGCCGAAGAACACGAACGTGATCTTCAAACGGAGTTGGCGGAGAAGGAAGCTCAACTCCGATGGAATGAGACTCTCCGCCAGGATGAGATGGATCGTCATCAATCTCAAGTTAACGGTCTACAAGACATGATCTTCCAAATGAGGATAAAGATGAGCGACCTTGAGAATAAGGTAGTCAAGAAGCCCTCAAGAAGGAGATCAAGGTCTAGAAGAAAAAGCCACTCATCCGCTGATGATAGTGACTCTTCCATGCCACCGTTGGAAGAGATTGATCCCACGATCAATATGAATCCTTTCCATCCACAAGGAGCTACTAACCGCCGCATTCCGCCTAGGAATGCAAGAGTCGAACGTGTGGATAATGAGCCAAGAACTCTTGGCCAGCGGATGGATCCAACACAACAACCACGCCGCTTGGGTGTGAATTTTGATGCTGAAGATATGCAAGGGTTTAGCTTTAACCCTCAAGTTATCACTCTTGTTCGCCAAAGCCAATTTGGCGGTACAAGTGCTGAATCTCCACACCAACACTTGCAAAACTTTGAGTGTATGATGGAGACGATGAGACCGAAGAACGCTACTACCAACAACTATAAGCTCAAACCTTTCTTCTTCTCTTTGAAAGGGAAAGCGTTGTCATGGTATCAAGCTCTTCCCAATGGGAAACTAGACACGTGGGAAGACCTTTCCGCGGAGTTTCTCACCAAATTCTTTCCGCCCTCCAAAACGGCGGAACTTAGAGGTAAGATTAATGCTTTTTCCATGAGACCTAACGAAAGTTTGTTTCAATCGTGGGAAAGGTTTCAGGATTTACTCTTGGATTGCCCTCATCATGGCATATCCAAGCTTGCTTTGCTGGAAATCTACTACAAAGGGCTGGATGCGGGAACGCAATTCAACCTCCAATCCCTCTCATGCGGAACATTCATGGATATGAGAGAAGATGACGCTTGGGACTTCATTGAGAAGCAAGCAAGAGTCATAGAGAAGTATTCCCACCGGAAAGCGGAGGGAAATCGTGTGGAGCAAGGAGCGAAACTCACACATGAAGCTCAAAATCAGATTTTCTCCCTCAACAATGAGATCAAAGAGTTGAAGGAGACTATCAAGACCAACTTCCCAAAGCAACAAGAGAAGGATGTTGGCTATTTGGGCAACAACAATGGCGGTGATAACACCAACCGCAACAACAATAACCGGAACAATAATTGGAATGGAAACAACAACAACCGGAACAACAACAATTGGAACAACAATTGGGGTTCAAATAACAACAATTGGCGCTCCAATCAACAAAATTCCGGTAACTCCTATCCTTCCAATTCTAATTCGCTAACTCCACCTTCCTCTTCCTCTACTCCTTTGAAAAGCCAGGGGCAATCATCTAATGGAGGAAACAATACGGGAAAAGAGAAGTCCGATCCCATGTTGGAGACAATCTTGGGAAAGCTTCAAGGATTGGAGAACCGCCTCATCAAGGTCGATGATCAAGTCTCTAAGGTTGACAAAGCTCAAAAGGTTTTGGAGAACCAATTGTTCAACCACGCGGAGGAAGTTCCTAGAAATCAAGGGAAACTTCCAGGAAAGACGGAGGACAACCCTAAGGGGAGGGTAATGGCGATTACAACTAGGAGCGGAGTGACTACCACCGATCCGCAGCCTACGTTCGTTGAAGTCCCCGTAGAGAAGGACAAAGGAAAGGGGAAGGAGAAGGAAGATGTTTATGTTCCTCCTCCAGCTTACAAACCTCCCCTACTGTTCCCTCAATCTAGAGCGCGAGCGCGCCTAGACAAACAATTCGGTAAGTTCATAGAACTCATGAGCAAGCTGCATATTAATATACCCTTCATTGATGCTATTGTAGGTATGCCGGCTTATGGCAAATTCTTGAAGGAGCTTCTTTCCAACAAGAGGAAGCTAGAAGATTTCGGTGAGGTCAAGATGAGTTCGGATTCTTCGGATCTCATCAAGACTATGAAGGAGAAAATGCCCCCAAAGTTGAAGGATCCGGGGTCATTTTGCATTCCCATTGGAGTGGGAGATGTCACATACGACGCTTTATGTGACTTGGGAGCAAGTGTGAGCATCATACCACTTGCATTATGTAGGAAGATCGGTTTAGGCGATCCTAAACCGGTCAAGATGACGTTATACATGGCGGATCGATCCATCACTCGCCCCGTCGGTATTGTAGAAGACGTCCCGGTCAAGCTAGGTAAATTCTTTGTCCCCATTGATTTTGTTGTGCTTGACATTCCTGCAGATAGTCCGGTCCCGATTATACTCGGAAGACCGTTTCTTGCAACTTCCGGCTGCATGGTCGATTGCAAGAATGGGAGACTCGCTTTTGATATTGGAGAAGAGAAAGTAGAGTTCGTTCTTTCCACTCTAGTAAAGGAGCCAATCTTTGATGAGGATGTTTACGATATCCAAGATGAAGAAGGTTTGTCTAGGGAGGAGGTAAGTGCGATTCTCTTTAACGATCTTTTACAAAAGGTTATCACTATGAGTCTAACCAATGTAGGGGAAGAAGAAGAGTGCAAAGAGGAAATTGAAGCCTTAGAAGCACAAGAAGAGGTGCATGGAGTGGAGTTTGAAAAACTCCACGATGAGGCTGAGAATGTAAGAATCCACGGTCATACCCTGTATTCCACGACCGTGGATTTCACAACCAAAATCGACCTCCATTCCAGGGGATTACACGGCCGTGGAACACATGGGGAGGCCGTAATTCTGACCGTGGAAGAGGATGATCGGCTTACTTCTTCAACTTCTTTTGATTCTTCTCCAAACCACTCAACAACCTTAGAAACTTCTAAGGAAACGTCGGATGCCCCTCAAGGACCATTGGAAGCTCCGAAAGTGATGGAACTCAAACCACTTCCTACTCATCTAAGGTACGCTTTTCTTGGATCTAATTCTACCTTTCCGATCATTGTTAGCTCCGAACTAAGCATAGATGAACATGAACAGCTCATGACAGTCCTTAGGAAACATAGAAAAGCCATAGGTTACACTATCGAGGACTTAGTAGGAATTAAACCCTCCCTATGTATGCATAAGATACTAATGGAGGAGGATTTTAGAACTTCAAGACAACCTCAAAGGCGGTTGAATCCGACCATGAAGGAGGTTGTCAAGAAGGAAATTCTTAAACTTCTTGATGCAGGTATCATCTATCCTATCTCCGATAGCAAATGGGTGAGTCCAGTTCAAGTAGTTCCGAAGAAGGGAGGAATGACGGTCATCACCAACAAGAACAACAAACTCATTCCTACCCGAACAGTGACTGGATGGCGAATGTGCATAGACTACCGCAAGCTCAACAACGCAACACGGAAGGATCACTTTCCATTGCCGTTCATCGATCAAATGCTTGAAAGGTTAGCACAACATACACATTTTTGCTACCTTGACGGTTATAGTGGTTTCTTCCAGATTCCAATACATCCGGACGATCAGGAGAAGACCACATTCACGTGCCCTTGGGGTACGTTCGCTTATAGGAGAATGCCGTTCGGGCTTTGCAACGCCCCAGCCACCTTTCAACGGTGCATGATGGCCATCTTCTCCGAGTACGTAGAGGAAATCATGGAAGTCTTTATGGACGACTTCTCCGTATACGGTTCCTCTTTTAACGATTGCCTTTCTAACCTTTCTCTTGTTTTACAACGTTGTGAAGACACTAACCTAGTTCTTAATTGGGAAAAGTGTCAATTCATGGTTAAGGAAGGAATCGTATTTGGTCATTTAGTCTCTAGTAGAGGGATAGAGGTAGACAAAGCTAAGATAGAGACCATAGAGAAACTTCCTCCCCCAATTTCGGTGAAAGGGATAACGAGTTTCCTAGGACATGCTGGATTTTATAGACGTTTCATTAAGGACTTTTCTAAGATATCAAAACCTCTCACTAATCTATTGATGAAGGATGCGGTTTTTGAGTTTTCGCAGGAACGTTTAGATGCGTTTAACACCATTCGGCAAGCTCTAATTTCAGCACCTATTATCCAACCCCCGGATTGGACTCTCCCCTTCGAGATTATGTGCGATGCTAGTGACGTAGCTATTGGAGCTGTTCTTGGACAACGAAAGGAAGGGCGAACCCATGCCATATACTACGCTAGCAAGACGCTAGACGAAGCTCAGCTCAACTACGCCACTACAGAAAAAGAGTTTCTAGCCATTGTCTACGCTATTGACAAGTTTCGCTCTTATCTTGTAGGTGCAAAGGTGATTGTCTACACGGATCATGCTGCGATCCGGTACCTCCTTGCGAAGAAAGACGCGAAGCCAAGGCTAATTAGATGGATTCTTCTCCTACAAGAATTCGATCTTGAGATCCGCGACAAGAAAGGTTCAGAAAATTCTGTTGCGGATCATTTGAGTCGCCTCACACATCTAGAGGACGACCATCTACCCATTGATGACTCCTTTCCGGACGAACACCTACACATCATAGAGGAGTGCATCAACGAGATCTCCAAAGGTAACGAACCATGGTTTGCTGATTTTGTTAACTATTTGGTTTGCCAGGAGGTACCGCCCGGACTATCCTACGCACAAAGGAAGAAATTCTTTAAGGACGTCCGGGAATACTATTGGAACGAGCCTCTCCTCTTCAAGAGAGGTCCGGATGGCATCATTCGGCGATGTGTGCCGGAAGATGAAATGCAAAGTGTCATCCGCCATTGTCATTCACTACCTTGTGGAGGACACGCTAGTTCGAACAAGACTAGCGCAAAGATATTGCAATCTGGATTCTATTGGCCTACCTTATTTAGAGATGTGCAAGACTTTGTCTCTTGTTGCGATGCTTGTCAAAGAACAGGCAATATTTCTAGAAGGAACGAGATGCCCCTCAACAACATCCAAGAGGTGGAGATTTTCGACGTTTGGGGAGTCGATTTCATGGGACCATTCCCATCTTCTTGTGGAAACCAATACATACTATTGGCGGTAGACTACGTTTCTAGATGGGTGGAAGCAATTGCCTCTCCCACAAATGATGCCATGGTGGTGGTTAAGTTTTTCAACAAGACCATCTTTCCGCGATTTGGAACACCAAGGACAATCATTAGTGATGGAGGTTCTCACTTCATAGCCCGTCGCTTTGAATCTCTTCTAGCTAAGTATGGGGTTACTCACAAGATCGCTACCCCTTACCATCCACAAACGAGTGGACAAGTTGAGATCTCAAATAGGGAGATCAAGGGAATTCTAGAGAAGACGGTTTCAAGGACTAGGAAGGATTGGTCCTTGAAGCTAGATGATGCATTATGGGCGTACCGGACTGCATACAAGACTCCCATAGGAACCACACCATACAACCTTGTGTATGGGAAGTCTTGTCATTTGCCGGTAGAGCTGGAGCACAAAGCGTTTTGGGCTATCAAGTGGCTGAATTTCGGCATGAAAGAAGCGGGAGAGAAGCGTCTCCTGGACATCAACAAGCTGGATGAACTTCGCTTGAACGCCTATGAAAACGCTAAGATCTACAAGGAAAGAGCAAAGTGTTGGCATGATAAGCATATCATTCCAAAGGACTTCAAAGAAGGAGATCAAGTTCTTCTCTTCAATTCAAGACTTCGCCTCTTTCCAGGTAAGCTTAAATCCCGTTGGACCGGACCTTTTCTAATCAAACGCATTTTCTCCCATGGTGCAGTTGAAGTATGGGGTGAAGCTAGCGGAAGTTTCAAGGTGAACGGTCAACGACTCAAGAAGTACACACCGGAACTCCAAGCTGAGGAGTTTGCGCCTACCGCACTCGAATAAGTGCGAGATAGGTCTAGCTACGGACCTTAAACAAAGCGCTTCTTGGGAGGTAACCCAAGGTATTGCATTCTTGTTTTTGTTTTCGATTCATAGTTTAGCTTAGAATAGACGTTTTCGCTTTATTTTGCCTCGATTTCTTCCGGTATGTTCGTGTTTTTGGTTGTAGGATCGATGGAAAAGGAGAAAGGAAGAATAATGTCGAAGAAGGGTGACGAAATTTGGACTTTGAAGCTTTACAGAAGGTTCCACGGTCTAAATTACGGTCGTCATAGCTACAGTGGCCGTAATTCTCAAAAGCCTTTGAAAAATCACCAAAACCACGGGTCCGTACACTTCCACGGCCGTGGAACACCCCGACAGACCGTGATTTTCAAAATTTTGCCTGCGAGTATATAAGCTACATTCTTCACAAAACTACCCACAATTCTACCCCTTTCCACGACCTAAAACGCCGAAAATCCCACGACCCTCTCCACTTCTTCGTTTTCTAATCGTTTTCAACGATTCTTCATCCTAAACTGCAGCAAATCCAACCACG
Source organism: Fagopyrum homotropicum (assembly GCA_033239125.1). Classification (NCBI taxonomy): domain Eukaryota; kingdom Viridiplantae; phylum Streptophyta; class Magnoliopsida; order Caryophyllales; family Polygonaceae; genus Fagopyrum; species Fagopyrum homotropicum. The sequence continues at coordinate 32,294,427 of BSWB01000007.1, read as the reverse complement.
AACAAGATCCAAGCGACAAACCGAGCGGAAATCCATCAACAAACGTGCATTTCGGATTTTTCAATCCGAAAAAGAGGTTTATTCTTTCTTCTTCAATTTCGCGGATTTGGTTCGTTTTTGCTATAGATTTTTAGGAAGAACTGACAAAGACTGGAAGGAATTAGATTAGGGCTGCTTGTTGTGGTGATTGTTGGTGAATTTGCTGAGATTCGCAAAATTCTGAGACGAATCACGGTCTCTGGGTAAACCACGGCCGTGGAATCGAAGAACAGATCGTAATTTTGGAAAAAAATGAATTTTGTGAGGAGAATGTCGGGAAGGATAAAAGAGAAAAAGGGAGAGCAAAATAAGAAAAGAAAGGGCAATCCCTCCACCTCTAGGGCACCACCACCCTCATCCCCCTCACTACCATCCTCACCTTCACCTCCATCTTCACCTCCTCACCCTAGCATCCCAACCATACATGAGAACCACCTTGTAGCACTTGACCGGATCAAGGAGAGGACAGTGATAGGTCCTAGGTATTTGTTGTTGGAGGATCTACATCCTCTCAACATTGTGGATGATCTTACATGGCTCTTGGATAGAGCCGGATTGCTTGTCTTCACGAACATTCGTGAAGACGCCTATGAGGAGATTACCCGGGAGGTTGTGACGTCCTTCGAGCACAGCCACGTAGATAGGACCGTCTCCTTTCGTCTCATGGAACAAGACTATCAGTTGAGCATTGTTGAGTTTGGGACCATTTTCGGGTTCCATGAGACCTATAACGGTCGATTTCCGAGTGGAGTTTACCCCCAAAGATTTTTGGGAGGAAGTAGCCATGATTTACGCCGACGAGGACCGTTGGCAACCCGCCGATACCAAGGCTAGATTGATGTATCATCTAGCCTTGAAGATAGCACACCGCGTTCTTTCGGAGTGTCTCTTTCCTAGGACGGAGACGCCCCAAAAGATCAAGACGGATGAGCTATTCTTGCTCTATAGTATGCTATACGGTCGCCGTGCAGATTGTGCCACTCTTTTGGCGGCCACGATGAGTAAACTTAAGAACAAGAAGAAGGGTAACATCGGATATGGTGGGATAGTGACCCACATTGCTAGGACGTTTGGTGTAGATTTCTCCGCTTGCACCCGTATACCGGCGGTCCCCTTAGGACTACATGCTTTTATGGTTAGGGGACTCATCTTCCCCACACATGGAGGTCCGCCTTATGCGGGCATGCCTTGGGAGACTCGGACGGGTAGAGGGATTGAGTGGCTGCCGGAGTATTCCATTGTGGCGGGACGCCACAATTGGAAGGAGACGTTCGCTGCGATGCATGCGAACAGGCTAGTAGCTCCCCCCTACGTTCCACCACCGGTTGTGGAGGAGGAGGACATGGGAGGTCAGTACGAGAGTGGTGGAGGAGCGGAGCACGAGTTTGGCACGTTTCCGGATCAGCCGGAGGCGGCCCAGGATGTACCTAGGCGCTCTCCACGTCCAGCTAGAGCTTCAGGCTCGTCATCTCGCCGCGCTAGCGTGAGTGAGAGGCCCACGTGGATGACTACACCTCCCACTTGGTATGACACACCCCCTCCTTGGTCCACGGCGCAGCCAACAGCACCACCACCGCCACCAGCACCAGCACCATCCGATGCTCCATCATGGTACAGTCACGCCCCGGGATGGTATGAGCAGATGCCGGATTGGGCTACCGGACTTTCGGAGAGAGTTGGAGCACTAGAGATCCGGGCGGATACTAGAGACGGACGCTTAGACGACCTTGACCACATGATGAGGGACGTCTACCGCCAGCAGTTTGGGCGGTACTATGATCCGAGTTTCTCTCCATTCCCACCTCCACCGGCGCCGCAGTGATTGATGCATGATCGTTGTTTTAGACATTCCCGCCACCACTTGTGAGTTTCTTTTTCTTTTTTTTCTTTTGTTCTTTCTTTTGAACATTAGGGACAATGTTCGTCCTAAGTATGGGGTGGGATGTACTAAAAGTTTGTAATAACTCTACTCTCTATGTTTGCTTTCATTCGAGACCATCGTTGCATCTTCATTATGTGTTACACGTTTCCTTATTGCATTGCATGAAAAATGACTTGAAAAACCCATAAAAATTGAAAAATTTTGAAAATTTTGTGCTTCTAATGAATTGAGATGATTTCCATGATAATCACTACTTGTGAATTGAGTTTGATGACAATTGCATGCTTAAAAGGATTGTGAATTGAAAAGAATTTGAATGAATGAATTTTACCTCTTTTGCAAGTTTTATAATGTGAGAATGTTACCTAAATCATGCTAGAAAATTGAAGTTGAAATCATGTTATAAGTTCCTATACTTCCTTTTGAAATGATTAAGGCAATTCAATACTTTCTTTCTTCTTTCTTTGATCATCTAGCCCCTCATTGAAATATTAGCCTCCCCTACCTATCCGGGAATTTGGAGAAGTGAATGAGAAAAAGGCATGTTTGATGTGGGAGGGCCATGAGAGCAATTATTTGCAATCAATTGAATAGAAAGAAACTATAGGTTTGGGGAAGTCAATCATGACGATGAGTAACTCGGCACCATTCACATAGCCGGGTGTTTGTGTCTTGCCAAAGTCGGATTGAGCGATATTCCTAGCGGATTATGGTATGTGCGCTAAGGGTTTGAGGCATCTCTTGAAAAATTTGAGAAACGCCGATCTCCTAGGCTTCGGTTTTTGTACACCTCTATCCATAACTCCATAAGTAAAGTCGAAAAATGAAAAGAAGAGAGCGAAGCTCTAAGTTGAAGTGTTGCGGAAACCGCATAAGAAGAAGAAGGTAGTTGTCCACTTTCCCGGATTTATGCACCACTTTCCCTTAAAGTTTTCCCTTCCCTTCCATGTTCTAGACCTTTTCTTTGGAAGTCCTTAAGATCAAAAGAATGTTATATGACTTGGTGATCTAAATTGAAGTTTTTTGAGATTGATTTTGTTAATGTTTGAAGGCTATAATGCTTGTTTAGAAGTTGAGTTGATTCATGAATTTTCTTTATCTTTTACTCTTGGATTAAGTGTGTGAAAGTTTGAAAAACGATTGAAGCAAGGTTTGAGAATGATCTATTCTTTAGAAGTCACATTCATCCAAAGGAAGGTACACATATTTCATCCTAACTCTTGTTTAAAGCTTTTTGAAAGACCTTGCTTAGGGACAAGCAAGTGTTAAGTATGGGGTTATTTGTTAGCATGAAATATTGTGATATTTTAGACACGTTTTCTAAACGTATTTGATTCATATTGATAGTCTTTGATTGGACTTTACGCATATGAGAGCTAGTATTACCTATATTGTCGATATGGATGTCTACACTAGTTCTATGTTGATTATAGGTGATTTGGAGCTATTTCCGAACGGAAACGAGCAAAGGAGAGTTGAGTTGATATGTCCATAGATTGAGGACACTCTTTGGAAGCAATTTGGAGTCTTAGTTTGAGGAATGCACGAGTTTAGGGAAGAATCACGTTCTTGCCCTAAATTACGCCCTAAAATACGGCCGTATCATAAACCACGTTCAGAATTACGGCCGTGGATTTGGAGTCAGAAATCCATGTTCATTCCAGGGGATTACACGGCCGTGGAACATATGTTACAAACCGTATTTGTTTCCACGCTCTAAATTACGGTCGTGGAACACTTCCACGACCGTGATCTTGGCGAATCTTTTCGCCACACTTTGAAGCCACGATCTTTTAAAGATTGGGCCGGGCCGACATTTTGCCCTACACTATAAAAAGACGGACGAAGAAAGATTCCGTCACCTTCGCTACCCCGTTTACCCTCATTGATCGCCGCTTAGACACGAGGACATTTTTGCATAGCTTGCTTGGAAGCAATTGACATCTCTTTGAAGAGATCGAAGTTCGTGTTTGGAATTCATCTAATCTCGCACTTTTGGTGGAGATTGCTGTTGAGATCCCCGGATTTGCGGAAGATCGTAGTTCTTGGAAGATTTTGCAAGAAGATCTCTCTTCTTGATTAGGTTCGATTTGGAAAACGGATTGACATCCCGTTTTCTTTTCTTTCCTAGGATTACGATTGTTTGTTCTATTGTGAATCTTTTGATATTGCTTATTCTCTTTGTGACTTTGAGATTGAATTGAAGATTATTGAAAGTTCTTGAAAGTTTTCACCTTTTTATCTTTTAATTCTTGAATTGATATCAATATGACCGTTATTGGCTAAAAACCCTTAACAATTCTAAGGTGAAGGGTTGATAGTTGTGGCTTAGATGATGATAGATCGATCGCAAATAGATTAGACCCTGAGAGTTAGAGAATTGTCGCCGACAACCCTAAATTACGGTCTGTTCTTGAGTCCACGGCCGTGGAACCTCAAGAACTAACCGTGATTTCCCTTAAGTCTACGAACCTGCTTTTACTTTAATCTAAAGTTAAAGATTTGCTTTAGCTTAGTTTAGACTTGTCTTTTCTAGGTGGTAGTGAAGCCTCAACAACCTCTACCTCGATTGTGAGTGTCACAACCTCAATCGGTTAAGTTAGTCTTGATCCTTGGATTATAAGTTTGGGTATTTGACACTAATTCTCGTCTCTAGAATCTTTCTATATTGAGCCTCAACAACCTGTATAGAGAGTGCCTTGTAGGTGGGTTATATAAGGTTTTTGGAACTTCACCGTACGATTACCTTACATTAGTATACCTTTGCATATCTCAACTCTGTCTTTACATCATTAAGTATATCTTGAATCGATTGCCACAACTGGATACCTGGATCTTTAGGATTGTTGTTTTCCCAATATTTGCAAAACTCTCATATTTACTTGCTTGATAACCTGCAATCGAGTTCGTTCCCCCCAAATCCCTGTGTTCGATACTCTGGAATTCTTGCTTAACTATATCGATCCGTACACTGCGGGTTCGCTGCTTGATTCTAGTTTTATAAATTTAAAACTTATTTGCACACACCTCTAGGGGCGAACAATAGTTTGAGAACTTTTATAAACAGAGGTTTTGAAGGTTAAGTAAATAATACCTTTTTAGGCCCTTTGACTAATTAGTTCAAGAGTAATTATTATTCATATCGAACTTTATATATGTTATGTGAATCGTTTACCTAATTACTTTTATAGTTATCTTTTAAAAAATAACTCACGATGTACTTAATAATTTTTAAAATTATATAATTATTTTTAAAAAGCACCCATAGTTTAAGGTGACAACATATCAAATTTACCTATTTAGTTTATAGTGATTATAAAAATACACAAACAATTCACCTAATTAATTTTTATATAGTTTTTTAACATAAAAATAATATATTTTTTATTTTAAATAATACCCGTATGAACACTAAACTAGTTATAGTAATACTAAATAAATTTATCGCCTCCCATAAAAATTACAATTTGTCGACGGCACGGCACCCCTCTGCATAAAGCCTCAAATTCTCCATATTAAGTATATATGAAGATAGCATTTTGGAATTGTCGTGGTATACAAAAGAAGAATTTTTGGACAGACATCAAAATAACAACCCAAAATGAGCATATTGATATGCTGATGCTAGCAGAGCTAAAAACAAATATTGAACCTCTGAGACATGTGGGCGAAGTGCGGGGTTTGATAGTATTTGTTTCATCCCATCGGATGGTTTAGCTGGAGGGCTATGCCTTCTCTGGAAAAGCAATTTACTCTGCAATGAAAAAGTAGAGCTTTGCCATAAGGATAAAAGATTTGTTATAGTGGATCATACAAATTTCGGAACAAACTTCAACATGGCAATTTTTCTAATATACGCACCACCAAACGAGAGACTCAAAGAAGAATTTTGGAACAAAGTAATAGAATCTATTAACGCATAGACTAAACCAGTACTCCTAATGGGGGATTTTAAAGACATCCTCAATCCAGCCGACAAGTTGGGAGGTGCGCTACCAAGATCAAATCGATTACAAAGATTTCAAAATGTAATACAGGAATGCAACCTTGTAGACCTTGTGTCTAAAGGGAATGAATTCACATGGCGGAAAAGAAGAGAGGGTGACAATAATACGTATGAAAAACTCGATAGAGTAATGGCTCATAGTGAGGTGTTGAATGCCTATAACCTCATTCATGTCTGGAACCATGCGTTCACATCATCAGATCACTGTCTCACTACAATAGAGATCAATAACGAAAGGGAAATATACAAAAACAAACCTTTCCGATTTGAACTCATGTGGGCTAAAAGAGACGATTGTGAAAAAATCGTCAAACAATGTTGGAGAACACAATTTCCGGGGACTCACATGTTCAACCTAGTCGGGAAATTAAATTTTCTCAAAACCAAACTGAAAGTTTGGAGCAAACGAAAGTTTGGGAATATAAATAAACAAGTTCGTGAAACGGAAGAAATCATTGAAAAGGTACAAAAGCTAAATTTCCGGAATTTTACTAATCAACAAAATGAGAAACTAAATAGATTGAGCAAAAAGAGAGAATGCCTAATTGAATTCCAGCAGAAATACTGGATGCAAAGAGCTAAATGTAAAGCCTTAGAGTGTGGAGATAGAAATACAAAGTACCACCATCGGAAGACAACAGGAAGACGAAATAGAAAGTCTATTACCTCTATTCATAAGGTAAATGGCACAAGATTAGACATTGAGGATGAAATCAAAGCTGAGTTTATTATGGACTATAAGGATCGATTTAAGTCCAATCGGATTAACGAGTCCAACATAGTATAACACCTAGATGTCATTACCAAGGAAATTATGGATAGTGATAACATGGAGCTTACTAAACCTTTTTCGGAACGAGGATATCCGAAGAGTTGCCTTTGATATTGGTAGCGACAAGTCCCCAGGTACAGATGGAATGCTTGTCGGCTTCTTCCAAAAGTATTGGGCAATAATAGGACCGGATGTAATCCGTGCTACAAAAAGTTTCATCAGCTCCGGAAGAATCCTAAAACAAATCAATCATACCTTTATTACTTTAATACCTAAAGTGGATAACCCGTCATTAACTACCCACTATAGACCGATAAGTCCATGTTCAACTATATATAAAATTATCGCTAAAATTTTAGCAAATAGACTTAAGATTTCTGCTGCCTAAATTAATCCACCCGCTCCAAAGTGCCTTCACACAGGGTAGATCAATCCACGACAACATTCTCATCGCCCATGAGATCTTTCATGGGTTCAAAGCTAAAAAAGGGAAGAAGGGTTTCATGGTCGTAAAACTAGATATGTAAAAAGCATATGAAAGGGTGGAGTGGCCATTTATCTTAGTTGTCCTCGGAAAATTTGGGTTCGATCAAAAATTATTTAGTTGGATTAGAGAATGCATTACTACGGTCTCGTATTTCATCCTAGTTAATGATAAACCATCAGAAGTAATATATCCCGAGAGGGGACTACGGAAAGGAGATCCGCTCTCACCTATGTTATTCAATTTAGGAGTGGAAGTCCTAGCAAGGAACATCCATAAATAATGTTACCAAAATAACAAGATATTTGGCTTCCCAATCACAAGAGGGGGTACTACTGTCCCATTTTTAGCCTTTGCGGATGATATCATCATATTCGCCAAGGCATCCTTAGATGCAAGCACAAAAATTTTGGATATCCTAAATAGATATTGCCATATATCGAGACAAAAAGTTAATTTCCATAAATCCTCATTCCAAACCACCAGAAATAGATGGAGTGAAACAAAAAGACAAATTCAATCAAAAATCGGAATCACTGTCACAGAAGAGTTGGAGAAGTATCTAAGGTGTCCGATTATTAATGGAAGAGTAAACAAGACCGTTTTTGAAGATGTAATAATAAAATCTAAGAAGCAACTAACTAAATGGAAAGCCTCCACACTTTCACAAGAAGGAAGAACGATTCTAATCAAGGCCAATCTGAATGCTAAACCAAATTATATCATGCAAAGCTTCATGCTCCCAGCATGCATACATAAAGAACTAGATCAAATCAACCGTACTTTCTTTTGGAACAAAGGACCTAAATATCACCCCCTCATCAGCTGGGACAAAATCTGAAAACCAAAAAGGTGTGGAGTGGGTATTAGAAAAGCAGAAGATATGAATAAGGTCCTCCAAATGAAATTACTTTGGAAAATTATGGAAGAACCTAACAACATATGGGTAAAAATTATAAATGAAAAATATCTCAAAGACTCATTCTTATGGAACTGTAAAACCAAAAAGAACACCTCCTCGCAATGGAGAAGACTAATGAATCTCCGATCTGAATTTGAAAATAGATTCTAATGGAACGTTGGGGATGGTAACACCGTTAAATTTTGGAAAAATAAGTGGGTGATTGACAAGCCGCTTTTCAAACTCCTTGAGATCAGAAGTAGTATTGATGAGAATGAAGTAGTTAGCAATTACATCATAGAGAATAAATGGAATACCTAGAAACTTGATATGGAGCTAGGCAATCTACTCCCACAAGAGGTTATGACCATAATTAAATCATATCAACTCCCAAAATCATTTATTTGAGATCGTCTCTATTGGGCTGCCTCGGATAAGGGATCATACAATACAAAATCAGCCATGGACCTCGTCCACAAAAACAAAGGGCTTAGTACTGATTCAAATGAATGGATTTGGGAAATGGACATCATGCCCAAAGTTAAAAACTTCATCTGGAAACTATCCATAGATGGGCTCCTAACCAAGGAAAACCTGGAAAAACAAAGTGTGCCAGTGCCCATGCATTGTACTCTTTGTAATCACCCATATGAATCAACAAAGCATTTGTTCTTCAACTGTCCTTTCACGTTTGAGAACCTACATAATTCAATTATCAAGACCAAGCTCCAGCGGGTAAACTACTCTAACCAAAAAGTAGCAAGTATGGTCACCTGTGTTAAAAATAAACTAGATGATAATCAATTAGTCCAACTAGTAGTTACGTGGTGGAATGTCTGGACTGAACGAAACCAAAATATCTTTAACAATAAGAAAACTCAAAATATTAGGGAACGAGTACAAGACCAAATAAGGTGCTGGTAGGATGCGAATAAAAGAAAGAACCAAACAAAACAAAAAGTGGTCATAAGTAATAGAAAAACTAGAAATATCAAATGGCTAAGACCTGAGAATGGATTTGTCAAGTTAAATTTTGATGGATCTAAACGTGAGTTCGGGGAGTCAGCCTTCAGGCTCATTTTAAGAAACGAACATGCATCAACAATCTCCTTAGGTTACGGACAGTGTGGAAACACATCGGTCATTCATGCTGAAGCATGCGCGCTAAGGGAGGGGTTGATCAGAGCATGTGATCTGGAAATTAATAAACTTGAGATTGAAGGATATAATCTCACAATCATCAATTCCATTAAGTGAATTTGGAAACCCCCATGGGAACTTGATCTCATCATTTTTGATATCACTAATATTTTGGTTAGTTTCTAGCAAGTAAAGATACAATACGTCTTTAGGGAAGTCAACAGTGTTGCCGATTATTCGCTCCAAATGGTGTGTGCAAGCTTTAAATTTATAACCCAAGAGTATGCTTAAAACAAGGATGCGAACCCGCAGTGTACGGATAAATTATAGTAAAAGCAAGAATTCCGGGGTGTCGATCTCAGGGACTTAGGTGAAACAAAGCAAGTATAGATTGTCAATATTGCAACTAACCACAAAAGCGATTAAAACAATCAAAGATGATAATAAGGTCAATTAAGGGGAATATGCAAATTCTAGGGATTAAAGCATCCAGTTGTGGTTTCAACTCAAGATCTCAAGATAAGCGGACAAAGCTGAGATTTTGCAAAGGGAAGGTGTTACTAAAGTGGAATAGATCACCGGGTAAGTCTCACTACTCACAATCCCAAACCAAAGAACCTATCAGCGGGTAAGTGTTCGCCCCTAGAGGTGTGTGCAAATAAGTTTTAAATTTATAAAACTAGAATCAAGCAAGCGAACCCGCAGTGTACGGATCGACGTAGTTAAGCAAGAATTCCAGAGTATCGAACACAGGGATTTGGGTGGGAACAAATTCAATTGCAGATTATCAAGCGAGTAAATATGAGAGTTTTGCAAATATTGGGAAAACAACAATCCTAAAGATCCAAGTATCAAGCTGTGGCAATCGATTCAAGATATACTAATGATATAAAGACAGAGTTAAGATATGCAAAGGTATACTAATGTAAGGTAATCGTACGGTGAAGTTCCAAAAACCTTATATGACTCACCTACAAGACACTCCCTATACAGGTTGTTGAGGCTTCAATATAGAAAGGTTCTAAAGGCAAGAATTAATGTCAAATACCCAAACTTGTAATCCAAGGATCAAGACTAACTTAGCCGATTACGGTTATGACACTCACAATCGAGGTAGAGGTTGTTGAGGCTTCACTACCACCTAGAAAAGGCAAGCCTAAACTAAGTTAAAGCAAATCTTTAACTTTTGGATTAAAGTAAAAGCAGGTTCGTAAACTTAAGAGAAATTACGGTAGATCTTGAGACTCCACGGCCGTGGAACTCAAGAACAGCCCGTAATTTAGGGTTCGTCGACGATTCTCTCTAACTCTCAGGGTCTAATCTGTTTACGATCGATCTATCATCATCTAAGCCACAACTATCAACCCTTCACCTTAGAATTGTTAAAGGTTTTTAGCCAATAACCGTCATGTTGATATCAATTCAAGGATTAAAAGATAAAAAGATGAAAACTTCCGAAAACTTTCAATAATCTTCAAACCAATCTCAAAGTCACAATCAAGAACAAATATTGTCAATGGATTCAGAATAAAGCAAACAATCACAATCTTAGGAAAGAAGGGAGAACGGGATGTCAATCCGTTTTCCAAATCAAACCTAAACAAGAAGAGAGATCTTCTTGCAACAATCTTCCAAAATCTTCGATCTTCCGCCAATCCGGAGATCTCAACAGCAATCTCCACCAAAAGTGTGAGATTAGGGCAAATCCCATATGCGAAATTCGATCTCCAATGAGATGTCAATGATTCCCAAGCAAGGGCTCAAACGGCGTTGAAATTCTCTAAGCGGAGATTAACGAGGTGTAGGCGTCGATGCTCAAAATTTCCTAAGTCAAGATGACGGAATCTTGCTTCGTCCGTCTTTTTATAGGGCAAGATAAAATATAGGCCCGGCCCAATCTTCAAAAGATCGTGGCTTCAAAATGTGGCGAAAAAGATCGCCAAGATCACGGTCGTGGAAGATTCCACGACCGTAATTTAGAGCGTGGATTATGTCACGGTTTGAACCATATGTTCCACGGCCGTAATAGTTACTGGAATGCATCACGCCTCTCTTTGCAGTGTTTCACGGCCGTGGAACTAAACGTGGTTTGTAGTACGGCCGTATTTTAGAACGTGGTTTAGGGCAAGAACGTGATTCTTCCCTAGCCTCGTGCATTCCTCAAGTTGAACTCCAATTTGCTCCTAATAATGCCCTCAATCCATGGACATATTCAATCAACTCTTCTTTGCTCGATTCCGTTCGGAAATAACTCTCAATCACCTATATTTCAACATAAAGCTAGTGTAGATATCCATATCGACAATATAGGCAATACTAGCTCACGTATGCAACGATGCTCAATCAAAGACTATCAATATGAATCAAATACGTTTAGAAAACGTACCTAAAATATCACAATATTTCATGCTAACAAATAACCCCATACTTAACACTTGCTTGTCCCTAAGCAAGGTCTTTCAAAAAGCTTTAAACAAGAGTTAGGATGAAATATGTGTACCTTCTTTTGGATGAATGTGCCTTCTAAAGAATAGATCATTCTCAAACCTTGCTTCAATTGTTTATCAAACTTTCACACACTCAATCAAAGGGTAAAAAGCAAAGAAAAATTCATGAATCAATTCAACTTCTAAACAAGCATCATAACCTTTAAACATTATCAAAATCAATCATAGGAAACTTCAATTTAGATCACCAAGTCATATAACATTCTTTTGATCTTAAGGACTTCCAAAGAAAAGGTCTAGAATATGGAAAGGAAGGGAAAACTTTAAGGAAATGTGGTGCATGAATCCGGAAAAGTGGACAACTACCTTCTTCTTCTTTTGCGGTTCCCGCAACACTTCAACTTAGAGCTTCGCTCTCTTCTTTTCATTTTTCGACTTTACTTTTGGAGTTATGGACAGAGGTGCACAAAAACCGAAGCCTAGGAGATTGGCGTTTCTCAATTTTTATGAGATGCCTCAAACCCTTAGCGCACATACCATAATCGGCTAGGAATATCGCTCAATCCGACTTTGGCAAGACACAAACACCCGGCTATGTGAATGGTGCCGAGTTACTCATCATCATGATTGACTTCCCCAAACCTAGAATTTCTTTCTATTCTTTTGATTGCAAAAATTTGCTCTCATGGCCCTCCCACATCAAACATGCCTTTTTCATTCACTTCTCCAAATTCCCGGACAGGTAAAGGAGGCTAATATTTCAATGAGGAGCTAAAATGGTCAAAAGAAAGAAGAAAGAAAATTCGAATTGCCTTAATCATTTCACAAGAAGTATAAGAACTTATAGTGTGATTTCAACTTCAATTTCTCAACATGATTTAGGTAACATTTATCACATTATGAAACTTGCAAAAGAGGTAAAATTCATTCATTCAAATTCTTTTCAATTCACAATTATTTTAAGCATGCAATTGTCATCAAACTCAATTCACAAGTAGTGATTATCATAGAAATCATCTCAATTCATTAGAAGCACATAATTTTTCAAAATTTTTCAATTTTTATGGGTTTTTCAAGTTCTTTTTCATGCAATACGATAATGAAACGTGAAACACATAATGAACATGCAATGATAGTCTCAAATGAAAGCAAGTATAGTAAGTAGAGTTATTACAAACTTTTAGTACATCCCACCCCATACTTAGGACGAACATTGTCCCTAATGTTCAAAAGAAAGAAAGGAAAGAAGAAAAGAAAAAGAAACTCACAAAGTGGTGGCGGGAATGTCTAAAACGAACGGTCATGCATCATATCACTGCGGTGCTGGCGGCGGCAGGAATGGAGAGAAGCTCGGATCGTAGAACCGCCCAAACTGCTGGCGGTAGACGTCCCTCATCATGTGGTCAAGGTCGTCTAAACGTCCGTCTCTAGCATCCGCCCGGATCTCTAGCGCTCCTACTCTCTCTGAAAGTCCGGTAGCCCAATCCGGCATCTGCTCGTACCATCCCGGGGCCTGACTGTACCATGCTGGGGCGTCGGATGGTGCTGGTGCTGGTGGAGGTGCTGCTGGCTGCTCGGTGGACCAAGGAGGGGGAACGCCATACCATGCGGGAGGTGTGGTCATCCACGTGGGCCTCTCACTCACGCTAGCGCGGCGAGATGACGAGCCTGAGGCTCTAGCTGGACGTGGAGAGCGTCTAGGTACGTCTGGGGCCGCCTCCGGCTGGTCCGGAAACGTGCCAAACTCGTGCTCGGCTCCTCCTCCACTCTCAAACTGATCTCCCATATCCTCCTCCTCGACAACCGGTGGTGGGACATAAGGGGGAGCTACTATCCTGTTCGCATGCATTGCAACGAACGTCTCCTTCCAATTATGGCGTCCCGCCATAATGGAGTACTCTGGCAGCCACTCTATACCCCTACCCGTCCTACTCTCCCAAGGCATGCCCGCATAAGGCGGACCTCTATGTGTGGGGAAGATGAGACCCCTAACCATGAAAGCATGCAGCCCTAAAGGAACGGCCGGTATGCGAGTGCAAGCAGAAAAATCAACACCAAAACTCCGAGCAATGTGGGTGACTATCCCACCATATCCGATGTTCCCCTTCTTCTTGTTCTTGAGCTTGCTCATCGTAGCAGCCAAGAGAGTAGCACAATCTGCACGGCGTCCATAAAGCATGCAATAAAGCAAGAATAGCTCATCCGTCTTGATCTTTTGGGGCGTCTCCGTCCTAGGAAAGAGACACTCCGAAAGAACACGGTGAGCTATCTTCAAGGCTAGATGGTACATCAATCTAGCCTTGGTATCAGCGGGTTGCCAACGGTCCTTGTCGGCGTAAATCATTGCAACCTCCTCCCAAAAGTCCTTGGGGTAGACACCACTCGGAAATCGACCATTGAAGGTCTCATGGAACCCAAAAATGGTCCCAAACTCACGGATACTCAACTGATAATCTCTCTCCATAAGGCGGAAAGAGACGGTCCTATCGACGTGGCTGTGCTCAAAGGACGTCACAACCTCCCGTGTAATCTCCTCATATGCGTCTTCTCGGATAGCCGAGAAGACAACTAATCCGGCTCTATCCAAGAGCCAAGTAAGGTCATCAACTATGTTGAGAGGAACTAGATCCTCCAACAACAAATATCTAGGGCCAATCACTGGCCTCTCCTTGATCCTATCAAGTGCAGCAAGATGGTCATCGTGTATGGTCGGGACTCTAGGGTGAGGGGGTGAAGATGGAGGTGAAGGTGAGGATGGAGGTGAAGGTGAAGAGGGTGGTGGTGCCCTAGAGGATGAGGAGGAGGAGGGATTACCCTTCCTCTTCTTATTCTGCTCATTCTTCTTCTCTTTTATCCTCCCTGAAACTCTTCTCACAAAATCCATTCTGCTCAAAATTACGGTCTGTTCTTCAGCAAACCACGGCCGTAATTTACTCAGAGACCGTGATTCGTCTCAGAAAATCACAAATCTCAGCAAATTCACAATCAATCTCCACAACAGGCTGTCCTAGTCTAATTTCCTCAAATCTCAATCAGTTCTTCCTAAAAATCTCTAACAAAAACAACCAAATCAGCGAGAATCAAGAAGGGAAAAGAAAACCTCTTTTTCGGATTGAAAAATCCGAAATGCGCGTTTGTTGGTGAATTTCCGTTCGATTCGTCGCTTGGATCTTGTTTGTGGTTGAATTTGCTGCAGTTTGGGAAGAAGAATCGTTGAAAACGATTAGGAAACGAAGATTTGAGAGGGGGTCGTGGTGTTTCGGCACTTAGGTCGTGGAAAGAGGGATTTTTGGGATAAATTTGTGAAGAATGTGGCTTATATAGTTGTAGGCAAAATTTTGAAAATCACGGTCTGTCGGGGTGTTCCACGGCCGTGGAAGTGTACGGAACCGTGGTTTTGGTGATTTTTCAAAGGCTTTTGGAAATTACGGCCACTGTAGCTATGACGACCGTAATTTAGACCGTGGAACCCTCTGTAAAGCTCCAAAGTCCAAATTTCGTCACTCTTCTTCAACATCATCCTCCTCTTTTCCTTTTCCATTGGTCCTACATCCAAAAACATGAACATACCGGAAGAAATCGAGGCAAAAACAAAGCAAAAACGTCTACACTAAACTAATCTATGAATCGAAAGCAAAAGCAAAAAAAATGTAATACCTTGGGTTGCCTCCCAAGAAGCGCTTTGTTTAAGGTCCGTAGCTAGACCAATCTCGCACTTATTCGAGTGCGGTAGGCGCAAACTCCTCAGTTTGGAGTTCCGGCGTGTACTTCTTGAGTCGTTGGCCGTTCACCTTAAAACTTCCGCTCGCTTCACCCCATACTTCAACTGCACCATGGGGGAAAATACGCTTAATTAGAAAAGGTCCGGTCCAACGGGATTTAAGCTTACTTGGAAAGAGGCGAAGTCTTGAATTGAAGAGGAGAACTTGATCTCCTTCTTTGAAGTCCTTTGGAATGATATGTTTATCATGCCAACGCTTTGCTCTCTCCTTGTAGATCTTAGCGTTTTCATAAGCATTCTAGCGGAGTTCATCCAGCTCATTGATGTCGAGGAGACGCTTCTCTCCCGCTTCCTTCATGCCGAAATTCAGCCACTTGATAGCCCAAAACGCTTTGTGTTCCAACTCCACCGGCAAGTGACAAGACTTCCCATACACAAGGTTGTATGGTGTGGTTCCTATGGGGGTCTTGTACGCAGTCCGGTATGCCCATAATGCATCATCAAGCTTCAAGGACCAATCCTTCCTAGTCCTTGAAACCGTCTTCTCTAAGATTCCTTTGATCTCCCTATTTGAGATCTCAACTTGTCCACTTGTTTGTGGATGGTAAGGGGTAGCGATCTTGTGAGTAACCCCATACTTAGCTAGAAGAGCTTCAAAGCGACGGGCTATGAAGTGAGAACCTCCATCACTAATGATCGTCCTTGGCGTCCCAAATCGCGGGAAGATGGTTTTGTTGAAGAACTTAACCACCACCATGGCATCATTTGTGGGAGAGGCGATTGCTTCCACCCATCTAGAAACGTAGTCTACCGCCAATAGTATGTATTGGTTTCCACAAGAAGATGAGAATGGTCCCAATAAATCGACTCCCCAAACGTCGAAAATCTCCACCTCTTGGATGTTGTTGAGGGGCATCTTGTTCCTTCTAGAAATATTGCCTGTTCTTTGACAAGCATCGCAGCAAGAAACAAAGGATTGCACATCTCTAAACAAAGTAGGCCAAAAGAATCCAGATTGCAATACCTTTGCGCTAGTCTTGTTCGAACTAGCGTGTCCTCCACAAGGTAGTGAATGACAATGACGGATAACACTTTGCATCTCATCTTCCGGCACACATCGCTGAATGATGCCATCCGGACCTCTCTTAAAGAGGAGAGGCTCGTTCCAATAGTATTCCCGGACGTCCTTGAAGAATTTCTTCCTTTGTGCGTAGGATAGTCCGGGTGGTATCTCCTGGCAAACCAAATAGTTAACAAAATCAGCAAAGCATGGTTCGTTACCTTTGGAGATCACGTTGATGCACTCCTCTATGATATGTAGGTGTTCGTCCGGAAAGGAGTCATCAATGGGTAGATGGTCGTCCTCTAGATGTGTTAGACGACTCAAATGATCCGCAACAGAATTTTCTGAACCTTTCTTGTCGCGGATCTCAAGATCGAATTCTTGTAGGAGAAGAATCCATCTAATCAGCCTTGGTTTTGCATCTTTCTTCACAAGGAGGTACCGGATTGCAGCATGATCCGTATAGATAATCACCTTTGCACCTACAAGATAAGAGCGAAACTTGTCAATAGCATAGACAATGGCTAAAAACTCTTTCTCGGTAGTGGCGTAGTTGAGCTGCGCTTCATCTAGCGTCTTGCTAGCATAGTATATGGCATGGGTTCGCCCTTCCTTTCGTTGTCCAAGAACAACTCCAATAGCTACGTCACTAGCGTCGCACATAATCTCAAATGGTAGAGTCCAATCCGGAGGTTGGATAATAGGTGCTGAGATTAGAGCTTGCCGAATGGTGTTGAACGCATCTAAACATTCCTGCGAAAACTCAAAAACCGCATCCTTCATCAATAGATTAGTGAGAGGTTTTGATATCTTAGAAAAGTCCTTGATGAAACGTCTATAAAATCCAACATGTCCTAGGAAACTTCTTATCCCTTTCACCGAAATTGGGGGAGGAAGTTTCTCTATGGTCTCTATCTTAGCTTTGTCTACTTCTATCCCTCTACTAGAGACTAAGTGACCTAATACGATTCCTTCCTTAACCATGAATTGACACTTCTCCCAATTAAGAACTAGATTAGTGTCTTCACACCTTTGCAAAACAAGAGAAAGGTTAGAAAGGCAATCGTTAAAAGAGGAACCGTATACGGAGAAGTCGTCCATGAAGACTTCCATGATTTCCTCTACGTATTCGGAGAAGATGGCCATCATGCACCGTTGGAAGGTGGTTGGGGCGTTGCAAAGCCCGAATGGCATTCTCCTATAAGCAAACGTACCCCACGGGCACGCGAATGTGGTCTTCTCCTGATCGTCCGGATGTATCGGAATCTGAAAGAAACCACTATAGCCGTCAAGGTAGCAAAAATGTGAATGTTGCGCTAACCTTTCAAGCATTTGATCAATGAATGACAATGGAAAATGATCCTTCCGTGTTGCGTTGTTGAGCTTGCGGTAGTCTATGCACATCCGCCATCCAGTCACGGTTCGGGTAGGAATGAGTTCGTTGTTCTTGTTGGTGATGACCGTCATTCCTCCCTTCTTCGGAACTACTTGAACTGGACTCACCCACTTACTATCGGAGATAGGATAGATGATACCTGCATCAAGAAGTTTAAGAATTTCCTTCTTGACAACCTCCTTCATGGTCGGATTCAACCGCCTTTGAGGTTGTCTCGAAGTTTTAAAGTCTTCCTCCATTAGTATCTTATGCATGCATAGGGAGGGTTTAATTCCTACTAAGTCCTCAATAGTATAGCCTATAGCTTTTCTATGTTTCTTAAGGACAATCATCAGCTGTTCATGTTCATCTATGCTTAGATCGGAACTAACAATAACCGGGAAGGTAGAATTAGATCCTAGAAAAGCGTACCTTAGATGAGTAGGAAGTGGTTTGAGTTCCATTGCTTTCGGAGCTTCCAACGATCCTTGAGAAGCATCCGATGTTT
This sequence comes from Fagopyrum homotropicum, assembly GCA_033239125.1. NCBI lineage: Eukaryota > Viridiplantae > Streptophyta > Magnoliopsida > Caryophyllales > Polygonaceae > Fagopyrum > Fagopyrum homotropicum. Next base: position 32,276,089 of record BSWB01000007.1, on the reverse strand, counting down.
CCTTAGAAGTTTCTAAGGGTGATGAGTGTGTTGGAGAAGAATCGGAAGAAGTCGAAGAGATGTCTCGATCACTCTCTTCCACGGCCAAAATTACGGGTGGATCTTGTCCTCCACGGCCGTGGTTTAGGGCGTGGAAGGGAAATACGGTTGTCACATCTTCTCCACGGCCGTGTAATCCCCTGGAATGAGGTATGATTTTAGTTGTGGAATCCACGGTCGTGGAATACAGAGTATGACCGTGGATTCTGACATTCTCATCCTCATCGTGGAGTTTCTCAAACTCCTCTTCATGCATCTCTTCTTGTGCTTCTAAGGCTTCAATTGCCTCATTGCACTCTTCATCTTCCCCTACATTGGTTAGACTCATAGTGATAACTTTTTGTAAAGGATCGTTAAAGAGAATCGCACTTACCTCCTCTCTAGACAACCCTTCTTCATCTTGGATATCGTAAATATCCTCATCAAAGATTGGCTCCTTCACTAGAGTGGAAAGAACGAACTCTACTTTCTCTTCTCCTATGTCAAAAGCGAGTCTACCATTCTTGCAATCGACTATGCAGCCGGAAGTTGCAAGAAACGGTCTTCCGAGTATGATCGGGACCGGACTATCTGCAGGAATGTCAAGCACGACGAAATCAATGGGAACAAAGAATTTACCTAGCTTGACCGGGACGTCTTCTACAATACCGACGGGGCGAGTGATGGATCGATCCGCCATGTATAATGTCATCTTCACCGGTTTAGGGTCACCTAAACCGATCTTCCTACATAATGCAAGTGGTATGATGCTCACACTTGCTCCTAAGTCACATAAAGCGTCATATGTGACATCTCCCACTCCAATGGGAATGCAAAATGACCCCGGATCCTTCAGCTTTGGGGGCATTTTCTCCTTCATGGTTTTGATGAGATCCGAAGAATCCGAACTCATCTTGACCTCACCGAAGTCTTCTAGCTTCCTCTTGTTAGAGAGGAGTTCCTTCAAGAACTTGCCATAAGCCGGCATACCTACAATAGCATCAATAAATGGTATGTTAATATGCAGCTTACTCATGAGTTCTATGAACTTACCGAATTGTTTGTCTAGGCGCGCTCGCGCTCTAGATTGAGGGAATGGAAGGGGAGGTTTGTAAGCTGGAGGAGGAACGTAGACGTCTTCCTTCTCCTTCCCCTTCTCCTTGCCCTTCTCTACGGGGACTTCAACGAACGTAGGCTGCGGATCGGTGGTTGTCACTCCGCTCCTAGTTGTAATCGCCATCACCCTTCCCTTAGGGTTGTCCTCCGTCTTTCCTGGAAGCTTCCCTTGATTTCTAGGAACTTCCTCCGCGTGGTTGAACATTTGGTTTTCTAAAACCTTTTGAGCTTTGTCAACCTTAGAAACTTGATCATCAACCTTGATGAGGCGGTTCTCCAACCCTTGAAGCTTTCCCAAAATCGTTTCCAATATGGGATCGGGCTTCTCCTTTCCCGAAGTGTTTCCTCCATTAGATGATTGCCCCTGGCTTTTCAAAGGAGTAGAGGAAGAGGAAGGTGGAGTCAGTGAATTTGAGTTGGAAGGATAAGAGTTACCGGAATTTTGTTGATTGGAGCGCCAATTTTTGTTGTTTGAACCCCTATTGTTGTTCCAATCGTTGTTCCGGTTGTTGTTGTTTCCATTCCAATTGTTATTCCGGTTATTGTTCCGGTTATTGTTGTTGCCGCCATTGTTGTTGCCCAAATAACCAACATCCTTCCCTTGTTGTTTTGGGAAGTTGGTCTTGGTAGCCTCCTTCAACTCTTTGATCTCATTGTTGAGGGAGAAAATTTGATTTTGAGCTTCGTGTGTGAGCTTTGCTCCTTGCTCCACACGATTTCCCTCCACTTTCCGGTGGGAATACTTCTCTATGACTCTTGCTTGCTTCTCAATGAAGTCCCAAGCGTCATCTTCTCTCATGTCCATGAACGTTCCACATGAGAGGGATTGGAGGTTGAATTGCGTTCCTGCATCCAGCCCTTTGTAGTAAATCTCCAACAAGGCAAGTTTGGATATGCCATGATGAGGGCAATCCAAGAGCAAATCCTGAAACCTTTCCCAAGATTGAAACAAACTTTCGTTAGGTCTCATGGAAAAAGCATTAATATTACCTCTAAGTTCCGCCGTTTTGGATGGCGGAAAGAATTTGGTGAGGAACTCCGCGGAAAGGTCTTCCCACGTATCTAGTTTCCCACTAGGAAGAGCTTGATACCAAGATAACGCTTTCCCCTTCAAGGAGAAGAAGAAAGGCTTGAGCTTATAGCTGTTGGTAGTAGCGCTCTTTGGTCTCATTGTCTCCATCATACACTCAAAGTTCTGCAAGTGTTGGTGTGGAGATTCAGCGCTTGTCCCGCCAAATTGGTTTTGGCGAACAAGAGTAATGACTTGAGGGTTGAAGCTAAACCCTTGCACATCTTCAGCATCGAAATTCACGCCCAAGCGGCGTGGTTGTTGTGTTGGATCCATCCGCTGGCCAAGAGTTCTTGGCTCATTATCTACACGTTCGATCCTCACATTCCTAGGCGGAATGCGGCGATTAGCAGCTCCTTGTGGATGGAAAGGATTTACATTGATCGTGGGATCAATCTCCTCTAGCGGTGGCATGGAAGAATTACTATCATCAGCGGATGAGTGACTTTTTCTTCTAGACCTTGATGCTTTCCTTGAGGATTTCTTGCTTCCCTTATTCTTAAGGTCGCTCATCTCTACCCTCATCTGGAAGATCATGTCTTGTAGATTGTTAACTTGAGATTGATGACGATCCATCTTATCTTGGCAGAGAGTCTCATTCCATTGGAGTTGAGCTTCCTTCTCTGCCAATTCCGCTTGAAGATCACGTTCGTGTCCTTCAGCCATCTTCTTTTCCTTGCGCTTTTGCCTTAAAGTTTTCTCTAGCTCTTGATCAAGAGGCAAGAGATCTTCGGTGTTCCTAGACCTGCGCATGCACTTAAAGTAATATCAAATAACGAGAGCAAGCTCCCAAGCTTGACAACCGGCTACCGAATTCGGCCGAAACCAAATCCCCGGCAACGGCGCCAAAAACTTGTTCGCCCCTAGAGGTGTGTGCAAATAAGTTTTAAATTTATAAAACTAGAATCAAGCAAGCGAACCCGCAGTGTACGGATCGACGTAGTTAAGCAAGAATTCTAGAGTATCGAACACAGGGATTTGGGTGGGAACAAATTCAATTGCAGATTATCAAGCGAGTAAATATGAGAGTTTTGCAAATATTGGGAAAACAACAATCCTAAATATCCAAGTATCAAGCTGTGGCAATCGATTCAAGATATACTAATGATATAAAGACAGAGTTAAGATATGCAAAGGTATGCTAATGTAAGGTAATCGTACGGTGAAGTTCCAAAAACCTTATATGACTCACCTACAAGACACTCCCTATACAGGTTGTTGAGGCTTCAATATAGAAAGGTTCTAAAGGCAAGAATTAATGTCAAATACCCAAACTTGTAATCCAAGGATCAAGACTAACTTAGCCGATTACGGTTATGACACTCACAATCGAGGTAGAGGTTGTTGAGGCTTCACTACCACCTAGAAAAGGCAAGCCTAAACTAAGTTAAAGCAAATCTTTTGGATTAAAGTAAAAGCAGGTTCGTAAACTTAAGAGAAATTACGGGTAGATCTTGAGACTCCACGGCCGTGGAACTCAAGAACAGCCCGTAATTTAGGGTTCGTCGACGATTCTCTCTAACTCTCAGGGTCTAATCTGTTTACGATCAATCTATCATCATCTAAGCCACAACTATCAACCCTTCACCTTAGAATTGTTAAAGGTTTTTAACCAATAACCGTCATGTTGATATCAATTCAAGGATTAAAAGATAGAAAGATGAAAACTTCCGAAAACTTTCAATAATCTTCAAACCAATCTCAAAGTCACAATCAAGAACAAATATTGTCAATGGATTCAGAATAAAGCAAACAATCACAATCTTAGGAAAGAAGGGAGAACGGGATGTCAATCCGTTTTCCAAATCAAACCTAAACAAGAAGAGAGATCTTCTTGCAACAATCTTCCAAAAGCTTCGATCTTCCGCCAATCCGGAGATCTCAACAGCAATCTCCACCAAAAGTGTGAGATTAGGGCAAATCCCAGATGCGAACTTCGATCTCCAATGAGATGTCAATGATTCCCAAGCAAGGGCTCAAACGGCGTTGAAATTCTCTAAGCGGAGATTAACGAGGTGTAGGCGTCGATGCTCAAAATTCCCTAAGCCAAGATGACGGAATCTTGCTTCGTCCGTCTTTTTATAGGGCAAGATAAAATATAGGCCCGGCCCAATCTTCAAAAGATCGTGGCTTCAAAATGTGGCGAAAAAGATCGCCAAGATCACGGTCGTGGAAGATTCCACGACCGTAATTTAGAGCGTGGATTATGTCACGGTTTGAACCATATTTTCCACGGCCGTAATAGTTACTGGAATGCATCACGCCTCTCTTTGCAGTGTTCCACGGCCGTGGAACTAAACGTGGTTTGTAGTACGGCCGTATTTTAGAACGTGGTTTAGGGCAAGAACGTGATTCTTCCCTAGCCTCGTGCATTCCTCAAGTTGAACTCCAATTTGCTCCTAATAATGCCCTCAATCCATGGACATATTCAATCAACTCTTCTTTGCTCGATTCCGTTCGGAAATAACTCTCAATCACCTATATTTCAACATAAAGCTAGTGTAGATATCCATATCGACAATATAGGCAATACTAGCTCACGTATGCAACGATGCTCAATCAAAGACTATCAATATGAATCAAATACGTTTAGAAAACGTGCCTAAAATATCACAATATTTCATGCTAACAGTAAGTCTCAAGGTACTAAGGAAAGGAACTATAATCTCAAACCGACAAACCAACTAAGGGAATAGAATCAACCTTTACCGGGTAAGTCTCAGGCTAACTCACAAAGATAGGATGAAGGCACACTCAAACCCCAATAAAGGATAAACCTTTATTACCTACGCTTATGATCATGGGTAAACAAACGAAGGAATTACCGGATAAGTCTCATCCTAGGCTTGCATTGAACCAAGAAAGGTGTAATAAGAATAGGATTTGGCAAACTCAAACACCTAACTCTCAGTTACGGATCAGATAATTCACCTCGGTCAGTCAAGTTCCACCCCGGCCGAGATGTTCATCGACTGAACGATATGTTCTAAGGTTAAGGATAAAGACTCGAGCTTTCAGGGTCCTACTGGAATTTAAGATTATTCAATCATTGTTTTTCCCACAACCTTCAGCCAATCACCCTAGAATCGCACAAGGAAATTAGTCACCCATCATCATGAAAGCAATAATCAAATATAAGGGAAGAGAATGAATATTTGAATACAAAAACCTTAAGAACAAGGCTTCAATAACTGAATCGAATAAACAAATCAGCGTTCCTTAGAATCACAAATCAATCAAAAAACAACAAACCAAAGGGAATCTAAGAAAGTCTTACAAATCCCCTTAAAAAGCTATAACAAGCTATCAACTTCCTTCCTTCAATCTTCCAACTTCCTTCAAAACTCCAGAAAATCCCTTAATTGCTGGATGCTCTCAGCCTCTAAGCATGGTTGAACTTGTGGAAAATCCAACCCTTTATATAGGAGAATTATCTTCCAAAGATAATAATATCTTAAAAAGATAATTTCCTAATAAAATATATCCATATCTCTAAAATAGATCTCCAAAATATATGATCTTCCTTCTAGAAATCCAGCCCAGCAATATAAGATCTCTCCTTCCAAAAATAAAAGATCTCAGCCAAATATAATATATCTCGCCGAGTCAGGATATTCGCCTCGGTCGGGGCGCACCTCAAGATCACCTCGGTCGAGGTGACTCTGTGATCAACCGAGGTGAATCTCAGCTGAAGGTGAAATCTCTCAAATCTGGTCCAAAGTAAATCTTCTTTGTTAATTCTTTGCTTCCTGAGCTCCTCTTTAAGCTCCTGAATGTAGCTCCAATGACTCCTTTGCTCCTTAGCTCCATTTTGATGCAAAACGCGCCATTTTACCTACGATTACAACGAAACTTGGTGTAGATCTCGATTCCCGCAAAGGTAGATGAAACGACAATATAATCACATAATATGCATTAAAACATGCAGATTATTGAAGATAAAACATCTAAACATGTCCCAAAATATAGACTATAATACATCCTATCAAAATACCCCATACTTGTCATTTGCTTGTCCCCAAGCAAGTTCCAAATTTTAAGTGCAAGATAGAATGGATTATAAGTCATAAAGATCAATGAAAAGTGTTTCAAAACATTTTTAGTGGTGTGCTCTACTCATAGATCACTCTAAGAGAATGCTTTATGGAATTTAAAATTAAAACATGCTCAAAACATTTTATAAATATAAGAAAGTTGTTCATCTTTGCATAAAATCATAGAATACATAATAAATCATCATTATCGAAATTAATCATGTATAATCCAGTTTAAACCACCAAGTCAATCAACAAGCTCGAGGTCTCAAGGTCTTTTCAAAAGAAGGTCAAGAAACGTGTGAGGGTGGGATGTATATACGGAATGTGGTGCTAGAATCCGGGAAAGGATCTTTACTTCACTTGCTTTGAACTTCAACATCTTCCACCAATAAGCTTTGCTTATTTTACTTTTTTTTACTTTTTGGGATGCATGGACAGAGGTGCACAATAACCGAAGCCTAGAAGATTAGCAATCATCAATTTTTCGAGATGCCTCAAACCCTTGATGCACATACCATGGCCCGTTAGGAATATCGCTCAATCCGACTTTGGCAAGACACAAACACCCGGCTATGTGAATGGTGCCGAGTTACTCATCATCATGATTCACTTCCCCAAACCTATTTGTTTCTTTCTACTTCCAGCCAACATCTCATATTTTCTTTCACTTGCTTTTCACTTGTTTGTTTCCAAATTCCCGGATAGGTAAAGGGAGACAAATATGTATATGAGGGGCTAAGCATGATCAAGAAGAAGAAGAGAAGAGAATAAATTGCCTTGGTCTTTCCAGGAAGAGAGTGAGAGAACTCATAATGTGGTGTCAACCTTCAAATTCAACATAATTTTGATAAAAACAAAGTATTAAACATGCCACAAATTTTAAACAAAGCATTTAGCAACTTAAACATATCATAAAACCTTTCAATCATATAAGGATTTCAAAAACCAATCTACAAACAGTAGTCTTCACTGAGGTCATATCCAGGTAAGAAGCACAAAAATCGTTTCGAAAACTGTTCCAGTTAAACCACCTCGGTCGAGCTGTTCTAAGTCAACCGAGGTACTGCACCTCGATTGGTCAGAGTCACTTCGGTCGAGGTCAAAAAAAATTTTCTTAACTAGTTTTTGACGTTTTTTTCAATCAAATAACCTGTATGCATGCATGTAGTCTCATATAAACACATAGAGCATAAAGAAAATCATAAATATCTGAACCGAGTCATACAAGCATACACATAAGTCATATAAATACATCCAAATACCCCATACTTGGGACACATTGTCTCAATGGGTCAAAATAAGTCTGAAAGAAGTGTACTCACCGGACATAAGCTGAGCTGCATAATAAATAAATAAATAAAAGAAATCCCTGTAAGCTCTAGTCCTGATCTGTTGGTGGTGGTCGTGGATAAGGCATGTACGGATGTTGGGATGGGTCAAAAGGGTAGTGTTCGCTCCAAACGGTGTGTGCAAGCTTTAAATTTATAACCCTAGACTTAAGCTTAAAACAAGGATGCGAACCCGCAGTGTACGGGTCAATCGTAGTAAAAGCAAGAAAATTCCAGGGGTCGATCACAGGGACTCGGTGAAACAAAGTCAACACAGTATGCTACGTTAGTTCTAACCACAAGAGCGATTAACACAATCAAAGATGAATAAGATGTCAAATAAAGCAAGCATGTAATTCTAGGGATTAAAGCATCTAGTTGTGATTCCAACTCAAGATCTATAGATAAGCGGACAAAGCTGAGATTTTTGCGTGGGGAAGGTGTTACTAAGTGGAGTAGATCACCGGGTAAGTCTCACTACACACTAATCCTAAACCGCAACTCCTATTACCGGGTAAGTCTCAAGGAATTAAGATAAAGAACTATAACCTCAAACTAACACACCATCTAAGGAAATAGAATCAACCTTTACCGGGTAAGTCTCAGGCTAACTCACGAAGATGGGATGGAAGCACACTCAAACCCCAATAAAGGATAAACCTTTATTACCTACACTTATGATCGTTGATACACAAACTAAGGAATTACCGGGTAAGTCTCATCCTAAGCTTGCTTTGAACCAGGAAGGTGTAATAAGAATAGGATTTGGCAAACTCTAACACTTAACTCTCAGTTACGGATCAAATAAGTCACCTCGGTCAGAAGAATTCCACCCCGGCCGAGATGTTCATCAACCGAACGAGATGCTTAGGGTTAAGATTAAAGACTCGAACTTTCAGGATCCTACTGGAATCTAAGATTATTCTATCATTGTTTTTCCCACAACCTTCAGCCAATCACCCTAGAATTACACAAGGAAATTAGCCACTCATCATCATAATGAAAGTATTAAAATATATAGGAAGAAGGTGAATATTTGAACAAAGAAGAATTTAATGAAAAGACTTCAATAACTGAATCAAATATCACAACAAAGCGTTCTTTGGATAATAATCCAACAAGACAAGACAACAATTGAGGGAATTGAAGACAATCTTACAAAACCCTTCAATAAAGCTATAAAAGCTATGAACTTCAATCTTCCTTCAACCTTCAAAAAGGTTCTTCAAATCTCCCAACTTGGAGTAGGCTGCTGCTGCGTATTTTTCGGTGTAAGCGGGCTTGTTGGATTTGTGGAAATCCAACCCTTTATATAGGAAAATAACCCTCCAAAGATAATAAATCTTAGAAAGATCTTTTCCCATAAATAAAGGTAAAATATATGATTCTGCATATCTCCTTCCTTCCAGGAGCCAAGCCCAAAAATATAAGATCACTTTCCAATTTTAAAAGATCTCAGCCAAGAATAAAATATTCTTGCCGCGTCCTAGGTTTTCGCCTCGGTCGAGTCGGCGTCTCTGGATCACCTCGGTCGAGATGAATCTCTGGTCAACCGAGGTGAGTCACAACTGAATGTGAAATCTCTCAAAACTGGCCCAAAGTAAATCCTTAATCCATGGCTATGCTTCCTGGATGTAGCTCCAAATGACTCTTGACTTCTTTTGCTCCTTTTTGATGCAAAACGTACCATATTACCTGCAATTACAACGAAACTAGGTGTAGACCTCGATTCTCGCAAAGGTAGATGAAATGGCAGTAAAATCACATAATGTATATACAAACATGCAGATTATTGAAGATAAAACGTTCAAACAAACCCCAAAATATAGACTATAAATCATGCTATCAAAATACCCCATACTTAGCCCTTGCTTGTCCCCAAGCAAGTTCCGCATATAGAAGACAAGATAGAATGGATTATAAGTCAAGAAAATCAATGAAAAAGCCTTTCAAAAACATTTTATGGTGTGCAACTACCATAGATCACTCTAAGAGAGTACTTCCTGGAATTTAAAAACTCAATATGCTCAAAACATTTTATAAATATAGGAAAGTTGTTCATCTTTGCACAAAATCATAGAATGTATAATAAATCACAATTATCAAAATTAATCATTTATAATCCAGTTTAAACCGCTAAGTCAATCAACAAGCTCAAGGTCTCAAGGGCTTCCCAAAAGAAAAGGTCAAGAAACGTGTAGGGTAGGGATGTATGTAAGGTAATGTGGTGCTGGAATCCGGGAAAAGGATGAACTTCACTTTCACTTTGACTTGCAACACCTTCCACCAATAAGCTTTGCTTATTTCGCACTTTCCTTTTACTTGACTTTTTGGGATGCATGGACAGAGGTGCACAATAACCGAAGCCTAGGAAATCCGCAATCATCAATTTCTCGAGATGCATCAAACCCTTGATGCACATACCATGACCCGATAGGAATATCGCTCAATCCGACTTTGGCAAGACACAAACACCCGGCTATGTGAATGGTGCCGAGTTACTCATCTTCATGATTGACTTCCCCAAACCTATTATTACTTTCTAGCATTTTCACTTCCAGCCCACTTCTCAACTTTAACTTGCTTTCACCACTTTGCTTGCTTCCAAATTCCCGGATAGGTAAAGGGAGGCAAAATGTATATGAGGGGCTAAGCATGATCAAGGAGAAGAAGAAGAAGAGAATGAATTGCCTTGGTCTTTCCAAGAAGAAAGTGAGAGAACTCAACCTGCGGTGTCAACCTTCAAATTCAATATAATTTGGATAAAAACAAAGTATTAAACATGCCAATAATTTTAAATAAAGCATTTAGCAACTTAAACATATCATAAAACCTTTCAAACACATAAAGAATTTAAAACCAGTCAGTAAACAAGATCTTCACTGAGATCATATCCAGATAAGTCACACAAAATCGTTTTCGAAAACTTCTCAGTTAACCCACCTCGGTCGAGGTGTTCTTGGTTCAACCGAGGTGAATCACCTCGTTCGGCCAGAATCTCCCCGGTCGAGGTCAAAAAAAATTTTCGGTTTCGACGTTTTTTTTTTTTTTTTTTTTCAATCAAATAACTTGTAGGTATGCATGTAATATCAGATAATCATATAAAGGCAAATGAAGCATAAATATGAAAATATCCGATAAATATAATACATCAAAAGTAGTTGAATACATCACGTAGTCAAGTAGTCAAATAACAAACACCCCATACTTGAGACACACTGTCCCAGTGGGTATAATAAAAGTCTAAACAAGAGAACTCACCGAATAAAAGCCGAACTGCATAAAAAAAGATATAATAATAAAGTCCTGCAGCTCCTCAGTAGTCTCGATCCGGTGGTGGTGGTGGTATGTAGGGGTACTGAGTCGGGTCATAGGGATGGCCCATGATACGCTCAAACTGTAGCTGAGCCATCATGTGCTGATGATGCTGCCGCTCCTGCATCTCGCGGATATCCAGCGAAAGTGCAGCATATGAGTCGATAACCTGATCCGTCAGGTCATCGATCCGTCGGTGTGCAGCTCTGTCCCTAACTCCACGCCTCCTGCGTCTAGCAGGTCTGACTGGAGATGCCTCAGCTGGCGCCGGCTCAGTGTCCTCCTCGTCATCATCCAAATCAATAATAGGTGGCGCGCTCGTCCCAGCTGTATCTGTACCTGTGTCCATCGGGACGCCACCTCCTCTCTCATCTATTGTATCATCATCATCGTCGTCCTCGTCCTCAACCTCCTCCTCAGCCTCAGCAGGGGTAGCTGCTCCCTCTCTGTAATCCTCCATAAGTGGACCCCATGCTGTCTGCCAATAGTGTGGATCAAAGACAGAGAACTGTGCAGACCATCTGATGCCCTGAGGTGCAGTCAGCTCCCATGGCATAGCAACGTAAGGTGTAGTCAAACCACGGGGAACTAGAATCCTCCGTGTAATCATCTCCTGAAGTCCGAGCGGCTTGGAAGCCGCCACCATGGTACACCTACTCAGATCCATATCCTGATACCTAGCGATATGGGTCACTATCCCTCCGCAGCATATATCTCCCTTCCCTTTGGCCTTGATCCTGTGCAGATCCTCTGCCAGCATCAATCCAAAGTCAGGGTATCCACCTGTGACCATGCAGTATAAAGAGAAGAGCTCCCCCTGTCGGACCTTCTGGGGCGTCTCAGTACGCGCCAGAAGCGTCTCGCTGAAGATCCTGTGTACCAACCGAAAAGCTAGATGATAGATAAGCTTCGCCCTGGAATCACCAGGGCGCCAGCTGTCTGCATGCCTCGTAATGTGGGCAATCTGACCCCAGAACTCTCTAGCTACAGCTCGGGTCGGGAAGTCTACAGTAGTGGGGGCAGGGAAGCCAAAAATGTCTCTCCATTGGTCAAGAGGTACTAAGTAGTTCCGGTTCATCAACCGGTACTTCACAGCCCTCTCTGTGGGGAGGTAAGTGAAGGAACTGACAAACTCGAGGGTCGGCTCAAGGTAGGCTGGGGCTCGGATCTCAGTAAACTGATCCAGCCCGACGGTGGTGATCATCCTCCTAAGCTCTCCATCTACGTGGAGACAATCAAAGGCAGAAACGTCCAGAAATCTAGGAGCGATAACTGGACGACTAGCAATACGATCATAATCTACCCGGTGTCTCTCGTGAATCACCGGGATAGAAGGTCGGGATGAGGAAGAAGAAGGGGAAGGAGAGGATCTGTCTCTAAGGGCTAACAATCTGTCAGAACTCATCTTAAAACTGTACTGTCAGACTACCTCGGTCGACTGACAAACTCCAAGAATCGCCTCGACCGAGGTGCAGGTCGACTGGACCGAGGCGAAGGTAGTGCGATTTCCAACTCTCTGAATTTCAGTTCTTTTCCCCCAAAAATCACTACCGATGCTTCCTAAGGGGTACTTAAAGGTTTCCTCAACAGAATCAAGGGCAACCAAAGCCCAAATTTCAGTAAACGAACGAGTTTAGGTTTTCGAACGTTTTTACCTCGTTCCGGTCGAAACGCTCAAATTTCTTGCAGATCTGTAGTTGCAATCGACTTCTCTATCCTTCAATCTCGGTTTGGAAGCAGAAAACGTCGAAAACGAGCAAGAAACGAGGTGAGCGAGGTGCGTCTGTTCGCCGCGGTCGAGGAGGGTAAAAAAAATGAAAATGTAATTTTTCCCCCTTTTATACTTTTACTGGATCTGCTGTCACCTCGGTCGAGATGGTCTCGACTGGTCCGAGGTGGTATGGACCGAGGCGGTTCTGCAGAAACCCTAGTCGCCTCGGTTGCTCAAGAATCAACTCGGTCGAGGTGCTTTGACAGTGACCGAGGTCTTTCTGTCTTCTCAGAATCTCGAACTTCTGTCCTTCCAGTTGTGCTCCTCCTTAGATATTCCCTGTTGTCTGTCCAGAACGCCAAAAACAAAGCAAAGCAAAGCAAAAACAAAAACTATCTAAGCTAGACTAGAAAACGGGAAAGAAGAGCAATACCTTGGGTTGCCTCCCAAGAAGCGCTTGATTTAAGGTCGCTAGCTGGACCATGGTGCGTCTCAAATGAGGTAGATTGGTGCAACCTCCTCAACCGGCGTTTCCGGTTGGTACTTCTTAAGTCTATGACCGTTGACCTTGAAATTTCCGCTAGTTTCTCCCCATATCTCAACTGCACCATGAGGGAAAACATTTTTCACAACGTAAGGCCCGGTCCATCTAGATTTCAACTTACCTGGAAAAAGGCGGAGGCGGGAGTTGAAGAGTAGAACTAAATCTCCCTCGTTAAGCTCTTTTGGAACGATACGCTTGTCATTCCATCTCTTCGTTCTTTCCTTGTAGATTTTGGCATTCTCATAGGCGTTCAACCGCAGCTCCTCCAGCTCGTTAAGCTCCAATAGTCGTTTCTCACCAGCCTCCTTGATGTCAAAGTTCAACCATTTGATAGCCCAATATGCCTTGTGCTCCAGCTCAACGGGCAAATGGCAAGACTTCCCGTATACCAAATTGTAAGGGGTGGTACCTATGGGAGTCTTGAATGCTGTCCAGTACGCCCAAAGAGCATCGTCCAATTTCATGGACCAATCCTTCCTCGTTCTAGAGACGGTCTTCTCCAAAATTGCCTTTATTTCTCTATTTGAGATCTCGACCTGTCCACTAGTTTGAGGGTGATAAGCGGTTGATACCTTGTGGGTTACCCCATACTTTGATAGAAGTGCCTTAAACTTCCGGTTGATGAAATGCGTTCCTCCATCGCTGATGATGATGCGGGGAGTTCCAAATCGTGGAAAGATAGTTCTATTCAAGAACTTTACAACCACCTTGGCGTCGTTAGTGGGAGAAGCAATGGCTTCAACCCATCTAGAGACGTAATCAACTGCAAGGAGAATGTAGAGGTTTCCTCCGGAGGATGGGAAAGGTCCCATGAAGTCAATCCCCCATACATCAAAGATTTCCACTTCTTGGATGTTGTTAAGTGGCATCTCGTTCCTCCTTGACAAGTTCCCTGTCCTTTGGCATGCATCACAAGAAACAACAAAAGATTGCACATCCTTAAATAATGTAGGCCAAAAGAAACCGGAACGCAATACCTTAGCGCATGTTTTATCGGTGCTAGCATGTCCTCCACAAGGAAGTGAATGACAATGCCTTATGACGCTATTAACTTCATCTTCCAGAATGCATCTTCGAAGCATCCCATCCGGTCCGCGCTTGAATAGCAGCGGCTCATCCCAGTAGTAATGTCGTACTTCCTTGAAGAATCTCTTCTTTTGAGAGTACGTCAATCCGGGCGGTATTTCCTGGCAAACAAGATAATTTACAATATCAGCATACCAAGGACCTTTATTATCAGAAAGTTGGTGGAGGGAATGGTCCGCCAACAGTGGGTGAATGTCAGAGAAAGGAGTAAGAAAATTGTTATTCTCAGCAATCTCAGTTGACATCGTCTCGCTGTCGACCTCGGTCGAGGCGCAAAGGCGTTGACCGAGGTGTTCTTTAGTCGCCTCGCTCAGTCCAGAAAGTGCCTCGGTCGAGGTACTGCTACTGGGTCCGAGGCTGGAGATCTTCGTCTCCTGGATCAGCTTCTCTGTTATAGCTCCTGGATCCTCTTCCAGTGCCTTCAAGCTCCGTATATCTGCATCACAAGAAGCATCTATACCTTCCTCCATTAAACTGAAGCTTATGACTCTTTCGAGCGGATCGTTAATAAGGATAGAGCTCACCAATTCTCTTGATTCTTCTTCATCGTAGATGTTGAAGATATCATCAGTTAGTTGCTCCCCTTTCATGGCTGCAAGTAGTGCGAATTCCACCTCATCGCCACCAACGTTGAATTTCAACTTGGCGTTCTTGCAATCCACGTTGCAACCCGAAGTTGCTAGAAATGGCCTCCCGAGAATAATAGGTACTGGATAGTCTGCGGGAATGTCAAGTACAACAAAATCTATAGGTAGATAGAAGTTACCTAACTTGACCGGAACGTCTTCCAAGATGCCCACGGGATGGGTAATGGAGCGATCCACCATGTAAAGTCGAATCTTGACCGGTTTGGGCTCTCCAAGACCGATCTTAGTGCACAACTCCAGCGGGATGATGCTCACGCTGGCTCCTAGATCACATAGGGCTTCACAAGTGACATCCCCAACTTGAATGGGAATGCAAAATGAGCCGGGATCTCTTAACTTAGGTGGCATCTTTTCCTTCATGATCTTGATAAGCTCCGAAGATTTAGATGCCATCCTAACTTCACCAACATCCTCCAGCTTCCTCTTCCTTGATAAGATTTCTTTTAAGAACTTCCCATAGGCGGGCATACCTAGAATGGCATCAAGGAAAGGAATATTAATATGTAGCTTATTCATCAAGTCAAGAAACTTACCGAAGTGCTTGTCAAGATGTGCTCTGGCTCTGGACTGGGGGAATGGAAGTGGTGGTTTATATGCAGGAGGTGGAACATATGTTTCTGTCGTTCCTCCTGCTTTCTGTTGCGCCGCCTCGGTTGGCATCTCGGTCGAGGTGTTCTTCGACTGGGTCTGGACCGAGGTGGTCTGCATCGAGCGAGGTGCTGGATCTGCAGTTTTGAGTCCACTCCTCGTCGTTATGGCCATGCACTGGCCCTTAGGGTTAGTTTCCGTCTTTGCTGGAAGCTTCCCTGGATCTCTTGGCGCTTCATTCGCCCTATTAACAAGTTGTTGTTCGAAGGACTTTTGGGCCCTCGAAAATGAAGTCATAGAATTCTCCATAGCACTAAGCTTGATCAAGATTGCCTCCAGGACTGCGTCTTTCTTTTCCGGCTGAGACGAACTCGATCCTTGCCCTTGGCTCTTCAATGGAGTAGAAGAAGAAGAAGGAGAAGAGAGGAAAGGGTTAGAGGAATCATTAGAGTTGGAGTTTGAATGGTCGTTACCGTGGTTTTGGTTATTCGCCCTCCAGTTGTTGCTATTGGATCCTCTATTGTTGTTGTTGTAGTTGTTTCGGGGCCCGTTGTTGTTGTTACGGTACCCGTTATTGTTGTTGTTGTTCCTTTGCCCTTGCTCTTCCTTCTTAGTTTGAGCCATCAAGAGCTCCTTCAATTGCTTCACGTCGTTCTTCAAGGACGTGAGTTGATTGTTGTTGGGTTGAGTCTCTTGAAAGTTGACTCTTTTAACTCCACCTTCAGCTCCTGGGTGGGTGTACTTCTCCATGTGCAAGGCTTGCTTCTCAATGAAGTCCCAAGCCTCGTCAACCGCCATGTCCATGAATGTACCGGCGGAGAGTAGTTGGAGATTGAACTGGGTGCTTCCGTCCAGCCCTTTGAAGTAGATCTCCAACAACTCGATCTTTGGAATCCCATGATGTGGGCAATCCAAAAGGATATCCTTGAACCGCTCCCAAGATTTGGACAAGCTCTCCTTGTCCTTCATGATGAAAGCGTTGATCTTCCCTCTCATTTCAGCGGTCTTTGAGGGGGGAAAGAATTTGGTCAAGAATTCCGTAGTCATCTCCTCCCATGTGCTAATTTTTCCTGGGGGAAGAGATTGATACCAAGTAAGAGCTCTATCTTTTAAAGAAAAGTAGAAAGGTCTTAGCTTGTAGTTGTTGTTCTCAATTCTGGAAGGTCGCAAGGTTTCCATCAAGATCTCGTAGTTTTGAAGATGTTGATGCGGCGACTCCTTCTCTAGCCCTCCGAATTGGCACTGGCGAATCATGGCTAGAACTTGCGGTCGAAGTTCGTAGTCATGATCTGCTGGATCTCCTAGGTTCACTCCTGGACGCCTCAGTTGTTGGTTAGGGTCCATCCTTTGACCTAGGGTTTGTGGAATTCCTGCAAGAAGAACATCTCGGACTGGCATCCGAGGTGGAAGTACATCGGCCGGGGCGTCGGGTACTGGAATCTGCCTCGGTCGAGGATCAACTACTGGATCCTGCATCGGTCGAAGTAGAATCTGGTTCTGAATGGTAGCAATCTCAGCTTCGATTGCTGCAGTCCTGGTGCGATTCTCCTCTTTCTCTTGCATGAGTTCTTCCTTGCTGAGGCGCAGCAGCTCCTGCGTCTCTCTCAATTGGGCCGCAAGATCGCGATCGTCTTGTTGGGCCATCTTCGTTTCTCTCAAGCGTCTCTTGTATGTCTTTTCTGGTTCGGGATCGTGAGGAACGATTTCCTTCCCAGCGCGGGTTCTTCGCATATACCTAAGAAAGAACCTGAAAAAGTCACTCAAGTAGAGTGGTTAGACAAAACGGGGCAAATGCCCCAAGAGCAAACCGTACCGGCTCGGTCTAGACCAAGTCCCCGGCAACGGCGCCAAAAACTTGTTCGCTCCAAACGGTGTGTGCAAGCTTTAAATTTATAACCCTAGACTTAAGCTTAAAACAAGGATGCGAACCCGCAGTGTACGGGTCAATCGTAGTAAAAGCAAGAAAATTCCAGGGGTCGATCACAGGGACTCGGTGAAACAAAGTCAACACAGTATGCTACGTTAGTTCTAACCACAAGAGCGATTAACACAATCAAAGATGAATAAGATGTCAAATAAAGCAAGCATGTAATTCTAGGGATTAAAGCATCTAGTTGTGATTCCAACTCAAGATCTATAGATAAGCGGACAAAGCTGAGATTTTTGCGTGGGGAAGGTGTTACTAAGTGGAGTAGATCACCGGGTAAGTCTCACTACACACTAATCCTAAACCGCAACTCCTATTACCGGGTAAGTCTCAAGGAATTAAGATAAAGAACTATAACCTCAAACTAACACACCATCTAAGGAAATAGAATCAACCTTTACCGGGTAAGTCTCAGGCTAACTCACGAAGATGGGATGGAAGCACACTCAAACCCCAATAAAGGATAAACCTTTATTACCTACACTTATGATCGTTGATACACAAACTAAGGAATTACCGGGTAAGTCTCATCCTAAGCTTGCTTTGAACCAGGAAGGTGTAATAAGAATAGGATTTGGCAAACTCTAACACTTAACTCTCAGTTACGGATCAAATAAGTCACCTCGGTCAGAAGAATTCCACCCCGGCCGAGATGTTCATCAACCGAACGAGATGCTTAGGGTTAAGATTAAAGACTCGAACTTTCAGGATCCTACTGGAATCTAAGATTATTCTATCATTGTTTTTCCCACAACCTTCAGCCAATCACCCTAGAATTACACAAGGAAATTAGCCACTCATCATCATAATGAAAGTATTAAAATATATAGGAAGAAGGTGAATATTTGAACAAAGAAGAATTTAATGAAAAGACTTCAATAACTGAATCAAATATCACAACAAAGCGTTCTTTGGATAATAATCCAACAAGACAAGACAACAATTGAGGGAATTGAAGACAATCTTACAAAACCCTTCAATAAAGCTATAAAAGCTATGAACTTCAATCTTCCTTCAACCTTCAAAAAGGTTCTTCAAATCTCCCAACTTGGAGTAGGCTGCTGCTGCGTATTTTTCGGTGTAAGCGGGCTTGTTGGATTTGTGGAAATCCAACCCTTTATATAGGAAAATAACCCTCCAAAGATAATAAATCTTAGAAAGATCTTTTCCCATAAATAAAGGTAAAATATATGATTCTGCATATCTCCTTCCTTCCAGGAGCCAAGCCCAAAAATATAAGATCACTTTCCAATTTTAAAAGATCTCAGCCAAGAATAAAATATTCTTGCCGCGTCCTAGGTTTTCGCCTCGGTCGAGTCGGCGTCTCTGGATCACCTCGGTCGAGATGAATCTCTGGTCAACCGAGGTGAGTCACAACTGAATGTGAAATCTCTCAAAACTGGCCCAAAGTAAATCCTTAATCCATGGCTATGCTTCCTGGATGTAGCTCCAAATGACTCTTGACTTCTTTTGCTCCTTTTTGATGCAAAACGTACCATATTACCTGCAATTACAACGAAACTAGGTGTAGACCTCGATTCTCGCAAAGGTAGATGAAATGGCAGTAAAATCACATAATGTATATACAAACATGCAGATTATTGAAGATAAAACGTTCAAACAAACCCCAAAATATAGACTATAAATCATGCTATCAGGTAGCCCATAGTGTGTTGGAACTGTATCTCCAACATCCGGCGCTGGTAGTGTTGGCTCTCCCTCATCTCCAACATGTCCAATGATAGAGCGGCGTAAGAGTTGATCATCTGATCCGTCAGCTCGTCTATCCGTCTGTGAGCTACGGGATCCCGCTGTCTGCGGACTCTGCGCCTGGCAGGACGTGATGGTGGTACAGCTGCCTCCTCCTCAGTCTCCTTGGTGTCCAGATCGACGACTGGTACACTGGGACCGGCTGTGTCCGTCCCTTTCTCCATGGCAACACCGCCATCATCCTCCTCATCCTCCTGTACCTGAGTTGTTGTGTCTCTAGCGTCCTCAATGTAAGGTATCCACGCAGTGGACCAGTACTGAGAGTCGTAGACCGAGAACTGAGACGACCACCTAATACCCTGAGGTGCAGTCTGCTCCCAAGGCATCACCACATATGGCGTAGTAAGTCCACGAGGAACTAGAATCCTCCTGGTGATCATCTCCTGCAGCCCTAGCGGCTTGGCAACCGCCACTAGTGTACATGCACTCAAATCCTACCCCATCACAGTAGCTATGTGAGTCACTAAACTGCCACAACAAATGTCCCCCTTCGCCTTAGCCTTGATCCGGTGCAGATCCTGAGCTAGCATCGCACTAAAATCAGGCACACCCCCAGTCACCATGCAAAATAAGCTCAAAAGCTCCCCCTGTCTAACCTTCTGGAGCGTCTCAGTACGTGCCAGAAGTGTCTCGCTGAATATACGGTGAGCGAGTCTAAAAGCAAGGTGGAATATGATCCGCTTCCTGGAGTCTCGAGGTCTCCACCTATCAGCATGCTCAACTACATGAGCTATCTGTCCCCATAACTGTCGAGCTACAGCTTGAGAAGGGAAATCGGGAACTGTGGGGGTCGGGAAGCCGAAGATGTCTCTCCACTGATCCATCGGTACTAAGTAATTCCGGTTCAGCAACCGGTACTTAACGGCCCTCTCCTCGGGCAGGTGAGTCACGGAACTCACAAACTCCAGTGTAGGCTCGAGGTAGGCTGGAGCTCTGATCTCCATAAACTGCTCCAGCCCAACCATCGAGACCATCCGTCTCAAATCTTCCGCAACATATAAACAATCAAAAGAGGAAATGTCTAAAAACCGCGGCGCAATCACAGGACGCGTACAGATGCGGTCGTAATCAGCCTGGTGACGCTCATGTATCACCGGTATGGAAGGCCTAGAAGAAGAAGAAGAAGAAGAAGAAGGGGAGGATCCATCTCTCAAGACTATCTGTCGATCAGACCTGGAACTCATTCTCTCTCTCTATCTGACAGGTCACCACGGTTGCTTGTCAGATCTCAAGAATCACCTCGGCCAAGGCGCAGGTCGACTGGACCGAGGTGCGAAGCTGTTCGAATTCAACTCTCGGAATTTGAGTTCTTTTCCCCCGATTTCACTACAGATTGTTCCTAAGGGATACTTAATCCTTTTTCAACAGAAATCTATGGCAACCAAAGCCACTAAATCCCGAAATCAACGAGAATAGAGAAGTTAGTTTTTTCGAACGTTTACCCTGGATTCGGTCGATTCGAGGCGTTTTTGTTGTAGATTCTCGCTTGCAAACTGTTCCTCTAGCCTTTCCTTGCAGAATGGGAGAAAGAATCGTCGAAAACGATCGAGAAACGAAGAAAACGAGATGGAAGAGTGCCGTGGTCGAGGGGTAAGTTAGAAGGTAAGAGAGAAACCGTTCCCCCTTTTATACCCCTTGCCGATTCTGCTGTCACCTCGGTCGAGGTGGTCCCGACTGGACCGAGGTGTCTGGACCGATGTGGATCGTTGTCAGCCCTAGTCGCCTCGGTTGCTCAAGAACCATCTCGGTCGAGGTGCTGTGACTACAACCGAGATGTGTCTCAGTCAAACTCCATCTTCTCAATTTCTCGAACTTCTGTCCTTCCAGTGTTGCTCCCGAGTTGTGTTCCTTCCTTAGAAAGTACCTGGTTTGTGTCTAGGATGCCAAAAACAAAGCAAAGCAAAGAAAAAGCAAACTATCTAAAGCTAGACTAGGAAAGGGAAAAGAAAGCAATATCTTGGGTTGCCTCCCAAGAAGCGCTTGGTTTAAGGTCGCTAGTTGGACCGTACGGCATCCCTAAACATGTTGGAGGGTATCCTCACCCCATACTTCACCTTCATCGTGGGGTTAGATAAATAAGTCTATAAAACGTTCCAGCAAATGCAGGTGCTCATCGGGGAATGAATCGTCTATGGGTGGTTCATCCTTCTCGCGCGAAGAGGGAGGTAGCCGGCTGAGGTGATCCGCAATAGAATTTTCGGATCCCTTCTTATCGCGGATCCCTAGGTCAAACTCTTGAAGCAAGAGAATCCATCAAATAAGACGTGGCTTAGCATCCTTCTTAGCAAGTAAGTAACGAATAGCTGCATGGTCAGTGTAAACAATAACTTTCGCTCCCACTAAGTAAGAGCGAAATTTCTCAAAAGCATTTACAACCGCCAATAGCTCCTTTTCAGTGGTGGCGTAGTTACGCTGGGCTTCGTCTAGCGTCTTGCTAGCATAGTAAATGGCGGTGGTCCGGTCATCCTTCTTTTGTCCAAGCACCGCTCCTACCGCCACATCACTCGCATCACACATGATTTTAAAGGGCAAGGTCCAATTCGGAGGTTGGATAATGGGAGCGGTGATCAACGCTTCCTTAATCCTATAAAATGCATCAAGACATTCCTGCGAAAACTCAAAAACAACATCCTTATTCAGGAGTTTAGTCAGTGGTTTAGAAATCTTCGAAAAATCCTTGATGAACCTCCTATAGAAACCTGCATGTCCGAGAAAACTCCACACACCCTTAACAGAACAAGGGGGAGGAAGTTTCTCAATAGTCTCGATCTTAGCTCGATCGACCTCAATACCTCAGTTGGAAATGAGGTGTCCTAGCACAATGCCTTCATTAACAATAAAATGACACTTCTCCCAATTCAGAACGAGATTAGTGTCTTCACATCTTTGTAGAACTAGAGAAAGGTTAGATAGGCAATCATCAAAAGAGGAACCATATACTGAAAAATCATCCATGAATACCTCCATGATATCCTCTATATACTCGGAAAAGATAGCCATCATGCATCGCTGGAAGGTGGCGGGTGCATTACACAATCCAAATGGCATCCTCCTATAAGCGAATGTCCCCCATGGACAAGTGAAAGTGGTCTTTTCTTGATCATCCGGATGGATAGGGATCTGAAAGAAACCACTATAACCATCTAAATAGCAAAAATGGGAATGTTGGGCTAACCGTTCGAGCATTTGATCAATGAAGGGAAGTGGAAAGTTGTCCTTCCGAGTGGCCACGTTCAGCTTCCTATAATCGATGCACACCCTCCAGCCCGTGACGATCCTAATTGGGATCAACTCGTTGTTCCTATTCGTCACAACGGTCATCCCTCCTTTCTTCGGAACTACATGCACTGGGCTCACCCACTTGCTATCCGAGATAGGAAATATGATACATGCATCCAACAACTTAAGAATTTCTTTCTTCACAACCTCTGTCATGATCGGATTTAACCGTCTTTGAGGTTCCCGTGAAGTCTTATGAACGTCCTCTATTAGTATTCTATGCATGCAGAAAGAGGGCTTAATACCAATAAGATCATCAATAGTATAACCCAAAGTCTTTTGATGCTTTCTCAGGACATGCATTAGTTTAGATAATTCAGTTTTGGAAAGGGAAGCACTAACAATAACGGAGTAAGTAGAATCCGGTCCAAGAAAAGCATACCTCAAGTGACTTGGAAGTTGTTTAAGCTCCACAACTGGGGGTGCTTTTTGAGGGGGGATCCTTGCTTCCTCTTTCCAGTGGAGTAAACTTAGATCGAAGAACTGGACTTTCAGAAGTCTCAGTTGACATCATCTCGCTTTCGACCTCGGTCGAGGTCCAGAGGTGGTGACCGAGATGTTCTTCAGTCAAGAACACCTCGCTTGGTCCAGAGAGTGCCTCGGTCGAGGTACTGCAAATGGGACCGAAACTGGAGATTCTCTTCTCCTGGATTAGTTTTTCAATCTTAGCCCCTGGATCTTCTTTCAGTGCCTTTAAGCTCCGTATATCTGCATCACAAGAAACATCTATACCTTCCTCCATTAAGCTAAAACTAATAACTCTCTCAAGTGGATCGTTAATAAGAATAGAGCTCACCAATTCTCTTGATTCTTCTTCATCATAGATGTTGAAGATATCATCCTCCAGCTGCTCTCCTTTCATTTCAGCAAGCAATGCAAATTCCACTTGATCACCGCCAATGTTGAATTGCAACTTGGCGTTCTTACAATCCACATTGCAACCCGAAGTTGCTAGAAATGGTCTCCCGAGAATGATAGGAACGGGATAATCTGCGGGAATATCAAGCACAACAAAGTCTATAGGTAAATTGAAGTTACCTAACTTAACCGGGGCGTCTTCCAAAATGCCCACGGGATGGGTAATGGAGCGGTCCGCCATGTATAACCTTATCTTCACCGGCTTGGGCTCTCCAAGTCCGATCTTCACACATAGCTCCAACGGGTTGATGCTCACGCTGACTCCTAAATCACACAATGCCTCACAAGTGACATCCCCAACTTGAATGGGAATGCAAAATGAGCCGGGATCTCTCAACTTGGGTGGCATTTTTTCCTTCATGATTTGAATGAGCTCCGAGGATTTAGATGTCATCCTTACTTCACTAAAGTCTTCCAGCTTCCTCTTCCTTGATAAAATCTCTTTCAAGAACTTCCCATAGGCGGGCATCCCTAGAATAACATCAAGGAAAGGGATGTTAATATGTAGTTTATTCATTAAGTCAAGGAACTTACCAAAGTGCTTATCTAGATGTGCTCTAGCCCTTGACTGGAGGAAGGGAAGTGGTAGTTTATATGCAGGAGGTGGGACATAAACTTCGGTTTTGTCCGATGCTTTCTGAGGCTCCACCTCGGTTGGTACCTCAACCGAAGTGTTCTTCGTTTGTACCTGGACCGAGGTGCTCTTCACTGGCATCGACCGAGGCACTAGATCTGCAGTTTTTAGTCCACTTCTCGTCGTTATTGCCATGATCTGTCCCTTGGGATTGCTCTCTGTTCTTGCTGGGAGTTTCCCTGAGTCTCTTGGCGCTTCATTCGCCTTATTAAAGAATTTTTGTTCTAAGGCTTTTTGTGCCTTCGAAAATGAAGTCATGGACGTCTCAATAGCGTTGAGCTTGATCAAGATAGCCTCCAGCACTGCATCTTTCTTCTCTGGCTGGGACGAGCTTGATCCAGGCTCTTGGTTCTTCAATGGAGTAGTAGAAGAAGAAGAAGAAGAAGAAGAAGAAGAAGAAGAAGAAGAAGAAGAAGAAGAAGAAGAAGAAGAAGAAGAAGAAGAAGAAGAAGAAGAAGAAGAGAGGAAAGGATTAGAAGAATTTTTCGAATTGGAGTTAGAGTAAGAGTTACCCGGATTTTGATTTTGATTGTTGGGCCTCCAATTGTTGTTGTTGGACCCTCTATTGTTGTTGTAGTTGTTGTTCCGAGAACCATTGTTGTAGTTGTTGTTTCGGGAACCATTGTTGTTCATGGAGCCTTGATATCCTTCCTGTTCCTTCTTGGTGTGAGCAACCAAAATATCTTTCAATTGCTTCACATTATTCTTGAGAGAGGTGAGTTGATTATCATTTGATGGAGCTTCTTGGAAGTTGACTCTCTTAACTCCATTTTCAGCTCCTTGGCGGGAGTACTTTTCCATGTGCAAAGCTTGTTTCTCAATGAACTCCCAAGCTTCATCAATCGGCATGTCCATGAATGTGCCGGCGGATAGTAGTTGAAGGCTGAATTGGGTAGCTCCATCCAATCCCTTGAAGTAGATCTCCAACAACTCTATCTTTGGAATTCCATGATGTGGGCAATCCAAAAGAACATCTTTGAATCTTTCCCATGAGTTGGACAAACTCTCCTTGTCCTTCATGATGAATGCATTGATCTTCCCTCTCATTTCAGCAGTTTTGGAGGGGGGGGGGAAGAATTTTGTCAAGAACTCCGTCGTCATCTCCGCCCAAGTGTTGATCTTTCCAGGATGAAGAGACTGGTACCAAGTAAGCACCTTGTCTTTCAAAGAAAAGTAAAAAGGCCTTAACTTGTCATTATTATTTTCCACTCTTTAAGGTTTCAAGGTCTCCATCAAAATCTCATAGTTTTGTAAATGTTGATGCGGAGACTCCCTCTCTAAACCTCCAAACTGGCATTGGCGGATCATGGAAAGAACTTGCGGTCGAAGTTCATAATCATGCTCCGCTAGATCTCCTAGGTTGACTCCTGGACGCCTCACTTGTTGGTTTGGGTCCATCCTCTGCCCTAGGGTCTGTGGAATACCTGCAAAAAGAACATCTCGGACAGGCATCCGAGGTGGAAGTATCTCGGCCGCGGCAATTGGAGCGGGGTCCTGCCTCGGTCGAGGGTCTGGTCGAGGCAAGATCTGAGCTCGTAACTCAGCCACATCTGCTTCAATCTTTGCAGCTCTAGTGCGATTTTGCTCCCTCTCGCGCTGTAGTTCTTCCCTATTGAGGCGCATCTGTTCCATCACCTTCTTTAATTTGGCCTCAAGATCGCGATCGTCTCGATTGGCTATTTTCTCTTCTTTCAAGCGTCTTTTGTATGTCTTTTCTGGTTCAGGATCGTAAGGAATGATTTCCTTCCCAGCACAGGTTCTTCGCATAAACCTAAAAGAAGAACTTGCGAAAGTCACTCAAGTAGAGTGGTAAGTAGCAACAGGGGCAATAGCCCTGAAAGACAACCGCAACCGGCTCGGTCTAGACCAAGTCCCCGGCAACGGCGCCAAAAACTTATTCGCTCCAAATGGTGTGTGCAAGCTTTAAATTTATAACCCAAGAAGTATGCTTAAAACAAGGATGCGAACCCGCAGTGTACGGATCAATTATAGTAAAAGCAAGAATTCCGGGATGTCGATCTCAAGGACTTAGGTCAAACAAAGCAAGTATAGGTTATCAATATTGCAACTAACCACAAAAGCGATTAAAATAATCAAAGATGATAATAAGGTCAATTAAGGGGAATATGCAAATTCTAGGGATTAAAGCATGCAGTTGTGGTTCCAACTCAAGATCTCAAGATAAGCGGACAAAGCTGAGATTTTGCAAAGGGAAGGTGTTACTAAAGTGGAATATATCACCGGGTAAGTCTCACTACTCACAATCCCAAATCAAAGAACATATCACCGGGTAAGTCTCAAGGTACTAAGGAAAGGAACTATAATCTCAAACCGACAAACCAACTAAGGGAATAGAATCAACCTTTACCGGGTAAGTCTCAGGCTAACTCACAAAGATGGGATGAAGGCACACTCAAATCCCAATAAAGGATAAACCTTTATTACCTACACTTATGATCATGGGTAAACAAACGAAGGAATTACCGGGTAAGTCTCATCCTAGGCTTACATTGAACCTAATAAGAATAGAAATTGGCAAACTCTAACACCTAACTCTCAGTTACGGATCAGATAAGTCACCTCGGTCAGTCAAGTTCCACCCCGGCCGAGATGTTCATCGACTAAACGAGATGTTCTAAGGTTAAGGATAAAGACTCGAGCTTTCAGGGTCCTACTGGAATTTAAGATTATTCTATCATTGTTTTTCCCACAACCTTCAGTCATTCACCCTAAAATCGCACAAGGAAATTAGTCACTCATCATCATGAAAGCAATAATCAAATATAAGGGAAGAGAATGAATATTTGATCACAAAAACCTTAAGAACAAGGCTTCAATAACTTAATCGAACAAACAAATCAGCGTTCCTTAGAATCAAAAATCAATAAAAAAAACAACAAACTAAAGGGAATCTAAGAAAGTCTTACAAATCCCCTTAAAAAGCTTTAACAAGCTATCAACTTCCTTCCTTCAATCTTCCAACTTCCTTCAAAACTCCAGGAAACCCCTTAATTGTTGGATGCTCTCAACCTCTAAGCATGGTTGAACTTGTGGAAAATCCAACCCATTATATAGGAGAATTATCTTCCAAAGATAATAATATCTTAAAAAGATAATTTCCTGATAAAATATATCCATATCTCTAAAATAGATCTCCAAAATATATGATCTTCCTTCCAAAAATCCAGCCCAAAAATATAAGATCTCTCCTTCCAAAAATAAAAGATCTCAGCCAAATATAATATATCTCGCCGCGTCAGGATATTCGCCTCGGTCGGGGCGCTCCTCAAGATCACCTCGGTCGAGGTGACTCTGTGGTCAACCGAGGTGAATCTCAGCTGAAGGTGAAGTCTCTCAAATCTGGTCCAAAGTAAATCTTCTTTGTTAATTCCTGGCTTCCTGAGCTTCTCTTTAAGCTCCTGAATGTAGCTTCAATGACTCATTTGCTCTTTAGCTCCATTTTGATGCAAAATGAGCTATTTTACCTACGATTACAACGAAATTTGGTGTAGATCTCGATTTCCGCAAAGGAAGATGAAACGACAATATAATCACATAATATACATTCAAACATGCAGATTATTGAAGATAAAACGTCTAAACAGGTCCCAAAATGTAGACTATAATACATGTTATCACCGATAAGCTCACAGATTTGGGACACGACTACCCACTAGGTTGCGCTTCGATCCCCCTCCCAATTAGTGGATGCTCTAGGTTGGAAGTCTCGAGAAGATGATCCAATGTAATCGCTTACCGTACAGTATAAAAAAAAGCCTTAAATTCCCATGAGAAACATCGACACTCTTCCTATAAATTGAAGGTCCGTCGCCTAAGTGTTAGCTCAAGTGCATACTTGTCTCCGGCTTCAACATTAAAATTATATACAGAATTGAAGAAGATAAACATCACAGATAACCTTCTACTGTACAGTGAATGACAATCCAATTCCACACAACTAACTCTTAAGATTATGTATATGCACAATAAAAGTTAATGTTCTCAACTTATGATCAGGAACAACCGAATCATGATTCATGAAGCAACAAACAGCGCTTGCTCTGGTTCGGAGCAGATCGGAGGTCGGAAGAAACCAGATGATGACCTAATCCTTGTGATTCACATCTTCTCCGCGAGGTACGTAGTCCATTTGCTTTACCAGATCTCTACTTCAATCCAAAACCAATTCCGAGATCTATCTTCTTCCTTCGATCTCTGTTCCACGATTCAGTATTGAAGGATCGATTTGCAAATCGGATCTGAATTTCAATTGAGTTTCGAACGCATCATATTTTCGGATCAAAGTCTTCGTCAAATCCATTTGTCTAACCTGGAAGGTCATCTTTTATTTATTTTGTCAATTACCTGTTAATACAATGTTCGATCCAAAGACCAATTCCCAGATCCATCTCCTTCCTTCGCTCTCAGCGAGGTATGTAATCATTTTCTAACCTCTGAATTTGTTCAATACTTCAAACCACGGCTTCCATTCCTCTTCACCATGCAAGCTAACACCATAAGCTCTCACCAACTTTCTGTCCACGTTGAATCTCACGTTACTAAAGAATAATACTTCTTTTTTGATAAATTATTTTGGCGGATGATAGATGTACCGGCGAAATCGCTATTAGTAACCTAAACTACGCACGCGAAACGCGTAGTTTCGTTTTTCAGTTCTGGAATCTAACTACGCTTGTTACGTGCGTAGTTGGAGCCGATGCGAAGCCGATAGGAGTCAATGAACTACGCTTACGCTTATGATAAGCGTAGTTGAAGTTGAATTATTTAAAAAACACTCCAACTAAGCTATTGACGTAGTGGGAGTGAATTAAAAAACAAAAAAAATTCAACTTTGTTTTCATTATCAAAGTTAAATTTTTTTTAAAAAAAATATTCATCGGCTCCAACCGGCTCAGGACGGCTCTCCAACTACGCTTGTCAAAAACGTAGTTTGAACCCAAATACGAAAAGTGAAACTAGGCACTTCGCGTGCGTAGTTACAACTACAAATAGCATTTTTCGCCGGTACATCTAAAATTCACGATGAGATAAAGTAAAAGTTGGCATATCAGGCACACGTTAGTAAAGGAAAAAAAGGTTTACAGATCTGACGTCCAACCTAAAATAGTGAAAGAAGATGACTTTCGGTGACGATAGTGATGGAGTACCTAAAACGATCTAAAAAGTCGACGTGGGGAAGGTCTTATCTAACTTTTTAATATTTTTTTATTTCTTTTATAAATACAAGTATTATAGATGAAGTAATTAAATTATTTAGAGATAATTTAAGATTCACGTATTATTCATATTTATCGTCATAATTTATTTTTAAATTATTAACCAAACCCGTTTTTAGTAATTGTATATATACGATTAGATTTTTTTTGGATATTTATACTCAAAGTTTAGTATATAGTAAAAATATAGTTTATAATATTTCATGAATTTTTTAAATAAATTAATTCAAAGTACAACTTTACAAGACTATTGAATCAAACAATATTAATAAAAAAAACGTAAGCTAAATTAAAACACAGGGTCCAAGTAAAAAATAATAAAAATAAATATTAAGATGCTCGTAATATAAAATAAATGAATTAAGGGCCCATTTGGTTCCAATTCCGGATCCGGAAACGGAATGAAAACGAATTTAGTCCATATATATATATCGTTATTCATGAAATTTTATAGAATGATTACTCGTGGTTCAATGCAAAATGCACTTGTTTCCTCCACGTTTTGTTTTCCTATAGGGTATTAAAATTAATCAAACTCTAATTCAATTATTTCAAACCACAAGTAATAATTTCAAAAATTTTCATGAATAAGGGTATACTTATGGACTATTCGTTTCCATTCCATTTTCGATTTCGGAGTTAAAACCAAACGGCTTTCGAGCGTAAACATTGACCATATAAACCAACAAAATCACAGTCGTCGGGACCACCCCAATAAAAATTCCAATAGTTGTCCCAAATACGCGTGAAATCTTCAAAATATGATTTATTGAACGGCATGAATTTCGTGTACGTTGCCGCAAATGTTTTTGGGCTCCACCATTATACTAGTTGCTTGTTGTTTTAAATTTCAATCACTTTCCTGGATACACGGTCGTCGATATTTTTTTTATAAGTCAAAAGTTTTTTTTGTTTTTTTATAACGGAAAGTGTTCGATCCATATACGACGCATTGATTATTGGATCGAAGGGTCGAAAGAAATCTACAGATGGACAAACCGTCATAAAGAAAAAAAAAACACAAAAATACATCAACAAAACGCGAAAACAAGGAAATCTTCAAAAAAAAGCATAATAATCCAGTCCACCAGAAGCGACGAACATGAACGTTCATCTTCGAAGAAAGTACACAGAAAAAGTATGGAGAACAGCTGTGGATACCTCAAATTTGAAATGTAACAAAGCCGTCAAGAGTCGATCACATATTCACGCCCCTTCTCGACAAACACTTAAAACACACCCTCTTTATAAGTCAAGTAAATTGTGGTTTGTTGCTTGGTATATTATAAATATAATTTTATAAAAAATATTATTTAATAAAAAATAAATTATTATAAATAATTTTATACGTATATCAACTATAGTAAACTTATTTTCTTTCATATTATATATATATATATATATATATATATATATATATATATATATATATATATATATATATAATTTGTTCAATCAACTACTTATTTCCATTACAATAAGTTTCAATTTTAACTATAACAAGTTCTAGGTTTCTAAACAAATCCTAAATTACACAAAATATCATCTTTTATTTATAGCGCTTTTTTTACTCAGTCAAATCTTATATTTTTTAAATTAGCCACCTCATTATATATATATTTTTATCAAACAAACCACCACTCTCTAATTTTATAGACTATTCGGTTTGTGGGCCACTGATTAAAAAATATTGAATTTCTCTACGGTAATTCCTAATATAGTCCTAAAATCTAGGGGTGTTCATTCCGGATATCCGGGAGTATTTTTGTGTGAATATGGTATCCGGATCCGATTTAGAAGGTGCCGGATATCCAATCTGAGAAGTTTAAACAGATCGAATATCCAATTTTGAATACCGGAAGATCCGGATATAAATCTACTTTAAAAAATTGCAAAAGTTGTCTATGTAAATCTGCATTAAGAAATTGCCTAAACATCAGATTTAGGGTTTACAGTGGGAAATTGGATGTGCTACTGAGTACTCCCTTGTGATTAGATATGGTGCAAAGTGGTTTGAGACTGTGCAAAGTGGTCTGAGACTGAGTATGAGCAAGAGACTCGGATGTGATTGTGAGAGAGACTGAGGGAGTCGGGGTTGTGAGAGAGCCGCATGTCGAAGATGAGAGAGCAGAGACTGTGAGAGTCTGAGAGATTGAGGGTCGAAAAGGAGAGGTTCAGACTTCAAAGGTTGCGACTATGAGCCTGTGACTTCCTGTGAGGGTCGAAGGCTCGAAGCTGACGAAGCGACGAATTTTGACTCAGATAGAGTGTCGATCTGAGAAGAAAAATTGAGACTCGAGCGAGGGCTGTTGGCGGTCGCTTGTGAATGTGAGTCTGTGAGAGTGGAAGTCGACGAAGCGACGAAGACGAGAGAGTGAGAGTCGATCCGTGAAGAGAAGTTGAGACTCGAGAGGGTTGTCGCCGACTCGCCTATCACCTTAGAGAGAGTAGAGACGATTCAAAGTCTTAGACGGCTGCTCAATGTTTTGTAAATGAAAAAAAATGAGAAGGTTGTCATGGAGAGTCAAACCTTAGACCATATTGAAAAGGATTAAAATCCATCTCTTCATCTCACCAACTTAGCTAGTTGAACATAAGTGATATATTTCTATTAATATTTTTTATATACTCGGATAACGGAAATCCGGGTATAAAAAAAAGATCCGTATCCGATCCGTGTATCCGAAATATTCCCGATCGAAGCGGATACGGATATCTTTCCGTCGGATAGTGTAAAACTCGCATATTTCGGAGTCAAATTGTCGGGTTATTGGCGGATCAGAACATTGGACACATGACCAAATTAATATCCAAGTTTCTTTTTCACAAAATTCATACCAGAAAATTTGCTAAGTAGGCTTTTTTATGGTATGAAATTCGTACCAGAAAATTCATATAAAAAATTTCTAGTATGAAATTTATAGCAAAAAATTCTGGTATGAAATTCATAGCAAAAAATCATGCCAAAAAAATTCATATCAGAATTTTCTGCTATGAATTTCATACAAAAGTTGAGCAAAACAAGTTAGAGAGGAAGGGAAGACATCCATGGTGCATGTGCTCTGTGTATTTGGGTTACTACCCCGTCAAGTTGCTTCTCTTCTTTGACGATTGCTTCCAGCTCAAAGATTGAAGTTTCAGATATGGTTCTAGCGATACACATATGGAAGGTGAGCATATGACGAAGATGAGAAATATCCGCGTGCATAGAATTAATTTTAGAGTCAATTTAGCCAAGTATACTCTTTTCTATTTGTTTTTAGTTTGTGTACCCTTTAACTTTTACCACTTTCATTAATTTTCATTAATTGTAGGTATATTTAATTAATCTCTCTATTAAAATAAAGAATAAGACATATTTGTAACGTAAGTTTAGTTCCTGAATTTGTTTTTTAGTTTATTTTTTTGTTTTTTTTATCCTTTTTATTTTCTAGTATGAATTTCTTACTAGAAATTTTCATACCAGAAATTTTCATAACATAAATTCATAACATAGTTTTTCATACCAAAAATTTTCATACAAGAAATTCATACTTCTATGTAACTGGGTTGTTGCAGCTTGCGTGGATGACTAAGGAGTAGGTCCTGGTTGTTGCATCACAGTCACACGAGAGGAAGAGAGACAATCCTAGCATTGTCATCTTTAGTTGCTTATGTGAGGAGTAGAGAAGGGAGTCCAACGACTGCTTGTCACATAGGGAGGAATGTTGCTATGTCGCCGTGTGCAGATTTGTGGAGGAAGAAGTGTTGCTACGTTTTTGTCCGGAGGGAAGAGAAACATAAGTGGGAGGCTTGATGGCTGCAAGGGTGAGGAGATAGAGACCTCGATTGATAATCGGCGGCGACACTCCTCACTAGTACTACAGTAAGCGTTAGGAAGGGTAGGTGAGAAGGGGAAATTAAGTAGTGGCGATGGTGAGGGTTGTGTTGAGATAGAGGAATGGTGAACTAGGTTTAGAGGGGAAGAGCGATGACTGTGTTGCTTTGGCAGGCTCTTCTCCGGTGGCTTAAAGGAGACATCAAGGTGAGGAGGAGTGGTGGCGATGGATGAGGACGAGAATGAGGGAGAGCAAAACCCTAGCTTTGTACATTAAAAAAGGTGTACATTTACTAAATGAGAAAATACCATGAGCCTACTTACTATAACAAACATTGAAAAAGGTCGACATACCAAATTCACCCATAATTTTATTTATTTTGGATTTGGCTTGTAATAGATTTTAATGTTTAACAAATTTAATTTTCTAATGTGTGTGTGTCTATATATATATATATATATATATATATATATTGTTTAACTAGGATTATAGTCTTTGCGTATGAGGTTTTCAACGTCTTGCGGAAAGATTTCATCATCAGCATCCGGGTTGTAACAGAAGAATGCGAATTCGTCAACAACAACATTGATTTTTCTAAAAATGTGGTGAACATTAGTTGATGAGCAAAATCCGGGAACTCTGTCATTTGATGTTCTTTGTTTTTCTTCTTTGTTTTGCCGGGTGTTTGTTCTTATTGGTGGTTTTAGTGTTGGCCACATCTCAATCGTTTATTTAATTTTTGATAACTTGGCTCAAATAATGTATTGCTTTTTATTTGTTGATCCGTGAACTTTAAAACATTGCACCGGTGTGTATCAAGATGGAATGTAATCGGTCAACTTTGTGGTATTTGAATGAGAGAGTAAATCTTGGAGATAATAAGTTTCCACATTGAAAGTGAGGACATTCCGAGCCTAGTATATAAGGTTGGTGGATTACTCCTCCTATCGTAATTGATTTTATGATGAGACCTCATCTACTTTGTGTGTTGGACTTGAGCCTAGCATGAACACTCATATGCACACGACTCATGCTCTACCCGATCCGTCTGTAACGGACTTTGACATGGTACCAAAGCAAACAATCTTGAACCTTAAACTCTAATACCGCCAAACTATCGGCATCTAAATCAAGCTAGCCACCGATCTACTAGCGGTCCTATCAACCTACCATTGTCACCGATCTACATGGAATGTCACCTACCTCTAATTGTTGTCAATGAAATGTTCCATTCTTCAACATCGTTACTCTACCTTCGCTTTGAATGCGGGAGCGTATTGAAAGATATAATTTATTAATATTAGAGAAGTTATCTTATTATTTTAGGTTAGTTTTTATTTCATATTATCTTGTGTAATATTTATCATTCTCCCGTAACTCTACAAATAGAATGATAATAAAGTCGGTATCAGTATGATTTTACTTCCACCATACGTGAGGTCTTCTCCACATAAATGATAAGGTCTCCACCTAATTTAGAATATATTCTAATTAGATAAATTAATTCAGTTTAAGTTCAATTTTATCACAATAGTTTTAGTGTTGGCTACATCTCAATTCGGGATGTCAATGGGTCAGGCGGTGGGTGGTTGTATCACTTCCATCAACCGACCCATACTGCAAAACCGTTCACCGGGACCATAATCGCGGTTTATCGGATGGGTTGTGATTTTTTGGGTTCAACCGACAAATTAAGCTTGTAATTACCGACGGTTAGACTTAGGGTTTCCCCTTTGGTTGCGACTCTAGTGTGGAAGTTTGGAATATCAATGTTGTTGTTTAACCTACGCTACAATGTTTTTTTGTTGTTGTTTTTTGGAAGAACGTGTTAGACTTATAGTTTACGGTTTGTAAATTACAAAAATTAAAAATATATTTTTATTTTAGAGTTTTTCTTCTTGGTGCCCTCAAGGTTTGAACTTTTTCTCTTACTATCCACTAAGTTTTATTTGTTTCCTCTTTATACTCATTGTTAATATATTACATTAAAGCTCATTATAAAATGATTACAAAAATAAACTTAAAACTAATTATGACATCAATACATTTTAAACTAATAAATTTATAATAAAAGTATATTTAAATATTTTTCTAATTAAAAAAGGAAAGTAAATTAAATATTATTTTTATTTTTGAACTAAAATAATTTTTTATTATTATATTTTTGATTTCAAATAAAATATATAAAAATAAATAAAAAATAAATAATTTAAAAAAAATGCAAGATTCCAGATTATTAACGTATGATAATTTTTTGAAGTTAATTTTTGATAATTAATTTTAATTTGAAAATAAAAATATTATTTTTTTATGTTTCAATTTTTATAATATAATTTTCCATATTCTAAAATTAAAAAAATAATAATTTCGAATTAATATAAATTATATAAAATGAAATTCAAAAATAAATAAATGTTATAATATTTTTAAATTTCTAGACTCTTAATAAAAAATTTTAAAAATTGTTTTTAACTTAATTATATATATTTTTTAAATTCAAAATTAAAAAGTAAAAAACTATTTTGTTTTTTTTTTAATATTTATTTTAAAAAATAAAAAATATATATAATAACTATTTCTATTATAAATTTAATAATTTAAATTTTATTAGGTTGCTTAAAAATTTATTATTTTATAATGAATTTTTAATATAATATATTAAGAATGAATATAGAGAGGAAACAAATAAAACCACGAGGGTACCAAGAGAAATTTTAAAGTTTAGTAGATAGCAAGAGAAAAAGTCCAAACTTGAGGGCACCAAGAGGAAAAACCTTTTATTTTAATTACAGTTTGGTTGACACCGGGTGAAAGCCGGATTGGGTGATGGCTCGGGTGATGGATTTTAATATTCTCACCCTATACCGTAACCATACCATCAACCGATCAAGCATCAGCCGCATTCCTTTCGCATTTTATCGAATTTTCGGATAACCATCAGTTACGGATGAGATTGTCATCCTTAATCCCAATCCTTAATTTTAACCTAAGCTTGCGGTCTTTTTAATCCCAATCCTTAATCCGTGAACTCTAAAACGCTGGAACTAGGGGTGTGCACAGCCGGATATCCGATCCGATCCGGCCTATCGGATCGGATATCCGAATATATATTTTCAATATATTTCATTCCGGTTCCGATCCGGCTCCTGCCGGATATCCGATCCGAACGTCCCGGATCGGATCGGATATCCGAATATATATTTTCACTATATTTCATTCCGGTTCCGATCCGGCTCCTGCCGGATATCCGATCCGAACGTCCCGGATCGGATCGGAAATATCCGCCGGATATCCGGCTGTAATCCCTATTCACAATTATAATGTTTTAATCCTGTTTTTTTTTCATTTCGAGATAGTTTTTTTTTTTTTAATTCGAACTTCGAAGGCTGTGACTCCTGTGAGAGTGTGAGGTTTTGACATAAAAAAATACATGACATATATGCTAGCGGAGAGATTCGAACCTGTCTCAAATGGTACCTCCGAAACACTCCAACCAACTAAGCTAAGTGTTTTGTATGAACATATTTGAAAATTATAAAATATATTATCGGATATGATACTATACCCCGGATATCCGAAGCACTAAAATGCTCATTCCGAATCCGATCCGGCGATCCGGCATACTTTTTCGGATCGTACCGGATTCGGATTAAATTCCGTCGGACTCGGATTTTCTCGGATCGGATTTGTCGTATCTTCGGACCGGATCAACGGATCGGATTATTTTTGAACACCCCTAGCTGGAACGTTGTGTATCTACATCGGATATAAACCAGTAGGGCTGTGCATACGGTCCGGACCGGTGGACCGTAAATTAAGAAAACCTTGGACCGTAAACCGGACCGGGACCGGACCGGTTCCGGGTTGGACCGGACCGGTTTGTACTTTAATTGTGCAATTTTGGTGAGGTTTTCCGGTCCAAAACCGGACCGGAATGGACCGGATTGAACCAAACTGGACCGGACCAGAAATCGTAGTTTACGGTCCGACCCGGGTTACGGTTTTATACGGTCCAAAAACCGGACCGGACCGTAACCCGGATTTTCAAAAAAACCTTGACCGTAGACCGGACCGTAAATTCCGGTCGGGTCCGGTCCGGTTTTCCGATCCAGTCCGATTTTGCACAGCCTTATAAACCAGTCCATTTTGTGGTGGTTGAACCAGAAAGTAAAAGATAAGGTCCCACCCACTAGTTTAGAATATATCTCATTCGATTGATATTTAATTTTATCACAAATAGTTTTTTATAATTCACATATATATATATATATATATATATATATATATATATATAATCAAAATATTATATAGGTTCTATTCCACCTAATTTATGAACTTGTTATATGTAACAAGTTACTAAGGATTCGGCTAGTTAAAAGTTTGGTTCAATCTCGTTCGTTTTGTAAACGAGGCGATTATAATACATTTTAAAAACTTGTATAAAATTTAGGTTTGACTCGAACTCGTTAGGTAAAAACTCGGTTCGTTCAGTTAAAAACTTAAAATAACACTATAGAAACGTTATTTTAACCGGGTTAATTTTACTCAGCTTGCTATATATATATGAGCATATTAGTTTCAGACATCTCATAACCTAAGCAGATTTGCTATTATAGTGGAGTCGATCAAATCTGCCATATATTAGCATGAAAGAGTCTCTATTAAGTCATTCCCCAAAGTCTGATGGAGTTGAAGCAAATTCATGTTCATGCCCTATTAAATCACTCAAAATAAACTCCAAATACGCAGCAGAAGACATAATCTGTGGACTCTCCTTCATCCTAGTCTTCTCCCTTCTCCAACTCCCCTACGAGAAAATCGACGGCAACCCGGTCCCCACAATCATTTTCACTAACCGGCCGGCTTTCTTCCACGCTTTCGTCTTGGGTCTTAACTTCGCCTTCTGCGCCGGAGTTATAACCATCTCTTTAAGACAGCTTTACCCCAAATTTGCTCATGTATGTCGTTGTATTTGCATTTTGTCTATGCTTGTGGCTGCCGGAATATTCTTCGGCTTAGCCCTTCCCTGGGCCGCCGGAGTTTGGTTTTAAGCAGCTTCTTATTAATCTGTGTAACGAAGCTATTGAGGGTGTAAAAACTCTCTTTTCCTGCGTTTTGTACGGACTTGTATTTGATCCATAGGAAAAGAGAGCTTCTACGCACTTCAAGCTTTGTACTATTATTAATGGGTTGCTGCTTTCTCCTTTCTCTTCTTCCTCTACCTGCTCCTGCTTCTCCTGATATAAATCCAACAAAATTTAAATAAAAAACTTTCATTTAAATGTTCTTCGATTGGCAAAGAGGAAGACAAGTTCAAATTGAGTTCTAATCAATTCGAATCCAATCGTCACTTTCATCTCAAGACTATTCAATCCCACGTACTTATAATTGTTAATTCTTTCCCCCAAAATAAAAAAAAAAACTATTTCTCAAGGTAGTAGTTTAAAACAACTATTTATTAATAATGTCTAGCTCACATGAAGCTTCCATATTCGATTAATAGAATTAATAAGGATTAAATTGTCTCCTTCAATCTCAATAGATGTAATTCCCATCTTCTTGGCCTTTTTTTAGATATTCCGCAGAGCAAGAGCTTCTGCTTCCAGCACAGAATCAGCGTTACAACTATCACTTCCTAGAGCGATAGAACAATATAATGGTTTTTGACGATGAATCCAAAAGAAAATTGATTTGCTGAAATTTTGTGAGGCATCAAAATTAAGTTTTGAACTCCCATCCTCGGTCGTATCCACTTCATATTTTTCTTTTCGTTCTTGGATTTTTAGTATTTGTATTATTACTGCTAATGTTCTTGTTTGCTTGATCCCATACATTTATTTGATTAATAGCTACCGTTTTGATGTTCTGCCGAATCTTTGTTTTATTAAAGATGAACTGATTCCTTACCATCCACATATTCCATCATATGACAACAAGAAGTTTCAATTCCAAAGATGTTATTGTTACTTTGAGGTCATCAAGGGTCTCTGCAATACCCATATTGTCAAGATCATAGTTCTTTAAGACGGTTGTAATTTTACGGTTGCCAACTGTTGTGGTCAAAAAAGGACACTGAAAAAGGTGTTTAGATCCTTCTGTATGATGATTACATAAAACACGATTCATACCGATCGAAATTTTTTGTCTATCAAGATTTTGCTTTGTAGGAAGGCCGTCCAGGGCGAGTTTCCATAAGAAATTTTAAATTTTTGGCATTACATCAATTTTCCATATCCAAGTTTTGTCTGTGGTGACCCCAACCTTGTTTTCTTGAATCAGTTCCAGTGCCGATTTTGTCGAATACCAACCTTCTTCATTCCCCGTCCAATAAAGTCTATCCCTAAAATCGTTAGCGGGAAGGTTGTATTTCTTTATTTTATCGATAATGGTATTTGGGAGTATTGTGTTAAGGCGATCAATTAACTGATGATTCCATTTTTTGTTAGTAATATACGATGAAAAAGAGTCCATCTAGTTTAAACAATCCTTATTAACCACTTTTCCAAGAGCGGTTTATCGATTATCCATCTGTCCCTCCAGAATCTATATGCAACTCGATCTCGGGATTTTCTTACTCCACTACACAACATGTCTATAGGGAAATCAACACGGTTGTGGACAAGATTGCCATGCGTGGACACAACCTCAAGCTAGACATTAACGCAATTCCTCAAGATGGGACCTCATCCGCAAGGATGCTTTAGGTCGATCAATTTCTAGAAACTGATCCGCCTACCTATTTTACCTATGTATTAAAAAACAACTATTTATTATACATAAATTCCAAAATTTCTTTTGAACTAGAGTGTTGTTGCCAAAGATTTATAACACAGTCAACCCAAAATTTCTTCTCCCCTACCTCCGGTGACGATAGACGTCTAATGGATTAAAAATCAAAAAAATTGACAGCCGGATTATCCGTGACGAAGAACCAAAATAAACGAGAAGAAAAACACACACACAAAAGTATACAATGTTGACCCAAAAGCACGTATATCTTCAAGAAAAATGAGAAGGGGCCAATAAAAAAACGGAGAGAACAAAGTCCGTCATCGAAGGAAGCCTAGAGAACCACCATGTACACCTCATATACGGACTCAAAGTAGAGCCATCACCTAAAAACGAACACGAACCGCCACCAAAACATGCTTCAAAAAAACTTTAGAAGACAACACTATATATAACGAAAATCTTGTCACATACAATGGTATATCTTTAAAAAGAGAGTCAGGGAGAAGCATACTGACTTAAAATATTGTTGATATAAAACGCGCTCGCCTCCTAATTGAAGATCTCCAAAAAAGATATACCGTTGTATATGACAAGATTTTCGTATGCTTCTCCCTAACTCATCTTGGGCATTTAGTTTAGGAGCAAGCAACTATTGAAGATCTCATTCTAACTGATGTACTCTTCCAACTGTTGTATGTGACAAGAGTACATCAGCTTATTTTGGAGATCCCATTTTAGCTGCTTGCTAGAATGAGAGCTCGCATTAGCTAAAACGCGCTCGCCTCCTAATTCATCTTGGACATTCAGTTTAGGAGAGGACGGAAGTTGTTGGAAATAGAACCTACAATGCTGACAACTTCTCTAGATTGCTCAGTTCCCCGTAAAGGGGAAACGGTGGGTGAAGTCGGTAGAGCGGGTTGGTGATCAACTTGTACTATTTGTTATGCTTATATCTTTGTACTTCTAATTTTATAATATAAGTTACATCGAGGTAAAAGGAAGACAGACAACAAGTTGTGCCACCAACCCTCTATGAATAGCGAATTCGATCCTCCTAAAAAACAATATCATAAGACTTAGGAGACATAACATTGTCATGCAAGACCCGTAGCACCCTCTTGAGAATTTCAATAGCACCGGGAGCAAGGAAACCAAAATTTTCGAAAGCAAACGGAAGAAACACATGTTGGTTTTCAATACAAGCTCTTTCATGTTTGCCACCTTAGTAGAAGCCGTATTATGTGCCGCCTTACCCACCACAAAAGGCCCACTACCCAAATAAACTAGTGGGAAAAACCCAATCAAATCAACACAAGCATGTTTTCCACCCACCCATCCATATACCAAGACATCCGTCAGCCTCAACGTGGACCTTCCCTCACGTGGGTCAGTCAAGAAGGACACAAGCGCATCCTTCTTAACCGAGACCCCGCTCTCCTAAACACAACACACAAAACATCACGGACCAAATCATGCCTATATTTGAAGCCAAAGAGCTTTTTATAATGAACCGCATGCTCTCCAAAAGCTTTCCAAAACTCTTCGATGACTAGGCATAGGATAAATCTCATATGGGGACATACATTGCCCAAGTACATCAATGGGTATGTGAAGAAGGAAATCTTGGCTATGTGCTTAGTGTAGACACTTGAAAACAATTTTTGTCTAAGGGTCAAATCAAAAGCAACTTTCATCTCCTACACGGTCTTACCGAAGAAAGCACTCGCCAAAGTGTGTTGGAATTTAGGGGGGACGGTGTTCTTGGCAACAAAGACGGAAAGATCGAAACCAAAAATATAAACCTGAAGATTGTCCAAAACTCCATAAAAATCAAAGCCCATATCCACTACTCCATTGTCCCGCAAAATGTGGTCTTGAAGCACCCAAGACTAGGCCCTAGAGGCAACAAAAGCAAAGGAAGACGTCTCTGTAGCAGAGCATAATCCAAGCCCCCTGAATCAAATAGGTATAGAAGCAAGCAGCTATTGAAGATCTCCAAAAAGGGCCTCTAGAAACCACATTTCCTCAACTTATCTATGAATCCCAATATCAAAATAAGCTAATGTACTCTTTCAATGCTACGGATGACAAGTCCTCAAGCCAAAATACATCTTAGCAACACCCATACAAGAACGAAGCATGAGAAGCTCACTTTGCGGGTCCCTAACTGTGAAAGAAAATGCATCAACTCAACCGCCTTAACAACTTTCTTAATGACAAGATCTCTAACAAACCCCTCATCTCTACTCACTGTCCACCTAACAATTAAAAACCCACATCCGTCCTTGCAATGTCATGTGGAAATAGTCCATCTCTAAGTTTCGACCCATCACACGAAGGCCAGAGAGCTCAGTTTTGCGAACATTCAACTCAAGGCCTAAACCCGGACCAAACTCTTGAATGATATCAGATGATATAGCCACCTCCTATGCAGAAGCGGGTGCAAGACAATAGAAAAGAGGAGTGTCCCCTTGTTGTAGGCCAGTAGCCAAACAAATAAATATATCTCCAATGTACAATTGTGCGGCCTAATCATACAAGAAATCAACCCATAAGGAGTTAGACGGACATATCTCGATCTCTCTAACCTTCCTAAGCAAAAAAGTCTCGTTACGAGGTTAGATGTATTGGAAAAATCCACTGTCAGCATAGCCAAAGAACCATCAGCATAACGATCACTCAAAACTCTATTAACACTACACAAAATAGCCTCCTCACCACTTGAAACACCAACTTCATACTAGAGATCTCCCAAATATTCTCCCATATCCTTACAAACTCCCTTCATGGAAACTTTAGACACCAACCGTCTCCATATAGTACACACTGCAATGAGTCAAACCCCATTGTCAAGCTTCAACAACGGCGTAAGAGGAGCCGAAGCCACAAACTCAGCCAAACTCAAGAGACACTTGCCTCCCAACCACTAATTAACCACTGAGGTAATCGCTCTCAAAAGGCCAATGGTAACCGAAGAACCCTCACCACACATAGTGTCTAAGATGAGTTGTGCACTCAAGCCATCTCTACCGCAAGAAGTACCTTTGGGAAAGGACTTGATGATTTAGATACCAAATTGATATCAACAACGAATGATGATTCATAAAAGGTAGTGCAAGGCTAATAAGGGGGAGACTTGTAGGGATGTTTAGCCTCTAACACCTTGAAAGTCTCCTCACTATAAGGGGCAACTCCAAAAGAACACAAAACCTTAATAGCGGCCGTAAAATACCCATCTGAAACCTTGCGGAGATAGTGCTTGATATTTGGGTTTCTCTTTGAACCATCTCTATCTTCCGAGCACCATCAATCATCCAAAAGGTATATGCTCCGAAGTGTCTGACAAGGCATACACAAGAGTTGAAACACCCTTAACCTCTCCCCATGTAGACAAGGCTTGGAAAATCCGTTGATATTGCATCGACTTTCTACTTCTCAATCTTTTGTCTCGCCTCACAGGCCTTAACACCTGTAAAGTGCACCGAGAAAATAAAAATAACATAACCCAAGCAACAACTGTAACATCCGGAACTTTTGGTTCCGGAATGAGTGTGTTGTTGTGGTGTTAGTGGTTGTTGAGTGTAAGCTACCGCCCCTGTTCACTCCCAAAGTGTGTGCAGAATAAGTCTTAAATTTATAACCAAGAATAAAGCATAAGCGAACCCATAGTGTACGGATCAATCAAAGTATTAGCAAATATTCCATGGTCGATCACATGGACTATGGTGAAATCAAGCACGGTATATAACTTTAGGTTGTAAATGGAAACTTGAGGAACAACATAGAACAATGATATAAGATAATCAGATAAAGGAATGTAGATTCTAGAGATTAAAGTATCCAATTGTGGTTTCGACTCAAGATTTCTCAAGGATAAACGCAGACAAATTAGCTGAGGTTTGCGAAGGGAAGGTATTTCTACGATGGGATAGATCATCGG
This sequence comes from Fagopyrum homotropicum, assembly GCA_033239125.1. Taxonomy (NCBI): domain Eukaryota; kingdom Viridiplantae; phylum Streptophyta; class Magnoliopsida; order Caryophyllales; family Polygonaceae; genus Fagopyrum; species Fagopyrum homotropicum. The sequence continues at coordinate 32,232,375 of BSWB01000007.1, read as the reverse complement.
GCAAGTCTCACCATCCACTATTCCAAACCAAGTTAAGTCTCAAGGAACTAAGGAAAGGTACTACCGCTCAAACCAACACACTACCTAAGGGAACATAACTAACCATCACCGGGTAAGTTTCAAGTTAACTCTCAAAGGTAGGACGAAGGTACACTCAAACCCTAACAAATGATACACCTTTGTTACCTAACACTCATCATCATCGGTAAACAAGCAAAGGAATCACCGGGTAAGTCTCTTCCTAGGCTTGAATGTAAACCAGGAAAGGTGCAACAAGGATAGGATTTGGCAAACTATAACCTAAACTCAAGATCGGACAATACAATGGGTTGATGGCATGAAATATGACGTAGTTTAGATGGGCATATAGGTAGTTTTTCCCTTTCTTTTGAGTACGAGGACATGCATTCGTAGCATTTATCGAGTATTGTTCGCTCCAAACGGTGTGTGCAAGCTTTAAGTTTATAACCCTAGATGTATGCCTAAAACAAGGATGCGAACCCGCAGTGTACGGGTCAATCGTAATAAAAAGCAAGAAATTCCGGCGTGTCGATCTCAGGGACTTAGGTGAAACCTAAGCAAGTATAGGTTGTCAATATTGCAACTAACCACAAAAGCGATTAAAAGCAATCAAAGATGATAAAAAGTCAATTAAGAAAATATGCAATTCTAGGAATTAAAGCATCTAGTTGTGGTTCCAACTCAAGATCTCAAGATAAGCGGACAAAGCTGAGATTTTGCAAAGGGAAGGTGTTTCTAAAGCGGAGTAGATCACCGGGTAAGTCTCACTACTCACTAATCCCAAGCCAAAAGAACCTATTACCGGGTAAGTCTCAAGGTACTAAGGAAAGGTATTATAACCTCAAACTAACACACCACCTAAGGGAATAGAATCAACCTTTACCGGGTAAGTCTCAGGCTAACTCACAAAGATGGAATGAGAGCACACTCAAACCCCAATAAAGGATAAACCTTTATTACCTACACTTATGATCTTGGGTAAACAAACAAAGGAATTACCGGGTAAGTCTCATCCTAGGCTTGCATTGAACCAGGAAAGGTGTAATAAGAATAGGATTTGACAAACTCTAACACTTAACTCTCAGTTTCGGATCAGATAAGTCACCTCCGTCAGACGAATTCCACCCCGGCCGAGATGTTCATCGACTGAACGAGATGTTCTAGGGTTAAGGATAAAGACTCGAACTTTCAGGGTCCTACTGGGATTTAAGATTATTCTATCATTGTTTTTCCCACAACCTTCAGCCAATCACCCTAGAATCACACAAAGAAATTAGCCAATCATCATCATGAAAGCAATAATCAAATATATGGGAAGAAGGTGAATAATTGAACACAAAAACCTTAACAACAAGGCTTCAATAACTGAATCAATTATCAAACAAACAAACGTTCCTTGGATCACAATCCAATAAGACAATCAACAAGAAGGGAATATAAGAGAATCTTACAAAACCCTTCACAAAAGCTATAAAAGCTATCAACTTCCTTCCTTCAATTCCTCCTAACTGCAATTTCTTCAATCCCCAGCTGTTATGGTGATAGCGGGTTCTTCGGTGATGCGCCGATAGATGCGGGCGTGCTGAATTGTGGAAAATCCAACCCTTTATATAGGAAAACTACCCTCCTAAGATAAAATATCTTGAAAAGATATTTTCCTAATAAAATATATCTATCTCTCATAAATAAATCCCTAAAATATATGATCTTCCTTCCAGAAATCCAGCCTAAAAATATAAGATCTCTCCTTCCAAAAATAAAAGATCTCAGCCAAGAATAAAATATATTTTGCCGCGTCCAAGGTGCTCGCCTTGGTTGGGACGCTCCTCTAGATCACCTCGGTCGAGATGGTACTATAGCTGACCGAGGTGACTCTAAACTGAATGTGAAATCTCTTAAATCTGGTCCAAAGTGAATCTCTAATCCAATTCCATGCTTCCTGGATTCTTCTTTAAGCTCCTGAATGTAGCTCCAATGACTCCTTAGCTCCTTTAGCTCCATTTTGATGCAAAACGTGCCATTTTACCTACGATTACAACAAAACTTGGTGTAGACCTCGATTCCCGCAAAGTTAGATGAAATGACAATATAATCACATAATATACATTCAAACATGCAGATTATTGAAGATAAAACGTCTAAACAAGTCCCAAAATATAGACTATAATTCATGCTATCAAAATACCCCATACTTGTCCCTTGCTTGTCCCTAAGCAAGTTCCAAATCTAAAATACAAGATAGAATGGATTATAAGTTATAAAGATCAATGAAAAAGTCTTTCAAAACATTTTAATGGTGTGCTACAATCATAGATCACTCTAAGAGAATGCTTCATGGTATTTAAAATCAAAACATGCTCAAAACATTTTATAAATATAAGAAAGTTGTTCATCTTTGCATGAAATCATAGAATGCATAATAAATCATAATCATCGAAATTAATCATGTATAACCTAGTTTAAACCACTAAGTCAATCAACAAGCTCGAGGTCTCAAGGGCTTTTCAAGAGAAGGTCAAGAAACGTGTGAGGGTGGGATGTATATAGGGAATGTGGTGCTAGAATCCAGGAAAAGGATCTTTACTTCACTTGCTTTGAACTTCAACATCTTCCACCAATAAGCTTTGCTTATTTACTTTTTACTTTACTTTTTGGGATGCATGGACAAAGGTGCACAATAACCGAAGCCTAGGAAATCAGCAATCATCAATTTCTCGAGATGCCTCAAACCCTTGATGAACATACCATGACCCGTTAGGAATATCGCTCAATCCGACTTTGGCAAGACACAAACACCCGGCTATGTGAATGGTGCCGAGTTACTCATCATCATGATTGACTTCCCCAAACCTATTTGTTTCTTTCTAACTTTCAGCCAACATCTCAACTTTTCTTTCACTTGCTTTTCATTTGCTTGCTTCCAAATTCCTAGATAGGTAAAGGAAGGCAAATATGTATATGAGGGGCTAAGCATGATCAAGAAGAAGAAGAGAAGAGAATGAATTGCCTTGGTCTTTCCAGGAAGAAAGTGAGAGAACTTATCATGTGGTGTCAACCTTCAAATTCAATATAATTTGGATAAAAACAAAGTATTAAACATGCCAAAAATTTCAAACAAAGCATTTAGCAACTTAAACATATCATAAAACCTTATAAACATATAAAGATTTCAAAACCAGTTAGCAAACGAAATCATCACTGAGGTCATATCTAGATAAGAAGCACAAAAATCGTTTCGAAAACTGTCTCAGTTAAACCACCTCGGTCGAGATGTTCTAAGTCAATTGAGGTGCTACACCTCGATTGGTCAGAATCACTTCGGTCGAGGTCAAATTTTTTTTTTCAAACCAGTTTTTGAAGTTTTTCTCAATCAAATAACCTGTATGTATGCATGTAATCTCAGATAAGCACATGAAGCATAAATAAAAACATAAATACCCATCAAAGTAGCATACAATCATCCATAGTAGCACATAAGTCAAATAAATACATCCACGCATACCCCATACTTGGGACACATTGTCCCAATGGGTCAAATATGTCTAAGAAAAGAAAAACTCACCGGACAAAGCGGAGCTGCATAATAAATAAGGAAAATAAATCCTGCAAGCTCTCATCCTCTAATCCCAATCCGGTGGTGGTGGTGGTGGTGGCACGTACGGGTACTGAGATGGGTCAAATGGGTAGCCCATGATATGTTGAAACTGAATCTCAGCCATCCTGTGCTTGTAGTGTTGTCTCTCCTGCATCTCTCTAATGTCTAGGGACAAGGCGGCGTAGGAATCTATCATTTGATCCGTCAGATCATCGATCCAGCGGTGAGCGACTGGATCCCTCTGCTTGCGTACCCTACGCCTAGCTGGACGTGCTGGTGCTGCAGCTGGCTCCTCCTTTGTCTCCTCGTCATCTAGATCGACGACTGGCACACTAGTCCCAGCTGTATCTGTACCTGTGTCCATGGCAGCACCGCCATCCTCATCCTCCTGCTCAGCCTCATCATCCTCATCCTGTCCCTGAGCTGCTGCATCTCTGGCATCCTCCATAAGTGGAATCCATGCGGTCTGCCAGTAATGCGGGTCATAAATAGAGAATTGAGCTGACCACCTAATACCCTGAGGTGCAGTATGCTCCCAGGGCATCGCCACATACGGCGTAGTAAGTCCGCGAGGAACTAATATCCTCCTCGTGATCATCTCCTGCAGCCCAAGCGGCTTGGCAGCCGCCACCATAGTATACGCACTCAGATCCAGGTCCATGTAACTCGCAATGTGAGTCACTATTCCTCCGCAGCAGATGTCTCCTTTCGCCTTCGCCTTGATCTTGTGCAAATCCTCCGCTAGCATAACTCCAAAGTCCGGAACTCCTCCGGTCACCATGCAGTAAAGACTCAGCAGCTCACCCTGTCTAATCTTCTGGGGCGTCTCAATACACGCCAGAAGAGTCTCGCTAAAAATCCGGTGAGCAAGTCTAAAGGCTAGGTGGAAAATAATCCGCTCCCTGGAATCTCCAGGTCTCTACCTGTCAGCATGCTCAACTACATGATCTATCTGGCCCCAATACTCTCGAGAAACAGCTCGAGAAGGAAAGTCAGCAACTATGGGGGCCGGGAAGCCGAAAATGTCCCTCCAGTGGTCCAACGGGACAATGTAGTTCCGGTTCATCAACCGGTACTTGATAGCACGCTCCGTAGGCAAGTAAGTGACGGAGCTAACAAACTCCAAGGTAGGCTCAAGGTAGGCTGGAGCTCTAATCTCAGTAAACTGCTCCAATCCCACCATAGATATCATCCGCCTCAGATCATCATCCATGTGGAGGCAGTCGAATGCAGAAATGTCCAGAAACCATGGTGCAACAACTGGACGTGCCGCTATGCGGTCATAATCTACCTAGTGACGCTCATGGATCACCGGTATGGAGCGACATGAAGAAGAAGAAGGAGAAGGAGAAGGAGAGGATCTATCTCTCAAAACAAGCTGCCTGTCAGAACTCATCTTGCTCTCTCACTGTCGGACCACCTCAGTCACTCTGACAACTCTCAAGAACACCTCGACCGAGGCACAAGCCGACTGGACCGAGGCGAAGTGTTGTTCGATCGAAACTCTAAGAAATCCAGTTCTTTTTCCCCGATATCACTACCAACGGTTCCTATGGGGTACTTAATCCTTTTTCAACACAATGCAGGGGCAACCAAAGCCCAATTTGATAAAAAACAGTGAAGAAGGGAGAGTTAGGGTTTTTTCTCGAATTACCCCAGATTTGGTCGATTTGGAGCGTCTTTGTTGCAGATTGTTGCTTGCAAACCGATCCTCTACCCTTTCCTTGCAGTTCGGAAGCGAGAATCGTCAAAAACGAGTGAGAATCAGCGAACGAGGTGAATTTGGGCGTTTCGGTCGAGAGGGTGAGAGAGGAAAGACAGAGAAATCTCAGCCCTCTTTTATACCCTTTTCTGGAACTGTTGTCACCTCGGTCGAGATGGTCTCGACTGGACTGAGGTGGTACGAACCGAGGTGGATCTTCAGTAACCCTAGTCGCGTCGGTTGCTCAAGAATCATCTCGGTCAAGGTGCTGTGACAGCAATCGAGATGTTGCTCAGTCAAACTCCGTCTTCTCAAATTCTCGAACTTCTGTCCTTCCAGTGTTGCTCCTGGGTTGTATTCTTTCCTTAGATGTCACCTGTTGTCTGTCTAGGACGCCAAAAACAAAACAAAGCAAAGCAAAAGCAAACTATCTAAGCTAGACTAGAAAAAGGGAAAAGAAAGCAATACTTTGGGTTGCTTTCCAAGAAGCGCTTGATTTAAGGTCGCTAGCTGGACCGTACGGTATCCTTAAACATGCTGGGAGGTATCCTCACCCCATACTTCACCTTCATCATGGGGTGAGATAAGGAAGTCTATCAAACACTCCAACAAGTGTAAGTGCTCATCGGGGAATGAATCGTCTATGGGTGGTTCGTCCTTCTCGTGTAAAGAGGGAGGTAGCCGGCTGAGGTGATCTGCACTAGAATTTTCGGATCCCTTCTTGTCACGGATCTCTAGGTCAAACTCTTGAAGCAAGAGAATCCATCGAATAAGACGTGGTTTGGCATCCTTCTTAGCAAGCAAGTAACGAATAGCTGCATGGTCGGTGTAGACAATAACTTTCACCCCTACTAAGTAAGAACGAAACTTCTCAAAAGCATATACAACCACCAATAGCTCCTTTTCGGTGGTGGCGTAGTTACGCTGGGCTTCATCTAGCGTCTTGCTAGCGTAGTAAATGGCGGTGGTCCGTCAATCCTTCTTTTGTCCAAGCACCGCTCCTACCGCCACATCACTCGCATCACACATGATCTCAAAGGGCAAGGTCCAATCCGGAGGCTGGATGATGGGAGCGGAGATCAACGCCTTCTTAATCTTGAAAAATGCATCAAGACACTCCTGCGAAAACTCAAAAATAACATCTTTATTCAAGAGGTTAGTTAGTGGTTTAGAAATCTTCGAGAAGTCCTTGATGAATCTCCTATAGAAACCTGCATGCCCGAGAAAACTCCTCACACCCTTAACAGAACAAGGGGGAGGAAGTTTCTCAATAGTCTTGATCTTAGCGCGATCGACTTCAATACCTCTACTAGAAACGAGGTGTCCTAGCACAATGCCTTCATTAACCATAAAGTGACACTTTTCCCAATTCAAAACGAGATTAGTGTCTTCACATCTTTGTAGCACTAGAGAAAGGTTAGATAGGCAATCATCAAAAGAGGAACCATATACTGAAAAATCATCCATAAATACCTCCATGATCTCCTCTATATACTCGGAAAAGATAGCCATCATGCATCGCTGGAAGGTAGCGGGTGCATTACATAATCCAAATGGCATCCTCCTATAAGCGAATGTCCCCCATGGACAAGTGAAAGTGGTCTTCTCTTGATCATCCGGATGGATAGGAATCTGGAAGAAGCCACTATAGCCATCCAAATAGCAAAAATGTGAATGCTGGGCCAACCGTTCGAGCATTTGATCGATGAAGGAAAGTGGAAAATGGTCTTTCCGGGTGGCCACGTTCAGCTTCCTATAATCGATGCACACCCTCCAGCCCGTGACGGTCCTAGTTGGGATTAACTCGTTGTTCTTATTCGTCACAACGGTCATCCCTCCTTTCTTCGGAACCACATGCGCCGGGCTCACCCACTTGCTGTCCGAGATAGGAAATATGATACCTGCATCCAACAACTTAAGAATTTCTTTCTTTACAACCTCTTTCATGATCGGATTTAACCGTCTTTGAGGTTTCCATGAAGTCTTATGATCGTCCTACATTAGTATTCTATGCATGCAGAAAGAAGGCTTAATGCCAATAAGATCATCAATAGTGTAACCTAAAGCCTTTTGATGCTTTCTCAGGACATGCATTAGTTTAGATAATTCAGATTCGGAGAGGGAAGCACTAACGATGACGGGATAAGTAGAATCCGGTTCAAGAAAGACATACCTCAAGTGATTTGGGAGTTGTTTAAGTTCCACAACTAGGGGTGCTTTCTGAGGTGGATCTTTGCTTCCTCCTTCCAGTGGAGTAGATCGAAGAACTGGACTTTCAGAAGTCTCAGTTGACATCATCTTGCTTTCGACCTCGGTCGAGGTACAGAGAGGGTGATCGAGATGTTCTTCAGTCAAGAACACCTCGCTTGGTCCAAAAAGTGCCTCGGTTGAGGTATTGCAACTGGGACCGAAACTAGAGATCTTCTTCTCCTGGATTAGTCTTTCAGTTTTAGCTCCTAGATCTTCTTCCAGCGCTTTTAAGCTCCGTATATCTGCATCACAAGAAGCATCTATACCTTCCTCCATTAAGCTAAAGCTAATAACTTTTTCAAGTGGATCTTTAATAAGGATAGAGCTCACCAATTCTCTTGATTCTTCTTCATCATAGATGTTGAAGATATCATCTCCTAGCTTCTCTCCCTTCATTGCCGCAATTAATGCAAACTCCACTTCATCTCCGCCAATGTTGAATTTTAACTTGGCGTTCTTACAATCCACATTGCAACCCGAAGCTGCTAGAAATGGTCTCCTGAGAATGATAGGAACGGGATAATCTACGGGAATGTCAAGTACTACAAAGTCTATAGGTAAATAGAAGTTACCTAACTTAACCGGAACGTCTTGCAAAATGCCCACGGGATGGGTAATGGAGCGATCCGCCATGTATAACCGTATCTTCACCGGCTTGGGCTCTCCAAGTCCGATCTTCACATATAGCTGCAGCGGGATGATGCTCATGCTGGCTCCTAGATCACATAATGCTTCACAAGTGACATCCCCAACTTGAATGGGAATGCAAAATGAGCCAGGATCTCTCAATTTGGGTGGCATCTTCTCCTTCATGATTTGAATGAGCTCCGAGGATTTAGATGTCATCCTTACTTCACCAAAATCTTCCAACTTCCTCTTCCTTGATAGAATTTCTTTTAAGAACTTCCCATATGCGGGCATCCCTAGAATAGCATCAAGGAAATGGATGTTAATATGTAGTTTATTCATCAAGTCAAGGAACTTACCAAAATGCTTGTTTAGATGTGCTCTGGCCCTTGACTGGGGGAATGGAAGTGGTGGTTTATATGCAGGAGGTGGAACATAAGCTTCAGTTTTGTCCGACGCTCTCTGTGGCTCAACCTCGGTCGGCACCTCGGCCGAAGTGTTCTTCGACTGTGCCTGGACCGAGGTGGTCTTCGTCTGTACTGGCATCGACCGAGGCACTAGATCTGCAGTTTGCAGTCCACTTCTCGTCGTTATTGCCATGATCTGTCCCTTGGGGTTGCTTTCCGTCCTTGCTGGAAGCTTCCCTGGATCTCTTAGTGCTTCATTCGCCTTGTTAAAGAATTGTTGTTCTAAGGCTTTTTGTGCCTTCGAAAATGAAGTCATGGATGTCTCCATAGAGTTGAGCTTGGTCAAGATGGCCTCCAGCACCGCATCTTTCTTTTCCGGCTAGGACGAACTTGACCCAGGCTCCTGGCTCTTCAATGGAGTAGAAGAAGAAGAAGAAGAGAGGAAAGGATTAGAGGAGTCATTCGAATTGGAGTTAGAGGAAGGGTTACCCGAATTTTGGTTGCTTGCCCTCCAATTATTGCTGTTGGATCTGCTATTGTTGTTGTAGTTGTTGTTCCGGGAACCGTTGTTGTTGTTTCGGTACCCGTTATTCCTTGAATTTTGATATCCTTCCTCCTCTTTCTTGGTTTGAGCAACCAAAAGGTCTTTCAATTGCTTCACATCATTCTTCAAAGAGTTGAGTTGATCATTGTTTGGTGGAGCTTCTTGAAAGTTAACTCTTTTAACTCCACCTTCAGCTCCTTGGCGAGAGTATTTCTCCATGTGCAAAGCTTGCTTCTCTATGAACTCCCAAGCTTCGTCAATCGGCATGTCCATGAACGTGCCGGCGGATAGTAATTGAAGGTTGAACTGGGTGTTGCCGTCCAGTCCCTTGAAGTATATCTCCAACAACTCTATCTTTGGAATCCCATGATGTGGGCAATCCAGAAGAATGTCTTTAAATCTCTCCCATGACTTGGACAAACTCTCTTTGTCCTTCATGATGAATGCATTGATCTTCCCTCTCATTTCAGTGGTTTTAGAGGGGGGAAAGAATTTAGTCAAGAACTCCGTCGTCATCTCCTCCCAAGTATTGATTTTTCCTGGAGAAAGAGATTGATACCAAGTAAGCGCTCTATCTTTCAAAGAGAAATAGAAAGGCCTTAGCTTGTAATTGTTGTTTTCCAGCCTTGAAGGTCTCAAGGTCTCCATCAAGATCTCATAGTTTTGTAGATGTTGATGCGGAGATTCCCTCTCTAGCCCTCCAAACTGGCATTGGCGAATCATAGAAAGAACTTGCGGTCGAAGCTCATAATCATGGTCCACTGGATCACCTAGGTTGACTCCTGGATGCCTCAGTTGCTGGTTGGGGTCCATCCTCTGCCCTAGGGTCTGTGGAATACCTGCAAAAAGAGCATCTCGGACTGACATCCGAGGTGGAAGTATCTCGGCCGGGGCAGCTGGAGCTGGGTCCTGCCTCGGTCGAGGAACTAGAGCTGGTCGAGGTAGATATTGGTCCCGTAAAGTCGCCATATCTGCTTCGATTGCTTTCGTCCTTGCGCGAGTTTCTTCCTTTTCCAGTCGCAATTCTTCTTTTCTGAGGCGTAGTTGTTCCAATGCCTCCTTCAATTCGGCCTCAAGATCACGATTCTCTTGATTGGCCATTTTAGCTTCTTTCAAGCGTCTTTTGTATGTCTTTTCTGGATCGGGATCGTAAGGTACGATTTCCTTCCCAGCGTGGGTTCTTCGCATAAACCTAAGAAAAAGAACCTGCGAAAGTCACTCAAGTAGAGTGGTTAGTAGAAACAGGGGCAAGCGCCCCGAAAGACAACCGCAACCGGCTCGGTCTAGACCAAGTCCCCGGCAACGGCGCCAAAAACTTGTTCGCTCCAAACGGTGTGTGCAAGCTTTAAATTTATAACCCTAGATGTATGTCTAAAACAAGGATGCGAACCCGCAGTGTACGGGTCAATCGTAGTAAAAAGCAAGAAATTCCGGGGTGTCGATCTCAAGGACTTAGGTGAAACCTAAGCAAGTATAGGTTGTCAATATTGCAACTAACCACAAAAGCGATTAAAAGCAATCAAAGATGATAAAAAGTCAATTAAGAAAATATGCAATTCTAGGAATTAAAACATCTAGTTGTGGTTCCAACTCAAGATCTCAAGATAAGCGGACAAAGCTGAGATTTTGCAAAGGGAAGGTGTTTCTAAAGCGGAGTAGATCACCGGGTAAGTCTCACTACTCACTAATCCCAAGCCAAAAGAACCTATTACCGGGTAAGTCTCAAGGTACTAAGGAAAGGTATTATAACCTCAAACTAACACACCACCTAAGGGAATAGAATCAACCTTTACCGGGTAAGTCTCAGGCTAACTCACAAAGATGGAATGAAAGCACACTCAAACCCCAATAAAGGATAAACCTTTATTACCTACACTTATGATCTTGGGTAAACAAACAAAGGAATTACCGGGTAAGTCTCATCCTAGGCTTGCATTGAACCAGGAAAGGTGTAATAAGAATAGGATTTGGCAAACTCTAACACTTAACTCTCAGTTTTGGATCAGATAAGTCACCTCGGTCAGACGAATTCCACCCCGGCCGAGATGTTCATCGACTGAACGAGATGTTCTAGGGTTAAGGATAAAGACTCGAACTTTCAGGGTCATATTGGGATTTAAGATTATTCTATCATTGTTTTTCCCACAACCTTCCGCCAATCACCCTAGAATCACACAAAGAAATTAGCCAATCATCATCATGAAAGCAATAATCAAATATATGGGAAGAAGGTGAATAAGTGAACACAAAAACCTTAACAACAAGGCTTATAACTGAATCAATTATCAAACAAACAAACGTTCCTTGGATCACAATCCAATAAGACAATCAACAAGAAGGAAATCTAAGAGAATCTTACAAACCCCTTCACAAAAGCTATCAACTTCCTTCCTTCAATTCCTCCTAACTGCAGTTTCTTCAATCCCCAGCTGTTATGGTGATAGCGGGTTCTTCGGTGATGCGCTGATACATGCGGGTGTGCTGAATTGTGGAAAATCCAACCCTTTATATAGGAAAATTACCCTCCTAAGATAAAATATCTTGAAAAGATATTTTCCTAATAAAATATATCTATCTCTCATAAATAAATCCCTAAAATGTATGATCTTCCTTTCAGAAATCCAGCCTAAAAATATAAGATCTCTCCTTCCAAAAATAAAAGATCTCAGCCAAGAATAAAATATATTTCACCGCGTCCAAGGTGCTCGCCTTGGTCGGGACGCTCCTCTGGATCACCTCGGTCGAGATGGTACTGTAGCTGACCGAGGTGACTCTAAACTGAATGTGAAATCTTTTAAATCTGGTCCAAAGTGAATCTCTAATCCAATTCCATGCTTCCTGGATTCTTCCTTTAGCTCCTGAATGTAGCTCCAATGACTCCTTAGCTCCTTTAGCTCCATTTTGATGCAAAACGTGCCATTTTACGTACGATTACAACAAAACTTGGTGTAGACCTCCATTCCCGCAAAGCTAGATGAAATGACAATATAATCACATAATATACATTCAAACATGCAGATTATTGAAGATAAAACGTCTAAACAAGTCCCAAAATATAGACTATAATTCATGCTATCAAGTATATTCACCTATTATCTTGCAATCGAGATCTACACAAGCTTTGCTGTGATTTTAGGTAAATTGGAGCTGAAATGAAGTGGAAAGGGATCATTCACCGAGCATTGGTCAATGAGGATTTCGTTGAGAAGTATTGGAACGTCGTTGGAAGAAGTATGAAATGAAGCCACGGTGAAAAGCGTCGAAAAGGAAGAACCACGGTCAAGAAAGAAGTTCCACGGCCGGGGTCTTGATAATTAATTTAATTTAGGTCGGAAGGAAATCGTTCTTGGATTCTATTTTTCTGTACATTGGAAATGATTGCTTTATCATTGGAGGAGATTGAAGAAGTTCTTGGTTCTACCTTAAAGATTTGTGAGATTGTTCTATTCTTTGATTTTTGTCTTTGAGAACACATTCTGGGATTATATTGTTTGATTGATTGAGTTATTGATTCTTTGAAGATTGGTTTTATTCATCCTTGTGTTCTTCTTGATTGCATGTTCTTCTTGATTTCTTTTCTTAATCTTGATTTGATTACGATGATGATTGTTGGCTAAACCCCCTGCGATTCTAGGGTGAAGGGTTGACGGTTGTGGTATAGATGATGATAGATTGAGCCTTAACAGATCGGACCCTGAGAGTTGTGAGACAAAACCCTCGAACGAGGATTTCCACGGCCTGTTCTTAAGGAACCACGGCCGTGATTTCCCAAGATCTGCCGTGATTTCTTCTGTTTTGCACGTTTCACTTTTGCCTTTATCCAAAGTTCAAGATTGCTTAAACCCTACCTCTATTACCCTTTTCTGGCCTTTGCCTTGCCGATTGTGAGTGTGTACGAGCTCTAGGTGATAGGGGATTCAAAACCCTCTATTAGGTGAGAGGAGTGTCATGCCCTTTGCCCTTTAATCTTTCTTTTCCTTGGGTTTGGTTGGTGTGAGAGCTAAATCCTATCCTTTCGACCTCTTCTTGACGAGACTCAACATCCGTTAAGTATAATCCTTTGGTTGGGATAAAGGGAAGTCGGATCTTAACCCGGACGATAACCTACCGAAGATATACATACCTTGCTATCCAGCTATGTCCGTATACATCCTTAGATATCTTGGATCGAAAACTGAAACCTGATACTTGAATCTTTAGAATCTGCATTCCCATTATTCTTGCTTTTATATTCTTTATTATGATCATTGCTTTGCTTGTTACCCAAGTTGGATTACCTTTACTGCTTTGTTCTCACCGATTCCTTGAGATCGACTCCGGAATATCAGTCCATACTACGATTGATCCGTACACTGCGGGTTCGCTATCGTTAGGCTTAATTCTTGGATATAAATTTAAAACTTATTTGCACACACACCTTTTGGACCAAACATGGGCAATCTCGTGCAGTTCTTATTGATCTCACTCGAGATGACTCCAAGAAGAGCCCGAGACGGGTTTTCGTTTAGGGTTAACTCAACTTTCAGGGTCCACTCGCGATAAAGGTCTATTCTTTCATTGTTTATACCACAACCTTCAACTAATCACCCTAGAATCACAAGGGTTTTAGCCAACAACCATCATGTTCAAAAAAATAATCATATATTTAATAAAGAAGTCAATAAAAGAGAATAAAACACTCAACAAAGAAATCTCAATTATCAAAAGCAAACAAACCAACAATCGTCAATATCGTGTTCCAAAAGTATGATAACAATCAACTATCAACTTTCCAATAAAACCTTACAACTTGTCTTCCCTTCTTCCTTGAACTCCAAGCAATCCTTCCTTAGATCTCTTCCCTTCAATCTTCCAATATCCGTCTAAAGAGAATCCTTGACGTCTCAATATTTGAGCATCCCAACCGTATGCAGTGTCCTTAACTTGATAATCACCCTCTCTTCTTATAGAAGAATTTTAGGTCAAAATAATATCTACTTTCTCTTGGGTTGTGGGCCTTCAATCTCGAGCTAGGCCCAGTTGTCCATCTCGGTCGAGGTGATGTGCGTGTGGTCCGAGATCAGTAGTGGATCACGTACTTTTCTTCATATCTTCAATTGTATCCTTATTCTATCCTTTTCCTATGGTCCTTGCCTTCCTTCTTGTCCTTCCAAGTGCTCCATAATGCAGCTCCATGACCTCCTTAGACTTCAATGTCCCTTTTTGATCCAAAATATGCCTTATTTCCTAATATTACAATCAAACGTGTAGACCTCGATTCTTGAGAAGTAGACAAACAATGACATAATCATCAAGAATATATACCCATGCATGCAAAATAATGATGAGAAAATGCCAATACGATATCCGAAATATAGACAATAATTCACGTTATCAGCCCCTGCAGCCTAGGAGATCCACGGGCGCAACCATCACATGATGGCGCGGTCGCGGCTAGGTTCTGCCACGGCGTTGTGAGTCGACCGGTCTAGATGAGGGTTCCTTTTTTGCATACCCTCAGCTGAATCCGACCCCTCGTTCCCTCCTCTTTTAGAATCCGACCCTTGGGGACCTTGTCCCTTGCATACCCTCAGCTGAATTTTCCCTTTTCCCCCTTTCCTATTCTCATTCACGTTCTTTCTTCTCCTCCCCTTCTTCTCTTCCTCCATCTTCTTCTCCTTCATGATCTTCCATGGTTCTTCATCTTTGTGTTAGCTACTCATCTTGTGTTGGACTGCAAATCCGAGTCGACAATAAGTGTCTTCTTCTTCTTCTTCTTCTTCTTCTTTCAACCCTAGTGTGTGAGCGTTGGACTCACTCAAGGTTGCTCTTTGCTTGTGAGGCTGTGTTGATCTTGTATAGGCAGTGGAGTAAGTTTGTGATCTCGTGGTGGACGTCCAGGACTGAGCAAGATAACCAAGAGGCACCGGAAAAGCTCATTGTGCACCGAAGAGATGCCGATAATTCACTTTTAGAGTTCGACCACACCCGCGTCTGCACAGGTCGCGGGTGGGTAGCAGAACCGCTGAGGCAGCACCTATGAGTCGCAGGTTCGGCTCTGGCACATCTTGAGCCGCAGGTGCGGCCTTCTTGATCCTCTCCGCGGTTGCGCCTCCTCGTTCCGTGATCGCAACTTTCCTCCTGTGAGTACCCTCTGCCTCGAGCTTGTGATATTACCTTTACCTTAGCGATGTTTAGTGTAGTGTCATGCTATGTTGGATCTAGCATAACTTATAGTGAATGCCAAGTAGTGGTTATGGACCCTTGGGTGAGTTTTGAGGATTGATGATGATTCTAAGGCTTGAGGTGTATTATTATATTGTGAGGTTGTTATAAGGCTTTAAGTGGTATGGTTTGATCTTGTGATAATCCTGAGGCTTGAGTTTTGGGGTTATATGATCGTGTAGGATCATTGAGACTAGGAATGGATTATCCTAACATGTGATGGTTATGTGATCTTGTAAGATCGTTAGGACTAGGAGTTGGTATCCTAACATGTTTTATTTATGGTTTATGATCTTGTAGAAATCATTGGGACTAGAAGTCTGAGGACTTCTAGCATGTTGGTTTGTTGTTGATCGTATGCCTTGTTTGGCCAGGCTTAAGTATCTTCATGCGGAAAGCGGAGTGCAGTTTATATCAGGTTTATCCTTTGAGACAGGTAAGTCCCCCAGACTTACTTAGCTAGCTTCTATGTATTAGTTTGACATGTGATGGTGGTGGGTGGTTAATTATTACCATAACGATAAACCGGACTAGGACGACCTTGTGTACATGAAATGGCCCAAGTGTATTATAATTGGGCGGTGACATCACTACCCAGCTCTTGCGAGAGCTGGGAGGTTCTCCGCGACTAGCCCAAGAAGGTAGACGGTGCGATGCATCAAACCATTCCTTGATGGTATACTGGAACAAAGGCGAGCGTTGAGGATTCTCGTGTCACAACATAAGTTGAATTAGTAAAGTGAATAACTTAAATAAAAGATAATAACCGGTTTGTGTGAAAGCATGGGCTATGTGTTTATATTCCCTTATGTGTGGTTGTGCCTTTATTGTTATTCTAATATTTGGAATGTTAGCTAACGGTTTTAAACCGATATTGTAGATGCTCTGCAGGTTAGGGATGCTGCCGTGTGATCCGGAGGAGTGGGCAACCGGGGTTCCCGTACATTATAGGACGGGGTTGGGTTTATGTCCCTTTTGTTGTTTGTTGTATGTACATGGTGTTGAGAACTCGGATGGAGTCTTTCTTTTCTATGTATTTTGGATCATGTCTTTTGCATTAAAAACTATTTCGGTTTTGCCTTTTATGTGTGCCTTGTTGCAAGATCCGGTGAAATTGTTGTCAGGCTAAGAGTCAGGACCCATTGTGAGGTCCTAGCCCGTAGCGCTCCGAGTCCCGCGGATTCAGGGCGTTACAACAACACACCCGGGCTCAACAACCACCTTCTGGAGAGCACCCAACAACGCTTGAGAGAAGCTAAGATGACAACTATGAGGGGTTCTTTTCACAATAGTAATAGGAACACGCGTAACCCTCTCTAACAAATTTACATCAAACATAATACTCCCATTGCCAACCACAACTTGATCTCCAGTAATCGGCCTCGAGATACCTGCAATGTATCCACCATCCTCACCAAAATAAGATATAGAACCATTAGAGTGACGACATTCACGACTCTGATCATGAAGACCCATACATCGGCCGCACAACCACATCATGAGAACAACCAACACCTCTACAAAGGCCACGAAAATATCCAAATCACCCCCATAGATGCCCCGAACCTCGTTCTTGCATTCAACCGCAAATAAATATTGCCTTTTTAGATGACACATGCCCGAATATATCTGACATGTCAGGAAAAAGAAAGAGCCCATGGTCTAAAGGGAAAATGGTGGGGCTAATTAGGTAAGTAGGTTTTTATGTTTTAGCCTATTAATTAACTTTATGCCATTTTTGTAAGTAAATGTACCCAATTTTATTTTTACCGTTCAACCTTTTTCAAACCCTAGCCGCTCCTCCAAAACCACAGCTCTCTCTCTCCTTCAACCATTACATTCCTCTTCTCAACCATGTTCTGGTATGTGATTTGTTCCTCATCAGAACAAATCAAAACTTCCAAAACATACAAACACTCCCGTCAAAGCTTCAACCAACAAAATTGTCGCTGATTTCAAGCATCTTCGGTGGCCGGTGTCTTCGACCCCTTTTCACTCGACATTTGAGATCCATTTGAAGGCTTCCTAACTCAGTCCCCCAACTCATCATCGCAATCTGCAAATGAGATCTCTCAGTTTCTGAACATGAGGATTGACTAGAAAGAGACCCCAGAAGCTCATGTGTTCAAGCATGTTCTTCTTGCCTTGAAGAAGCAATTTAAGATCTAGATCTAGATTTGTCCGTAAGTCCAGTCTACGGGGACGGAGAAGGAGATATAGATATAGGCAAAAGTGTGGGTGTCAAAGCCGCAGGAGCTACCGGATCTGGAGCAGCGGTCGCAGCTAGTGTCGAGCTTTTATCCCAACTTATGATTAGCTGCTTGTGAGCTTCTATCCCAACTTATGATTAGTTGACTATGTTTTTATTACCTGCTTCTTTTTCGATCAAATATTCTATGTTTCATGCTTATGCTTTCAATTCACTCATCCAATTCAGGTTATGTCTTGTACGGGTGACACTTATGATATTTCTTTTAATAGTATCGTTTACACTACTGATGTGGATTGGGACGGGGAAGAACCTGATTGATTCATCAACTATTACTTGGATAAAGAATCTAAATTTTGTCCAATGATGCATCTACTTTATATAGTTGGCTATTATACATATAATTATGGCTGCTTTAGGAATAGTTTTCAATCTCTAAAGTTGTTAATAATATCATAACGTATGTGCTCGAAAGGTACAAACTAATATCTTTCTGTTGAAATCTTTTCCTAGTGGACTTGTATGCTTAAATTCAATCTCCCACTCTGTCTTGTTTGGAATAGATGGACGATTGTTGACAGAGCTGACACAAAGTTGTGCATTGATACCCGCCCCACGAGTGAAACTGAGGATCCTTCACATCCTTCTTAGGTTTGTCCCATAATATTTTGTACACATAATAAGTAAAATGTAGTGATAATAATGTATAGAAACCTACATATATTATGTCTGTGATTCTCCTCCGATTGTGATTACTGGGAGCTCTTAGTGCGAGAAGAAGATGGTTTGATTCGGTTCAGCAAAGCCGAAGAAGAGAATGATATGAATTCGAGTGATTCAATTCTGGTATGAGTTTAATAATGAGAGAAAAGGGGAAGTAGGCTAATTATGTATTAATGTAGATTAACTAGTCTCTTATGTAAAAAATGTAGATAAAGTAGGCCCCTAGTAATTTTTTGATAAAGATAAATTCCCAAAAAAATTGATACCCCTTCAGGAATTAAAAAATGCTGATGTGGCAGTTTTTTAAATAAATAAGGTTATTTAATGTGGTCCCCTACAAACCAGGAAGCTGTTAGAAAAGCAAATATACATTCCTTGTGAACGTGATCCCAGAATCACGAAAATTCCCATTTCTGAAGCCATAACCACCATTTCTACAGAGTTATTCGCTTACTGTCATCAACATTTTCTCTAATTTTTGTGCGATTACTACCGATTTATGTTTGTTTTGATGATCTATTTCTTCAATCGTTGCGGTTGTGTGATTATCAACATTCGATTTGTCAATCTGTAGATTCAATCGTTTGTTTTGTGCGATTTTTGGGACGAAGAACTCGATCTGTAGATCCAATCGTTTTGAAAAATTTTTTTCCCGATCTATAAGGTATGTAGGTTCAATCGTTTTATTGGTGGCCATTTCGCACATTTTCTCTGCGTAATTTATGTATATGGTTAATATTATGTATGTCGTAGATTTATATGTCGGTAATGCTGAAGGTGACGAACATAATTTTATGTGTGCATGTGTACATAAACTCGGTTTATGTTTAAGTTTAAACCACTGTCGTTAAGAAGGTACTGTGATATGCCTGCATAGTTTATGTAGTTGTTAAATTTATGTGTCGGTGATTTTTTATGTGTTGAGTGTCGGTAATGCTGAGGTGACGAACATAATTTTATGTGTGTATGTGTACATAAGTTCGGTTTATGTTTAAGTTTAAACCACTGTCGTTGAGAAGGTACTGTGATATGCCTGCGTAGTTTATGTATCTTAATATTATGTAGTTGTTAAATTTATGTGTCGGTTATTTTTTATGTACTGAGTGTCAATAATGCTGAAGGTGATGAACATAATTTTATGTGCGTATGTTTACATAATGAAGGATTATGTTTATGTATAAGTGCGAAAATTTATGTTCATCTACTTGAATGTACATAACTGTTGAAAATATAATTTTGGTTTATGTTTGTGTTATATAATATGTAAGTTGGTAAGATTATGTAGATTATGTGAAATGTGTGAAATACTTATGTTAACATAAGTTATGTAATGTGTAAGTTATGTATTGTTTGACAAAGTAGTAATGTAGTTAACGAGCAGAATGTTCTATGTATATGTTTACATAATGAAGGTTTATGTAATTGTTGGAAATATTATGTACAGAGCGTGAGTAAGCTATTGACATATTTCTTATATTATGTACCTTTCTTGTAGGAATCATGGGGGTGGTGTTTGTGACAATTTATTTTGACGGACATTGAAAATTTGATAAAGGTGTGTGGAGCTACATTGAAGTACAGTCAAGTAAGCCGTTATTGATGTCACTTGAATGCACATTTGATGTGTTAAGGGACAAGATTGCGTTGCTATTTGGAATATCTTTAACATAGTTTGATTTATGCTTGTCATACAAGAATCCTTTCAATGAGAGTCTCAAACCATATGATGTTAACACAAAGGATGATTTGGATACTTTTGTACACATAAATGGTCTCCCACAGTTTAGCTGGAGTGTCCCTTTCTGTGTGAACAAAGTAGCACTGCATAAGAGTGTGGGAGAGATTTCAACCGAACTACATGGTCAGGAAGCTGCACTGAAAGGTGGAACACAAGATACAGGTCATATTTTGAATCAGGAAGTACAAACTGATGTAGCAGATTTAGAACTTGATTTATGTATAATAGGTTCTAGTGTGATTGGGAGCGAGTCTGTAGGAGATGCAAACAATAATGCACTTGCAATAGTTCCACATATCAATAGTTATGTATCATCAGGGGACGATTTGCAACTACAAGTTGGGAAGATATATCATTCGAAGACTGAAGTTAAGAACGCATTGTGTCTACATTCAATTTCTTAATGCTCACAATACAAGATAGTAAAGTCGAAAATGAAGGCAGTGACTGCCAGATGTGTAGATGAAAATTGTAAGTGGATGGTCCGCTTTTCAATGCTCGGTCCAACAACATACTTCACCACAACAAAGTATGTTCCGACACACACATGCTCATTTCATTTGCGGCGGTAGGCAAAAAGGGGAGCTTCATATCACGTAATAGCTGATAAGGTTAAGACAATGTAAGTTGCATGTATTTTTTGGACTGAATTTATGTATTTGCTGATGCATGTGAATTATATGTTATGTATCCTATTTTTAGTGATGATCAAGTTTATGTATGTACGGTAATTCAAAGAAATTACCTTCGGTGCATCAGATCATCACTGTAATGAAGAGTTTGCATCGAATTGACGCTAGCTATTGAAAGTGTTGGAAAGCTTAAGAGATAGTGAAAAACATGATTAGAGGTACATCGGTGGACAATTACAACACAATTCTGGCATATTAATTTATGTTGGTGGAGGTGAATGAAGGAACGATTGTGGACTTCATACACGACGGTGAGAGTAGGTTCAAATATGTTTTTCTATCGTTCGGACCATCCGTTCGGGGTTTGAGTGTGATGAGAAAGGTACATAATATAAAAAACCCTGATTTTTTTTATTTTGCATGGTAGATTCTGTTACATAATTTTGGATGCACTTGTTTCTGTACATATATTCATGTTCAGTTTTTGTGCATAAGTTGGTTTGTGAACACGTCTACGGTTTATGTAGGTAATCACCGTTGATGAGACACATCTTAGTGGAAAATATGGTGGGGTATTGCTAGTCGCCACTGCACAAGATGCAAACCAACAAATATACCCCGTTACTTTTGGTATTGTTGATAGTTAAAATGATGCATTTTGGAATTTCTTTTTCAAGAATATGAGCCGTGTCGTAATGGACAGCAAAGAACTTGTGTTTGTGTCCGATCGACATGCATCGATTAATAAGAGTATATCATCGAATTACCAACTAGCCTTCCACGGGTACTGTATTTGGCTTCTAAAAGGTAATCTGAGGAAGAGGACAAGATCAAACAGGATCCTACAAATGTTCATTGATGCGGCAACGAGTTATAAAGACAGCGATTGCATTGAAATATTACATAAGATATCGGAGGTACATAAGCATGTAAATTATGTACTGTATATCTTATGTTATGATGATTACCTTATACATGATTTATGTATGTATAAGAGAAACCGAAGGTGGAAGAATTGCTGAATGAAATAGGGATTTCAACATGGGCACGCTCTTTCTTACCTTAAAAAAGATACAACATAATGACTAGTAACAACGCAGAGTGTGTAAATGCATTGATCCAAGAAGGTAGAGAGTACCTTGTCATGGAAATGCTGGATGAAATAAGGCAATTTATGACCCGATGGTTTGCTGAACGGCGTCAAAAGTCCAAAGCTTGTGTAGAGGTATCGACTTCTAAGATTGAGGCAATTATTCAGAAGCGGTTTGATGCGTGTGCGATGTACTTTGTGTGCGTCCTTGATGCAGACAAGCTGGAATTTGAAGTAAAGATGTGTGAAGAGCACGTGATTGTTTGTTTGGAGAAGAAAACTTGTACATGTAAGGAGTTTGATATTGGAAAAATACCATGCATACATGCCGTTGCAGCTGCAAAACATGTGGGTATGAGCCCATCCTTTCTAGTTGGCAAGTACTATTCATCAGACAGTTGGAGGGTTGGTTATGTGGATATCATCTATCCATTACCTAGTAAATCAGAGTGGTACATTCCTACTTCAATAGCAGAAATGAAATGTGAGCCTCCATTAAAGCGTAAAAGGTGTGGTAGAATATCAAAAGCCAGATTCCGTTCGACGTGGGAATAAAGCAGCAATAGGAAATGCAGTTGTTGCGGCTGCAGCGGGCACACGAAGAGGACTTGTTAGAATCAACCAAAATAGAGTTTATGTTTATGTAGAAAAACCAGTTTTGACTAACATTGCTTTACTTCGTTGTTTGTTTAACACATTTAGTGGATATTACTGTAGTTACGTTTATTTGACTATATTGTGAACTAAAAACTGGCTTATCATACTTAACGATACATGATTGAAATGGGTAACTGAAGTACATAGATACATAATATCACAGATGTTGGAGAGTACTCTGTATACTGATGATGTTACATATGCTAGTGAACAAACATACATTTATGTATATGCAAAAGTATTATAATGATACTAAAATAAAAAAACAGTACATAATGTATCACTACATAATTATGTTCGAACTAAATATATACATAATATGAGTATTTGTGCATATCAAACATTGCATAGAGTGTAAGGCAACAATTATATTCATAATAGATGTCTACATAACAAATACAAACTGTAAATAAAGTAACAACACATAAAGTCTAAGGCAACAATTATGTTCATAATAGATGTCTACATAACAAATACAAACCGTACATAAAGTAACAACACATAAAAGTCTGGCTACATAAGTATTTTCTCAAATTCTGGCTACATAAGTATTTTCATAATCAGCAGTGCATATTATTTGAACACAATCACATTTTTTCGAACCAATTCTTCCATTCTCTTGTAAACACAACATTTGCAAACTGCTCCCTAACCGCTTGAACGACTTTATCATCGACGTTGCTGAAATCCTTCCTACCAGATGCAAGATATTGAATGTATTTCAACGTGTATATTCCACAGCTACCCCTACATTACAAAGAGATAAAATAAAATCAGTTTATGTTTCATTGTAGTTAACACATAAAAAATCTAAACAAATTTAATTAGCAAAATAGTGTACATACCCATTAACATTTGTGTTTAAATCGTTCTTCCTGATCACTTTCAAAGGAATCTTGAGCTTGTCTTCCAGTCTAGCATGCTTACCATGGACCCTCAGAACTTGCGGGAACATAACAACAAGGGGTTCGATAAGGTGCTGTAATTTATCCTCCTTTATGTATGTTACTTGTGCGTCGTACATATAAATGCACCAGTCAAGGAGGTTTATTTCCAATGCTGCCCAGTGAGTGTCGAGAAGGTTGAATGGGGAGTAAATGATGTCGACATCATACAGTGGTTTGCGGAACATTTGTGGAACATCGCCGGTGATGACTTGAAACATACTTTCTTTGAAGTTTGGCTTCTCAATCTTGATGTCCACGAAATTTGCAAATGTAGTACGGTTGTAAGCTCGAGTCCATCCGGTAGGTAGTATAGCGATGCGTTCATATGTTTCTGGATTTTCACATATGCTCTTACGGATATGCATAATCAGCTCGTCAGTTACCTATTTTACATTGGAACCACATGACAATATTATGTAAATGACATAGACAGATATGTACATAAGTTCAGTGTAGTATACAAACCTCATTTTTAATTCAACCGTCAGGCTTAATAATAGCTTGAATTGGTCCCTGGATATGGTCTTTATGAAACCCCTTACTGACCCATTTCCATCTTTGTTCTTTACCTAGTTGTATAGAGTTTGTTGCTCTTTCGATGTTAGCATACCCATATGTGGTTCTTTAGGTAGCTTGACATTTTTTTGGAAGGGTGTACGTTTGTATTTACTTTCTTTGGGAATCCTTAAACCCACCTTCCTTTCTGACACGGCTGTTTCAGAATTCTGTACATAAATATATATCATGTGTTAATACATAAACATTAACAAATATCATTTGCACATAAATTAGTAAATGCACACAATTTCCTACATAATTTGCTATTCTAAAAACTACATACAGTTCATATACATATACATTATATACTACATGACATAACAGATTCATAATCCTAATTTTATGTGTCGATCACTGGCATTGTACATAAAGCTGATAGTTTTCCATAAATATATCATAGCTCACTGGATTCAACACCCAATTTCTCTACCATTGCATCGTCCATGACATCTTTGGTAGGAATTTGATCGACATCAACTGTTTGATGATGGCTTTCTGTTGAGGAAGATTTGATGAACTTCAGTTGACGCATATTGTTTCATAGCATCATTTACACAACTCTTTATGTTCTTCTCAATTCTCTTGCTAGACACGAACACAGTTGTGTTTAACTGCTCGTACAGAGTACCTAGGTCTCTTGCATACGTTGTTAGGTCATCAATCAAAATGTCTTGTTCCTCCACTGTTTCACACATACTACTTTGGGCCTTCTACATTGCATCGACTCTTTCAGGAAGAATATCTTGTCTCTTCTACAGTGCATCCATCTTTGCCATCAACACTTGAACTCATGATGGTTGTGCTTGTAATAACCGAAAATTTTAAGTTCCGGTAAATTGAAATTAACCAAAGTCCGATGAGACAATCGTAAATAAATAAATAAGTAAAATAAAACGAGTTTAGTTCTATCATTTTATGTGACCTAGATTCACATAAAATGATAAATTAAATGACCGGAAATAATTTACGTATTTAAAATAAAAATAATAATTTACCTAATAAGGAAAATTATTCCGTAAAAATTTTCCGCAAAATGCCTACCTATCCATACGAGTAACGGGATTCGTTTCAGCTCGTTTTAATGAAGTAAAAATGGGCCCAATCGTATTGTGGACTGCAGCCCAGCCCATCATTAACCTCTAATTAAAAAAAAAACACCTAATTAAACTAACCTAATCTAACCCTAATCTACCTTACCGTACGTGTGCCGCCTTGCTCTCTTCCCTCTCCATCGCTGAACGAGTGAACAAGCGCCTCTTCCGCCTTCACCAGCAGACGCCGCCGCGCCTCTTCCGCCTTCAACAGGAGACGCCGCCGACGCCAGCAGCCGCATGTAAGTCACCCTCCACCTTTCTTCTTTCCCTTCCGATCTGCTCGCCGGCCTAACACTTCTCGCCTCACCAGTACACCGCCCTGCCTTCCTCTGCAAGAGCTCGTACAGCAGCCCCTCGAAGGGTTCGAACACGCCGAGGACTCGAGTGTTGCAGCCCCACCGCCGGCCTTCAGACACATCGCCGACAACACCACCGAAGGCCTCCTGTCTTCATTCCGCGCGGCTACACTGCTCCTGGGGTGCGAACCAACCCTAGCGCCAGCCCTCACGTTCTTGCACAGCCGAAATCTCTAAGTTGTCGGCCTTCACCTTTTCTATTCTGCATTAGTTCGTCCTCAAAGACTCGAACGAGTGAACGGCCCTCCCAGTTTATCAGCACATTAGTAAGGGTATGTTAGCCACTACTGTTCCTTCTCACTTTTGATTTAATAAAGATATGAGTACATATATTATATAGGTATATATAGAAGTAGGATTTTGAAAGAAATAAAATATATAAAAAAATATATGTATCAGCAGTGTACATATATACGTACATATAGATTTACGAGTTGGAAGAGATGGGTATATATATATGAATAGGTGCAGTGGACGGGTATGTGTAGATATAGATGTATAAGAATGGATATGTGTAGGCTTATATATAAGCGTGAGAGTGGTATGCATACGTAAGTATATATATAAATATATATATTTGTAGGTATAAGTATAGTGTATATAGATATATGGGTTACGTATATAAGTACGAGTTGGGAGTTAGGAAATTATGTAGCTATATATTATACCGAGTAGTTACGGAACTATACGAGTTGAAAGAAAAGTTAGAGTATGTACATACACATATATACTTGTGGAAGAGTAGAGTGGTAATCGGGAAAGAAGAGGAGTGTTGTTCTTTGAGGAGTGGTTTCGAATTTTAACTTATAGGAACCATCCTAGAGAAAATATTTTGGAACACATGTTATAAAAGAATATAGTAGAGCTTAAGAATAAATTTGAGAATTTTCGGCACTAAGGGTAAAACGGTCTTTTACCGTAAGAGAGTTGTTTTCCGTAATTCCTTCGCAAGAGGTTGGACATCGAGATGTGATTTTGATACACATGCCTTATTTGACAGGCGTTTGAGTTACCACGAGTACGGACTGTTGGAGACGTGTTAGAGAGTATTTTGACTCAGGTAAGTCCTTGCGACTTAGTTAGCCAGTTTCTGAGTGTTAGTTGAGTGATAGTAGTTGTGTGTGCTTTTTTGTGTTTGATAATAATAACTTGCTAGGACGACTGTTATTATTACGTTAAAGGCCCAAGTGTATGTATAACGGGCCGTGACATCACTGCCCAGCTCTGACAAGAGACTGGGAGGTTCTCTATACCCAGACCAGGCAGGTACAAGGTGAGATGCATCGGATCCATTCCTGATGGTTACACGGGGGCGGAGGCGAGGTTTGGGAATCCCTCGTGTCACAACATAAGTATCATTAGCGTGAAAGAGTAACTTAATTCAAGATAATAAAACGGACTTGTTTGAAAGCATGATGAGTGTTTATTTTTCTCTGAGTGTGTTTGTGCTGCTATTATTCTGCTAATATTTAGATAACTAGTTAACGGTTCTTCTTGTTGTTGTTTTTAGATTTACCGCAGGTTAGACCAGCAGCTGAGTGATCCGGAAGTAGTGGTCAGCCGGGTCTCCGTACTCCTTAGAGCGGGGTTGGGGGTTGTTTTTGTCTTTCCTTTCTTTTGGTTAAGACAATTGTTCTTTTCTTTTGTTTAAGTACTTTAGGCTGCTAGACAGTGTTGCATTCATTACTCTAAAAACATGGTTTTTATGAATTTCGGTTTCTTTATTTGTGTCTTGTTGCATGATCCTAGTAATGTTGTTGTCAAACTGAGGTCGGGACCCATTGTGAGGTCCTAACCAGTAATACTCCGAGTTTTGAGAATTCGGGGTGTTACAATGCTTGTTCAGATTGAATGTTGTTTATTATGAACAGAATTAAGGTACACCATAATTATGAATATACATAAGGTAATATTAGTGTACATAAAACTGCATTTATTTTACTTACTTAGTTGTGTCATGTGGCACGGGGGTGGACTTCTTTGGAGCAGAAGTATTAACATTATGTCGGTCCTCTGTATGGGGCTCTGAAGGGATATGCTCGGTATTGAGTGGTGGTGGTGAATCATTGGCCTTGTTTATGCGCTTGGATGATCTACATATTTGTAAAATGATACATAAAATAATGTGTAAGTATTAATACATATAAATTGAAGTCATTTGTTTATATAAATCAGTTTAACCTTGTTGGTTCTGGAGTTGGCCTGGGAGCTTCCTTTTTCCTGTTTCTTGTGCTTTTGGACGTAGAAGTATATGTGTATATATGAAGTATTATATTTCCTTGTACTACATAAATCTAATCAATACATATACATTGATGTAATATATGTACATATAAATAAATTTAACCTTTTGGCTTTTGGAATGGGTATGACATCTTCCTGTTTCCTCTTACCTACACTTTTGGATGCACTAGTAGATGATTTATCAGGCTGAACCTTTCCTATTTAACATAATCAACAACACATGAGTATAATGTTTGAGGTAGTACATAAATATCTATTACATGCCATTCAATTTACATAACATGCAAACCAATGGTTACTACATACCAATGTCTTTTGGTGGGTGCACAAAGTCATCTTTATCATCATTGTCTTCGTTAATTTCTCGAATGACAACATTCTCAGTACTAGGCCTACATAATAACACAAACAGGGTATACATTATATATCACATAATGTATTAAATAAAATATTTTACTAATTTTGATTAGCACATACCTAAACTCTTCCTCCTTTGGATGATAAATTAAAGGCCTACTCACTATGGGGACAACATTATCAAATCCAATACCAAATAGTGCATCAATCCTGTCATCATCACCCTCCATATACCAGATTTCATACTCGTCCTCTTCCTTCTCAACATCAACTGTCTTAATATCCTCTTTTTGAAGAGTTTCAGCAATACCCTGCAGCTCAGTATAATCAGGGTATAGCTTGCCACCCTTCCCAGATTTGGATACATATCTGAGGCATGAAGGGGTTGCCTCTACATTCAATATAGTTGCAAAATGCTTTGCAAACTTTGGGATGGAATTGAAGACAAGTGTCTACAAAAATTAACAAAAATGAAAACTATAATTAATCAACACAAATTCTTCATTACATATATGTATACATAACAATGAGTACATAGATGTTGAAACTCTATCTAATAAATACATAATTCATTATATATAATGATGTAATACATTTATCATAATACAATGAGTACATAAGCATGAAACAAATAAAACAATATCTAGTATATAATAATTTGCACATAAGCATGCCACATGTTTAGTACAACTCGGTAATATGTACAAAATCTGTACATATACATAAGCATGTTATACATAAGCATGTTAACCAGGAAGTACATAACAATCAATAAATAGTCCTCATCCGATGGAAAAATTAGAGCATATACATTACTTGTAATGCCAAAGGGAATCCACCAATTTGGTATCCACCATTGTTTCTCTCCTTACCAGCATAGCACGATTGAAAGGATCTCCTCGTTATGGTGTAAGCAAAACGCCCCCATGGAAATTTGTTGAACAATTCCATGTCACTTAGGAGATTTATCGTGTGCTGTGTTATCAACGTCTTTCCATTCTTTGATGCTAAAATACCTTCAATGAACAAAATGAGTGTCATTTTGTACTTGTTGGGAGACTCTTTTGGCTCATCCTTGAAGATCTGATCCAATTGATCGTTTGAGCATCTTTCAATCCCAATTACATCTCTCATGTCAACATCCTCCATTTCTTCTCCAGCTGAGCCAAATTCCGAAGAATTTGGGAGTCCAGTAATCTCACAAAACTCCATAACACTAAACCTCAGAAGAACACTGTTAACTGCAAACCACATTGAGTAGTTTCTCCTCGTCTTTACCTCCCTCATTAACATAAAATGAATTAGCTGGTTGGACATTTTGATTTTTGTGCTCATTTTCAACAGAGGACCAAAAATTGACGCCTTAAATATGTTTTTGTCAGCTATAGATAACTCATCCAAAATCATAGGGATTAGAGGAAGCCTCATATAGCTATTGATTCTAGCATTTATAGATTTCTTTGTTTCTGACCATCTGTATGTAAATTACATAAACATAAAATGGAAATTGCGTTTATCGTTATGATCAACAAATGTAAACTATGTAGTGCTCATTTCAATTTACTAACCTTGATCTGTGGGTTATCGGAGTTGATAAGCCTGTTGACATCTTGGGTACACGAACCTCCCATCTCTCTACGCTGAAATGTACATAAGATAAAAAACTTCATTATCAATTCCTAAACTAATACTATGTACAACATTGTACATAAATTAGAAAATAAATGATATGAATATGGAAATGTAATCAGAAACTATTAAGAGTAGTAATGATATAACATAATAGTGATTAAAGATTAAATTATGTACATAATCAACACTTAATTTATGTTTTTATGTGCTTAACTATACTGTTACATAAGTCATGTGACTAATATAACAATTTGATTTCAAGTATTCACCTTTTTAATGCGACGAGTTTGAGCTTCTTCTCTTTGTTCCTTCGTTTGATTTTTGACAGCCATTTGTTTCGTTTTAACCATTTTGTTCTTCAATCACATAGTAAATAGAAAAAATTTTCAGTCAATTTCTGGCTAAATACTACATTACATAATTTATCTGTATGTATTGAATAGCCTACATAATATTATGCACATAATAGCTACATAAACATTGCAACAAAAGAAAAAAGCCTTGTACATGACCTACAGTGGGTATATAATACAAATTCAAACATAATTATGTAATAACCAAAAATTTTAAGTTTCCGGTAAAGTAAAATTAAACAAAATCCGATGAGACCATCGTCAATAAATAAATAAGTAAAATAAAACGAGTTTAATTCTATCATTTTATGTGACCTAGATTCACATAAAATGATAAATTAAATGATCAAAAATAATTTTACGTTGGTAAATAAAAATAATTATAATTTATAAATACGGAATTTAATTCCGTATTATATAAATTTTCCGCACAACAACTAACGGGTTATGAGTTCCGTTTAATACATGGGCCAACCATCAGCCCACGTTCCTAAGCCCATTTTAAAAATTTAATTATTAAACCCTAATTAAACTAATCTTAACCTAATCCGCTAATTACCTCCCTCTTAACCTACCCTAATTGCCGCTTGTGCTGATTACCTCGTCAACTGCACCTCGCATCTTCGCAGCCGCTTCTCTCTGCTTGGACGGACGAAGGAACGACACCAGCCGCCGGACTGCGCCTTTACCGGACCGCCAGTGTCGCCACCACCTCCGACCGCAGTCGCCACCGCACGCCTGCGTCGCCCCAGTCGAGTCTGGTAAGGTTCCGGCCCCTCTTTTCCTCCGTCCTCCTTCTCCCGTTCCTTCCTGTTTCGAACCAAACCGTGGCTTAACCGTGACGTTGTGCAGCCACTGCGAGTCGCCTCCGTCCTCCTTCGGAACCCTCCGCCTGCCACTGGATTGCCGCCGCTGCCTCCAGTAGCGCAGCAGCCCATCGCCTCCAGTAGCGCAGCAGCCCATCGCCTCCTTGCGCAGCAGCCCAGCGCCGCCGATCGCCGCTGCTGCCAGCCACCGTCCACGCCGCCGAGCCTCCGCCGTCCGCCTTCGACCGGTAAGTGTGCTGGCCCTTCTTTCCGCTTTCCTTCTGTCGATTGGTGAATGAGCACCTCACTGCAGCCCTACGACTTAATCTGCAGTGCTACGAACCAGCCGACGCCGCACCTCGCTGCACCGGGACCCGACTAGCATTCCTCCGGTGTTTAGGTTAGTCCGAATTAGTACACTGCTGAGCATATAGATCTAAAGAGAAGAATAAAGGACTGCTGCATATTTTTATGAACAATGGAAATTTTGGCTGCTGTAAATTTAATTTAATTCCCTCAGCTTTTAGGTTATGAACAGTCCATCTTGTCGATCAATTATAAAACGTTTGGATAAAGATCCACCGTTGAATTTTGGATATGTTGTAGACGGGTATATGTAGTTTATCATATTAAAATTTGGGGAGTAATGAACGGTCGGATTGAAAGTTACGAGCTCCCGAAGTTAGGTAGTTGAGCAGTTTTATTAAACTTAAAATTTGACTAAGTATAGGAAAGTAGAGTGAGGAACCGACTTTGGGAATTATTATAAAGATATCGGCTGAACAGTTTGGAGAAATTCTTTCTTCTAAGGCTAGATAGAACCTCATAGATGATCTAGATATTTAATTCGGAAATTTTATAAGCTGTTAAGAATTTTATATTTAGAGCCGAAGTTAAACCTTTTTCGGTTCTTCCGGAAAATAGAAACATAGGAAAAATGTCAGTTTCGCACCTAATAAAATTCTAAGAGTTAGGATATATTTTAGAACTTCAAATAGGAGTTTGGACATGAATTTTAGGGTTTTCGAGAAAATCGGAACCAAGGGTAAAATGGTCATTTTACCCTAAAACTAATAATGTAACTAGTACGTCTTAATACTTATTTGATCTTAGAAGTTTTAGACTTCTATCTACGTGAAAGTGTGCTAATACACTTATCGCCTTTAACAGGCAACTGAGTGGGTACAGTTTACAGAGCAAGTGGTTATTAAAGAGTTGAGCGTTATAACAGGTAAGTCCTTTGGGCTTACTTAGCTGACTGCTAAATATGAGTATAAATGATGATGGTGGTGTGTGATTGACATGTTAGAGAGATAGGTTGTGATATATAAATACCGACCTGTATTTTTGGCCTAAGAGTAACGGGCGGTGGCATTCCGCTCAGTAGCTCGCAGGGCGCTGGGGGTTTCTTTCGGGACTAGTCCACACATGGTTTGTAGTGATGCTACCAAATGAAGTCAGCTAGACCAACACCAGTTGGATAAGGAACGGAGGCAAGAACTAATAATAGTTCTCGTGCCACAACTTAAATTGAGTAATGTGAATCACTTAAATAATAGATAATAAACGGTTGAGTGCCAGCATGATGTTTGTTTATTTTTGTTTCTGTGTGTGCTTGTGCTGTTATCATTTTGCTTATATTTGGATAGTTAGCTAACTGTTGATATGTTGTTTAGACTTGACACAGGTTAGAGCAGATGCCGAGTGATCCAGATGGTAGTGGTCAGCCGGGGTGTCGTACTTTAGGACGTTTTTACAGTTTCTGCATTTGTGGGTTTTACAGTTGAACATTTTTCCTTTCGTACTTTGTTATATTCCGTTTTCCGGCTGTAGTCGATCTGGTCACATTCATGCATTATTAAGAACTATTTTATGATTTCTGATTTTTCCTTATCTGTGCCTTGTTGTAAGATCTCGTTAAGTTGTTGTCAAACTAAGGTCGGGACCCACTGTGCGGTCCTAACCAGTAACTCCCTAAGTTGTAAAATTTGGGGTGTTACAACATGGTATCAGAGCTCTAGGTTGGCAACAATGGCACTTGAATCTTCTAAAAAGGTCGTATAAGTAAATAAACAGAACCCGAAAGGGGTCTGAGTTTTCCAACGAAAAATTTTGGTTTTAAAATGCATACAGAGTCGGGTTGGGATAGAAAGTACGGACGACCACCACTACCTCTGCGGATCTCGGTAATCTTAGAATAGTTATGGACTTGTACTGTTATGATAGATTAGCTAGCTTATAACTGTAGTTATTACTATTCGTGCAGATGGCACGTACTAGGGCTGCACAAGTGACTGGCCGAGGTAGGGGTCGTCCCCCCCTTCCCCCAGTCAGACAGGATCGAGCTGATAGCACCCCTACTGTTAGAGGGCGTGGTCGTGTGGGTAGACCTCCACTAGGGAGAGGTCGAGGACGAGTCCCTCGAGATGACCCACCTGCAGCAAGCGTACCAGAGGTTGCTGTAGAGGAAGTAGCTGAGAGTGTAGGCCCCGAGGTCAGGCCTGTGACCGCCGCTAGGTCTGGAGCGCAGGGAGCTCGTTCTACTGAGTCGGGACGTGTCTCTATTGGAGCATCGGAGTATAGAGAGTTCAAAGCCTATGTTGAGCGCCGGGAGGAAGCTGCTAGAGTGGAGAGGCTTACTCACGTACCACCAGTAGTGCCGGCTAGGTCAGCTCAGGTGACACAGGGAGTGTCTCAGGTGCCGGCTGTATCTGAGAGGAGGGCTGATGTTGATAGAGCACCTACTGGGGTCAGAGCACCGAGACCGGATGAGTGGTTGAAGGCTTTCAACTCTCAGAAGGTCCCCTCATTCAGCGGAGAGATAGGGCTAGAAGTGGAGCATTGGATAGGGAAGATTGAGACTGCTTTGGAGGCAATACGTTGCCCCGTGGACCGACAGGTGGATTTGATACAGACCTGCTTCACAGATGATGCTCATTCATGGTGGCGTACCATTCGTGGCCGAGTCACCAGCTGGGAGCAGATGAAGAACATTGTTAGAGACAGGTACTGCCCAGTTTCGCTGAGGAGGGAGAGATTCCAGGATTTCATTGAGGCGGGATTCGAGGATATTCCGATTGCTGCAGCCATAAAGAAGTTTCAGAAAGAGTTGACTTTGCTTGGACCGTCTGCACCTCCAGAAGAGCAGCATGTTTATCTTTTCTCCAGGAGGTTGAGAGAGAGTACCCGATCCTACCTGGCTAGATTCCGCTGTGAGACCTTGTCTGATTATCAGGATAGGGCCTCTTCTTATGAGAGAGATAGACCAGCTTCTAGGAAAGCAGCACAGTCTAGTGGGCCGGATAAGCGGCAGAGGACAGGACATACTGGTAGCAGTGGAGCAGTAGCAGGCTATAGTAGAGGACAGACTCAGGGGAGGTCCAGCTACCACTCTACAGTTCGGACACCCAGCGGAGATCGACAGTGCTTTAACTGTGGTGGCCGTGATCACATTAAGCCGGACTGCCCGAAACCACCGGTCACTTGCTTCACTTGTGGGAAGCCGGGACACAGGGCTACTTTCTGCCGTCAGGGCAAGGCTTCTTCTCAGCAGGGATCTTCTCCTGCAGGTGCTGAGAAGAGTGTACAGAGACCCCCTCAGTACCGAGCTCCGAGTCAGCAGCAGCAGCAGTACCGGGCTCCAGGACATCCTGCTTCATACAGTGCTGCACAGGAATCAGGTCGTGGCAGAGGGCGTGGTAGTACCACTGACACCAGAGGAGGACCATCGAGAGTGTTTGAGCTGAGGAACACTGAGCAGCCTGCAGCACCTGCGACCACAGGTACTATTTGGATCCATGACTTACCTGTGCGCGTTTTATTTGATACGGGTGCCACGCACTCCTTTATATCAGATGCATGTGTAGATAGGTTGTCCTTAGCTACAGTAGAGGGTGTACCTTTTGTGGTTGGGTTACCAGATGGGGGTAAGGTTAGAGGATCTCGAGAGATTTATGACTGCCCTATTCACCTGGGAGGCCGGATTTGGTTAGTAAATTTTCTAGTCATGCCCCTAGCACATGAGGACGTGATATTAGGGATAGATTGGATGACTAGACATGGAGCTGTCTTGGATATTGGTAGGAGGACTGTGACTGTTGCCACGGAGGAGGGCCACAGAGTTATATTCCGAGGTTGGGACCTCGGAAAGTCCGGCTCAGTCATCAGTGCAGTGAGGGCAGCCAGATTGATAGCACAGGGTTGCGAGGCCTTCTGGTGTTATGCCATGAAGGAGCGCAAGAGCCTGACAGTAGAGGAGATACCAGTCGCATGCGAGTTTGCAGAGGTCTTCAGGGACGACTTACCAGGGCTACCTCCACAGAGGAGTGTAGACTTTAGCATCGAGCTAGAGCCGGGCACGAGACCGATCTCGAAGGCCCCGTACCGCATGGCCCCGATAGAGCTGCTTGAGCTGAAGAAGCAGTTAGAGGAGTTAGCAGAGAAGGGCTTCATACGCCCTAGTGTTTCTCCCTGGGGCGCACCAGTGCTGTTTGTGAGGAAGAAGGATGGATCGATGAGACTGTGTATCGACTACAGGGAGTTGAACAAGGTCACCATCAAGAATAAGTATCCATTACCTCGCATAGATGATCTGCTGGACCAGCTGCATGGAGCGTCAGTGTTCTCGAGGATAGATTTGAGATCGGGTTATCACCAGCTGAGGGTGAGAGATCAGGACATACCTAAGACGGCATTCCGGACTAGGTATGGTCATTATGAGTTTGTAGTGATGCCATTCGGGCTCACTAATGCGCCAGCAGTATTTATGGAGTTGATGAATGGGATTTTCATCGACTTCTTAGACCAGTTTGTAGTGGTCTTCATCGACGACATTCTAGTTTACTCTAGAAGTCGAGAGGAGCATGCCGGGCACTTGAGGACAGTACTGCAGATTCTACAGGATAGTCAGCTATATGCTAAGCTATCCAAGTGTGAGTTTTGGATGTCAGAGGTGGCTTTCCTAGGCCATGTGGTGACTGCTGAGGGGATTAAGGTCGACCCGGCGAAGATTGAGTCAGTGTCTTCTTGGCAACCTCCGAAGAACGTGAAGGAGGTTCGCAGTTTCCTTGGATTGGCAGGGTATTACCGTCGGTTTGTGGAAGGGTTTTCCCTGATCGCCCGACCACTTACTTCCCTTCTAAGGAAGACTACTCGGTTCGTCTGGTCTGAGCCGTGTCAGCAGAGTTTTGATGAGCTGAAGAGGAGATTGACGTCTGCTCCGATCTTAGCACAGCCTGAGGGTACAGAAGACTTCGTAGTGTACAGTGATGCATCCAAGCTGGGCTTGGGGTGTGTCTTGATGCAGAGGGGTAAGGTTATAGCATATGCGTCTCGACAGCTGAAGACGTATGAAGAGAACTACCCCACTCATGACCTGGAGTTAGCAGCAGTAGTGCACGCTCTTAAGATCTGGCGTCATTATCTCTATGGAGCGACCTGTCAGATCTTCACAGACCATAAGAGTCTGAAGTACATATTCACTCAGCGGGAGTTGAATAACCGCCAGAGGCGGTGGCTAGAGTTGATCAAGGATTTTGACCTTGAGATTCTTTACCACCCCGGAAAGGCGAATGTAGTTGCCGACGCTTTGAGTCGGAAGACGCCTCACGAGAAGGCGATAACTCGGTTGACAGTACAGCCACAGCTACAGAGAGACTTAGCTTGGTTGGAGATAGAGATCCAGTTCCCCGACACAGCTCATCAGTTAGCCACCATAGAGTTACTCCCTGACCTGTTGGGTGAGATCCGACAGAAGCAGGAGACCTGTCCGATGTTGACCCGGATCCGAGACCGGATGTCACGAGATGAGGCACCTCAGTTCACTATTGGTGCCGATGGAGTGATGAGACGACAGGACCGTGTTTGTGTGCCATCAGACCGTGAGCTGAGGCAGAGGATACTAGGTGAGGCTCATACTACCCCTTACTCCGTACATCCAGGAGCGAGTAAGATGTATAGGGACGTGAGACGTTCCTTCTGGTGGGGTGGTTTGAAGCCTGATGTGGCCCGATATGTAGCCCAGTGTGCGACCTGTCAGCAGGTCAAGATTGAGCATCGTAGATCCGGAGGAGAGCTACACCCACTTCTAGTACCCCATTGGAAGTGGGAAGACATTTCTATGGATTTCGTCACTGGATTGAGGCTCAGCAGAGGTTTTGATGCCATTTGGGTGGTAGTAGACCGTCTGACGAAGACCGCATGTTTCATTCCGATTAAGGAAACGTGGCCGGTAAGTCGTCTAGCAGAGGAGTTCACCAGGCATACTGTGAGACTCCATGGAGTACCGAGGACTATCGTCTCCGACAGAGATGGACGTTTTACCTCAAGGTTCTGGCAGCAGGTACATACGGCTCTGGGTACGAGTCTTCACTTTACCACTGCCTACCACCCATAGACAGATGGTCAGTCAGAGAGGACCATCCAGACCCTAGAGGACATGTTGCGGGCATGTGTGCTAGATTGGGGACAGGTATGGCCAGATCACCTCCCACTAGTAGAGTTTTCATATAATAACAGCTGGCATGCGTCTATTGGGATGGCACCTTATGAGGCTTTGTATGGCCGGAGATGTCGTACACCGCTATGTTGGGATGAGCCTAGCAAGGCTGATGGAGTAGTACCAGATCAGATTCAGGACGACATCGCCCGGATCGCCTTAGTCCGGGAGAGGATGTTAGCAGCTCAGAGTCGTCAGAAGTCCTACGCCGACAAGAGGCGTCGACCTTTGGAGTTTAGAGTAGGTGCACAGGTGTGGTTGAGAGTGTCACCTACGAGGGGAGTTAGACGTTTCGGCATTAAGGGGAAGCTGAGTCCCCGGTATGTCGGACCATTTGAGATCGTAGAGAGAGTCGGAGAGGTTGCCTACCGACTAGCACTGCCACCGAGATTAGAGGGAGTACACCCAGTTTTTCATGTATCTCAGCTGCGAGAGTACATTCCGGATCCGAGACACGTCATTAGCCATGAGGATCTGACAGTTGAGCCTGACCATACATTTGTAGAGTACCCAGTAGCTGTCTTGGAGCGCAGTGCCAGACGTCTGCGATCCAAGGAGATACCTATGCTGAGGATCCAGTGGTCTAGGAGAGGAGCTGATGAGGCCACTTGGGAGACTGAAGAGAGTATTAGACGTAACTATCCCGAGTTCTTCGCGGGGTTAGAGGTTATTTATGGTTGACGAGTTAGTACTCGGATGTTGTGTTGTTTGACCTTCCAGGTTTCCATATTGTTTTGAGCGACTCTGCTTTTATTTTGTGATACTTGTTTGTTGATGCCTGAGTAGCTGCATGGTAGAAAACGGAATGTCGAGAAAACTAAAATATACCAAAGGAAATGTGCGAGTAAGGGTAGATAATTTAAGTTTCGGGACGAAACTTCTTTTAAGGGGGCATTGATGTAATAACCAAAAATTTTAAGTTTCCGGTAAAGTAAAATTAAACAAAATCCGATGAGACCATCGTCAATAAATAAATAAGTAAAATAAAACGAGTTTAATTCTATCATTTTATGTGACCTAGATTCACATAAAATGATAAATTAAATGACCAAAAATAATTTTACGTTGGTAAATAAAAATAATTATAATTTATAAATACGGAATTTAATTCCGTATTATATAAATTTTCCGCACAACAACTAACGGGTTATGAGTTCCGTTTAATACATGGGCCAACCATCAGCCCACGTTCCTAAGCCCATTTTAAAAATTTAATTATTAAACCCTAATTAAACTAATCTTAACCTAATCCGCTAATTACCTCCCTCTTAACCTACCCTAATTGCCGCTTGTGTTGATTACCTCGTCAACTGCACCTCGCATCTTCGCAGCCGCTTCTCTCTGCTTGGACGGACGAAGGAACGACACCAGCCGCCGGACTGCGCCTTTACCGGACCGCCAGTGTCGCCACCACCTCCGACCGCAGTCGCCACCGCACGCCTGCGCCGCCCCAGTCGAGTCTGGTAAGGTTCCGGCCCCTCTTTTCCTCCGTCCTCCTTCTCCCGTTCCTTCCTGTTTCGAACCAAACCGTGGCTTAACCGTGACGTTGTGCAGCCACTGCGAGTCGCCTCCGTCCTCCTTCGGAACCCTCCGCCTGCCACTGGATCGCCGCCGCTGCCTCCAGTAGCGCAGCAGCCCATCGCCTCCAGTAGCGCAGCAGCCCATCGCCTCCTTGCGCAGCAGCCCAGCGCCGCCGATCGCCGCTGCTGCCAGCCACCGTCCACGCCGCCGAGCCTCCGCCGTCCGCCTTCGACCGGTAAGTGTGCTGGCCCTTCTTTCCGCTTTCCTTCTGTCGATTGGTGAATGAGCACCTCACTGCAGCCCTACGACTTAATCTGCAGTGCTACGAACCAGCCGACGCCGCACCTCGCTGCACCGGGACCCGACTAGCATTCCTCCGGTGTTTAGGTTAGTCCGAATTAGTACACTGCTGAGCATATAGATCTAAAGAGAAGAATAAAGGACTGCTGCATATTTTTATGAACAATGGAAATTTTGGCTGCTGTAAATTTAATTTAATTCCCTCAGCTTTTAGGTTATGAACAGTCCATCTTGTCGATCAATTATAAAACGTTTGGATAAAGATCCACCGTTGAATTTTGGATATGTTGTAGACGGGTATATGTAGTTTATCATATTAAAATTTGGGGAGTAATGAACGGTCGGATTGAAAGTTACGAGCTCCCGAAGTTAGGTAGTTGAGCAGTTTTATTAA
Organism: Fagopyrum homotropicum; assembly: GCA_033239125.1. Taxonomy (NCBI): domain Eukaryota; kingdom Viridiplantae; phylum Streptophyta; class Magnoliopsida; order Caryophyllales; family Polygonaceae; genus Fagopyrum; species Fagopyrum homotropicum. The sequence goes on along the minus strand of BSWB01000007.1, from coordinate 32,192,918 downwards.
ACTTAAAATTTGACTAAGTATAGGAAAGTAGAGTGAGGAACCGACTTTGGGAATTATTATAAAGATATCGGCTGAACAGTTTGGAGAAATTCTTTCTTCTAAGGCTAGATAGAACCTCATAGATGATCTAGATATTTAATTCGGAAATTTTATAAGCTGTTAAGAATTTTATATTTAGAGCCGAAGTTAAACCTTTTTCGGTTCTTCCGGAAAATAGAAACATAGGAAAAATGTCAGTTTCGCACCTAATAAAATTCTAAGAGTTAGGATATATTTTAGAACTTCAAATAGGAGTTTGGACATGAATTTTAGGGTTTTCGAGAAAATCGGAACCAAGGGTAAAATGGTCATTTTACCCTAAAACTAATAATGTAACTAGTACGTCTTAATACTTATTTGATCTTAGAAGTTTTAGACTTCTATCTACGTGAAAGTGTGCTAATACACTTATCGCCTTTAACAGACAACTGAGTGGGTACAGTTTACAGAGCAAGTGGTTATTAAAGAGTTGAGCGTTATAACAGGTAAGTCCTTTGGGCTTACTTAGCTGACTGCTAAATATGAGTATAAATGATGATGGTGGTGTGTGATTGACATGTTAGAGAGATAGGTTGTGATATATAAATACCGACCTGTATTTTTGGCCTAAGAGTAACGGGCGGTGGCATTCCGCTCAGTAGCTCGCAGGGCGCTGGGGGTTTCTTTCGGGACTAGTCCACACATGGTTTGTAGTGATGCTACCAAAGGAAGTCAGCTAGACCAACACCAGTTGGATAAGGAACGGAGGCAAGAACTAATAATAGTTCTCGTGCCACAACTTAAATTGAGTAATGTGAATCACTTAAATAATAGATAATAAACGGTTGAGTGCCAGCATGATGTTTGTTTATTTTTGTTTCTGTGTGTGCTTGTGCTGTTATCATTTTGCTTATATTTGGATAGTTAGCTAACTGTTGATATGTTGTTTAGACTTGACACAGGTTAGAGCAGATGCCGAGTGATCCAGATGGTAGTGGTCAGCCGGGGTGTCGTACTTTAGGACGTTTTTACAGTTTCTGCATTTGTGGGTTTTACAGTTGAACATTTTTCCTTTCGTACTTTGTTATATTCCGTTTTCCGGCTGTAGTCGATCTGGTCACATTCATGCATTATTAAGAACTATTTTATGATTTCTGATTTTTCCTTATCTGTGCCTTGTTGTAAGATCTCGTTAAGTTGTTGTCAAACTAAGGTCGGGACCCACTGTGCGGTCCTAACCAGTAACTCCCTAAGTTGTAAAATTTGGGGTGTTACAAATTATGTCAACAATAACTTGAGTCAGTAAAAAACTTGGAACATAAACTTAAAATAGACGACTATACTCAGTTTATAAGAAATTAAAGTATATAGTCTTCAAACATAAATTGAGTCATTCTGTAATTATGTACATAGTCTTCAAACATAAACTTATTACTTATGTGATACATTAGATACATAAATGTCTGATTCATGCTGTAATTGGATACATAAACTGTGATACAGAGTGTATATAACATAATCAAACATATCAAATTAAGTACATAATCTTTAAACAAAAACTGAGATATTCTGTAATTATGTACAAAACTGAGATACAGGGGATACATAATCTAATACATAACAGTTTGTCATCCTCTGTTATGTACATAAATCTGATCCATTCTATAATTAGGTACATAAAATGGTATACATACATAATTCATACAATATTGTAGTTATAGAACATACATTTACATAAATCAAACCATCGACCACAAAAATAACACAGTTTTTTGACAAACTATCAGTACATAGACTTCTTCATATAAAACACATGCAAAACATAAATTATGTACATAATCTTTCATCACTGTTAATTCGAATACATAAATTTCATAGAAATGGCTAATTTCAAAACTAAGTTCCATAACAGCCTAAAACAGATATGTTCTTCTTTGTGTGGTCGGATTCCAAAACCTAATCGAATATACATCACAAAATCATGGTTCATAACACCATGCAAGACCGCGAAATTGAAAGGCCATGTAGTTACAGATCAACAATGGCGGTTTTTAGTATGGATTTTAGGGAAAACGTTCATCAACTATTTTCGGTTTGAAGCAAAACCGAAGCCATTAAAATGGTATCTTGTTGAGAGAATTTGGAATACTTACAAGGAATGATTGTTGTTACACAAAGAATAGATCAGAGTGGAGGTTGAGGACGACAATGTCGAAGATCACGATTTGAAGATGGAGGTTCGGAATGGAGAATCTCACGATACAATGGCGCATAATTTTTCGGATGAAATTTTTAGTAAAGAAGACGAACCGCCGATCCCGTATCGCACTAAATATTCAGTTGCCGTTTTTTTATTTTATTATCCTTTAACTTTTAGGCAGTTATTATGCTACATTACTAATTTGCCCTTAAATAGCTACCTTATTACAGCTGATTTATAATTTCATTTAGATTTATTTTTGGAAGAAAATTAGAGGGGCCTATTTTGTATCATGGATACAAAAAGGGCCCTTCTACACCAATTTTCTCTTTAATAATTAATTTTGTATGATTATTGTTCGCCCCTAAACGTGCGTGCGAATAAGCTTTAAATTTATAAAACTAGAATCAAGCAAGTGAACCCGCAGTGTACGGATCGACATAGTTAAGCAAGAATTCCAGAGTATCGAACACAGGGATTTGGGGAGAATAAATCCGATCGTAGGTTATCAAGCAAATGAATGTAAGAGCTTTGCAAATTATTGGGAAAACAACAATCCTAAAGATCCAAGTATCCAGTTGTGGCAATCGATTCAAGATATACTAATGATATAAGGACAAAGTTAAGATATGCAAAGGTATACTAATGTAAGGTAATCGTACGGTGAAGTTCCAAAAACCTTATGTGACTCACCTACAAGACACTCTCTATACAGGTTGTTGAGGCTTCAATATAGAAAGGTTCTAAAGGCAAGAATTAATGTCAAATACCCAAACTTGCAATCCAAGGATCAAGATTAACTTAACCGATTACGGTTGTGACACTCACAATCGAGGTAGAGGTTGTTGAGGCTTCACTACCACCTAGAAAAGGCAAGCCTAAACTAAGTTAAAGCAAATCTTTAACTTTGGATTAAAGTAAAAGCAGGTTCGTAAACTTAAAGGAAATCACGGTTAGTTCTTGAGGTTCCACGGCCGTGGACTTCAAGAACAGGCCGTAATTTAAGGTTGTCGACGATTCTCTCTAACTCTCAGGGTCCAATCTGTTTACGATCGATCTATCATTATCTAAGCCACAACTATCAACCTTTCACCTTAGAATTGTTAAAGGTTTTTAGCCAACAATCATCATTATGATATCAAATTCAAAGATTAAAAGATTGAAAGATGAAAACTTCCGAAAACTATCAATAAACTTCAAACCAATCTCAATGTCACAATCAAGAACAAATATTGTCGCTAGATTCGGAATAAAACAAACAAACACAATATTAGATAAGAAGGAAGAACGGGATGTCAATCCGTCTTCTAAATCAAACCTAAACAAGAAGAGAAATCTTCTTGCAATTAACCTTCCGAATCTTCGATCTTCCGTCAATCCGGAAATCTCTATCACAATCTCCACCAAGTGCGAGATTAGGGCAACTCCAAAGATGAGTGCAAGTACGTATTTTGCAAAGTCGCAAAATCCCAAGCGAAGGTGCAAGCGTAAGCCTAAAGTGAGGTCGCAAAGTGCGTCTAAGCGGAGATGTCGGAATCTCTCCTCGTCTGTCCTCTTATAGGGCAAGATAAAATATCGGCCCGGCCCAATCTTCTGAAAGATCGTGGCTTAAAGTGTGGCGAAAAAGATCACCAAGATCACGGTCGTGGAAGGTTCCACGACCGTAATTTAGAGCGTGGAATTGGACACGGTTTGAACACATGATTCCACGACCGTAGAATCCACTGGAATGAATCACGCTTCTCTTGCTAGGGTTCCACGGCCGTGGAACTGAACGTGGTTTGTAGTACGGCCGTATTTTAGAGCGTGGTTTAGGGCAAGAACGTGATTCTTCCCTAGCCTCGTGCATTCCATAAGTTGACACTCATTTTGCTCCTAAGAATGCCCTCAATCCATGGACATACTCAATCAACTCATCCTTGCTAGATTCCGTTCAGAAATGGCTCTCAATCACCTATAATCAACATAAAGCTTGTGTAGACATCTATATCGACAATATAGGCAAACTAGCTCACAAATGCAACAATGTTAAACCAAAGACTATCAATATGAATCAAATACGTTTAGAAAACGTGCCTAAAACATCACAATATTTCATGCTAACAAATAACCCCATACTTAACACTTGCTTGTCCCTAAGCAAGGTCTTTCAAAAGCTTTAACAAGAGTTAGGATGAAATATGTGTACCTTCTCAAAGCAATACTTCTTTTGGAGAAATGTGCTTTCTAAAGAATGAATCATTCTCAAACCTTGCTTCAATCGTTTATAAGACTTTCATACACTTAATCAAAGAGTAAAGAGTAAAGAAAACTCATGAATCAATCAAACTTCTATACAAACATCATAACCCTTAAACATTATCAAAATCAATCATAAGAAACTTCAATTTAGATCACCAAGTCATATAACATTCTTTTGATCTTAAGGACTTTCAAAGAAAAAGGTCTAGAATGTGGAAAGGGAAGGAAACTTTAAGGAATGTGGTGCATGAACCCGGGAAAGTGGACAACTACTCCTTCTTCTTTTGCGGTTTCCGCAACACTTCAACTTAGAGCTTCGCTCTCTTCCTTTTATTTTTCGACTTTACTTTTGGAGTTATGGATAGTGGTGCACAAAAACCGAAGCCTAGGAGATTGGAGTTTCTCAATTTTATGAGATGCCTCAAACCCTTAGCGCACATACCATAATCCGCTAGGAATATCGCTCAATCCGACTTTGGCAAGACACAAACACCCGGCTATGTGAATGGTGCCGAGTTACTCATCATCATGATTGACTTCCCCAAACCTACAATTTCTTTCTATTCTTTTGATTGCAAATAATTGCTCTCATGGCCCTCCCACATCAAACATGCCTTTTTCATTCACTTCTCCAAGTTCGCGGATAGGTAAAGGAGGTCAATATTTCAATGAGGAGCTAAATGATCAAAGAGGGAAGAAAGAAAATATCGAATTACCTTAATCATCTCAACAAGAAGTATAAGAACTTATAGTGTGATTTCAACTTCAATTTCTCAACATGATTTAAGTAATATTCATCACATTATGAAACTTGCAAAAGAGGTATAATCAACTCATTCAATTCCTTTTCAATTCACTATTCTTTTAAGCATGCAATTGTCATCAAACTCAATTCACAGGTAGTGATTATCATAGAAATCATCTCAATTCATTAGAAGCACAAAATTTTCAAAAATTTTCAATTTTTATGGGTTTTTCAAATTCTTTTTCATGCAATGCAATAACGAAACATGCAACAATATAATGAATATGCAATGATAGTCTCGAATAGAAGCAAACATAGTGAGTAAGAGTTATTACAAACTTTTAGTCACACCCCACCCCATACTTAGGACGAACATTGTCCCTAATGTTCAAAAGAAAGAAAGAAAAGAAGAAAAGAAAAAGAAACTCACAAAATGGCGGTGGAGCGGCTAAAGCGCACGGTCAATCATCATCATCACTGCGGCGCTGGTGGAGGCGGGAATGGAGAGAAGCTAGGATCATAAAACCGCCCAAACTACTGGCGGTAGACATCCCTCATCATGTGATCGAGGTCGTCCAAGCGTCCATCTCTAGCATCGGCTCGGATCTCCAATGCTCATACTCTCTCCGAAAGGCCAGTAGCCCAATCCGGCATCTGATCATACCATCCCGGAGCCTGACTGTACCATGCTGGAGCGTCGGATGGTGCTGGTGCTGGTGCTGGTGCAGATGGTGTCTCTGTAGCCCATGGAGGTGGAGCTCCATACCATGCAGGAGGTGTCTCATCCCATGTGGGTCTCTCACTCACGCTGGCGCGGCGAGAAGACGAGCCTGAAGCTCTAGCTGGACGTGGAGAACGTCTAGGCATATCGGGGGCCGCATCCGGCTGATCCGGAAACGTGCCAAACTCTTGCTCTGCTCCTCCTCCACCATCAAACTGATCCCTCATCTCCTCCTCCTCAACAACTGGTGGTGGGACGTATGGGGGAGCTGCAATCCTGTTCGCATGCATAGCAGCGAACGTCTCCTTCCAATTATGGCGTCCAGCCATAATGGAGTACTCCTGCAGCCACTCAATACCCCTACCGGTCCTGCTCTCCCAAGGCATGGCCGCATAAGGCGGACCTCTATGTGTGGGGAAGATGAGCCCTCTAGTCATGAAGGCATGAAGTCCTAAGGGTACGGATGGTATACGGGTACAGGCAGAGAAATCAACACCCAAACTCCTAGCAAGGTGGGTAACTATCCCACCGTATCCAATGTTGCCCTTCCTCTTGTTCTTGAGCTTGCTCATAGTAGCAGCCAAGAGGGTGGCACAGTCAGCTCGGCGCCCATACAGCATAGAATATAGCAAAAAGAGCTCATCCGTCTTGATCTTTTGGGGCGTCTCTGTCCTAGGAAAGAGACACTCCGAAAGAAAACGGTGAGCAATCTTCAAGGCCAAGTGATACATCAACTTGGCCTTGGTATCAGCAGGTTGCCAGCGGTCCTCGCTGGCGTAGATCATCGCTACCTCCTCCCAAAAGTCCTTGGCGTAAACGCCACTAGGAAAGCGACCGTTAAAGGTCTCATGAAACCCGAAGAAAGTCCCAAACTCTCGGATGCTAAAATCATAGTTTCTTTCCATAAGACGGAAAGAAACGGTCCTATCTACGTGGCTATGCTCGAAAGAGGTCACAACCTTCCTCGTAATCTCCTCATACGCGTCTTCTCGGATAGCCGAGAAGACAACTAGTCCGGCTCTATCCAAGAGCCAAGTAAGGTCGTCTACAATGTTAAGAGGAACTAGCTCCTCTAACAGCAGGTACCTAGGACCAATCACAACCCTCTCCTCGATCCTCTCAAATGCAGCAAGGTGATCCTCATGAATGGTCGGGACTCTAGGGCTAGGAGGTGAGGGTGATGAAGGTAAAGATGGAGGTGAAGGGGAAGAGGGTGGTGGTGCCCTAGAGGATGAAGAAGAAGAGGGATTACCCTTCCTCTTCTTGTTCTGATCATTCTTCTTCTCTTTGATTCTCCCCGAAACTCTCCTCACGAAGTCCATTTCTGTTCAAAATTACGGGCTGTTCTAGAGGTTCCACGGCCGTGGTTCTTCCAGGAACCGTGGTTTGTCTCAGTTTTTCGCAAATCTCAGAATTCAACACTCAATCTCAACAAACAGGCACCCCTAATCTAATTCCTTCTAATTTTAATCAGTTCTTCTTAAAATCTCTAACAAAAACGAACCAAATCGACAAAGATCAAGAAGAGTGGAAAAACCTATTTTTCGGATTTAAAAATCCGAATTGCGCGTTCCTTGGTGAATTTCCGCTCGATTCGTCGCTTGGATCTTGTTGGTGGTCGAATTTGCTTCAGTTTGGGAAGAAGAATCGTTAAAAACGATTAAGAAACGAGGATTTGAGAGAGGGGGCGTGGATTCGGCGTTTAGGTCGTGGAAGAGGGTTTTGTGAGTGGTTTTTGTGAAGAACGTGGTTTATGTAATCACAAGAAAAATTTTGAAAATCACGGTCTGTCGGGGGGTTCCACGGCCGTGGTTTTGTACGGAACCGCGGTTTTGGTGATTTTTCAAAGGCTTTTGGAAATTACGGTCACTGTAGCTGTCACGACCGTGGTTTAGGCCGTGGAACTCTCTGTAAAGCTCCAAAGTCCAAGTTTCGCCACTTTTCTTCAACCTTATCCTTTCCTTTCCCTTTTCCATCGTTCCTACATCCAAAAACACAAACATACCGGAAGGAATCGAAGGCAAAACAAAGCAAAAACGTCTATACTAAGCTAATCTATGAATCGAAAACAAAAACAAAAATGCAATATCTTGGGTTGCCTCCCAAGAAGCGCTTTGTTTAAGGTCCGTAGCTAGACCAAATTCGCACTTATTCGAGTGCGGTAGGCGCGAACTCTTCAACTTGGAGTTCCGGCGTATACTTCTTAAGTCGTTGGCCGTTCACCTTAAAGCTTCCGCTCGTTTCACCCCATACTTCAACTGCACCATAGGGGAAAATACGCTTAATTAGAAAAGGTCCGGTCCAACAGGATTTAAGCTTACCTGGAAAGAGACGAAGCCTTGAATTGAAGAGGAGAACTTGATCTCTTTGTTTGAAGTCCTTTGGAATGATATGCTTATCATGCCAACGCTTTGCTCTCTCCTTATATATCTTAGCGTTTTCATAAGCATTCAAGCGGAGTTCGTCCAGCTCATTAAGGTCTAGGAGACGCTTCTCTCCCGCTTCCTTCATGCTGAAATTCAGCCACTTGATAGCCCAAAATGCTTTGTGCTCCAACTCTACCGGCAAGTGACAAAAATTCCCATATACAAGGTTGTATGGTGTGGTTCCTATGGGAGTCTTGTATGCAGTCCGGTATGCCCACAATGCATCGTCAAGCTTCAAAGACCAATCCTTCCTAGTCCTTGAAACCGTCTTCTCTAAGATTCCTTTGATCTCCCTATTTGAGATCTCAACTTGTCCACTTGTTTGTGGATGGTAAGGGGTAGCGATCTTGTGAGTAACCCCATACTTAGCTAGAAGAGCTTCAAAGCGCCGGGCAATGAAGTGAGAACCTCCATCACTAATGATAGTCCTTGGCATCCCAAATCGCGGGAAGATGGTCTTGTTGAAGAACTTAACCACCACCATGGCATCATTGGTTGGAGAGGCAATTGCTTCCACCCATCTAGAAACGTAGTCTACCGCCAATAGTATGTATTGGTTTCCACAAGAAGATGGGAATGGTCCCATAAAGTCTACTCCCCAAACGTCGAAAATCTCCACCTCTTGGATGTTGTTGTGGGGCATGTCATTCCTCCTAGAGATATTGCCTGTTCTTTGACAAGCATCGCAGCAAGAAACAAAGGATTGCACATCTCTAAATAAGGTAGGCCAAAAGAATCCGGATTGCAATACCTTTGCGCTAGTCTTGTTCGAACTAGCATGTCCTCCACAAGGTAGTGAATGACAATGACGGATGACACTTTGCATCTCATCTTCCGGCACACATCGCCGAATGATGCCATCCGGACCTCTCTTAAAGAGGAGAGGCTCGTTCCAAAAGTATTCCCGGACATCCTTAAAGAACTTCTTCCTTTGTGCGTAGCATAATCCGGGTGGTATCTCCTGACAAACCAAATAGTTAACAAAATCAGCAAACCATGGTTCGTTACCTTTAGAGATCACGTCGATGCACTCCTCTATAATGTGTAGGTGTTCATCCGGGAAGGAGTCATCGATGGGTAAATGGTCGTCCTCTAGATGTGTTAGGCGACTCAAATGATCCGCAACAGAATTTTCTGAACCTTTCTTGTCGCGGATCTCTAGATCGAATTCTTGTAGGAGAAGAATCCATCTAATTAACCTTGGCTTCGCGTCTTTCTTCGCAAGGAGGTACCGGATCGCAGAATGATCCGTATAGACAATCACCTTTGCACCTACAAGATAAGAGCGAAACTTGTCAATAGCATAGACAATGGCTAAAAACTCTTTTTCGGTAGTGGCGTAGTTGAGCTGCGCTTCATCTAGCGTCTTGCTAGCATAGTATATGGCATGGGTTCGCCCTTCCTTTCGTTTTCCAAGAACAGCTCCAATAGCTACGTCACTAGCATCGCACATAATCTCAAAGGGAAGAGTCCAATCCGGAGGTTGGATAATAGGTGCTGAAATTAGAGCTTGCCGAATGGTGTTAAACGCATCCAAACATTCCTACGAAAACTCAAAAACCGCATCCTTCATCAATAGATTAGTGAGAGGTTTTGATATCTTAGAAAAGTCTTTAATGAAACGTCTATAAAATCCAGCATGTCCTAGGAAACTTCTTATCCCTTTCACCGAAGTTGGGGGAGGAAGCTTCTCTATGGTCTCTATCTTAGCTTTATCTACTTATATCCCTCTACTAGAGACTAAGTGACCTAATACAATTCCTTCCTTAACCATAAATTGACACTTCTCCCAATTAAGAACTAGGTTAGTGTCTTCACACCTTTGCAAAACAAGAGAAAGGTTAGAAAGGCAATCGTTAAAAGAGGAACCGTATACGGAGAAGTCGTCCATGAAGGCCTCCATGATTTCCTCTACGTATTCGGAGAAGATGGCCATCATTCACCGTTGAAAGGTGGCTGGGGCGTTGCAAAGCCCAAACGGCATTCTCCTATAAGCAAACGTACCCCATGGGCACGTGAATGTCGTCTTCTCTTGATCGTCCGGGTGTATCGGGATCTGAAAGAAACCACTATAACCGTCAAGATAGCAAAAATGTGAATGTTGCGCTAACCTTTCAAGCATTTGATCGATGAACGGCAATGGGAAGTGATCCTTCCTCGTTGCGTTGTTAAGCTTGCGGTAGTCAATGCACATCCGCCATCCTGTTACGGTTCGGGTAGGAATGAGTTCGTTGTTTTTGTTGGTGATGACCGTCATTCCTCCCTTCTTCGGAACTACTTGAACTGGACTCACCCACTTACTATCGGAGATAGGGTAGATGATACCTGCGTCAAGAAGCTTAAGAATTTCCTTCTTGACAACCTCCTTCATGGTCGGATTCAACCGCCTTTGAGGTTGTCTCGAAGTTCTAAAATCTTCCTCCATTAGTATCTTATGCATGCATAGGGAGAGTTTAATTCCTACTAAGTCCTCAATAGTATAGCCTAGAGCTTTCCTATGTTTCCTAAGGACAATCATGAGCTGATTATGTTCATCTATGCTTAGATCGGAACTAACAATAACCGGAAAGGTAGAATTAGGTCCTAGAAAAGCATACCTTAGATGAGTAGGAAGTGGTTTTAGTTCCATCGCTTTCGGAGCTTCCAATGATCCTTGAGGAGCATCCGATGTCTCCTTAGAAGTTTCTAAGGGTGTTGAATGTGTGGGAGAAGAATCAGAAGAAGTTGAAGAAGTGTCTCGATTACCCTTTTCCACGCCCAAAATTACGGGTTCCTCATGGCCTCCACGGCCGTGGTTTAGGGCGTGGAAAGGAAATACGGTTGTCATGTCTTCTCCACGACCGTATAACCCCCTGGAGTGGGACACGGTTTTGGTTGTGAAATCCACGGCCGTGGAATATAGTGTGTGGCCGTGGATTCTCACGTTTTCTGCCTCATCGTGGAGTTTTTCAAACTCCACTTCATGCATCTCTTCTTGTGCTTCTAAGGCTTCAATTGCCTCATTGCACTCTTCTTCTTCCCCTACATTTGTTAGACTCATAGTGATAACTTTTTGTAAAGGATCGTTAAAGAGAATCGCGCTTACCTCTTTCCTAGACAAACCTTCTTCGTCTTGGATATCGAATATATCCTCATCAAAGATTGGCTCCTTCACTAGAGTGGAAAGAACGAACTCTACTTTCTCTTCCCCTATATCAAAAGCGAGTCTACCATTCTTGCAATCGACTATGCAGCCGGAAGTTGCAAGAAACGGTCTTCCGAGTATGATCGGGACCGGACTATCCGCAGGAATATCAAGCACGACAAAATCAATGGGAACAAAGAATTTACCTAGCTTGACCGGGACGTCTTCTACAATACCGACGGGGCGAGTGATGGATCGATCCGCCATGTACAACGTCATCTTCACCGGTTTAGGGTCGCCTAAACCGATCTTCCTACACAACGCAAGTGGTATGATGCTCACACTTGCTCCCAAGTCACATAACGCATCGTATGTGACATCTCCCACTCCTATGGGAATGCAAAATGACCCCGGATCCTTCAGCTTTGGGGGCATTTTCTCCTTCATGGTCTTGATGAGGTCCGAAGAATCCGAACTCATCTTGACCTCTCCGAAGTCTTCTAGCTTCCTCTTGTTAGAGAGGAGCTCTTTCAAGAACTTGCCATAAGCCGGCATACCTACAATAGCATCGATAAAGGGTATGTTAATATGCAGCTTGCTCATGAGTTCTATAAACTTACCAAATTGTTTATCTAGGCGTGCTCTCGCTCTAGATTGAGGGAATGGTAGGGGAGGTTTGTAAGCTGGAGGAGGAACGTAGACATCTTCCTTCTCCTTCCCCTTCTCTTTGTCTTTCTCTACGGGGACTTCAACGAACTTAGGCTGCGGATCGGTGGTAGTCACTCCGCTCCTAGTTGTGATTTCCATTACCCTTCCCTTAGGGTTGTCCTCCGTCTTTCCTGGAAGTTTTCCTTGATTCCTAGGAACTTCCTCCGCATGGCTGAACATTTGGTTTTCTAAAACCTTTTGAGCTTTATCAACCTTGGAAATTTGATCATCAACCTTAATGATGCGGTTCTCCAACCCTTGTAGCTTCCCCAAAATCGTTTCCAACATGGGATCGGGTTTCTCCTTCCCCGAATTGTTTCCTCCATTAGATGATTGCCCCTGGCTTTTCAAACGAGTAGAGGAAGAGGAAGGTGGAGTTAGTGAATTAGAATTGGAAGGATATGAGTTACCGGAATTTTGTTGATTGGAGCGCCAATTGTTGTTGTTTGAACCCCTATTGTTGTTCCAATTGTTGTTCCGGTTGTTGTTGTTTCCATTCCAATTGTTATTCCGGTTGTTGTTCCGGTTATTGTTGTTGTTGTTGCGGTTTGTGTTATCGCCGCCATTGTTGTTGCCCAAATAGCCAACATCCTTCCCTTGTTGCTTTGGGAAGTTGGTCTTGATGGCCTCCTTCAACTCTTTGATCTCATTGTTGAGGGAGAAAATCTGATTTTGAGCTTCATGTGTGAGCTTTGCTCCTTGCTCCACACGATTTCCCTCCACTTTCCGGTGGGAATACTTCTCTATGACCCTTGCTTGCTTCTCAATGAAGTCCCAAGCGTCATCTTCTCTCATGTCCATGAACGTTCCACATGAGAGGGATTGGAGGTTGAATTGCGTCCCCGCATCCAGCCCCTTGTAGTAAATCTCCAGCAATGCAAGCTTGGATATGCCATGATGAGGGCAATCCAATAACAAGTCCTGAAACCTTTCCCATGATTGAAACAAACTTTCGTTAGATCTCATGGAAAATGCATTGATCTTACCTCTAAGTTCCGCCGTTTTGGATGGCGGAAAGAATTTGGTGAGGAACTCCGCGGAAAGGTCTTCCCACGTGTCTAGTTTTCCCCTAGGAAGAGCTTGGTACCAAGACAACGCTTTCCCCTTCAAGGAGAAGAAGAAAGGCTTGAGCTTATAGTTGTTAGTAGTAGCACTCTTCGGTCTCATTGTCTCCATCATACACTCAAAGTTTTGCAAGTGTTGGTGTGGAGATTCAGCGCTTGTCCCGCCAAATTGGTTTTGGCGAACAAGAGTAATAACTTGAGGGTTGAAGCTAAACCCTTGCACATCTTCAGCATCAAAATTCACGCCCAAACGGCGCGGTTGTTGTGTTGGATCCATCCTTTGGCCAAGAGTTCTTGGCTCATCATCTACACGTTCGATCCTCGCATTCCTAGGCGGAATGCGACGATTAGCAACTCCCCGTGGATGGAAAGGATTCACATTGATCGTGGGATCAATCTCCTCTAGCGGTGGCATGGAAGAATCACTATCATCAGCGGATGAGTGACTTCTTCTTCTAGATCTTGATGCCCTTCTTGAGGATTTCTTGCTTCCCTTATTCTTAAGGTTGCTTAGTTCTATCCTCATTTGGAAAATCATATCCTGTAGATTGTTAACTTGAGATTGATGACGATCCATTTCATCCCGGCGGATGTTCTCATTCCATTGGAGTTGAACTTCTTTCTCCGCCAACTCCGCTTGAAGATCACGTTCGTGTTCTTCAGCCATCTTCTTTTCCTTACGCTTCTGCCTTAAAGTCCTCTCAAGCTCTTGATCAAGAGGTAAGAGGTCTTCGGTGTTCCTAGACCTGCGCATGCACTCAAAGAAATATCAAATAACGAGAGCAAGCTCCCAAGCTTGACAACCGGCTACCGAATTCGGTCTAGACCAAATCCCCGGCAACGGCGCCAAAAACTTGTTCGCCCCTAAACGTGCGTGCAAATAAGCTTTAAATTTATAAAACTAGAATCAAGCAAGCGAACCCGCAGTGTACGGATCGACGTAGTTAAGCAAGAATTCCAGAGTATCAAACACAGGGATTTGGGGAGAATAAATCCGATCGTAGGTTATCAAGCAAATGAATGTAAGAGCTTTGCAAATTATTGGGAAAACAACAATCCTAAAGATCCAAGTATCCAGTTGTGGCAATCGATTCAAGATATACTAATGATATAAGGACAAAGTTAAGATATGCAAAGGTATACTAATGTAAGGTAATCGTACGGTGAAGTTCCAAAAACCTTATGTGACTCACCTACAAGACACTCTGTATACAGGTTGTTGAGGCTTCAATATAGAAAGGTTCTAAAGGCAAGAATTAATGTCAAATACCCAAACTTGCAATCCAAGGATCAAGATTAACTTAACCGATTACGGTTGTGACACTCACAATCGAGGTAGAGGTTGTTGAGGCTTCACTACCACCTAGAAAAGGCAAGCCTAAACTAAGTTAAAGCAAATCTTTAACTTTGGATTAAAGTAAAAGCAGGTTCGTAAACTTAAAGGAAATCACGGTTAGTTCTTGAGGTTCCACGGCCGTGGACTTCAAGAACAGGCCGTAATTTAAGGTTGTCGACGATTCTCTCTAACTCTCAGGGTCCAATCTGTTTACGATCGATCTATCATTATCTAAGCCACAACTATCAACCCTTCACCTTAGAATTGTTAAAGGTTTTTAGCCAACAATCATCATTATGATATCAAATTCAAAGATTAAAAGATTGAAAGATGAAAACTTCCGAAAACTTTCAATAAACTTCAAACCAATCTCAATGTCACAATCAAGAACAAATATTGTCGCTAGATTCGGAATAAAACAAACAAACACAATATTAGATAAGAAGGAAGAACGGGATGTCAATCCGTCTTCTAAATCAAACCTAAACAAGAAGAGAAATCTTCTTGCAATTAACCTTCCGAATCTTCGATCTTCCGTCAATCCGGAAATCTCTATCACAATCTCCACCAAGTGCGAGATTAGGGCAACTCCAAAGATGAGTGCAAGTACGTATTTTGCAAAGTCGCAAAATCCCAAGCGAAGGTGCAAGCGTAAGCCTAAAGTGAGGTCGCAAAGTGCGTCTAAGCGGAGATGCCGGAATCTCTCCTCGTCTGTCCTCTTATAGGGCAAGATAAAATATCGGCCCGGCCCAATCTTCTGAAAGATCGTGGCTTAAAGTGTGGCGAAAAAGATCGCCAAGATCACGGTCGTGGAAGGTTCCACGACCGTAATTTAGAGCGTGGAATTGGACACGGTTTGAACACATGATTCCACGACCGTAGAATCCACTGGAATGAATCACGCTTCTCTTGCTAGGGTTCCACGGCCGTGGAACTGAACGTGGTTTGTAGTACGGCCGTATTTTAGAGCGTGGTTTAGGGCAAGAACGTGATTCTTCCCTAGCCTCGTGCATTCCATAAGTTGACACTCATTTTGCTCCTAAGAATGCCCTCAATCCATGGACATACTCAATCAACTCATCCTTGCTAGATTCCGTTCGGAAATGGCTCTCAATCACCTATAATCAACATAAAGCTTGTGTAGACATCTATATCGACAATATAGGCAAACTAGCTCACAAATGCAACAATGCTAAACCAAAGACTATCAATATGAATCAAATACGTTTAGAAAACGTGCCTAAAACATCACAATATTTCATGCTAACAATTATATAATTTTAACATATAAAAAAGGACAAAAAAAAACAAATTCTGGTATGAGTTTATGGTATAAGTAATTTCATACCAAAAACTCATACAAAAAAATTATAAAATATGAAAAAGGACAAAAACAAAACAAATTCTGGTATGAGTTTCTGGTATAAGTAATTTCATACCAGAAACTCATACTAGAAATTCCGGTATGTGAAATTTCGGTATGTGAAATTCCGGTATGTGAAAATTCCGGTATTTGAAAATTCCGTTATGTGAAAATTCCGGTATGTGAAAATTCCGGTATGTGAAAAATTTTTCGTTCCAGAAAGTAAAAACAAAAAAATTAATAAAAGAAAATAAAAAAACAAATTCAGTTTTTAAAAATTAAAACTTACACTTAAATAACAAATAACAACATTTTTTTAAATAGAAAGGTTAATTAGTTTTTACTACCATTAAATGAAAGTGGTAAAAAAAATATGAGCATAGTGTTTTAAATAAAAACAAAAAAAGCCTAGGCGAAATTGTTTCAAAATGGTGGGTGAACCAAATTCTTTCAAAATGGTGGGTGAAGTAGATAGGGACTTTAGAGTGGGTTGGGATCAACTTGTCTATTTCTTATGTTTATATATCTTTGTACTATTCTTCAAAGTTATGATGGAATATTCTTTAAGGAGGATTCCAGGAAGCTTTATAAGAACGCGCCTTTGAAGAATCCAATGCCACACCTTGTATCGTAATTGACGGATCTGTCACAATTTGTTTTCTTCAAAAAATTTCATTTGTCGTCGTAAGAGGCATTTTCGTGGAAATTGGTTCGAATCCTAACTTTGAGTGAATATAAATTGCTGATGTTTTAGGTGACCAAATCAGACTTTGCTTCTGTTTACATATACACTATACACAACTCCAGCAAACCCCCAATATATTCATATTTATGATGAAAGATTACGAAACGACAGAGCCACTCCTTCCACAAATTACCTTATCTTCATCTCCCTTTAAACAACTTCACCTAAACTCTAAGTACGCAGCAGAAGACATAATCTGCGGACTCTCCTTCGTCTCTGTATTCTCCCTTCTTCCACTACCCTACCAGAATATCGACGGCAACCCGGTTCCTACCGTCATTTTCACCAACCGCCCGGCTTTCTTCCACGCTTTCGTCTTGGGTCTTAACTTTGCCTTTTGTGCTGGGGTTATAACTATCTCTTTAAGGCAACTTTACCCCAAGTTTGCTTCTCTATGCCGTTATACCTGCGTCTTCTCCATGCTCGTTGCCGCCGCCATATTCTTCGGCTTAGCTCTCACCGAAGCCGTGGACACATATATTGTAACTCTTAATCCATATTCTTCGGCTTAGCTCTATGCTTATGTGCCTACGTATCGCAACTCCCAAGCGGAAGTATCGAAGAAAACCTTATAAGACAAGTAGTTTTGTACGTGGATAGTTTGTATTTTCTTACATTGTGATAATATATATGTACTTTCAATCGTTGTATTCATGTGCGATTTGCATTATGCAATGTCATATGAGCTCTCCACATCTCAATTGTAGCATTCAATGACACGAATGTGCTAACAATTAAAGACTTACTCGATATAGGAGGACCCAAACGCTGAAAAAACCAAGGCGACATCGATTGTAATCTCTTATTCTTCATTAACGCTCTGAGCATATACAAACAACTAACACCATTCCCCAAAGCTATTTGTAGTGGTTATTTAGTAGCTCTTTGTGTCAAGCTTCGTATATACACACTCAATCGCAACTTTGAGGTGATGTTTCGAGGTAGAAAAAAATGTAGCTAGCTAGGTTGTGTTTGTATGTGTAGAGATTTGTGAACTAAAGATTTGTTTATTTCTTTAATCGGATATTATATATATATATATATATATATATATGGGTAAAACAATAAACTAATAAATAAGATATAAATAAAATATTCAACCCAATATACTCTAGCACTCCCTAGTGTTTGAGATGTGATTCAACGACTTTAAGCTTGGACGGTATAAACTTGAAGGTTTTTGTTTTTTTATGCTCCTCGTTACTTGCACTCAGTCTTGTGCTAGAAAATTGTTGTTGGAACGAAGAGGTGCACGAATGACTTAATCGACCTCCCTCCCTTCATTGGTCTTGGTTTTGTTGGCGTTGATATGACACAGGTAGGTTGAGTACTAAGACACAAGAAAAATTATCATCATAGCAAGTAAATTAGCGTCATAGGTAGATTGGCCCTAGGACACATGTACATTAACATCTTAGGGTAGGTTTTGGGCCCTAGGATGAAGGCATATTAGCATCCTAGAGTAAGTTTTAGGCCCTCAAACGAAGGTACATTAGCGTCCTAGGACTCAATAAGATTAACATCCTAAGGTAGGTCGGGCGCTAGGACACAAGTAGATTAGCGTCCTAAGGTAGGTCGGATCCTAGGATGCGAGTAGATTAACGTCGACCTAAGGTAGGTCGGATCCTAGGATGCGAGTAGATTAACGTCGACCTAAGGTAGGTCGGACCCTAGGATGCGGGTAGATTAGCGTCCTAAGGTAGGTCGGGCCCTAGGACACGGTAAGGTTAGCGTCCTAGGGTAGGTCGGGTCCTAGGACACGGGTAGATTATCGTACTAAGGTAGGTCGTGCCCTAGGACGCGGGTAGATTAGCGTCCTAGGGTAGATCGGGCCCTATGACGCAAACATATTAGCATCCTAGAGTAGGTTTTGGTTGGCCCTTGGACACATGTACATTAGCGTCCTAGGGCAAATCGGGTCCTAGGACTCGGGTAGATTAGCATCCTAGTGTAGGTCGGGCCCTAGGGCGCATGTTAATTAGCGTTTTAGGGTAGGTCAGGCCCTATGAAGCAAAAAGATTAACCTCCTAGGGAGTTGATACGAAGAGATGAAATGAAGACTTGTTGGACCATCCTCCCTTCTTTGGTCTTTGGTCCCGTTTTGTTAGGTTGCTGAGGAACATGTTGATAGATTCGTCTCTAGGGCGTCTATAGGTTGGGGTGATAGGCGCCACCGCCAGACACTGATGGCGGCGCAACTAGGGTATGTGTTTTAGGGATCGTATACTCGAATACTAGTTGGTCGGTGAAACGTGTAAAGTAGGTGCAAGAATTTATGTGGTTTTTTTACGCTCATATTGACTTGCCTTTGAATATATTTATTCATTTGAGACAATGAGTCGTGAGCGAAAGTTATTAGATTGCCCTTTGTTATGTTTGACGACAATATGCAGTCGGTTTGTGTGGCGACAGTAGGACTCCGGTTTGGTTAGTATTCTTTGGACGACTCTAGTTGGTAAACTACCCTAGGACACCGGCAGACTAACGTCCTAGGGTGCCGGTAGATTAACATTCTAGGGCTTCGGTAAGTTTAGGATCTCTAGTTTGGTACCTAGAAAGATTTGTAAACTAAAGACTTGTTTTTTTTTTTTGAAAAGATACTTATATTAAGAAGAGGGATTTACAACGGAGAAGAAGGAGAGAGGAGAAGCCGAGTTACAGACAGTCCAAGCAAAAAGTAGAGAGGTAAGAATACAAAGAGGAGGGAAGAGAGCTAGAGAAGATTAATGCCAAGAGTACGAGCCCACATGACGGACTCAGGGGAGCAGTTATGCCACTTGTAAGAAGCATGGAGTTTGACTGCGTTGATGATACTATGAGTACAAGCAAGAGGAGATGTGTAAGTGTTGTTGAAGGCGATATCATTCCGAGCTTTGCAAGTGTAATAGAGGTAGGTAGTGATGGAGGGAAGACGGATATTTGAGATGAGATTATCTTGATGGGGCTTTGAGGTTACAATCCAGTTCCACATGTCATCGGTGTAGGGGTAGGGATGGTGAAGTCTAGTCCATCTTGAAATAATATTGAGGACAAGACTGCTATAGCTGCAAGCATTCCAGAGGTGGGGATGGTTTCGGGATGGAGGCCACAAAACTTACAGGTATCATTATAGGTAATGTTCCAAGAGCTTAGTTTAGAGAGGGTGAGAAGCTTCTAATGGAAAGCAATCCACGAGATGAAGCTGCATTTGGGAAGGTTCGGGACATACCAAAGATGTTTGATGTTGGGGGTAGGGGAAGGGGTTGTAGACCGTCTGAAGAAGGTATAAGCAACTGAGTTTTGAAGGAGCCGTTGGGAAGAGAGATGATGGAGGAGGGGTTACCAGTTGGTAAAGCATCAATGATCTCATCTCTGGTTTTCAAGATAGAACCCCAGGACTGGCTATAACAATGGTTATAAACAACATTCCAAATAGAGCGGTGCTTGAGGGGGTTGCTATGAATCTAGTCCCTTCAGACATTAGGGATGTGCTGATCAATTTCATAGATAAGCTTTGAGATACATGCTTTATTCCAGGATAAGAGTTCCTTGAATCCAAGACCACCAGTGTCCAAGGGAGAGCAGACAGTGTTCCAAGCATTGAGGGCACGGTTTCTTTAAGTAGTACCCGACCAGAGGAAAGATCTTAGAAGGCTTTTGATTTTCTTCATGATAGTAGTAGGTATAAGGTAGACAACACTAGTAATTGTGCATAGCAAATAGAATGGAGGAGATCCCTTGCTTTCTACCAGCGTAGGAGAGATTTCTAGCGTGCCATTAGTTGATTTTAGAGGTGATCTTATGAATGAGAGGTTGATAGTCACGAACATTGAGACACTTGCTACTGATGGGAACACCAAGGTAAATGAAAGGGAGGAAGCCCAAAGTTAGCAACAATGATGCATCGGTCAGGTGGAGGGATACCATCTAGGAAGATGGATGACTTATTAATGTTCATCTTCAGTCCAGAGTAGGAGCCAAAGACGTCAAGGGTATTCTTAAGAATAGAAATGGAAGTTGTGTCAGCCTTGCACAAAAGAAACAAATCATCAGCAAAACATAGGTGGGTCAGGGTGGGTTATGGCATTTTGGGTGGTGATTGAAGTCAGGGTTGAGGGTGACTTCTTTAATCATAGAAGAGAGCACTTCAATAGCAATGACAAAGGTTGAGGGTGACTTATTTGAGAGTGCCATTGACATTGATAGAAAAGGTTGCAGTAGTGATGCATTGCTTGACCAGGTTGATGAAATGAAGGGGGAACCCGAAAAGGGTAAGACGGTGAAAGATGAAGTTGTGTTCGATAGTGTCGAAAGCTTTGGAGATGTCAATTTTGAGGGCACATATGGGGGAGATTTGGGCTTGGTTGTATTTTCTGAAAAGCTCCTGGCAAACCAAGATGTTGTGTTTTATAGACCTACCCTTCACAAAGGCGCTTTGATAGTTGCCAATGATGGAAGGCAAAATGGAGTTGATCCTGGATGTCAGCAATTTGGCAATAGTTTTGTATGCAACATTGCATCAGACAATAGGATGGAAATCAAAGGGTAAAGACGGATTAGGTTTCTTGGCAATGAGGGTTCAAGAGGTATGGTTTAGCTGCTTGAGAAGGTTACCAATATGGAAGAAGTCCTGGATGGCATTGGAGAGATCCAACCCAGTAACGGTCGAAGACGCCTTAAAGAAGAGGGCGTTAAAACCATCGGGCCCAGGAGCCTTGTTTTCATCCATATTGAAAATGGTACTCTTGATGTCATCCAAGGTAAACGGTTTATTGATTTCTTCATTTCTAGTGCCTCCTTTTCTAGTGCTTTCAAGGCCTTGATTTCTTCATTGCAAGCCTCCTCAACACCTTCCTCCATCATACTTAAGGTAAGAACCTTCTCCAAGGGATCCTTGATCAAGATCGAGCTCACAACTTCTCTAGATTCCTCTTGCTCGACTATGTTGAAGACATCCTCATCAAGGGTTGGTCCTTTCATCATTGTGGACAACTTGAACTTGATGTTCTCTTCTCTAATGTTGAAGGAGAGAGTCCCATTCTTGCAATCCACTAGGCATCCGGAAGTGGCGAGGAAGGGTCTTCCCAAGATGATGGGAACCGGATAGTCTGCCGGAATATCCAAGACAACAAAATCAATTGGCACATAGAATCCTCCTACTTGCACCGGGATGTCTTTTAAGATCCCAACCGAATGAGTGATAGAACGGTCCGCCATATAGAGGGTCATCTTGACCGGTTTCGGCTCTCCTAGCCCAACCTTGTTGCAAAGTGCAAGCGGTATGATGCTTACACTTGCTCCAAGATCACAAAGGGCCTCATACTTCACATCTCCCACTCCAATTGGGACACAAAAGGAACCCGGATCTCTTAGCTTGGGAGGCATCTCCTCCTTCATTGTTTGGATCAATTCCGAAGATCTCTTGGTCATTCTTATCTCCCCATACTCCTCCAACTTCCTTTTGTTGGAGAGTATCTCTTTCAAGAACTTGCCATATGCCGGCATTCCTAAAATAGCATCCATGAACGGAATATTAATATGCAACTTAGACATTAGTTCAAGGAATTTACCAAAGTGATTGTCCAAGTGAGCTCTTGCTCGTGATTGAGGGAATGGTAGTGGTGGCTTGTATGGAGGCAGTGCCACATATGTTGGCTCAACATCCTTGCTCTTGCCTCCATCTCTTTGCAAAGTCTCTTCCTCTATCACCACTTGTTTCCCTTTAGCATTCTCCTTGGGCAAAGGGTCCTTCATACTCAACCCACTCCTCGTTGTGATGGCCAACACTTGGCCTCTTGGGTTGTCTTCGGTTCTTCCGGGAAGCTTTCCCGGATCTCTATGGGCTTCACCCGCTTTTTGGAACACTTGTGCTTCCAAAACCTTTTGAGCCTTAGAAATGGAAGTCACGGTGCTCTCAAGACCACTCAACCTTCCAAGCAATTGCTCAAACATCATTTCGGTCCTATTTTTGGAGGTTGAGTAAATCCGGGTGGAGGTTCTTGTGAAGCTTTTGGTGGTGGAGTTGTGCTTGTGGAAGCGGGAGGGTTCAAGGCTCCATCCGGGTTAGAGTAGGAAAATCCGGGATGGTTGTGGTTAGGCCGGTAATTGTTGAATTGCCGGTTGTTGTTGAAGTTCCTTGGGCCTTGATAATTGTTGTAATTGCCCCTCCCCATGTAATTCACATCTTCCTCCTTGGAAGATAAGTTAGCTTGTGGAAGCACTTGAGGAGTTGCTTGATTCTTCAAAGTTGTAGCACACAACTCTCTCAAAGACTTCAACTCATTGTTGATGGCGTCAAGCTTGAAGTTGCTCATGGTGACTTCACTCACCTCATATGCTCCCGCCTTTCTCCCTTCACTCTTCCTATGGGAGTATTTCTCAATCACTAGAGCTTGCTTCTCCACAAACTCCCAAGCTTCATCTACATGCTTCTCCATGAAAGTCCCACCGGAAAGAGATTGGAGCTTGAATTGGCTATCTTCATCAAGTCCTTTGAAGTAGATCTCCAATAGCTCAATTTTCGGTATACCATGGTGTGGACAATCTAGGAGAAGATCCTTGAATCTCTCCCAAGACTTGAACGGACTCTCTCTATCCTTCATCACGAAGGCATTGATCTTCCCTCTTAACTCGGTAGTCTTGGAAGGTGGGAAGAACTTGGTCAAAAACTCGGTTGTCATCTCCTCCCAAGTACTAACTCGCCCTTGTGGAATAGATTGATACCAAGCCAAGGCTTTATCCTTAAGAGAAAAGGAAAAAGCCCTAAGCTTATGGTTGTTGCTCTCCAATCTTGGCGGTCTAAGAGTCTCCATCAAAATCTCATAGTTCATCAAGTGTTGATGAGGAGACTCTCCTTCCATCCCTCCAAATTGATTATTTCCGGATCATTTGTAGAACTTGAGGGCGGAGCTCGTAATTGTGGGTTGCGGGATCTCCTAAGTTCACACCCGGACGGTGTGCTCTTTGTGCCGGATCCATACGTCTCCCTAATGTTTGTGGCTCTTCAATAGCAATGGGCACAACCCTAACATTCGCCGCCGGCTGCGGTTGTGGTGGCAGAGGTGGAGGTTGTTGACGATTAAGCTCTCCTTGTACAAGGGCTTGCCTAATCTCATCAATCTTCCTCCTAGTTGCTTCTTGCCTCTCATTGGCAAGTCTCCTCTCTTCCTCCAAGAGCTCATCTCTTAGCCTTATTTGCTCTAAGGCTTCATCCAATTCAGCCTGGAGATCTCTTCCGGCCATCTCTTTTCCCTTTTTAATGCTCTTGGATCTAGATCTAAGGGTTTTCTCCGGTTCGGGATCGAATGGAGCTAAATTCTTGCCATGAGATCTTCGCATACACCTAAAGAGTAAGAGATGTCCTGAAAAGCAAAGACACAAACCAAAGAGAGATCAAAAGCAACAAGAAAGATCTACACTATAAACAATCACAAAATAGACTCAATCTAGACCTAGTCCCCGACAACGGCGCCAAAAACTTGTTACGCTAAGATCGTGTGATGTGCACGCAATAAGCTTTAAATTTATATTCTCGTTATATTTCTCCTAACTCCTAGCGAACCCGTAGTGTACGGGACGTTTGTATTAGGGATAGTATTCCGAGGTCGAACACAAAGACTAAGGTGAGATCGATTCGATTTATGATTAAGTTTAGTGAAGATCTAGGTTAAGAAAAGAGAAAGGAATAGAGAAAAGAAAATCTCGAATGTTTTTGGTTGGTTTTTAGGTGATCAATCAAAGATCACAATTCATGCAAGGTGAACAATCAACTAATCTAACAAATCAATGCAAACAAACAGGCCAAACACGAGATATGAGTCAAATAGAGAAAAGCGGATTCTAGGGGTTGGAAGTTCCGGCTATGGCATAGGACTCAAGCTACCTAATCATTCCTTGGATTAGCTATGATATGTTGGGATTTAGTGTTTCTAGATTGGGATCAATCACCGGGTAGGTCTCATGGTCCACTAGTCCGTCTCTAAGGTCTCATCACCGGGTAAGTCTCTAAGAACCTAAGGGATGGAATTCTACACAAACCGGATTGTCACCTAGGGATCTAACCTATCCTCACCGGGTAAGTCTCGAAAGGGTTAGTCCTAAACAACTATCCTAGCACACTTAGTCCAATGGCGGCTTATGAGACTCACCACTACCTAGGGTTTGTCATCTTTGAAATCTAAGAGTAGAATCACCGGGTAAGTCTCTTCTAACACTTAGTTGCTAACACTAGGTCACCCTAGGGTAGATTTAACTCAACAAACACTTAGGATTTCAACATTCTAATAATCTAAAGCTAGATCCATCGAACCAGGGAGAACCACGGTTTGTTCTATCAAGTCCACGGCCGTGGTTTGACATGAACAATCCGTGGACTTCAACAGAGGCTACGTCCAAGTAAGTGACTCATCCAAGGGCAAATCTAAGTCCATCCTATCATAGTCCTAGCCATAACCATCCTTTCCTTACCCTAGAATCACATCTATTTAGCCTACAACATTCATCATAGCAATCGAAATCATCAAACATAAAATCATGGTTTCCATTTGCAAGATAATGAAGAGAAAGAGATGAACAAGTGAAGTAAACAAAACCAAGCTGAAAAATGGAATTAGAATGACTCACAACCCTTCTTAAAGAAGGTTCAAATGGTTCATACAACTCTAGAAATCGATTCCGAAATTTTTCACTACAAAGCTATCAAAATCTATCAATGGTGAGCTCTTCTTCTTCTCCAATGAAGCTCTTCTCCAATGGTAGCTTTCTTCTACCTTCTCCTCCAAATAATCTTCTTGTTGAGAGTATTGTTGTGTGTGTAGAGTGATGGGAGAATACCCAATTGAAAGATGCTCTTCTCAGCCAATGCAGGACCACTTTTATACTACAACTTTGCAAGAGCTGGCCAAGAGATCATGGCACAACTGTCACGAAAACCAGGCAAGAACCACGGTTGGTTCCACGGCCGTGGACCTTCAGTGAACCGTGGTTTGGTGCTTCAGCTTCGCTTTTGATCATTAAGCTTTGATTTGGTGCATGGCTTGTGTTGGCAAGGTTCCATGAGTCCTCCTTAGCCTCTAGTTTGTATCCTAATGAGTCCGAGGGTGTGTCATCTTGATGAACGATCCTCAAACGTATCGATTTAGCTCCTAAATCTCCCAAAATACCTACAAAGCAATGCACAAGTCCGTGTAGACATCTATCTCGACAAAATACGTGAATTGAGTGCAAACGTCGTGAACCAGTGTTAAACCATGCGTGAATGAGTGAAAAATCTATCTAAATGATTACCTAAACCTAAGTCATAAATCGTGTTATCAGAAGTTCTGGATGGCATTGGAGAGATCCAACCCAGTAACGGTCGAAGACGCCTTAAAGAAGAGGGCGCTAAAACCATCGGGCCCAGGAGCCTTGTTTTCATCCATATTGAAAATGGTACTCTTGATGTCATCCAAGGTAAACGGTTTATTGATAGCCAGAATATCATCATCATTCAGTCTAGTGATATTGAAAGAAACGGGAAGGGGCGGCGGAGGGTTAAAAATGGAGGAGAAGTATGTCACAAGGGAGTTGGCAATGGTGGTCGGGTCATGAGAGATAGAATTGGAAGTAGTTGTAATAGAGGTGATGTTATTGGCTCCCCTTCGCATTTTAATGCTTTTGAAGAAGAAGAAAGAAGAGCATTGATCGCCAAACTTGAACCAATTGGCTTTAAAAAGATGTGCAAGATCCGAATTAAGACGATCTAGGAGCGTGGAAAGGTTTGTAATTGTAGAACGCTCAACATTGATGAGATGATGGTCCAGGGGTTGAGATTGTAGGTCATTTTGGATGGAGGTAAGATTTGACTTGTGGTTGTTGATAGAATCATATAGATCTTCAATCTTGGAGCTAGAGAATTTCTTTAGGAAGGATTTAATAGCCTTCAACTTGGAAGCAATTTGGTACATGGAGTGACCATACATAGGCTTGTTCTAGATCTCAACAATGATCCCAATGAAGTTTTCATGATTGACCCAAGAGTTATTGAATCGAAATTGAGGTTTAGGGGGTAAGTTTTATTAGCCAAGGCCAATATGGATGAGAATGGTCGGAGATATAAGGATTATCAAACAACGTTGTAGAGTTTTGGAAGGAAGAGGACCATCCGTTATTGGTAACAAGACTTGTTTATTTCATTAATCAAGTAATATTTCTATAGTCAAATATGAAAGGGTAAAATGGTAAAATAAAAAAAATAAATCATAAGTCCAGTATACGATCCAATATAATTAGCCTACTAGTTTAGTTCTCGTGCCTTGACACGGGCATAAATTTGAATTTTAATGGATATATAATTTTTTTTTAAAATTTATAAAAAAAATAATGATGTAACATAGTGGTTTCAAATAATTAACCCTAAGAGTAATTAAAAATTTATCATAAAATTTATTATAATGTTAGATGAATAATAAAAATAGCCTAATAGTTAAATAGTTAAAGTTAATATTAGTAGATTATTTATTATAATTTTAGATGAACAATAAAAACAGAATAATTTAGACAATATTATATATCTTAGTTAAAGTTAATGTTAGTAGACTATTTATAAATATGAAATACAAAATTAAAAGGAAAATAGAAATAATTTCAAAATTATAAATATAAAAATAGAAAACATTTATATCAACTTTTTTATATGACTTAATTTGATATATATCAACTTTTCTATTTCCTCGATTATGGGACATCATCAATACACGAGTAAGTATGTCATTCACGCATGCTTCCCTATACAAAGTGTATCTCAATCCCCACTTCGATCACCGTACCATTGTTCTCACTCACTTGGCTTCTAGCCTTACACTAAAACTGCTAAAAAGCTAAGTTATACATATAGCAACTTTCAGAGAGCTAGCTTTCCTTACCTAAGGCACAAAGTATTCTTGATCACCATTGCATTGCATGTACACAAATTCTATCTTCAATCACCAACAAAAATGGCGAACACTAGATAGCTAAAAACAGATTCTTTGATTCTGACTTCAACTCAGTTTCCGTCGCCGGCCGCCACAACTGGACTAGCATTACTTTTAACAACCCATATTTTCTTGACGCTTGTTCCTCTTCTTTTACAATCATCAGTAACTTGGTGCCCAAAGTTTTGACAATAGTCACAGAAATAAGGCTT
The DNA here is from genome assembly GCA_033239125.1 of Fagopyrum homotropicum. Taxonomy (NCBI): domain Eukaryota; kingdom Viridiplantae; phylum Streptophyta; class Magnoliopsida; order Caryophyllales; family Polygonaceae; genus Fagopyrum; species Fagopyrum homotropicum. The sequence continues at coordinate 32,165,084 of BSWB01000007.1, read as the reverse complement.
CCACTCATAGACCACATTTTGAGCTATCTCACAACCTCCCTCATCTTTAAAGTAAATGCAGTTAGGGAGTGTTTGGTTTACCTTGATTTCGACTAGGACTCTAGCAAAGTTGAGCCTCTCCTTGTGACTAGTTACCCTATCAAATCTGACGGGCTTGCCAACAAGGCCAGCAATCTTGTTGAGACAATCGGATCCCCAGAACTTTAAGTCAAGCCCGCGGAGTTGGATCCAAACCGGAACTGTAGCTGATATTTCCTCCTTTTTCAATACAAGATTAGGTTCCCATAGCTTGACTACGACGGGCTTTCCGCGAAACACAACATATTTATCTACAGCCTTCAAGGCTTGAGAATAATCATGGAATCTAACAATGAAGATGCCACCTGGTCGCATGGAGATTCTGTCAATCTCATTCTCACCCCAAACCCTTTTCAAGAAAGATTCCATAGCCTTGAATGATGGATTTCCACCTGCGACGAAACAAACAACAGCCGAGTTCCAGTATTCGACCTCTTCTTTTACATCTTCCGAGTTCAATTTCAGCTCATTCATAAGAGTATCAGGTTGACTGTTGTTTACTGGTGTCTCATCGACTGAGATTTCTTCCTCAGAAGCATATATTGTGGAATGATGATGAATTGAAGGAGTTTCAATTTTCATGGCCTTAACTTGATTAACTTGATGAAAGGAGGACAATAGGTGTTGTCTGATAAGATGAACATGAAGCCACAACAAGCCGAGAACGATGAGGAGTAGAAGTATAAGAAAGAAAAGAGAGACGAAGAGGAGATGATCAGGAAGAACACCAGCGGTGATAATGGGAACAGTGGAAACAACAAAAGCAGACCCCAATAGCGCTAGAATCCCTGCAGCCTTGGGAAACGCCTTTCGGAAGGAGATTGCAAGAAACAAAGTCAGAAACCCTAGAAAGAGAAGAAGGCTAATGGCCAAGCAATATCCTCCAGGAATCATTTGGTTGTGGTAGATTACAGGAGTCGCGAAAATAGCTGCAAAGGAGGCTTGACATAACATTTTCGCCAGCTCTGGACCGTTGAAGAATTGGTCAATCACGGCTTCCATCTTCTTGCTGCTGCTCAACTGGGTTGTCTTCTTCTCAGCTCCGGCTTCGTCGACACCAACATTAATGACTATATCTGCCGCCCCTTTTGTAGTAGGATCCATAGTGTAGACTACACAAAACCAACCTAAAATTAGGGTTCCTCACACAAAGCCAATCAAAACTATCATATGTACTTATACACAATAAAAATGTCTTAACCCAAAAGCCAGATCTGTAAACAAAAGGTAGCAACTTTTAAACACATCTATAAATGAAACAAATCTGCAAATCCAAAACCAGATCACAATCATTTTCGTCCATCCCCTAAAAATTCTGATCAGAAATCCAAAAGCAAAAATACACCGCAAAAAAACTTCATGTAAAGATCTGCAAGAACCCAAAACAAAAACAACAGACATGAAGACAAAAACGAAAAGGCAAACAGATCTGCAATAATTCCAAGAATTTGAAGCAATAATTAACCATCCATTTTCCTAGAAGAAAAAGCACAAAAACTAATAGAAAAGAATAGGTCAAAGAAAAAAAAAAAATTTGTCAGGTACGATTGTATGAACCACATGGAGCTGCAAGCTAGAACACAAAAAAGACTTAGCTGTGTAAATTCAAACTATATATTAAAAAAACTGAATATCGTACCTTTGCGAGAAGTAAGTTGAAATAGAAGAAGGTTGAGAGAGGAGAGATTGTAGAATGAAAGGAAGACAGTAGCTGTGAGAACTTAAATTATTAGAACAAGATTTGCAGTAGTGGAGGGAGAAAGATAATTAGAAGAACTGAAGAAGAAAATTAGTCAAATAGACTTGAACAAAGACATCTAAAAGCTTATTTAGGCAGCAAGTTGCCAAGTTGGTCGTTTAAGTGGACCAGCTATGGGTGCACATTCACTTACTACCGTTTTTCTCACACACATTGCACACGATATTCATTTATATATCTTTTTAGAAAAAGAATACGAGTATCCCTTGCTTTATTTGATAAAAAAGACATTTTTTATATATAAATGAGTCATTCGAAGGTAACTAAACCCTCCTAAAGCAAGAATACACCACAAAGAAGATTGATGAGATCTGTCCTATGTCCAATTGTCGGAGAATTCTAGATTTTTTTGGGAGCATGCGGTTCATTGTAAAGAGCTTCCTGACTTCAAATATAGGCATGATTTGGTCCGTGATGTGTTGTGTGATGTGTTTAGGAGGGCGGGGGTAAGGAGGCACATGTGTCCTTCTTGACTGACCCACGGGGGCCGACAGATGTCTTGTTGTTTGGATGGGCGGGTGGAAAACATGCTTGCATCGATTTGACTGGAGTTTCCCCACTTGTTTGTTTGGGTAGTGGGCCTTTTGCGGTGGGTAAGGCGGTGCTTAATGCAGCTTTTGCTAAGTTGGTCAAACATGGAAAAGCTTGTATTGAAAATCAACATGTGTTTCTTCCGTTCGCTTTCGACACCTTTGGTTTCCTTGCACCCGATGCTATTAAAATCCTCCAGAGGGTGCAACGGGTCTTGCATGACAACGTTACGTCTCCTAGGTCTTCTGATGTTGTTTTTAGAAGGATCGGATTCGCTATCCAGAAAAAATTGGCGGCACAACTTGTTGCTCGTCTTCTTTCTACCTCAATGTAAATTTTGAAGTGCCAATATTAATATGAAAAAGATCTACAAGAGCACCGAAAACAAAAAAACAACAGACATGAGGCAAATAGATCTGCAAGAAGTTGAACCAATAATTAACCATCCATTTTCTAGAAGAAAAAGCAAAAAAAACTAATAAATAAAGAATATGTCAAAGGAAAAAAAAAACAATTGCCAGGTACGATACTACCTTTGTTTTGGTGTATTTTTGCTTTTGGATTTATGATAAGAATATTTAGCGGAAGGACGAAAATGATTGTTGGTAGCCTGAAGAATTCATGCGCATCTTGCCATCAATATATTCTCTAATCTATATATACTACTAAAACACACAACTTTTTTAATCCACATGTCAACCCGTTAGCCATGCACATAGGGTTTTTTGGACAAATAATTACGGATTTGTCATATTTTAATTATAAATTTATCATATTTTAATTACAATTTAAATTCAAAATTAAAATATTTTCCATCTCATCCTGCCAATGTCATCATGTTCACTATCTTACGGTTATAACATTACTATTTTGTTTGTTACCAAATCTACAACCATCTGTACCAACTCAAGATCATTTTATATATTTTACAAATCTTCTAACATTAATCTTTTTAATGCATTTTAATTATGTTCATTCATTATATATTTTATGTAATATCTTTTTTAAACCAAAAACAGTCTTTTGCTTATTCCTAATTAATTTTATTTTAAACTTATTATGTTGGAGTATAAATTTTACTAACTAACAACTTAATTGAAAGAGTAAATTACACAAAACCACACGTTATTTACCCTATTTTTCACAAAACCGCCCTTTATATTTCACTTTTCATTTAATCACCCTTTATTTGGGTTCCGTTAGCATTTAACCACCCTCAACCCTTTTTCGTCCAAAAATCTGTTTGTGGGCCCAATATCTCATCAAAAATAACCAAAAAAAAAGAGAAGAAAGATAATAAGGAAAAAAGAAAGATAAAAAAGATGAGTAGATGTGAGATATTACCATTTCTTCCCTCTCTTTGTAATTGACGTTAGATCTAAAAAATTGAACAACGTGGCTGCAATTTAGGGTTTCAACAGACATTGAAGAAGACATTGACGAAGATATTGGTAATTCCTATCCATTTATACTTTTTACTCTTGAAAGGTTAGTGAATGTTCTTCTCTTTCCTTGAATGTGTGTATGAGCCCTAACCTTCTTCAATGTCTATTGAATAACAAAACCCTAAATTGCAGTCATCTTCTTCAACTTTTTTCATTCTGACGTGAAGTACACATGAGGAAGAAATGGAAAGTGGTTATTATTTGCCATATACTTTTATTTTTTATAATTATTTTTCAATTCTTATCTTTCTTCTCTCTTTTTTTGTTATTTTTTGATGAATAATGGGACCCACAAACATAACTTTGGACGAAAAGGGTTGAGGGTGGTGAAATGCTAACGGAACCCAAATAAAGGGTGGTTAAATGAAAATTGTAAAATAACGGGTGGCTTTGTGAAAAACTGGACAAATAACGGGTGGTTTTGTGTAATTTACTCTAATTGAAAATACTAAATTAATTAAAATAGACCTTTTAGGTACGGGTTTGTTTATTAGCTAACAACTAAATTAAAAATTTTAAATTAAGAATTTATTTTATTCATACATGGATTTCAAATGTATTAGCTTTCATAAGAAAAATTCTTTAATTTCGGGGGATATTTTTTTATTCATTTTTTAAAAATTTCTATTGCAAATCTTATGTTACTTTTTAAAAAAAATTTCGGAATCAAATTTTTCTATATAGATTTAGTATATTTTTTAAAAAATATTTTCTTTTTTTATATTCATATCCGGTTTTTTTAAAATTTTTTATATATTTTGATTAGGATTTTTTACTGTTATAATTTGTAATTCGTATTTTATTCATATTCCATTGCAAAATCTTTCATTATTGTTAAAAAAAATTCATTCAAGTTCAATTTTATTATTATTATACATATTTATTTTTTAAATAAAATTCGCTTTTTTATTTTTCATATTCGTTTTTTACAAGTTTTTATTTCTTTTTTTAAATTCAGATTCGTTACTGTTAAAAATTGCTTCTTCATTTTTTTTGATTCCGATTTGACTAAAAAAATTGGTTACGTTTTTTTTCATATTCATTTTTTATTTTATTTTTATTTTTTTAAATCATCCACAAGTGTAATCTCATTCGAGTAATCAATTTTGTTATGGTTCCGGTTTTATAATATATGCGCATATTTAGTTGAATATTAAATATCAAATTTATAATATAGGTAATTTGTAACTTTTTTAAGAAATCTTAGCTAATTTTAACTAGACGTTTCGTAGTTATAACTTAATCACTCATTATAATACTAATCTTAAATATTATTTTAATTTTCATATTTGAAATTTGAATCTTTCTTCACAAACTTTTAGTGCCTTACTCTTTTGTAATGCCTACATTTTTTTGCAACAAAATTAATATGCATGAGCATAATTAGGGTAATTTATTTATAAGCTTAAAAAAGGGGTATGTTGTATAAGAATTAAATTAAAGTCTAAATATTGAGACACTTCTTTATTTGCAAATATTTTATCATCAGATATACTAGCTCATGACATATTATTAAAACATCCAATATATAAATATACTCAAGGTGTGGGTTATAAACTAGTTTAGAATAATATATTGAAAGTCCTATTATAGTTAATAAGAATATCTTTAATTTCGTAATCCTAAAATCAAAACGACAACTTATAAAATGGAAAGTATCGTCTCTTTCGCAGGACGGAAGAACAACGCTAATAAAAACAAATCTTAATGCCAAGTCAAGCTACCTTATGCAGACATTCATGCTTCATGCAAGCATTCATCATGAACTAGACCGAATCAACAAAAACTTCTTTTGAATAAGGGACCTAATTTCCATTTGTTGACCCTTTGGGAAAAAACATGTAAACCGAGAACTCTATGAGGAACTGGAATCAATAAAGCAGAAAATATGAACATAGCATTACAAATGAAACTATTATGGAAAATCATGGTCAATCCGGATACTATTTGGGTCAGAATAGTCGAAGAAAAATACCTAAAAGGCACATGCCTCTGAAACTACAAATGTGGTAAAAATACATCTTGGCAATAGAAGAAATTAGTAAAATTAAGAGAAGATTTCGAGAATGGTCTAAGATGGCGGGTGAGAGATGGAAAAACGATAAGATTTTGGAAAGGCGAATGAATTACTGAAAAACCACTCAAGACATTGCGAGTAACAAAGCTTTAATAATCTCTACATACCTAACCAATATGTATATCACAGATAAGAGATTGAATCATCAACTCGTAAATCGACCAGATACTCTACTACCAAGTAACATTATCGGGGGGGGGGGGGGGGGGGGGGGCAACTATAACCTTCGCAAAAATAATATAAGAGATAGATTATATTGGGCAACTAGTGACGAAGGATGATACTCGACTAAATATGCAATAAAAATGATCCAAGAACGGAATGTGGGGTAGCCTTGGACAAAACTTGGATTTGTGAGATCAACATAATGCCTAAAATAAATAAAGTTTCTATGAAAGTTGGCCCTTGATGGAATCCCAACAAAAGATAATTTCAACAAGCAAAAATTCCAGTTATGACGCATTGTGAATTTTGTAATCATCATAAAAAAAATTTTTAACTTCCAAACAAGAGAAATGAAAACTATTAATCTATTTCCCTTCTTGTTTCGAGTTTGGTTTTAATGACAAGGGAAGGGAAGGGGGAGCTGAATTTTTCAAGATGATGGAGATTATTTTCGTATCACCATAATAACATTTGGAATTTGAACGAAATTTGTAACATCCAGTTTTGGCCTTCACCGCCCCCACGGTGAAGGGAGTCGCCCCTACGGCATGGCAACCGCCCTTGCGGTTTTGCCCCATATCGCACCGATCTGTTTTTATCCCGTTTTTATTTCTTTTCATAGATAGAAGAACCGATCTTCTTTCTCATTGGCCGGATTTCCTATGATGTTACCTTGAACGTCCTTCCTTCTATCTTTTCCCACCGTTTCCTATAAATTCCTTCTTTCTCTTCTTTTTCCCGTTTTTTGCATACGTTTTCCTTCAACCTCGAGAGCTACAACCTTTCCTCCTTGTGATCTCTTGTTGGATGTGTAAGTCTCCTCCTTCTTTGTTTCTTCCTCACGTTCATGGGTTGTTGCATGCCTTTCCCTTCTTTTTCGTTTTCTCCTTTCATTCTCCCTTTTCTTCTTCTCCAAGAATCAAGTTTGAGCCTTGATTCGTTGGCCTTCCGTTTGTTGATTCGTTGTTGTTCTCATGCTCCCTTGGTTGAGTCTTGGCGTGTTTGGATCAAGGAATCGAGCCTTGGTGCCCTTGCTGCAAGTTGTTTTCGAAAGGAGGCCCGATGCAGTTTCTGTTACAAAAACCGCCCTCGCACCTACACAAAGATGCCCCCGCGATTGTCTGTTCTACCGTCCCTGCGGTTCTGTCCAGCCGCCTCTGCAGTTTTTCTGCAGTCTCCCCGTCTTTGGTGACTTATTTTCTTCCTTACTTCCCCCGTCCCTTCCCTTGGCTTATGATGATGATGTTGACCTTTCCTGATCTATAAGACTAAGGTTGAGTCCTTACCTTGTGGAGATCTCTTAGAGATCGTTGAGACTAGAAGTTATAGACTTCTAGCAACCGTTTCATTCCTCATTCGTTATGCCTTGTTGATCAGGATTTCCGTCCTTCTTTCCTGAGGGAAACTGAGTTGTTTGCTGACCTTTGAGTTACCTTCGAGTGAGGTAAGTCCCCTGGACTTACTTAGCTTCATTCTGTATATTGGTTTGAGTGTATTGACATGTTTGTGTTGTTGTTGTTATAACGGATAACTGGATGAGGATTGACCTATATAACCGTAATTGGCCTAAGTGTATGATAACCAAGCGGTGACCACTCGTCCAGTTCTACAGGAGACTAGTAGGTGCTCTTGCAACCTGGACCCGCAGGTAACGGATAATATTGATCTATTCCTGTTGGTAGACGAAAGCGGAGGCGAGTTTCGAGAGATTCTCGTGTGATAAAAGAAGTTGAATTAGTAATAGATAACGTAAGAAAAGATAATAACCGTTTAAGTGTGAGCATGCTATATGTTTATATTACCCTATGTGTGTTTGTGCCTTCACTATCTTTCTGATATCTAGAATAATAGCTAACGGTTTATACCAATGTTGTAGATTTCCGCAGATTAGGGATGCTGCTGAGTGATACGGACGGTGTGGTATGTCGGGGTTCCATACATTATAGGACGGGATCGGGTTTATATATCTGTTATTGTTTTTCCTTTGTTTTGAACTAGGCTGCGAGTCTTTTACGCTTCCCTTTGTTTAAACCTTTGCTTTTATTATAAGTTTTGGTTTTCATTTATTTGTATCTTGTTGTAAGATCCATTGTGTCGTTGCTACTCTGAGGGTCAGAACCCATTGTGAGGTCTTAGCTCGTAACACTTCGAGTTCCCAAAACTTAGGGTGTTACAATATGGTATTAGAGCTCTATGTTGACAACAATGGCACTCGAAATCTTCTAAAGGTCGAATAGATAAATAAATAGAACCCGCAAGGGGTCTCCGTTTTCAAAAGGGTGTTTTTGTTTTAAAATTGTCGGTCTGGGATAGATGTATGGGTGACCACCACTATCTCCGCGGATCTCAGCAGCTAGTTTTCTTTTATGTTGGCCTTTATATGCTTTTTCTAGATTTTTGTTTTAGTTGATAACATGACCTTATATATATATATATATATATATATATATATATTAATCCCTACCGTAGATGGTGCGTACTAGAGCTGCGTCTGCTATAGGGCGAGGAAGGAATCGACCACCTCTTCCACCTGCCATCCGTGGACGAGGACGTGCAGGAAGACCTCCACTAGCTAGAGGTCGGGGCCAAGCCCCAATTTTTGGTTCACCTATCGTTGAGGCGTTGGTCGAGGAAGTTGTTGAGAGCATTGTTGCCGAATTTAGGAACGGGACTGCCGCTAGCTCCGGAGCACAGAGAGCATAGTCTACCGAGTCCGGTCGAATATCCATCGGAGATTTTGTATATTGTGACTACGTACAGAGATTTGAGGACGCTATTAGGACTGGAGGACCAGCACCAGCACCGCCAGTACCCGCGAGATCAGCTGAGGTTTCGTGGAGAGTTACGCAGGTTGTTGTTGTGCCTGCTAGAGCTGCTGAGCTTGCTAGAGTTCCAGCCTAGGCAAGAGAGCCGAGGCCTGATTGTTGGTTGAAGGCTTTCAACCAGCTGAAGGTTCCTTCTTTCATGGGAAAGACTGGATTAGAGGTGGAGATGTGGCTAGGATAGTTGGATTCTGCTATGGAGGCGATCGATTGCCCAAAGGGACGTCAAGTCGACATAACACATACATAGATGAAGGATCAGGCTCATTCCTGGTGGAGGACTGCTCGCAGTAAGGCCATGAGTTACGAGCAGATGAAGGCGGTGATCAGGGATCGCTACTGCCATGCAACGATGAGGAGGGATCAACTTTAGGATTTCCTCAAGGTTGGATTCGAGGATCTTTCCATTGCTAAGATCGTTAGCAAGTTTCAAGAGGAGTTGTCCTTGTTGGGTCTTTTTGCACCACCCTAGGATCAACATGTTTATCTTTCCTCTCGGAGATTGAGAGAGTATACACGCTCTTACCTTGTTGGTTTCCGTTGTGACTCCTTGACGGACTATCATGATAGAGCATCTTCTTATGAGAGAGACCGATTGGGTCAGAGGTGAGCTTCTCAAGTAGGAGGTCTTGAGAAGAGGCAGAGGGCTGGACCTGCTAGTACTGGAGTTTGAGCAGATGGGTTCGGGCGTAGTCAGATGCCGGGACGCTTTGGTTTCTAGAAGACGATGCAGAGTTTCGACAAAGGACGGCAGCGTCATAAATGCGGCACATTCGAGCTGATTGTAAGTAAAATGCAGTGACTTGCTTTTCTTGTGGCAAGCCAGGACACAAAGCTGCGTTTTGCCGTCAAGGCAAGGCGCTATCTCAACAGGGATCTTCACCTGCTAGCGTTGCAAGAGGTGGACAAAGACCTCAGTACCAGCAGCAGCAACGAGCTGTTGGTTTTGGGTTCCGCTCAGGGACAGGGGAGAGGCAGAGGACGAGTTGGTGGTACGTAAAATACTAGAGATGCTTCAGCCGGATTTTATGAGCTGAGGAGCGTAGTGGAGCCGACCGCTCCAGTGACCATATGTGCCATTCACATTAATGGTTTTTATGTCAAAGTTCTTTTCAATACCGGTGCTACGCATTCTTTTATATCTGATGCATGTATAGATAGATTGATCTTAGTTCCGTAGAGGGGATACCCTTTTTTATAGGATTACCCGATGGGGGTAAGATTAGAGGTACACGAGAGGTTCGCGATTGCCCTATTAGATTGGGAGGTCGCGATTGGCGAGCTGACTTCTTCGTCATGTACTTAGTACATGAAAAAGTTATTCTGGGCATGGATTGGATTGATCGACATCAGGTTGTGTTGGATATTGGCAAGAGGACAATGACGGTTACTATAGATTCAGGCCATGTAGAGATTTTCCGAGGATGGGATCTTGGGAAGACCATTACAATCATCATTGCAGTGCGAGCTGCGAGACTTATCGATCAGGATTGCGAGGCTTTATGGTGCTATGTCATGAAGGATATTACGAGTCTAGCGTTAGAGGAGATTCCGGTAGCAAGCGAGTTTACCGAGGTTTTTTAAGAGCCATCAGGTTTACCTTCACAGAGGAGTGTAGACTTTGGTATTGATCTAGAGTCCGGGACGAGACCGATCTTGAAGGCTCCTTACCGCATATATGGCGCCAATAGAGATGCTTGACCTTAAGAAGAAACTCGAGGAGCTAGCAAAGAAGGGCTTCGTCCGCCCTAGTGTATCTCATTGGGGCGCACCAGTACTCTTCGTCAAGAAGAAAGATGGGTCGATGAGGTTATGTATTGACTACTGAGATCTTAACAAGGTGACAATCAAGAATATGTACCCATTGCCCGTATTGACAATGTGTTGGACCAGCTGCATAGAGCTTTAGTGTTTTCGAGGATCGATTTGAGATCGGATATCACCAGCTGAGGGTGAGAGAGTAGGACATAGCCAAGACGGCATTTCGGACCAGATACGACCACTACGAGTTTGTAGTGATGTCTTTCGTGCCTGCAGAGTTTTGAGAAACTGAAGAGGAGGATGACCTCCGCTTTTATCTTAACTCAGTCAGAGGGCATTAAGGACTTTGTGGTTTATAGCGATGCATTCAAGCTCGGCTTGGGATGTGTTTTGATGCAGAGGGGTATGTTCATAGCATACGCGTCAAGACAACTGAAGACGTATGAGGAGAATTACCCTACCCATGATCTCGAGTTAGTTGGTGTTGTTCATGCTTTGAAGATTTGGAGGCATTATCAGTACGGAGCTACGTGTCAGATTTTCACAAACAATAAGAGTCTGAAGTACATATTCACTAAGCGGGAATTGAATAACCTCCAAAGGAGATGGTTGGAGTTGATCAAGGATTTTGATCTTGAGATCTTATACCACCCGGGCAAGGCGAATGTGGTAGTTAATGCCCTTAGTAAGAATACTCCTTGGGAGATGGAGATCGCCCGGCTGACAGCTCAACCTCAACTACAACAAGATTTGGCATGGCTAGAGATGGATGTCCACTTTCCGGATTCCGACAGCCATTTATCCACCTTGGAGGTGTTACCTGATTTGTTGGTTGAAATCCGACAAAATTAGGAGGGTTGTCCAGCTTTGACACGGATACGAGACAAGATTTCTCGAGAAGAGGCACCTCAGTTCACAGTTGGTGTTGATGGAGTTTTGAGATGTCAAGAGTGAGAATGTGTACCCTCAAGTCGAGAGTTGAGATAGCGGATCCTATAGGAGGCTCACTCTACCCCTTACTCAATGCATCCCGGTGCGAGTGAGATGTATTAGGATATCAGACGCTCTTTCTGGTGGAGAGGTCTGAAGCCAGATGTGGCGAGAAATGTAGCTTAGTGTGCGACCTATCAGCAGGTCAAGATTGAGCATCATCGACCAGGAGGCGAGCTACACCCACTTCCCGTCACTCAGTGGAAGTGAGAGGACATCTCAATGAACTTTGTTACCGGTTTGAGACCGAGTTCAGGTTTTGATGCTATGTGGATTATAGTAGATCGACTAACGAAGACCGCATGTTTCATTCCTATCAAAGAAACGTGGCCGGTAAGTCGGTTGGAGGAGGAGTTCATGAGGCAGATAGTGAGACTTCATGGAGTACATAGGACGATAGTCTCCGACAAAGACGGACGGTTCACTTCAAGGTTTTGGCAGCAAGTGCATGCCACCCTAGGTACGAGTCTGTAGTTCACGACCGCTTTTCATCCTCAGACCGATGGTCAGTCGGAGCGGACCATCCAGACTCTGGAGGATATGTTGAGAGCCTGTGTGTTGGACTGGGGACATGTGTGGCAAAATCACCTTCCCTTAGTAGAGTTTTCGTATAACAACAGTTGGCATGCTTCGATCAAGTTGGCTCCTTATGAGGCCTCATACGGGCAGAGATGCCGTACACCGTTATGTTGGGATGAGCCGGGTAGTGCTAGCAGAGTAGTACTTGATCAGATACAAGATGATATGGCTCGAGTGGCTGTGATCCGAGAGCGGATGTTAGCAGCACAAAGTCGCCAAAAGTCTTATGCACATAAGAGGAGCAAACCTCTAGATTTCAGAGTTGGAGCTAAAGTATGGCTGAGAGTGTCCCCGACACGAGGTGTCAGACGTTTCAGCGTTAAGGGGAAGTTGAGTCCCAAATACGTTGGACCTTTCGAGATTCTTGAGTGAGTTGGAAAGGCAGCATACAGACTTGCTTTGCCACCGAGACTTGAGGGTGTTCACCCCTTCTTCCATCTGTCTCAGCTACGGGAGTACGTACTAGATCCAAGACACATCGTCAGTCATGAGGATCTAGTGGTTGAGCCAGACCATACGTTCGTAGAGCATTTGGTAGTTGTCTTAGAATGTAGTACGAGACACTTGCGATTGAAGGACATACCGATGATGAAGGTTCAATGGTCGATGCGAGGAGCAAATGAGGCGACTTGGGAGACAGAGGATAGTATCTAGAGGAACTATCCGGAGTTCTATGCTAAGTTAGAAGTACCTATAGCGTAGATGTTGGAGTTTTAGTATCCTTTGTTGTTTTGTGCACACTTTTGTGATGTTTTGAGTTATGTGCCCCGAGTGGGAATATATGAGTTGAGTTCGGTGTTTCTGTGTTGTTGTTGTGTAATCTTTCGATTTGTTGCAAGTTTCGGGATGAAACTTCTTTTTATGGGGATTCGATGTAAGATCCAGTGTTGGCCTTCACCGCCGCCACAGTGAAGGTAGCCGCCCCTGCGGTTTTTCCCCATATCGCGCCGATCTATTTTTATCCCGTTTTTATTTCTTTTCATAGATAGAAGATCCGATCTTCTATCTTATTGGCTGGCTTTCTTATGATGTTCTTAACCCTAGAACGTCCTTCCTTCTATCTTTTCCCACCGTTTCCTATAAATTCCCTCTTTCTCTTCTTTTCCCCGTTTCTTGCATACGTTTTCCTTCAACCTCGAGAGCTACAACCTTTCTTCCTTGTGATCTCTTGTTGGACGTGTAAGTTTCCTCCTTCGTTTTTTCTTCCTCACGTTCATGGGTTGTTGCATGCCTTTCCCTTCTGTTTCGTTTTCTCCATTCGTTCTCCCTTTTCTTCTTCTCCAAGAATCAAGTTTGAGCCTTGATTCGTTGGTCTCCCCTTTGTTGATTCATTGTTGTTCTCAGGCTCCCTTGGTTGAGTCTTGATGTGTTTGGATCAAGAAATCGAGCCTTGGTGCCCTTGCTGTGAGTTGTTGTCGAAAGGAGGCCCGATGCGAAATTCTGTCACAAAAACCGCCCCCGCACCTGCACAGAGCTGCCCCGCGGTTGTTTGTTCTACCGCCCCTACGGTGCTGTCCAGCCGCCCCTGCGGTTTTCCTACAGTCTCCCCGTCTTTGGTGAGCTGTTTTCTTCCTTAATTCCCTCATCCTTTCCCTAGGCTTATGAAAATGATGTTGTTGACCTTTCCTGGTCTGTAAGACTAAGGTTGAAACCTTAGCTTGTGGAGATTTCTTAGAGATCATTGATACTAGAAGTTATAGACTTCTAGCAACCATTTCGTTCCTGATTTGTTATGCCTTGTTGAACAGGCTTTCATCCTTCTTTCGTGCGGGAAAGTGAGTTGTTTGCTGACCTTTGAGTTACCTTCGAGTGAGGTAAGTCCCCTAGACTTACTTAGCTACATTCCGTATATTGGTTTGAGTGTATTGGTTTGTTTGTGTTGTTGTTGTTGTTATGACGGATAATTGGACGATGATTGACCTTTATAACCTTAATTGGCCTAATTGTATGATAATCGGGCGGTGACCACTTGTCTAGGTCTACAGGAGACTAGGAGGTGCTCTTGATACCCAGGCCCGCAGGTAATGAATAGTACTGATCTATTCCTTTTAGTGGACGGAAGCGGAGGCGAGTTTTAGGAGATTCTCGTGTGACAAAAAAGTTGAATTAGTAATGGATAACGTAAGGATAGATAATAACCATTTGAGTATGAGCATGCTATATGTTTATATTACCTTATGTGTGTTTCTGCCTTCACTATCTTTCTGATATCTAGAATGATAGCTAACGGTTTATACCGATGTTGTAGATGTTCCGCAGGTTAGGGATGTTGTTGAGTGATACGGACGGTGTGGTATGTTGGGGTTCCGTACATTATAGGACAGGATCGGGTTTATATTTTTGTTGTTATTTTTCCTTTGTTTTGAACTCGGTTGCGAGTCTTTTACGCTTCCCATTGTTTAAACCTTTGCTTTTATTATAAGTTTTGGTTTTCATTTATTTGTGTCTTGTTGTAAGATCAGTTGTGTCGTTGCTACTCTGAGGGTCAGAACCCATTGTGAGATCTTAGCCCGTAACGCTTCGAGTTCCTAAAATTTGGGGTGTTACAAAATTGAAGGTACCCATCAAGAATTTCTTCTTCTAATTATGTTTTTTTAATACAAACTATGTTCTAGAATAGAAACCAAACTCAAAAAACCATAGACATTGAGTTGGCAACATCCTCGTCGGTCATTTCTCGTACTAAGCATTGAAACACAGATATCCGGGTTTTTGCCTCTTTAACATCATATTTGGTCGGACGAAGTACTCTTGATGTGGGACCATTCATGGCACCACTCATACAAGGACCAATCACAAGATCATGTTAATCTTTTTTAAGGTTGGTGCTACAAGTCAGAATAGTTCCTCCTTGTGCTTGTTTTATTTAGAAGCTTGTGAAAGGTTAAAGAAGGAAGGATGAAAGGTAATTATTTGTATTGGGTTTTGACACAGGTCAAGGTTCTTTGCAAGTCTTATAATAGTCTTATCTTCCTATAGTTATCATTTATAATTCCAAATTATCATCTTATTATCTTTCCATATCATTCATTATTCCGCATTCTGAATTATGATAAATCTCGGTTTGTTCTTCATTAAATCTTGCCCGAGATTTCATTAATTCATCCGAGATTTATATTATGTTGACGATTTGAGGACTTTCAACCTAGATCGGGAAACTGCGGCTTTCACCACGCATCAAAGTGGTATTAGAGCTAACTGATTGAAGTCCGAACATCCACCACAGGTCTGATCTTTTATTTGAATCTTCTTTTAGTCACATAAAAAATCAAGTCTTTTGTGTTTCCCATCTCTTTCGAGATTATTTGAGCTTAACATGTGTTGTCTTGTGTCTATTGGAAAGAGAGAAAGCCTTAGCCAAACACAAGCCATCCAATACCTTGAAACCCTTGTAACCTCCCATGAGATTCCACTACAGAGACAATCTCGGCCTAAAAATCGGCTGAGATTCCTGAAGGATCACCCGAGTTTTGGTGTAACCGCAAGATCGTGGTTATTCTCGCCAAATCCAATCAGATCCAACGTTATATTTGGAAGACATCTTCAAGGGGGAGATCATATCAAGCTGCAAAGGAAAGGAAAGAGACATTTGGATATATAATATTGAGATTGTATCTAGTAGATAAAATCTTATCTTATCTTCAAGGGCATCCGAATATCTTCACTAAGGTGCAATAATATCTATTATTCAACAGCAGTATCTACATCGTATACCTTGCAATCACGTGCATACAACATCAAAGGTCCTTTCTTGACTTCACCTTTGTATTATATCATCGATTATAACCTAAAGTTTCAGTGAGGCCATTCGGACAAGATTTAATGCGATTCAAGAGTATATATAATATGAAGGCAACAAAGAAGAAGCTTATCCTGAGCCCCAACCAGTTTGCATCACAAAACCTGGCCTTTTGACAAATCTCGGCTTGTTCATACCTAAATCTCGCCCAATATTTCCCTGAAACACCTGAGATTTGCTACTGTCGAGCCTTAACCCTAACCGGCCAACTCTCGATCCAGTTTTCTCAAGTGCGAGGTACGTAAAGCTCTCTTCTTAATCTTGTATGTGCCTTTTTCTTGCCTCTCTTCTAATCTAAACACATTGGCTCGGATTCTTTGGGTGTGTTAGTTAGTATCTATACTTTATATCATACTATTTGTGTCATACTTGCAATATTCTTTCTATCCTTGTATCATTGTGCGAAGAGACCTACGGCAGGAATCCTTTCACTATCTTTCAACACAAGAACCTTTCTTCTGAACACAAGTTGACTACTTGAGGCATCCAAGGAAGTTCTAGTGGAAGCTAGTGCATTGATTGGTAAAGGAGCATTAATCCATCCAAGAAAATTACATCAAATTAGCTTATGATTCACAACAGAGGGGGAGTGCGAGAGAAAACAAGTAAGAAACCCTCGTTTTTACTCACACCAAGCGTTTGTTGTTCCTTTGTGTGATTGTGCAGGATGTCTAACAGCCCAGGAGGCTCACAGCGGAGTGACTCCACGAGTCCCCTAAATAAATACATTATGAAGCAAATCATGGCATCCCTTACGACATTAACCAAAAAGGTGACAATGTTGGAAACTTGCCCCAGAGAACAAATCTCGGCCCAAACTCTAGAACCCAACTCAAGATTACACCCGATATTTACCTCTGAGATGGGTGAAAGCTCACGAAACCCTCCCATGCCTCCAGCCCGAGATCCAAGACACCCTCAAGGGTCAGGTACGACTATCCAAATCCGAATTTCCATGCACCTAACATTACAAACGTTGTTTATAAATTTCAGGAAATAGAGGAGGAGAATGTTAACGGCAGATGGAGTGTTTATCCTAGATACTCGTCCTAGAAGAAGTCAAGACTTGGAACCCTATAGACCCTACCAAGACAACAACGAAATGGGCAAAGTGAAGGTCAAGATTCCGAGTTTTGAGGGCAAAGTAGATCCGGACGTTTACATGAAATGGGAAACTATCATTGAACAAATTTGGTATTGCCATACTTTTAGTTATCAAAGGAAGGTCCAACTTCCTACATTGTAATTCCAAGGATATGCCCTAGTTTGGTAAGATCACCTCCTCAAAGATAGAAGACGAACACTAGATCCAGAGATCCATACTTGGGAGCAAATGAAGGCTTTGATGATAGCAAGATTCATACCTCCATATTATGTTAGGGAAGCAAGGAAAAGATTGGAGAATTTTAAGTAAGGCACCCGAAGCGTGGAAGAAGCCTACACCACCATGCAAATGGTGATGATTAAGGCCAACATCCAAGAGGATGAAGAGTCCACTATGGCTCGATTTTTATGAATTTTACATCCATCATTGGCTAATGAAATTGATCTATATCCTTATGATAATATGACTAACTTACTGCATGTGGCTATTAAGGTGGAAAAGAAGCTCAAAGGACGGAACCAAGAGATGAACTCATGGCACCAGTACAAATGACGGCCTTGTTAGGAAACTACCGGCCGAGATTTTGACCGAGATTCTTCCTAGAGAGAGCTTCAAAGTAGGAACGACGGCCAAGGAGTTTTAGAGATTCATCATCCAATTCCCCAGATTCTAAACCCTTGAATGAGCCTTCAATGGATCCTGAAGGGAGTACTTCTAACTCTAATTTACATTTTAGAGACATATTGTGTTTAAAATGTCAAGGTAGAGGTCATTATAATAAGGATTGTCCTTATAACAAGGTTTTATTCATTAATCAACAAGGGGATTGTGAGAGTGAAGAAGATCCTAAAAGTGCTAGTGAAATGAGTTGTGAATTTGAGCATGGAGAATCTTTGATTACTAGAAGGACTTTGAATGTCAATATGTCTCTTAGTGAAAATACACAACGAGAAAATCTCTTTCATACTAGATATCTTGTTAAGGGAAAGGTGTGCAATATGATCATTGATGGAGGTAGTTGTTGTAATATTGCTAGTGTTGAATTGGTTACTAAATTGCAACTTCCTACATTTTATCACCCTATGCCCTATAAACTAACATGGATGAATGAATGTGGTACTTTGAAGGTCAACAAGCAAGTTAAGCTGACTATCACATTAGGCCATTATATTGATGAAATTTTATGTAATGTAGTACATATGCAGACTTGTCATATTTTTCTAGGTCACCCATAACAATATGATCAGAAAGTGGAGCATGATGGTCATACCAACAAGTACATGTTCACATTCAATGGTAAGAAGATAAAACTAAAGCCAATGACTCCCTTACAAATCATTGAGACCTATGAGAAGCAGAAGAAAGAAGGCAAGGATTGAGCCTTGGACAAAGAAGTGATTGAAGGACATTCTAGTGAAGAATCTCGGCATGTTCCTGAAGAAAACTCAGCCGCGATTCCTGTAACTCACCCGAGTTTTTCCAAATAATCGACCCACTACATCCACCAATGCATCACCTTCAAGAGCCCTTTTGGTTGGCCAAGAGCCACTATAAATTGAGC
This sequence comes from Fagopyrum homotropicum, assembly GCA_033239125.1. Taxonomy (NCBI): domain Eukaryota; kingdom Viridiplantae; phylum Streptophyta; class Magnoliopsida; order Caryophyllales; family Polygonaceae; genus Fagopyrum; species Fagopyrum homotropicum. The sequence goes on along the minus strand of BSWB01000007.1, from coordinate 32,146,412 downwards.
ATGACCCCATGGATTTTCAGGTTATTTATCATTCATGTCTTTGAGTGATTTCATTAAGTGGTGTGTGCTTAAGGAATCTATGAATTAGCACGCTTATCTATCTTTCCATTGTAATGACTATACGGTTAAGTTAGTCTCCTTAACTTATTTTGATCTTATACCGTTTTCTTTCGAGAAGCGACTAAATTTTATTGTAGGAAAGTTAATAGCGGATAAGGAAGATCAAATGGACATGACATTGCTACGTGATCCCGGAGATCCTAAGGAAACACCACCATGAGAGGATGGAATTATAGCCTACTCTTAGTTAGCATCATCAACAGCGGCGTACGGATACTTAGTAGATATTTTGGCCATTCTTGAAGCAAAATCTCGCCCAAGATTTATGTTTCATGACCGCAATTCCTTATTGTTGAGTGTTGCACGGCTCGTCTTTAAGGCACGAGTTTTACAAACTTCAAGGTGAAGATTCTAGGTTGAATCTTTTCCAAGAAGGGGAGTATGATGTGGGACCATTCTTGACATCACTCATACAAGGACCAATCACAAGATTGATGGCTAAAAAGATCTGATAGGAACAACCAACAAAGAAGATCGAGAACGAGTTGAAGAGAAGAAATCTCGGTTGATTCCTAGGAATCTCGGCCGAGATTCATGACCGATATTTGGTCTTTGAGACGCCCTTGAGGATCCGGCCAAAGATCTTATTTTTGGCAGTTATGTTTATCTTTTATTACCTTAAATCTCTCAAACATTCTAAAGGTAATTGTTAGTTTCTTGATCCTATCTTTGAGATTATTTCTTTTTCCTAGAATATCTTTTAGAAGATATATTTTCCTAGTTTCCATAGAAGATCTCCTTATAAATAGCCTTAGAGGGGGAGATTGTTAGATAGTTTAGTTGTGATTATTGAATTCCGCATTATTGTGAGATATTTTTGACTTCGCTCACGGGGTTTGCATTTTATCATTTCTATTCAATCAAAAGGAGAGTTTTTTTTATTGAAAAGTTGTGAGTCCTTGCTAGGCTATTCTTGTGTGCGTTAATCTTTTTGAAGGTTGATGCTACAAGTCAGACTAGTCCCTCCTTGTGCTTGTCTTGTTTAGAAGGCATGTGTAAGGTTAAAGAATGAAGGGTGAAAGGTAATTCTTTGTATCGGGTTTTGACACATAATTGGTCAATGTTTTTTGCAAGTCTTATAATAGTCTTATCTTCATATATTTATCATTTATCATTCCATATTATCATCTTCTTATCTTTCCATATCATTCATTATTTCCCATTCTGTATTCTGATAAATCTCGGTCTGTTCTTCATTAAATCTCGCCAGAGATTTCATTGATTCATCCGAGATTTCCATTCTGTTGACGATTTGAGGACTTTCAATGTAGATCGGGAATTTGCGACTTTCACCCCGCATCAACTCCGTAATGTGTATTTTTACAGGGGGTTGTTATTGGTCAATTTCTAGTGGTGTTTGAGCAAAATTGCATTATAGATGGATCAAATCGGAGAATGATTCAGTAAAACCTGTTCTAAAGTCATCTTCACTAAATAATCATTTGTTTTGCCTATAGTGGCGATACTAAATCGGTGACGGAGTTGGAATCCGGAACAATCGAATCTCCTAAAGGCCTAGTTTTGCAAAAATGGCTTTATTAGACCAAAAATTGGAGAGGGCAATGTGGATGTGAGCACAAGTGGGCGATGAGAAGACACCATGGGCACTTCATAAATGTTGTTCTTGACTTTCCCTTCCAGCAAGAGGTGTTTGGTTTGAAATTCCTTGAGATAGAAAGCGGATGGTGAGAATTCAATAGAAGCATTGTTATTAGTACAAAGCTTATGAATAGAGATGATATGTTGATGTAGTATAGGAACATGTAAGACATTAGAGAGGATTTAAGGATTAGATAGGGAAGAGAGAGGTGGAGCCAGTGTTAGCTATATGTAAACTTGATCCATTACCAATGACAATCTCATCCGAGCCATCATACGGATATTGCATGGAAAGGTTCTGCGTGTCAAAGGTGACATGGTGGTAGCACCACTATTTAGAATCCAGTTGGATGTAGTTGAATTTGGTGTAGGTAGAAGGGCAATGGAATTAACTTAGTGGGAGGGTGCTTGGTTGGAAGGCATTCTAGGCTGGCGTGGTGGCAAATGGATGTTTTGGTGAAGTCTTTAAAAGACTGAGAAACGGGACAAGAAGTGGCCAACAATGTCACACCATTAACATTTGCTAAGGTATGGTTTGGAAGGTGTAGTGGAGTTGGCAATTGTAGGGAATTGAGTGGGTGGATTCTTGGGACGAAGGGAGAGCTCTTTGTTCATTAACTTCTCCATGAGTTCAGCAAAAAGGAGATGGGTGAGTCTCGGGCATGAACCATGTCAATGACTAATTGACAGTCAGAATCAAGGCCATCTTGAACTCGATCAGTGATATCTTCATGATCCATGGGCTTGCCAAGCATGGATTGATCATTGACGATTCGCTGAATGGATTGCAAGTAGTTGACAGTAGATGAGGATCCCTTCACTAAGTGGCGAAGTTGTTCTTTGAGTTGCTTGGTGTGTCCACAAGTGGGATTGGCGAAGGTCTTGGCATGATCATCCCATGCAACTTTGGATGTAGATGCATTGTTGACCAAGTGTGTGAGTAAGGGTGTTATAGTGCCTATAGTGGAACCAAAAATAAGTTTGTCTTGATGAAGCCAAGATAGATAAGTTGGGTTGGTGGTCGTTGCATTGGCTATAATGATGGAGTCGTTGGGTGCAGTGTGAGAGCTGTATAGAAATTTAAAGAGACCATATTCCACGAGATTGCTTCAATTTTAAGTTTTTAGGAGAGGTAGTTTGTTGTGCTGAGTTTGACAGCACGGGGGAAGGAGACGACAACAAAGGGATGAGTGGTGTCATTCTAGTTAGGAATGGTGATAGTAGGTGAGGCCATGGAAGCGAGATTGAAAGGAAAAATTGAATTGTTTTACTGCTATGATAGATTGATACCATGTAATGACTATAACTTGAATGAATCTTATTGAAAGAGAAGTTGCGTACATATATACAAAAGAGTCCCTACGTCTATTGCTATGATCAAGGGATGATTATCTACCAATGAAGGAAATAAGATAATACATAGAAGGAAAGATAACACATAAAATTACTTAATAATATTGTTACCTTTAACACTTATTTCACGAATCCACTATTACATATTATAGGTTAAGAGAATTAAACGAAATCGATTACAAGCTAGACGAGGTGGAAAATAAATGAAATTAACATAGATAGATAAGAAGGAATAGATGAAAGAAGTAAAAGTCGTTCATAACATATCACTCGAGTGATTGAATCGTCCATTGAAAAATACCTAGATATTATTGAACATGTAGCTTTGATTAAAAGAAAATGCCGTGTTTCAACTTAAGTGTTAAGACAGAGTAAGCCCAAGCTCGACCAAATATTTAACTTGAGTGAACATGGCGAGCTATCAAACCATGCGTGGCTTAGTGAATCCCGACCTAGTGTCTCGAGTTCACCTCATGACTCATGAGCTAAGTGGTCACAAAGTAACGACCGATCCGAATCAAAATGAAATCACAAAGTAACGACCGAAAATATTTTGTTTAGATAGTGTTCCGGTTTTGTCCAGGTCCGGACCTATAATTTTGTAAATATCACAATTTTTTCGGTCCATCCGGTCCTGGATCGGTTTTGGACGGGACTTGAACCGAATAATTCGGTCCATTTTCAATCCGCATTGTTCCGTTCCGGTCCGGTTCAGGTCCGGACCTATGAGCAGTCCTAATCAAACCATGCGTGTCTCGAGTTCACCTCATGACTCATGAGCTAAGTGGTCGCAAAGCAACGCTCGGGCCGATCCAAAATGAAATCACTAGTATCCGGTCCGAATTTAGAGGGACTGACGTATTGTCAATGGAAAAATTGCAGAATAGCTAGCTTTATTGTATCGCACATGTGCGTACATAACGTTTATAAGTTGGGGCAAATTACAATATAGAAAAGCAAAGGCTGCTTTTAGCAGTGGAGTGGGTGTGATCTAAATAAATACACCTAATCTGACGTGGCATGCCCCAAATTACATACATGATTGGAGAAATCTGCAACCAAGTCGGACATTCCATGTCCATTATCCATTATCCGTATAATGAATGTATTTATAATACTATAGTCTTTATAATCTCATTTTGTTCACATTGCCAATTCCCTTTGTTTAATTACAGGGTTGATTTAAGTCGCCACATTGGACCTGCATATTTTGAAAAAGCTGTCCACTTGTCAAATAAACAAATACATTCAACACACCATAACGTGCTTGTGGCCTCGTTGCATGGAATCATGTTCACCTATAAATACTCGTCGTAACAACGAAGCTCACTACAACAACCGCCCTTGCATTAGTTATACAATTAAGCAAATTAACAATACGCATGGCAAACTTTAAGCTTCAAATTTGCATTCTTTTGGTGCTCTTAGGAGTAGCCTCCGCTCAACTCTCATCCACCTTCTACTCCTATTCATGCCCAAACGCACTCTCCCTCATTCAAACCGCCGTCAATTCTGCGGTTGCCGCCGAAGCTAGGATGGGTGCCTCCTTGCTCCGCTTGCATTTCCACGATTGCTTCGTTAATGTGAGCACGTTGTCAATATATCTTATAGATTACGTAATTTGCTTACACGTACACACGAGTATGTATTGACGTCTACCGGTCTACGTTCTATGTATAATTTGCAGGGATGTGATGCTTCGGTTTTACTGGATGACACGTCGAGCTTCACAGGAGAGAAGACCGCATTCCCTAATGCTAATTCTCTAAGGGGATTCGACGTCATCGATACCATAAAGACCCAAGTGGAGAGTGCTTGTCCAGGAGTTGTATCCTGTGCCGACATTCTTGCCGTTGCTGCTAGGGACTCCGTTGCTGCTGTAAGTTACTGAACATATTTGTAAACGGAAAGCTTGATTATTTGATTAACTACCACTTTCTTTAATTTAATCAGGATAATAATATAAACATGAACAGCTAGGGGGACCTACTTACTCCGTCTTGCTGGGGAGAAGGGACTCGACCACCGCTAGCTTGAGCCAAGCCAACTCCGATCTCCCGGCTCCAACCTTGAACCTCACCCAACTCATGACTAGCTTCTCCAATAAAAACTTAACCCACAATGATTTGGTCGCCCTCTCTGGTAATATATTATTCTCAGCTTTCATGTTCTTTTGTAAATGTTTTCCGTTTATAATTATTCGAGCCGAATGAGTCTAGATTTTTTATATGTTTAGGTTCAATGATCTAAACGTATGGTGCGATAATATTTTGTAGGAGCACACACAATAGGACAAGCGAGGTGCACAACATTCAGAGACAGGATCTACAACGAAAACAACATAAACACAGCATACGCCAACACCTTGCAAGCTAACTGTCCGGCCAATGGGGGCGACGACAACCTCTCCCCGCTCGACGCCAACACCCCAGATTCGTTCGACAACTCATACTACAAGAACCTCATCACAAATAAGGGTCTGTTGCATTCTGACCAACAACTCTTCGGGTCGGGTCTATCCACTAGCCTGCGTGTGACAGCGTATGCCGCCAGTAATACCGTGTTTTACACCGAGTTCTCCAAAGCAATGATGAAGATGGGTAATCTTAGCCCCCTTACTGGCTCGAGCGGCGAGATCAGGACTGATTGTAGGAAGATCAACTGATTTATTTGGCTAATTGGTTTGCCTTCTGACTATTGGAAATAAGAGCCAAGTGATCAGCAAAGCTGAATTTCACTACTGTTGTACTGTAATTTCAATCAATATAAAAAAACTTTTGTTTCTTGCCCAAACGTTAAAAGTGAACATAATTTGTGAATTACTGGAAACATGACATGAAACAATTAGCCATGTAAAAATAACAAAATGCTCAACATTGCAAACCATTGGCAATTGATCAAACTGCAGAAGTAGTACACAAATGAAAAACTCCTAATCTGAATTTTCAATGATGAAGAAAGAGCAATGAACAATGTTTTAAACTTAAATTGTTGGGCATTCTTCGTATGAAGATACCCTCCAAAAATAGGCGTATGCCACTTTAAAGCAGCGAACACACGGTATTCTTTAGTAAAAGGCGAAAGAATAGTTCGCTTTGTGTTTACTGCATGGCTGCGTGCTTATACTCTGTCAAACGAACTAGTTTATATATGGCCTGTTTGTATTTCATCCTCTCGTAATAACCGATGTGGGAACTTTGGAAGAAAAAGCCTTTGCCATATCCGGTGGTTTCTTCTGATTGCGGAGAGAGTGACATCTCTCAGCAGAAAATGTTGGGCCAAAATGGGCTTCTGCTAGCCCAGATACTTATTACATGGCCCATTCCTTAAATTGGTCAAGAAAGATAAAATATATGTATGCATCTTTTCATGCTTTGCAAAATTGCATAAACTAGACCCATCGTTAACCGTCACACGACTCACACGGTTTTATACTATTATCACTTTATCATTACAAATTGTCGATATCGATAATGTGTTTCATCAGCATTAATTATGTGTAACATTAGCTTTAATAGTAATGTGATATTTTATCATGATTGATTGTTCATCTAAGTTATGGATAACATCATTTTTAGAGTTACAAATTTCGTTCGGTGATCTTAAAGGTTTGGTCTTTTTTTTACTGATAACTACTGATATTGTTTAAATAATTTTATCTTAGTATCTCAATTCAAAATATTGCTTTTCTCTTCATAACTATATGTTTTTTTAAAGTTTTTTTTTTTTTGAAAAGTTATTGTATTGAATCGGATGAGGAATTTACATAGACCCATCTAGGGCGAAGGAGAAGAACAGAAGAAGCTAAGAACTAAAAGTCGGGAACAAAGAGGCAGTCGGACAATTACAAGAGTTGGATCCCAGTGTGTTAGCCCATGAGGTGGAGAGAGCGGATTTATCCTTCCAGTGGTGAGAGAAGTGGTTTTTGGTTGCTTGGATGATGTTGTGAGCGCAAGAAGTTTCATGGGTCACAATATTGTTGAAGATCAAGTCATTCCGAGCCTTCCAGATGTAGTATACGAAGTTGACAAGTGTGGCAATTCTGACGTTGGGGATGAGGTGATGTTTGTGAGGGTTGAGAGAGGCTAGCCAATTCCAAATGTTGCACTTGTAGGGGAAGGGAGCGGGAATTCTCAACCACCTGGAGATGAGATCAAGAGTGGTAGAGGCGAATCGGCAATTATGGAAAAGGTGCATTTCGTCTTCAGGTCTGTCGTTGTAGAGAAGGCAAGTATCACATTGAGCGACGTTCCAGGCAAGCAGCTTAACGAGGGTGGGGAGTCTCTGATGGGCAGCGATCCAGGCGATGAAACAGCTTTTGGGGTTGTTGGTCTTTTTCCAAATGTTGTTGTAGAGGTGGGGTGAAGTTGGGGGAAGGCGTGGCTTCAGGAGAGAGTAGGCGGAAGTAATGGAGAAGTTACCGTTTGCCTTCTGAGTAGCAGAGATGAATGATATGCCGGTATGGGATCTTTGGATGTGCAGAATCAAGTCTCTGATCTTCAGGAGAGAGTTCCAGGAGAAGTTGTGGTTATAGTTTGGTTCGCAAGTCCACATAGATTGGTCCTTGAGGATGTTGTTGAAGACCCAGACGGACCAAAGATCAGGCGTGGGAGGGAGAGAGTTGAGTTCAAAGATCAGTTTCGACATACAAGCTTTGTTCCAAGCCAGCAGCTCCTTGAAGTCAAGTCCTCCGTCAACCCTTGAGTTGCAAACCGTCGACCAAGAAATCAAAGCTCTACGACTTGTGTTCTTGCCCGACCAAAGGAAGGAGCGAAGCAGTCCAGTGATCTTCAGAATGATTTTGTGTGGGATGGGAAGTAGGGAACACCAGTAGTATTGGAGTGGAATGAGAATAGAGGCGATGAGTTGTTGTCTTCCGGCGTAGGATAGTTTCCTGGCACTCCATGTATTGATTCTTTGCGTGATCTTGTTGATGAGCGGAATGTAGTCAGCGTTTCTGAGTCTTTTACTGCCGATAGGAATGCCAAGGTAATTGAAGGGTAGTGTGCCAATGGGGAGGCCAGTAGAGGACACAAAAGAGTCGTGATCCTGGGGGTCAATACCACCAAGGAAAAGATAGGACTTGTTGACGTTAATGTGCAATCCAGAGTAGTGTCCGAAGTGAGTGAGTGTGTTCTTAAGAATGTTGACGGATTCAATGTCACCCCTGTAAAAAAGAAGAATATCGTCAGCAAAACAAAGGTGGGTGATGCGTGGGGATGAGCATTTGGGATGGTTATTGAAGTTCGGGTTGGTAGTGTTGGCATGAATCATGGATGAAAGGACTTCAAGGGCTATGGCGAATAGGAAGGGGGACAGAGGGCATCCCTGACGAAGGCCTCTGGATCCTTTGAAATGTCCCCTAAGAGTCCCATTGAGATTGATGGAGTAAGTAGGATTGGCAATGCATGCGTTGATGAGTTTGATGAAATTGATGGGGTAGCCCATTCGGCAAAGGCAATTGATGATAAACTGATGATCAATCATGTCAAAGGCTTTGGATATATCCACCTTCAAGGCACACCTAGGTGAGATATTCTTCTGATTGTATCTTTTGAAAAGCTCCTGGGCAATGAGTATGTTATGTTTGATCGATCGACCTTTGATGAAGGCACCTTGGTAGTTGCCAATCATCGAGGGTAGGGTGGCATTCAGTTTGGATGCAAGGATCTTGGCGATCACTTTGTAGGGGGTATTACAGCAGGAGATGGGCCGGTAGTCGGAAGGTAGACTTGGGTTTGGTTTTTTGGCAATGAGAGAGATGGAGGTATGGTTGTAGTGTGTGGGAAGGATGCCCTTGTTGAAGAATTCGATGATGGCATTAGTGAACGCAACCCCAGTAATATTCCAAGTCTGCTTGAAGAAGTGTGCATTGAATCCGTCAGGGCCCGGGGCCTTCATATCGCCAATTGAGAAGAGGGTTGACTTGATCTCTTCAGGAGAGATGTTGTTGCCGAGCAGATCAAGGAGATCAGGGGGGATAGTGGGGAGTTGGCAATCAGGGAAGAGGTTGAGAGGATTTGGGGCGGTTGGGGGGTTGAGGATGCTTGAAAAGTGGGAAGTTAGGATATTGGAGATCTCCACTTGGTCAAATGTTGGGGTGTTGCCGTTATCCAGTGGGTTTGAAAGAGATTTAATAGCATTTGATGCCCTTCTCGCAGTAATGCACTTGAAAAAATAGCAGGCTTACTATTCGGGCGGACTCGCGCCTTCATAGAGGCGGAGTCCGCCCGTGCGAAGAAGGACGCGGATGCGGAGTCCGCATCCGCGTGAGTCCGCTCGCATGCGGACTGCGCATGCGCGCCAGCTCGCGCGGATGCGGAGTCTGCATCCGCGTCCTTCTTCGCGTGCCCCCAATGGCAGATGCATTGAGTGATGGGTTCGTGGTTCGGTGCTGCAAACCACAAACCGGAATCGACGAACCCAATCGCGGTTCGTTCGCGAACCGGAACGATGGGGTTCGCGACCCGGATCGATACATCTAACGAACCGAACCCATGAAGAGAATTAAAGCTGAAAAATTGGAAGTTGAAGTTCATTAAAGTGACATGCGATATGGGAAGTTGAAGTTGCATATCATTGAAGATGAAGTATCGGAAGTTGCAGTTCAATGTATACGAAGAATTGAAGAAGAAAACTCTGTTTTCAAGGCACTTCAATTTAGTTTTAATTTTTACTTTTACTTTTAACGTCACCCAACTGGCTCCCGTTTCAATTTATCCTACTGTTTTGCTATTAATATATAAGTGAATTCACTTTTTTAAATAAAAAATATTACCCCATCGTACCCGATTCGGTAGAGGTAGCGAATCACGTATCCGTTTTCGAACCTCGTTCCGAATCGAACCACGTACCATGTAACACTGGAGGATGCTGTGAAGTCCGGACTTGATTCGAACTCGACTAAAAAAACCCTCGGCTCATTAAGCTAGAATAACACTCATCTCGTCGAACTCGACTCATTAAGCTAGGAAAACACCAAAACTAAAAAACCCTCGTCTCATTAAGCTAGAATAACACTTTATAATGTTGTATAAGCTAAGTTTGTAGACTTTTTAAACGAGTTGAATATGAATATATTTTTAATCTTGGAAACAATTTAGACTCGATTCGAACTCGGCTATTTTATAATCCATCCAAATCTAAACATGTGAAAACTCATCTCGCCGAACTCGAATATAACTGTCCTAATCATCTTCTGGCATTACAATAGTGTGATTTGTGAAGAAATTTGGGGCTAGGATGATCACAATTGATAACAAGCCAATTAAGTTGCAGATATGGGATACGGTTTGTCTATCTCCTCTTTTTTGTTCCCCTGAATGACTCATTGATCTACTATATCCAAGTATCCAACTTTGTAACTTGAGATATTGATACTTGCATTTGTTTTGTAGGTTGGTCAAGAGTCATTTAGATCTATTACAAGGTCCTACTATCGAGGGGCTACAGGTGCACTTTTGGTATATGACATCACTAGGTAAGGCTCTTCTGAATTGGTGCGCAACAACATGATTATGCGGTTTTTTATCTCTCCTTTTTTGTTTTGAGCTTTGGTTTAAGACTCTTAAGCTATTTTTCCGACTCATATTGTTCCCGAAAGGGAAAAAAACACTAATTGTCGCTCCATTGTATTAGCATAAGTTCATAGGTGTCTACTTGTGTACCTTCGCGCATGCATTTTAGCATTTTCTTATTGTGAATCTCTTATGGCTAAAGCTCACTAGTCACGTCCTTCTGCAGGAGGGAGACTTTCAATCATCTTGTAGGCAGCAAGTCTGATCTTGCTCACGGGAGAGCTGTGAGTATAGAGGAAGGTGAACAGTTTGCAAAGGAACATGGATTGGTATTCATGGAGTGTTCTGCAAAAACCGCTCAAAATGTTGAGGATGTAAGTCGTTTGTTGGCAAAGGAGAATATCCTTATCATATGTTGTTGACATCATGTTTTAGACGTTATCATATGTGTTGACATCATGTTTTAGTCGTTTTCATATACTGTTGGCATAATGTTTTAGCGGTTTTGATGTATTGTTGTCATCATGTTTTAGTGGTACCTGATATTTTGATTTTGTTTACTTGGAGTGCAATGAAATAATAATAAAAACAAAAAAAAACTCTATTTTGAAAAAAAAATAAAAATAAAACATAAAAACAACAAAAAAAAACAAAAAAAAACAAAAAAAAAATGCCCGCGGAGGCGGAGTCCGCGTGACCTCGCGCACTCGGAGTCCGCCTGCGCGCCAGCCCTCGCGCAGGCGGACTCCGCTTCCGCCGGCGTCGTTGCCGGCGGCCATTAATATCACTCAAAAATAGCCATTGCATTGGTCCCCGAATTTGTACCATGCAGCTTTCGATAGTTGGGCGAGCGTATCTCTGAGGTCGTTTTGATTTGTGAGAAGGGATGCAAGGGTACTTCGTTCCAGATCAATGGGTGATGGATCGAAAGGTGAGGTTTGTAGATTATTTTGGATGTTGGCAAGGGAGTTTTTGAGGCTGGTGATGGTCGAGTGTAGCGTCTCGAGCTTCACACTGGGGAATCGTTTCAGGATAGGTTTCAGGCGCCTGAGTTTGTGAGATAGTGTGAGCATGGGATTGTTCGAAGGGTTGGTGCTGGGGAGCGTCCAAGATGATTCAACATTCGGAAAAAAGGAGTCGTGTTTAGTCCAGTTATTGTTGAACCTAAACTGACGTTGGTTGGTATCATGCTTCGGTTGGATGGTGAGAATGGTATGTGAATGATCTAAAATATTGGGGGTGTCAAAGAACGCGGTGGAGTGCAGGAAGTTGGTTCTCCATGAAGAGTTCACCGCAATACGGTCCAATTTGCACCATATGCGGTTGGCAGATTGCTTGTTGCTCCAAGTCATAGCACAACCGGAAAAGTCAAGGTCGGAGAGGGAGTTATTCAAGAAGCAAGAGGCCAGTTCGTTCGACTGGACACAGAATGAGGAAGGGTTTTCCGAGATCTTCTCATTAGGGGAGAGGGTAGTGTTGAAGTCGCCCATGAGGAACCAAGGCGAGTTCGTGTTGAGGCTAGAAATCATGGAGATTGCGTCCCAAAGAGGAGTATGTTCCTCAGCAAGATTGTGGCCATAGATGAATGAGCCTTCGAGAGTAGGAGGGTTGTTGCCTAGGGAGTTAAGCGTAATGGAGCAGTGAATGATTTGGCTATTTTTGAGTATTGTGGTGAATTGTGTAGTGAGGGGGTTCCACCATAGCCAAATACGACATTTAAATTCAGTGGAATAGTTAGAGGTGTGGTTCCAGTTAGGGATTAGGGAGGAGAGATGGTTCATCTTGTTTTCGGTTAACTTCGTTTCAATGATGTCGATGATGTCCAGATTGTGGTTCTTAACCGTGTCACGGATAGCTTGGTGCTTGTTGGGGTGGTTGAGGCCCCTTATGTTCCATAAACATATATTAAGATACATGAGAAACTTTGTTGGAGCATCTTGTATCCTTGATAGCGGGAAGGGATAGAGAAGGTGTGGTTCGGTTGAGGGGAGGTAAACTGGATGGTAATTCCAAGAGAGTGGTGTTTGGAGATACTGGATTGGATGAAGGTGGGGTTTCATTCTCAATGGCGTTTTTTCCATATAAGGATGGGTTGGGGATTGTGTTAGCAGGAGCGTTGGTGGGTGTTTGAGATAGAGACTCCATGCTAGAAGGGTTAGTGATGATTTTTTGATGATCATCGGGGAGGGTAGAGTGTTCAGGGTTGTGGTGGGGACGTGTTGGTGGGTGGATGTGAGGCCCATGACGTGGGTTATGTTTTAGATTGGGGTTCGGGTATAGGCGGTGGGTGGCATCAGGAGTGGGGAGAATCGGCTCCAGATTTGGAGCTGAAAGGGAGCGGGAGTGTAATGGTCTGGAAGGTTTCACCATAGGTTGTTTAATGGTTTCTGGATTCTTGCATTTGTGTCCGAACATGAGGCAGGTAGGACAGTGATCAGGGAGCCAAGCATAAGTGACCTTCTGTTCAATTCTTTCTTCATTGGGGCCTTGAAGAGTAATGACTCTTTGGAGTGGTTTGTTTGCTTGAATCTCGACAAGGATTCTGGCGAAGCCAAGCCGTTCCTGGTTCGCGGAGGAGGCGTCAGTTAGGAGCGGGATGCCGAGAGCAGATCCAATCCTGGCGAGCATCTTGGGGGACCAGAAGCGGTAATCAAGATCTTGGAGGGTGGCCCAGACAGGGACCGAGGAAAGGCTAGAATAGTCGAGTGCTATGCCATGCACCCATCTCTTGAGAATCATGTAAGTGTTCCCATTGATAATCCAGGGGCTGTCGAGTAGAATGGCGTTCAAGTCTTCTTCAGAAGCGAAATGAAAGACAAATATGCCGTTGTTGTTTCGAAGAATCTTAGGTTTCGAGACATGATTCCAGGAAATGGACGTGAAACTTGTCATTCTATGGAAGGCCAAGGGGCTGCCAACTGGGAAACCAATCAGAGAGAGATTCCACTTGGAGGTGGCATCCGAAACGTCGTCATTTGAAAAGTGAATGATGCCTTGATCCAAGCCTGGGGTGTATTCGAGGGGAACGTGATTCTTGGGCAGGGCATTGATGAGCATGTTTTTAAAAGTGTCTTTTTGGTTTTCCAAAGTGAGGGGGAGCTGGGGAGGCGGGATAGGTAGGGAGGTTGTGCAGTTTGCATGGGCATTTGGAAGGTCCGAATGTGTAGGATTTGGGAGAGGAGTGGGCTCTTCAGTTTCCTGTGTGGTATTGATTGTGTTTTGAATGCTCAAGGTGACTAGGGAGGGGTTTGGGTCGTCAGCGACAGTTATGGGGTTAGTGTTGGTCTGAGGGTTTGTGTGATTATTAGCATTCTGCAGTGTTAGGGAAGGGTTTGTGGGTTCAGAGGTAGCAGCACAGTGGCATGCATCGTGTCCATCCTTCGAGTCAGGAGAGTTCTTGGTGATAGCCAGCGGGGAGTTGGATAGGGGAGGGAATGTGATCTGGGATGAGATCTCAAGGGGCTGGTGGGGCGGAGGCATTCCCAGTCGGGTGTTGTTGGATCGGATCAGGTCTTCCGGGACTGCATCAAAGGGGCTAGGTGGGTCTAAGGGTTTGTTATGGTTGAGTTTTGGACTGAGGTGGAGCTCGGAGATCTTGATAGAGTGTTTCCTGGATCGTTTGGGGCCACCCATCTCCGGGAGGAGGTTGGGAGGGCGGTCAGAGGTGGGGCTGGGGTGCAGCCGGGAGGCTGCACGGGGGAGGAGCAGGCGAAGCCTACTCCGGAGGGTTGGGAGTATATGAGAGAGAAGAGAGCTTTTTTGGCCACTTAATTGAATTTCCACCCTAAAAAAGCTCACTTTTACTCCTGTTTTTTTTGTTTGTTTTTTAAAGTTATTCTTGATGCCCTCAAACTTCTAAACATTTCTCTTCGTATTCATTTTTATTTTTTATAAAGTGAAAATAATTTTTTTCCTTTTTTATAAATAAAAAATATATTTTTTATAAATTATAACCTGAATTATAAATTTTTTTAAAGTAAATAAAAAGAAAAGTTAAATATCTCTTGGTGCTCGATAATTTTTAATTTTGTAAAAAATAAGTTAAATTTTAGATTTTTCTTTTTTTTATCTTGAAAGAAATATGTATAAACTAACAAAATAAAAAATGGGCAAAGAGGCATCAAGAACAACTTTGAAAACAAGTGGATATCAAGAGTACAATACAATTACTTAGTGTACAAAGAGAGAGCTTTCTTTTCATTTTTATGTTTGATGTCATTTAAGCTTGATTTATTTTCGTTTGGTATTCTTCGGGTTTAAATTTTTTTTAATGATTTTTCTTCATGTTTGTTTCTTTTTCGTTTTGTACCCTCCATATTTGATTTAATCATTGCAAGGAGATACAAAATAATAGAAATTATCTATATTTTATGATTTTATAATTATATAATTTTGTTCATTTAATTTTTAAACTATTTCTCTAAAGTTAGTCACTAGAATTATATTGTAAAACAATCATTTTTAATTTAAAAATAGTAGGGTGAATTTGGTAAGTAGGCTGTTTTGAGTTTATTATTTAGTAAGTAGGCCTTTTTATATTCTTATTAAGTTAATGTACCCCATTTTTATTTTTTTTATTTTTTTACCGTAAGAGTCTTTTCTAATCAGGGTTACATTCTCTCTTTCTGGTTTATGGTTCTTCTTTTCTGCCGCCTCTTCTGCAGTTCCCTCTTCCTTATCTCTCGCAACCATAGCCTTCCGTGCTTCTCTTCTTTCCCCATCTCCATCTAACCGGATCATCACCTCTAAGCCATCTGCAAGCAACAACCCCGCCTTACTCCTCACTTAACTCTCCCCGGCTTTCCTTCATCGACACTAGAAGCCCTACCCTACTTTCCTTCCTCTGAAGTCTTCCATCCTCACCTATTTCTCCCAGCTTGTTCCTCTCGTCTCCCTCTGTAATTCTTGCAAATGGCGAGATCTAGGGAACATACCTATATATGGAGGTAGCCCTGTGAGGGCCTTGAAGACAGGTACGAATAGCAAAGCACAAGCTTTATGTTGGTATTTTACTTACATTACCAGAGTTAGCCATACACAAGCTTTCTGTTCTCACTTGGATTTAACATATGCATTGTGTGTTTATCACTGTGTTCTTCAAAATCTTTAATAATGTCACTTTGCTTTACATTACAAATTGAGGTACGATTTTCGATCGATTTCTTGTGAGGATATGTAGTTGAATTCTTCAAATTTGTTGTTAGTTTCATCATTTAGTTCAGTTGTGAGGAAAGCCGATGAAAATATGGAATATGAAACATTCGTTGCTGATCTTTGGCAAATTGTTTCAGTGAAATCTTTCCTTTTATTACTGATTGATTGATGTTTGTTGATTGGTGGGAAATTGCTAGTAGACAAAGATCACCAATTACTGGAATAAGATCTTACAAGGAAACCCTGATGCATACATTCACAATTTTGTACAAGGAGAGAAATTTGAGTTCTATGAATTATGTCACTAAGCTGGTGACCTTGATTAGTGCTCTTGTCACTTAATTTTCTTCAGTACTTATAATTTGTGTTATACCTTTAAATCGACAACTAATGGAGAAAATCTGGTGTAAAAAAATTATGGTATGACAAAATGTAATTTTATGGTATGTAACTTTATGGTATGTAATTTTATGGTATGAAAATCTTGTGTAAAAAAATTCTGGCATGACAAAATATAATTATGTGGTACATAACTTTATGGTATGTAGTTTTATGGTATGTAATTTTATGGTCTGAAAATCTGGTGTAAAAAAATTCTGGTATGACAAAATGTAATTTTATGGTATGTAATTTTATGGTATGAAAATCTGGTGTAAAAAATTCTGGTATGACAATATTCTTGTATGACAAAATTCTGGTATGAACTTTTCGTATGATAATTTCTGGTATGAACTTTTCGTATGATAATTTATGGTATGAAATTTCTGGTATAAAAATTCTGGTATAAGAAATTCTGGTATGAGAAATTCTGGTATGAGAAATTCTGGTATGAGAAATTCTTGTATGAGAAATTCCGGTATGAAAAATTTAGTCCAGAAAATAAAAAAGAAAATAATTAAAAAAAATAATTAAAAAAAAAAAAAGGCAAGAAAAATATTTAAAAAAAAAATTAGTAATTAAAAATTAAAATTTATACTTATATAACAAATAACAAACATCATTTCCTTTCTTTCTAAATAGAAGGTTAATAATTTTTACCTACTATTAAATGAGAGTGGTAAAAAATTTGGGGTACACTTTCTTAAACAAAAATTCAAAAAGGCCTCGTATGTTAAATTATCCCAAAATAGTAAATGAAATATTAATTTATACTTTTATAATCAAAATTACAATGTAATTTTTGAATTTTTAAAAACATATTATTATAAAAGGGGAGGAAATTGATATTCAAACGTTTCCAACCATAAATAACAAAAAGTTGTGATAAAAAGTCATTTGATCATTCACAAACATAAAAAATCTATATTTTTATGATTATATATTAAATTTTATTCATTTAATTTTAAACTATTTTTTTAAATCAAACTGTATTTGTATTACAATTTTTTTTTGTTTGTTTGAAAAATCAAATGAAAATATAAAAGTTATGGTTTATAAAGAATAGAGAATTGTATACTAAGACTTTTTTTCTCATATTAAATTTCATTTTTTGTTCCTTGAGATTGTCTTTTCTTGGTTATTTCTTTGCAGCACATCCATTAAAGAGCATCGAAAAGTTTTTGCAGTAACCTACAACTCAAGGTGCAACTTTCAATGATCAAGGTGTTTTAACTTTTTGAGTGGTGTGGTTATTTTTTTCTTTTTAAGATTTGTTGACACTCCATGTGTTCCCTTGCTCTAGGAAATAGTTGAATGTGATTTTTACAAGACTAACAACAGTTTTTCAAATCAAAGATCATGTTTCCTTGTGTTTATATTATCAAGTTCATGTGTTTCATTTACTGATGGGATCAACAAAGGTTTTTGCTCAGCATATCTTCTTATATGTTAGTCTTCTCCATCTGGATTTATAATTGTGTGCCTCTTCTCTTTTAAATTCTTTTCCGCATTTATACAAAATTACAATGTAATAGATTTTAGGTTGTTTTAAATTTCCAAAAACATGAGCATTTTTTTTTTCATTCCTCTGTTCTATCTTATATATATTATAGGAGAAATACTTAATTGCATGTGTCTAACCATGAAAACTCTAATTGTCACGTGTTATTTTAGCAATTAACAACAACTCCAAAAAAATTTAATTAAGTTTTTTAAATCTTAAATTTTATCTTATCATAAATTTTAAATCTTTAAATTCGGTAATTTCAATAAGATTGTTAAAATCCAAAAAGAATTACGAAAAATTTGGATTCCATTTAAACATATTTTAATTAATTACCAAAATTATCAAAATCTATTTAAAAGATAATACCCTAAAATTCGCTTTCACTGACAACCCACAAAATTTTTAAAATCTTTTCATTATTTAATTTAAATGTATATTTTTTTAATTGCTGATATAACAAGACACAAATAAAGGCCAAAACCGAAATACATTTAATGCAATGATATGATTCCCGAATACTTAAAAAAAGAAAGACCTCAGCCGTCTATACAACAACATCAACAATACACAAAAATACAACAACAACAACAACAACACAAGGACTCAAATCCCCCAAACTCGTCCTATGATGTATGGGAACCTCGGCTTCCCACTCATCCGGATCACTCGGCCACATCCTAACCTGCACATCAACTACAACAATCAATATAAAACCATTAGCTAACATTCTAGATATTATAAAGATAGCAAGGGCACAACCACACATAATTAAACATAACACATATCATGCTCATATACACACAATCCGATTCATATCTTCTTTTTAAGTCATTCCGTTACTAGTTCCATTCATTCAAAGTGTGACAGGAGAAGTCTTATAACTCTCGCCTCTGTCCCCGTGTAACCAACAGGAGTGATGCGGAGCTCTCCCCGTATACCATGTGGAGTGGTGAAGTAGTCCGCCCGTATACCATGTATGGCTTGGTCGTAGAGAACCTCCTAGTCTCCCTCGGGAGTTGGGCAGTGATGTCACCGCCCAATAGCAATAAACAAGTGGGTCAACAATACATACATTCAAGTCATCCTAATCCGGTTTTCATGATCATAAACAAGCTAAAGCACACACCACCATCACACGTCCAAATAATGCATAAAAGTAAGCTAAGTAAGTTTGGAGACTTATTTCGTCCAACGATCAACTGATAACACTTCCTATAGCAATCTAGTCAAAGCCTGTTCAAGACAAGACACGATAATCAACAACCACTCACACAATCTATAAGTATAAGTCCTATATGATCTTACAAGATCATATCCTCTCACAATCTAGGATAGCACCCCTAGACCTCATAACTCACATAAACACCACCAACATAACCCATGTTATGATACTCGTGTCCTAGTATCACAATCCCAACAAACAAAAGACCACAATCTCAAAGCTTCGACAAGCCTCACATGATAACATCCACTCTTCAAGCCTTAGAACGTTCAAACCATCCTCACGCACTTCACCTAGGTTCAAGCCACTACTTGGCATCCACAAGGTCATCTTAAGTCGTCCTAGCATGATGCTACATCTAAGCACACTATGATAGGAGAAGGCTCACAGGATCAAGGAGGAGGACACTCAGTGGAGCAAAGACGCGGGCGCGGAAGGAGAAAACGCAACCGCGGAGGGGGAAGAAGGCCGCACCAGCTGGCTGGCTGAGCCAGTGGCCGCCCCTGCGACCCTGGGGCGCCGCCCCTACGTCTCAAGTGTAGTGGCCGCCCCACGGCGTTGTCTAGTCGCGGGTGCGGTCGAACTCCATAGGCAATCCTGAACGAGTTATTCGACTAGTTCTTGATGTTTAAAGGTCTCCTAGCTTCCTTTCTTGGCTCCAAAAAGTCTACCACTTGGATCCACGCACACACAATCACCCTAAACACGATCCACTCACATGAAAGCCAAAAGAAGGAAGAACTTGAGTGAATCCATGGCTTCCACCATTGAAGCTCAAGGAAGAAGAAGGAAGAAGATGAAGAAGGGAGAAGGAAGAAGACTTACCCAACAAATTCCGGATCTGTAGTCCACCCTATGTCATGGAAGTGCATAGCCCAAACCAGGGAATGAGTCATCAAGATATATTCCAAGTAGGAAGAATGTATGAAGTGAGAGTGAAGGAAGAGAGGAAAAGAGGCTCACGTGAAAATGAAATGGGAGGAGAGAGAAATGCTCAACTGAGGGGATAAGAAAAAGGGAGGGCAACAAGGGGTCGGTTTCCCTAAAATAAAAGTTCACTGACACCAACAAAGGGTCGGAAGGTGACGGAATAAAAATCCCGCTCACTCGGATAACCGCGCCTGCGGAAAGACTGAGCCGCGTCTACGGGAAGACAGCTAAACAACTCACTATCCGGAATAAAAATTCCGGGCATTACAGACAACAATATTCTTATTCCTCATGCGTGGGTATCTTACATGGATTCTCTTGAAGCAGTCTTATCACTCTAGTTTATGATCTAATAGACCATGCCTCGTCTACTTGGGATGTTCAGCTACTACAAGCTTTATTCACTCTAAGTTTTGTTACTCAAATAATGGCAATTCCATTAGGTAGCCGTCTCTTAGTGTTAGATGATAAGCGAAGTTGGACTACCTCGCCTATAGGTATGTTTACTTGCAAACCTACTTATTGGTCGGGTAAAACGGGATCTCAATAGGTGTTAGCGGATCATGATTGGGCCGTCCTTGGTCTCAAAAGATGCCTCCGTGTAAGACCCCAGTCTTTTGCCTTCACCGCCCCCGCGGTGAAGTGTGCCGCCCCTGCGGCAGGCCGCACCCGCGGCAGGGTCAGCCGCCCCTGCGGTTGACGATAGATCGCGCCCGATCTTACTTTTGTTCGTTTTATCTTCCTTCCATAGATAGAATATCCGATATTCTATCTTATGGGCCGGTTTCTTTATCTTCTTTCTAACCCTAAATATCCTTCCTTTTATCTTTCCAACCCGTCTCTATATATTCCCGCATTTTCCTCCTTTTTCCCGTTTCTTGCATCCGTCTTCAACCCTAAGAGCTGCAGCCGTTCCCTTTCTCCCATGTGATTTTGTTGAACGTGTAAGTTCATCATTCCCTGTTCTTCCTTACGCTCATGTACTGCAGCATAATTCTTTCTTTCTTTTCATTTTCTCCTTCTTTCTCTTCTTTTCTTCTCCTCCAAGAATCAAGTTTGAACCTTGATTTTTGTTGGCTTCTCGTTGTTGATGTATCGTTGTTTTCAGGCTCTCTGGAGTTGAGCCTTGACGTGTTGGAATCAAAGGTTCGAGCTTTGATGTCCCTTGTTGTGAGTTCTGTCGAAGAGAAAGCCGATAGCGCTTTTTGTCACGCAGCCTCCCCCGCGCCTGCACATCCCCGCCCTGTGGCAAACCGCCCCTGCGCCTCGGCCAACCGCCCCTGCGGTTTCCTTTGTAGTAACTCCCGTTCTTGTGAGTTGCTTCATTCCTTGCTTTCCTCGTTCCTTTCCTTGATCCTTATGGATGTTCCTTGTTTCCTGAGCATGCTGTTAGACTAAGGTTGAGCCCTTAGCTTGTGGAGATCTCTTAGAGATCATTGAGACTAGAAGTTATAGACTTCTAGCAACCGTTTCGTTCCTGATTCGTGTTGCTTATGTGAACAGTCTTTCCTTGCTCCTTTCCTGAGGTAAACTGAGCTTTTCTAGAGTGTTCTCTGAGTTGTTGTTGAGCCTTTGAGTTACCTTCGAGTGAGGTAAGTCCCTTGGACTTACTTAGCTTCATTCCGTATATTGGTTTGAGTGTTTTGGCTTGTTTGTGTTGTTTATCATGTTTACAAGGGATAACCGGAATATGATTCACCCTTTATAACCTTAACTGGCCCAAGTGTATTATAACGGGGCGGTGACCACTTGTCTAGTTCTTCAGGAGACTAGAATATGCTCTTGCAACCCATACCCGTAGGTAACGGATAGTACTGATCTATTCCTATTGGTAGACGGAAGCGGAGGCGAGTTTCGGGAGATTCTCATGTGACAAAAGAAGTTGAATTAGTAATGAATAACCTTAAGAAAGATAATAACCGGTTGTGTGCAAGCATGCTACCTTATGTGTGTTTGTGTCTGTACGCTCTTGCTAGTATCTAGAATGTTAGCTAACGGTTTATACCGTCGTTGTAGATGTTCCGCAGGTTAAGGATGCTGCTGAGTGATCCGGATGGTGTGGTCAGCCGGGGTTCCCGTACATTATAGGACGGGATCGGGTTTATGTTTTGTTGTTACTTTTCCCTTTTGTTTTGAACTCGGTTGCGAGTCTTTTACGTTTTCCTTTGTTTGAACCTTTGGTTTTATATTGAGTTTTGATTTTCATTCGTTTGTGCCTTGTTGTAAGATCTGTTTGTTGTTGCTACTCTGAGGGACAGGACCCATTGTGCGGTCCTAGCTCGTAGCGCTTCGAGTTCCTAGAACTTGGGATGTTACAATATGATATAGAGCTCTAGGTTGGCAACAATGGCACTTGAAATCTTCTAAAGGTCGGATGGATAAATAAATAGAACCCGCAAGGGGTCTAACGTTTTCAAAAAGGGTATTTTTATTTTAAACTTGTCGATCTGGGATAGATGTACTGGCGACCACCACTATCTCCGCGGATCTCAGCTGTGTAGTTTCTTATATGTTGGCCTTTATATGTGTTTTTTCTTGGATTTGAGCTTTAGCTGTAGCGTGGCCTTATCGATATATAGTCTTACATATCTATCCTTATAGCAGATGACACGCACTAGAACTACCGTTGCTATAGGGCGAGGAAGGGGTTGACCACCACTTCCACCTACCGTCCGTGAACGAGGACGTGTAGGAAGACCTCCACTAGCTAGAGGTCGGGGTCAAGCCCCAGTTGCTGACCCGCCTATCGCTGAGGCATTTGCTGAGGAAGTTGCTGAGAGTGTTGTTCCTGAGGCTGGGAACGGGACCGCTGCTAGGTCTGGAGCATAAAGAGTGCCATCGATGGAGTCCGCACGAGTGTCTATCGGAGCTTTTGCATATCGCGACTATATGCATAGAGTTGAGGAGGCTATCAGGACTGGAGGACAAGTACTAGTGCCGCCAGTTCCTGTGAGATCAGCTGAGGTTTCACAGGTTGTTGCCCCACTTGCTAGAGTTGCTGAGGTTGTTAGAGCGCCGGTTGAGGCAAAGGAGCCGAAGCCCGAAAGTTAGTTGAACGCTTTCGACCAGCTGAAGGTTCCCACTTTCAAGGGAAAGACTAGATTGGAGGTGGAGTAGTGACTAGGACAGTTGGATTCTGCTATGGAGGTTATATGTTGCCCAGAGGGATGTCGAGTCAACATAGCACAGACTTTGTTGAAGGATCAGGCTCACTCTTGGTGGAGGACCATTCGCAATAAGGTCACTAGTTATGAACAAATGAAGACGGTGATCAGAGATCGCTACTGTCCTGCAGCCATGAGGAGAGACTGTCTTCAGGATTTCCTTGAGGCTGTATTCGAGGATTTGCCTATTGTTGAGATCATCAGCAAGTTTCAGGATGAGTTGTCTCTGTTGGGTCCGTCTGCACCACCTAAGGATCAACATATCTACCTTTTCTCTCGGATGTTGAGAGAGTCTACACGCTCTTATCTTGCTGGTTTCCGTTGTGATTCTTTGACGGACTAGCAAAATAGAGCTTCTGCTTATGAGAGAGACCGACCGGGTCGAATGAGAGCTTCTCGGACAGAAGGTCCGGAGAAAAGACAAAAAACTGGATCAACCAATGTTGGAGCTGGAACAGCTGGTTTTGGGCGTAGTCAGACGCCTGGATGTTCTGGTTTCCAGCAAAGTTCTGACAGAGGACGATAGTGTCATAACTACGGAGTAGCTGGTCACATCCGAGCCGATTGCAAGAAGCCAGCAGTGACTTGCTTTTCTTGTGGCAAGCCCGGACACAGAGCTGCGTTTTGTCATCAGGGCGAGACGCTATCTCAGTAGGGTTCTTCACCTTCCAGTGTTGCTGGAGGAGGACAGAGATCACAATATCAACAGCAACAGCAGAGAGTTTTTGGTTCTACCGCTCCTCAAGGTTTCACTTTGGGACAGGGGAGAGGTAGAGGACGTGTTGGTGGATCTACAAACACCAGAGATGCATCAGCCAGAGTGTATGAGTTGAGGAGTGTTGTAGAGCCGACAACGCCAACAGCCACATGTACCATTCATATTAATGGTTTTCCTGTCAAAGTTATTTTCGATACCGGTGCTACGCATTCTTTTGTATCTGATACATGCGTAGATAGATTGACCTTAGTTATTGTAGAATGTAGACTCTTCTTTATAGGATTACCCGATGGGGGTAAGATTCGAGGTACACGAGAGGTTCGCGATTGCCCTCTTATGTTGGGAGGTCACGATTGGACAGCTGACTTCTTCGTCATGTACTTAGTACATGAAGAAGTTATTCTGGGTATGGATTGGATGGATCGACATCGAGCGGTTCCAGACATTGGCAAGAGGACAATGATAGTAACTACATATGCATGCCATGTTGAGATATTCCGATGATGGGATCTCGGGAAGACTGGTACAATCATCAGTGCAGTGTGAGCTGCGAGACTTATCAATAAGAGTTGCGAGGCTTTTTGGTGCTATGCCATGAAGGATAGTACGAGCTTGGCTTTGGAGGAGATCCTAGTAGCTCGCGAGTTTGCTGACGTCTTTGGAGAGCCATCAAGTTACCTCCACAACGGAGTGTAGACTTTGGCATTGAGCTACAACCCGGTACGAGACCGATCTCCAAGGCTCCTTATCGTATGATGTCTATCGAGATGCTTGAGTTGAAAAAGCAGCTCGAGAAGTTAGCAGAGAAGGGCTTCATCCGCCCTAGTGTATCTCCTTGGGGCGCACCAGTTCTCTTCGTCAGGAAGAAGGACGGGTCAATGAGGTCATGTATCGACTACCGAGAGCTGAACAAGGTGACGATCAAGAACAAGTACCCATTGCCTCGTATCGACGATCTTTTGGATCAGCTGCATGGAGCTTCAATATTTTCGAGGATCGATTTGAGATCTGGATTCCACCAGCTGAGGGTGAGAGAACAGGACATAGCCAAGATGGCATTTCGGACTAGATATGGACATTACGAGTTTGTAGTGATGTCATTCGGGCTCACGAATGCGCCCGCAGTCTTCATGGAGTTGATGAAATGTATCTTCATCGACTTCCTAGACCAGTTTGTAGTTGTCTTCATAGACGACATTCTGGTTTACTCTCGTAGTAGAGAGGAGCATGCAGGACACTTGAGGATCGTTCTTCAGGTCTTACAGGATAGAGAGCTCTACGCCAAGCTCTCTAAGTGCGAGTTCTGGATGTTGGAGGTAGCATTCCTTGGTCACATCGTTTCAGCTGAAGGGATCAAGGTAGATCCGGCGAAGATCGAGTCAGTAGCATCTTGGCCGCCTCCTAAGAGCGTCAAGGAAGTACGCATGTTCTTAGGATTGGCGGGCTTCTACCGGCGTTTTGTTGAGGGTTTTTCAGTTATCGCCCGACCGCTCACTTCCTTGTTGCAGAAGTCTACGAGGTTCGTATGGTCCGAGCCGTGCCTGTAGAGCTTTGAGGAGTTGAAGAAAAGGTTGACCTATGCTCCTATCCTAGCTCAGCTAGAGGGCATTGAGGACTTTGTGGTTTACAACGACGCATCCAAGTTGGGCTTGAGATGTGTTTTGATGCAGAGAGGTAAGGTGATTGCTTATGCGTCTAGACAACTCATGACGTACGAGGAGAATTACCCTACCCATGACCTTGAGTTGGCTGTTGTTGTTCATGCTTTGAACATTTGGAGGCATTATTTGTACGGAGCTACGTGTCAGATATTCACAGACCATAAGAGTCTGAAGTACTTATTCACTCAGCGGGATTTGAATAACCGCCAGCAAAGATGGTTGGAATTGATCAAGGACTTTGATCTTGAGATCTTATACCACCCGGGAAAGGCTAACGTGGTAGCATATGCCCATAGTAGGAAGACTCATGCATGTTATCTTACATGGATTCCATTAGGTAGTCATCTCCTAGTGTTAGATGATAAGCAAAGTTGGACTGCCTCGCCTATAGGTATTTTTACTTGCAAACCTACTTATTGGCCGGGTAAAACGGGATCCCAATAGGTGTTAGCGGATAATGATTGGGCCTTCCTTAGTCTCAAAAGTTGCCTCCGTGTAAGACCCTAGTCTTTTGCCTTCACCGCCCCCGCGGTGAAGTGTGCCGCCCCTACGGCAGGCCGCACCCGCGGCAGGCCACACCCGCGGCAGGGTTAGCTGCCCTTGCGGCTGACGACAGATCGTGCACAATCTTTCTTTCATTCGTTTTATCTTCCTTCCTAGATAGAATATCCGATATTCTATCTTATGGCCGATTTCCTTATCTTCTTTCTAACCATAAAGTCCTTCCTTCTATCTTTCCAGTCCGTCTCTATATATTCCCGCCTTTTCCTCCTTTTCCCCGTTTTTTGCATCCGTATTCAACCCTGAGAGCTACAGCCGTTCCCTTGCTCCCCTATGATCTTGTTGAATGTATAAGTTCATCATTCCCTATTCTTCCTTATGTTCATGTACTGCAGCATACTTCTTTCTTTCTTTTTGTTTTCTCCTTCTTTCTCTTCTTTTCTTCTCCTCCAAGAATCAAGTTTGAACCTTGATTCTTGTTGGCTTCTCGTTGTTGATGTATTGTTGTTCTCAGGCTCTCTAGAATTGAGCCTTGACGTGTTGGAATCAAAGGTTCGAGCTTTGGTGTCCCTTGTAGTGAGTTCTGTTGAAGAGAAAGCCGACAAAGATTTTTGTCACGCAGCTACCCCCGCGCCTACACATCCCCGGCCCCGCGGCCATCCGCCCATGCACCTCGTCCAGCCACTCCTGCAGTTTCCTCTACAGTAATGTAAGATTCCGGTGGCCACTTCATCGCCGGAGTTAATATTTTTTGGAGAAAGTAAGACATATTATGTTTGGTAAATAAGTTGATAGTTTGTATCGCTTCTAATAATTTTCAAAGTTGGTAATTTTTTTTGGGCTAATTTGGTAAATATGTGTTTTTGAGATTATGATATAGTAACTAGGCCTATTCTATTTTCTTATTAGTAAATGTAACCCTAAATTATATTTGCCATTCAATCACTTTACCTTCCTCTCCTCTCCTCTGTTGAGCAGCACGCCTCACCGAAAAAACCTTACTCATCTCTACCTTCCGCTTCTCTCACTTCTCCGTCATCTGCTACTCCTTCTCCCTCCTTAGATCCGATGACATCTCCGACCTCACCATTGCTAGCCTTTCCATCCCTCACTCGGATATTGTTTTGCCCCTTTTCTTAATTTCGCCGACAATCTAGGGTTTTTGATTTTGCCCCTTTTCTTTCTTGATTGAAACAGGTTGCAATCAGAGCTCATCCCTCACTCCGTACTCACAAAGGCGCCGATGATCGTAGCTTCAGGTATATATTTCTCCCTTCTTATTATTGCATAAAGTATATATAAGATATAATTGGAACCGTGTTTCATATTTTTTTGCAAGTTATCCGATACACTACGATATTAGCTCCACCAGACTCACCCATTCCCGATGGAGTTGACCTAGGTAATTGTTTTTGTAATGGTGCAATTGTAAAAGTTATTTATGGGCTTCATAAGTGGTAATGTTGCTTTTGTAGATTCAAGCTCCAATGTGTGCACAAAGGACTCCTACATTTCCACCGGTGATGATCTTGTGGTAATGAAGAGTGGTTGGGATGAATATGAAATTGCATACAACCGTCCAAGCACACACATCACAGTCCGACGTATAACCGGGTCCACGCCATTTTCTAGAATTACAATAGGAAGTGAAGCCTCTACTAATGGATGGAACGCTATCCTGGCTTCCGTTTGTGGTACAGACAATAAACATGGCGAGAAATGTGCATAGGAAGTGTTATAGAATGGGAGCCGGATACAAGGTGAATGATGATGGATCAATAGCTGAAACTATTGGGAACATGTAGCAGGCGAAGAAATTGACCCTGAATTATTGAAGAAAGAGACCCTATAGAATAGCGCTCATTGGGGTCGTTTGTGATGCTTATTTAGCTATTATTAGAGGCATAAGGTATACAACAATGTTCTGAAAAACGACCACATTCAGAATTGCATTATACTGATGTATTCGTTATTACAACATGAGAGCTATTCTATGTAGAAGAGCTGTAAGAGTGAGGTCGCAGCTGAAATCCCACAAGAGATTTGCTGATGTTTTTCTAAGTTACTGCAACCTTGTTGACAATGTCGGGCTTTACAACACAAATGCCTTAAAAGGCCCTGCAAAGGTATCACTAGTTTAAAATTTTATATTGCTGGTGCTTTTCTAATTACCGAAATTGATCTTGTTCAATTTTTTATATTGATGATGTAATCAGAACATGTATGCATGCAGTAAATATGGAAACATTTAAGCTGGTAGATTTAATAAAGCCTATTTTGTCGACATTGAATGGTGCTTGATTTCTCTATTGTAGGTTCGATCCTGCTATTGGTAAAACGACTGTTTATGAATACTTTCTTAGTAATTACAAGATTAGTTTTGATCATTCATTTCTTCCCTACATTAAACTTGGACCAGAGAATAGATCTTCTCTCATAACTATTGTAACACCCCAAGTTCTGGGAACTCAAAGCGCTACGGGCTAGGACCGCACAATGGGTCCCGGCCCTCAGAGTAGCAACAACACAACGGATCTTACAAGAAGGCACAAACGAATGAAAATCAAAACTCAATATAAAACCAAAGGTTTAAACAAAGGAAAGTGTTCGCTCCAAAAGGTGTGTGCAAGCTTTAAATTTATAACCTAAGAAGTATTCTTGAACAAATATGCGAACCCGTAGTGTACGAGTCAATTGTAATAAAAAGCAAGAATTTCAGGGGTCGATCACAGGGACTTAGGTGAAACAAAGCACAGAATCGGTTGTCAAGTATTGCAATTAACCAAAGCAATTAAAGCAATCAAAGATGATGTAAAAGTCAAGTAAGGGTAAATGCGGATTCTAGGGATTAAAGCATCTAGTTGTGGTTCCGACTCAAGATCTCAAAAGATAATGCGGACAAAGCTGAGGTTTGCAAAGGGAAGGTGTTTCTAAGGTGGAAATAGATTACCGGGTAAGTCTCACTACTCACTATCCCAAACCGAAGCTCCTATCACCGGGTAAGTCTCTAAGTACTAAGGAAAGGAACTATAATCTCAAACTAACACACCACCCAAGGGAATAGAATCAACATTTATCGGGTAAGTCTCAGGGTAACTCACAAAGATGGGATGAAGGCACACTCAAACCCCAATAAAGAATAAACCTTTATTACCTACACTCATGATCTTAGGTAAATAAGCAAAGGAATCACCGGGTAAGTCTCATCCTAGGCTTGCATTGAACCAAGAAGGTGTAATAAGGATAGGATTTGGCAAACTGAAACTCTTAACTCAGATAAGGTTCACCTTGTTCAGTTTATGTACCATCTCGGTCGAGATGTTCCACAACTGACCGAGGTGCTCTAGGGTTAAGGTTAAAGACTCGAGCTTTCAGGGTCCTACTGGGATTAAGATCATTCTATCATCGTCTTTCCCACAACTTTCAGCCAATCACCCTAAAATCGCACAAGAAACTTAGCCAACAATCATCATGATAACAATAATCAATTTAATGAAAAGGGAATCAATATTCGAACAAGAAAACCTTAAGAAAAAGGTCTCAATAACTTAATCAAATAACAACAAATCAGCGTTCCTCAAATCACAAATCAGCTAAGACAACAAACCAAAAGGGAATCTAAGTAAGTCTTACAAACTCCCTCAAAAGCTAACTCCAAACTATGAATCTTTCCTTCCTTGATCCTCAATCCTTCAATCCAAACTTCCAGAAAATCTCTTAATTACTGGATGTTCTCAGCCTCCAAGCATTCGATGATCCGAAGATCCTGAATTGTAGAAAATCCAACCCCTTATATAGGAGAATTATCTTCCAAAGATAATAATATCTTAAAAAGATAATTTCCTAGAAAATATATCCATATCTCTAAAATAGATCTCCCAAAAATAATATCTTCCTTCCAGAAATCCAGCCCAAAAATATAAGATATCTTCTTTCCAAAATTAAAAGATCTCAGCCAAAAATATATATCTCACCGGCGGTAGGGTATTCGCCTCGGTCGGGACGCTCCTCAAGATCACCTCGGTCGAGGTGACATTGTAGCTGACCGAGGTGAATCTCAACTGAATGTGAAATCTCTCAAATCTGGTCCAAAGGCAATCTTCTTGATCATTTACATGCTTCCTGAGTTCTTCCTTAAGCTCCAGAATGTAGCTCCAATGACTCCTTCACTCCTTAGCTCCATTTCGGTCCAAAACGTGCCATTTTACCTACAATTACAACGAAACTAGGTGTAGACCTCGATTCCCGTAAAGGTAGATGAAACAACAATATAATCACATAATATACATCCATACATGCAGATTTATGAAGATAAAACGTCTAAACTAGCCCTAAAATATAGACTATAACACATGCTATCAGAAAGCGTAAAACATAAACCCAATCTCGTCCTATAATGTACGGGAACCCCGGCTGACCACACCATCCGGATCACTCAGCAACATCCTAAATCTGCGGAACATCTACAACGACGTTATAAACCGTTAGCTAACATTCTAGATACTAGCAAGAGCGTAAAGGCACAAACACACATAAGGTAAAGAAAATACATAGCATGCTTGCACACAACCGGTTTTTAGCTTTCTTAAAGTTATCCGTTACTAATTCAACTTCTTTTGTCACACGAGGATCTCTCGAAACTCGTCTTCGCTTCCGTCTACCAATAGGAATAGATCAGTAATATTCGTACCTACGAGCCTGGGTTGCAAGAGCACGTTCTAGTCTCCTGAAGTACTAGACAAGTGGTCACCGTCCGGTTATCATACACTTGGATCAGTTAAGGTTATAAAGGGTAAATCTTATTCCGGTTATTCGTTATAAACATGATAATAACGCAAACAAGTCAAAACACTCAAACCAATATACAGAATGAAGCTAAGTAAGTCCAAAGGACTTACCTCACTCGAAGGTAATCAAAACCCAATAACAACTCAAGAACAACTCAGTTTACCTCAAGAAAGGAGGAAGAAAAGCCTGTTCACACAAGAATCACGAATCAGGAACGAAACAGTTGCTAGAAGTCTATAACTTCTAGTCTCAATGATCTCTAAGAGATCTCCACAAGCTAAGAGCTAAACCTTAGTCTTACAGCATACTCAAGGGGCAAAAACAACCATAAGAAACCAGGAAAGGAACGAGGAAAGCAAGGAAGGAAGCAACTCACAAGAACGGGAGTTAGTACAAAAGAAACCGCAGGGGCGACTGAGCAAGGTGCAGGGGCGGATGGCCGCGGGGGCGTAGATGTGCAGGCGCGGGGGCGGTGCACTAGCAGAAGGCGTTGTCGGGGTTTCCTCTCGACATAAACTCTCAGCAAGGGATCCAAAGCTCGAACCTTTGATCCAATCACGTCAAGACTCAACCAACAGAGTATGAGAACAGCAACACATCAACAACGCGGATGCAAACAAAAATCAAGGTTCAAACTTGATTCTTGGAGAAGAAGAAAAGGAAGAACAAAATAAGAAAACGAAACGGAAGGAGAAGGCATGCATCAACTATATAAACATGATGAAGAAACCAGGAGAGATGAACTTACACGTTCAGCAAGGTCGCAGAGAGCAAGGTGACGGCTGCAGCTCTCAAGGGTTTGAAGAAACGTAAGCAAGAAACGGGAAAAGGAGGAAAATGCGGGAATATATAGAGACGGGCTGGAAAGATAGAAGGAAGGACATTTAGGGTTAAGAATAAGATAAGGAAACCGGCCATAGATAGAAGATCGGATATTCTATTTATGGAAGGAAGATAAAACAAACGAAAGAAAGATCGGGCGCGATCTTTAGTCAGTAGTAGGGGCGGCTGACCCTGCCGTGGGTACGGCCTACCGTAGGGGCGGCACACTTCACCGCGGGGGCGGTGAAGGCGAAAGATTGGGGTCTTACATCAGATCCCCCTAAAAAGAAGTTTCGTCCCGAAACTTGCAAAAGCTCAGCGATCATAACAACACACAGAAACATAACTGAACTCATATATCCCCAGTCAGGGCACGTAACTCAAATGTCACAAAAAGCGTACGCAACGTAACAAACGAAAACCAAACAAACGACTACGCTAACGGTGCATCCAGTTCAACGTAAAACTCCGGATAGTTCCTTTGGATACTATCCTCTGTCTCCCAAGTTGCCTCATCAGCTCCTCGCATCGACCACTGAATCTTCATCATTGGTATGTCCTTCGAACGCAAGCGTCTCGTACTACACTCCAAGACAGCCACCGGGTGCTCTACGAACGTGTGGTCTGGCTCGATCACTAGGTCCTCGTGAATGACGATGTGTCTCGGGTCTCGTATG
This sequence comes from Fagopyrum homotropicum, assembly GCA_033239125.1. Taxonomy (NCBI): domain Eukaryota; kingdom Viridiplantae; phylum Streptophyta; class Magnoliopsida; order Caryophyllales; family Polygonaceae; genus Fagopyrum; species Fagopyrum homotropicum. The sequence continues at coordinate 32,114,301 of BSWB01000007.1, read as the reverse complement.
TACGAGAACTCCACTAAGGGAAGGTGATTTGGCAACACCTGTCCCAGTATAGCACACAGGCTCTCAACATGTCCTCCAGAGTCTGGATGGTCTGCTCGGACTAACCATCGGTCTAAGGATGATAAGCAGTCGTGAACTGTAGACTCGTACCTAGGGCGGCATGCACTTGCTGCCAGAACCTCGAAGTGAACCGTCCGTCTATCAAAGACTATAGTCCTAGGTAATCGATGAAGTCTCACTATCTGTCTGGTGAACTCCTTTGCCAATCGACTCACCGGGCACGTCTCCTTGATCGAAATGAAACGTGCGGTCTTCGTTAGTCGATCTACTATGACCCATATAACATCAAAGCCTTCCCCGGGTAATATAAGATCTCAAGGTCGAAGTCCTTGATCAACTCCAACCATCTGCGTTGGCGGTTATTCAACTCCCGCTGAGTGAATATGTATTTCGGACTCTTATGGTCTGTGAATATCTGACACGTAGCTCCGTACAGGTAATGCCTTCAAATCTTCAAAGCATGAACCACATCAGTCAACTCAAGGTCATGGGTAGGGAAATTCTCCTCGTACGTCTTCAGCTGTTGAGACGCGTAAGCAATCACCTTACCCTTCTGCATCAGAACACATCCTAAGCCCAGCTTGGATGTACCGCTGTAAACCACAAAATCCTCAATGCCCTTTGGTTGAGCTAGGATAGGAGTAGAGTTCAAACTCTTCTTCAGCTCCTTGAAGCTCTACAGGCACGGCTCGGACCATACAAACCTCGTAGACTTCCACAAGAAGGAAGTAAGCGGTTGAGCGATAATTGAAAAACCCTCAACAAAACGCCAGTAGTAGCCCGCCGATCCTAAGATGCTGCGTACCTCCTTGATGTTCTTAGGAGGCGGCCAAGATGCTACTGACTCGATCTTCTCCGGATCTACTTTGATTCCTTCAGCTGAAACTATGTGACCAAGGAATTAGAGGTGGGTCCGGTTCAAACCAAACCGGCGGTTTAAGTTCGCCGGTTTGGTTGAACCGGCGGTTTGCGGTTTAGGTTTAAGTTTGGTTCTAGACCAAACCTAAACCGGCGGTTTGAACCATTTTTTTATTTTTTATTTTTTATTTTTTTTACCAAACCGGCGGTTAACCGGCGGTTTAACCGACGGTTTGGCAAAAAAAGAGCCGTTGGCTTTTGCCAAAGGCTCTTTGGCCCACAACGGCTATTAGCCGGTGGGCCCCACATCCCAACGGCTCTTAGAGCCGTTGGATGTGTATTTTAATTTTATTTTTTGTAATATTAGTTTAATTAAAAAAAAATAAATTAATACCCACAATTTCTATAAATACCATACAATTCTTCCATTTATCTCACACCAACATTCTCATCTATCTACTACTACTCTCAATCTCCATCTCGTATTCTCTTTCTCGTATTCTTGATCTTTCGAAATGGCAAACCCGGATTACCCAAGCGACTACGACTTCACTCCGAATCCCGCTTTCTTTCCTAGCACACAAGAAAGTGAGGCTCAACCGCCGGATTCGGAAATGCCACAAGTTCCACAAGGTGAAGGGCCATTCCGACAAGCCCCTCCACCGAAAATGCTCACCTCTGACATATTCACCAAGCATTACAAGAAGGGTCCGGTGATGGACGATTATTGCCAAGTTTCGTTCAATTATTGTCCGAAGGTGTACAAGTGGAAGGCAAAGGGCGGATATGGGACTTTGCAAACCCACATGCAAAAGACTCATTCGGAGAAGCTCGTAATAACACGGGGACAAACTCAATTGTCCCACGGGTTTGCATCCTCTTCCTCTCAATCTTCTTTATTTAATTATAATCATGTTGATGAATCTCTAGGATTAGCCAACTTAATTGCATCCGAAGCTTTTCCATTTTCGTATGCGGAATCTATTAATGTAAGAGAATATAACACTACTTATCTTCAACCGGCTTATAAACCAACTTCTCGTAAACAAATTTCGAAATTAATTTCTCAATCTTATGAACAAAAGAAACAAAAAATTCTTACGGTTTTACAATCTTTTTCGCATCAAGTTTCAATTTGTAGTGATATTTGGAGTACTTTATCACAAAAACATTTTTACATGGGCATCACTTTACATTTTATCGATAATGATATGTACTTGCATAAATTTGTTATTGCATTTCGAAATTTTAAAGAAAGACATAGTGCCGCCAACATTGCTAATTTAATAAGAACGGTTTTACAAGAATTTAATTTACAAAATCGTGTTTTTTCATATTCATTTGATAATGCTTTCGCTAACACCCGCGCCGTTAACCATATAGTGGGGAATGCGGGTCAACTTATAAAAACTTCTTTTACTCACCAAAGATGTGCATGTCATATTTTAAATTTATGTGTTCAAGATGGCCTAAAAGTTTTACATAAAATGTTAGAACCTATAACCGATGTAATTGAACATATTTGGCATTCAACCGACTTAAGAAGAAAATGGAGATCAACTTGTATAGAAAAAAATGTTCCTCCGATTGCTTTTTCAAAAGATATTGGAACTCGTTGGAACTCAACCTATAAACTACTTAGTCAAGCACTTAGATATAAAGATGTTTTACAAAAATTTTCCTCACAATTTATTTCTTGGTCTATTTTAGATGATGAAAGTATTTGGCAAACTTGTTTTGATATTTGTAGTGTTTTAAAAGTTTTTAGTGATTCTACTAATATGTTGAGTTATGTTTACATTCCTACTTCTTGTTGTTTTTTAGAAATAGCCGTAAATGTTGTCGAGGCTTTACAAACCGGTTTAGGTTTAGAATCACTTAAATATGCTACAACCGAAATGAAAACAAAATGGCTAAAATATTATGATGACGTTCCCCTAGTTTATCTTATTGCCGCCGTTTTCGATCCTAGACTTAAAATTGATGGTGTTGAAATTGCTAAATTACTTCCTTTATTTGAAACTAGTGCTAGTGCTTTTACCCAAACAACTCCTCCACCCTCTTCTTCTTCTTCTTCTTCTTCTTCTATTCTTTTTAAAGCAAGACAAATTTTATCTAAAAGAACAAAAACACCTAGACATTCATCCGCAAGTGCGGAATTTGAAGATTATCTAACTACTCCTTTTAGTTTTGATGGTGACATTGATAGTGTAACACCCCAAATTTTACAACTTAGGGAGTTACTGGTTAGGACCGCACAGTGGGTCCCGACCTTAGTTTGACAACAACTTAACGAGATCTTACAACAAGGCACAGATAAGGAAAAATCAGAAATCATAAAATAGTTCTTAATAATGCATGAATGTGACCAGATCGACTACAGCCGGAAAACGGAATATAACAAAGTACGAAAGGAAAAATGTTCAACTGTAAAACCCACAAATGCAGAAACTGTAAAACGTCCTAAAGTACGACACCCCGGCTGACCACTACCATCTGGATCACTCGGCATCTGCTCTAACCTGTGTCAAGTCTAAACAACATATCAACAGTTAGCTAACTATCCAAATATAAGCAAAATGATAACAGCACAAGCACACGCAGAAACGAAAATAAACAGACATCATGCTGGCACTCAACCGTTTATTATCTATTATTTAAGTGATTCACATTACTCAATTTAAGTTGTGGCACGAGAACTATTATTACTTCTCGCCTCCGTTCCTTATCCAACTGGTGTAGGTCTAGCTGACTTCCTTTGGTAGCATCACTACAAACCATGTATGGACTAGTCCCGGAAGAAACCCCCAGCGCCCCGCGAGCTACTGAGCAGAATGCCACCGCCCGTTACTCTTAGGCCAAAATATAGGTCGGTAATTATATATCACAACCTATCTCTCTAACATGTCAATCACACACCACCATCATCATTTATACTCATATTTAGCAGTCAGCTAAGTAAGCCCAAAGGACTTATCTGTTATAACGCTCGACTCTTTATAAACCTCTCGCTCTGTAAACTGTAACCACTCAGCTGCCTGTCAAAGGCGATAAGTGTAGTAGCACACTCTCACGTAGATAGAAGTCTAAGACTTCTAAGATCGAATGATGTATTAAGACATAACTAGTTACAGTATTAGTTTAGGGTAAAATGACCATTTTACCCTTGGTTCCGATTTTCTCGAAAACCTTAAAATTCATGTCTAAACTCCTATTTGAGGTTCTAAAAATATATTCTAACTCCTAAAATTTTATTTGGTTCCAAACTGACATTTTTCCTATGTTTCTATTTTCCGGAAGAATTGTAAAGTCTAACTTCGGTTCCAAATATAAAATTCTTAACAGTTTAAAATAATTCCGAATTAAATCTCTAGATCGTCTATGAGGTTCTATCTAACCTTAGGAGAAAGAATTTCTCCAAACTGTTTAGCCAAAGTTCTTATAAAAATTCACAAAGTCGGTTCCTTCACTCTAATTTCCTATACTTAGCCAAAAATTTAAGTTTACCAAAACTGCTCAACTACCTAACTTCGGGAGCCCATAACTTTCAATCCGACCGTTCATTCCTTCCCAAATTTTAATATGTTAAACTACATATATCCATCTACAACATATCCAAAATTCAACGGTGGATCTTTATCCAAACGTTTAATAATTGTCCGACAAGATAGGCAGTTTATAGGTCAAAAGCTGAAGGAATAAATGAATTTACAGCAGCCCCCTTATTTCTATTATTCATAATTACAGCAGTCCTTTGTTCCTATCCTTATGTCTATACACTCAGCAGCTACACAAGGTCAATCTAACCCATGTTCAAGTCCGAACTATCACAACACAAAATTCCAATCCTAAGAATCGGTACACATACATTCTAAGTTCTAATCTCATAAACAGGAGCAGCACGGAGTGGATATCTTACCCGCAACCGTGAAGGTATGATGTGCTGCTGATCTCCCAAAGACGAGTCCGGCGTGGATCTCCAACGATGAGGTTGTTACCGCTGTTGTACAGATTTTAAGGAGGAGGAAGGTTACTGTTAAACGTATGAGGAGAGATGGTTGGAAACGTAAGAAGGCTGCTTACCAGGATCGGAATCTGCAGCAGATTGGAAACAGAGGGCTGGAGCGTATGTGCGGAAGAAAGGGACGCCGAAGGAAGCAAAGGCTGGAGCGTGTGTGCAGAAGAAAGGGACGCCGAAGGAAGCAAAGGCTGGAGCGTGTGTGCAGAAGAAAGGGACGCAGAAGGGAAGCAGAGGCTGGAGCGTGTATACGTGAATCTGAACGGATGTATGCAGCGTATAAGGAAGGCGATCAGCAGCGGATCTTCTGGCGTGGAAATAGGCAGTTGCTGATCTCTTTCCTAATTAATACAGCAGTTACGTAAAGATCAAAGGGAGGAGCGTTGCTGAGTTGGAGGAGGTAAAACGGCAGCCCTTCTGGCTGGGATGGACGCTGAACTGGAGTGGCCGCTGGGCTGGACTCGGGTTGGCAACGCTGGACCGGGCTGCTGGCGTGGGCTGTGCTGCTGCTGGGCTGGAGTGCTGCTGCTGGGCTGGAAGAAGCAGCTGGCGCTGGACTGGGCTGCTGGCAAGCTGAGCAGGCGGACAGCAGGTCTTCTGGGCTGGCAAGGTAAGACGCTTCTGGCTGCAGATTGGGCTGAACGTGCTGCTGGCGCTGGGCTGTCAACAGCCTGTCTGGGCTTGTCACAGACTCGTCACAGCCTTGTCTGGGCTTGTCACAGACTCGTCACAGCCTTGTCTGGCCTTGTCACAGCTTCGTCACGTACGGCCTTGTCTGGCCTTGTCACAGCTTCGTCACAGACTTGTCTGGACCTTGTCACAGCTTCGTCACAGACTTGTCCGGACCTTGTCATATTCTAAATTAGAGCTAAACTTATTATTTTATGTGAAGGTAAGCTACCTAAAATGATAAATTTTATAAAGATCCTATCATTTTATGTGAAGGGGAAGCTACATAAAATGATAAACTTTTAAAGGATTCCACCATTTTATGTGAAGGAAATCTACATAAAATGATAAATTTTATAATAATGTGTCTAACTAAGTAAACGGATATAGATCAACTGATCGAGATCGGGTTTATTACAGAATAAACGGAATAAAAATTCCGGATATTACATCAGTACCCCCTTAAAATAAGTTTCGTCCCGAAACTTAGGATACGGTACCTACCCCATACATTCCCTTCGAGAAATATATTCTAGCAAGCAACTACTCACGTCATCAAGCGCATAGACATAAACAATTATGTAAACATATAATCACAAAAGTCATATAAGGTCTCGTCTCGGTACTAACCCGTCGGTACTGAGGTAGCGGCTAACTCCGCAAAGAACTCAGGGTAATTACGTCTAATACTCTCCTCTGTCTCCCAGGTAGCCTCCTCAACTCCTCGTCTGGACCACTGAATCCTCAACATCGGTATCTCCTTAGAACGCAAGCGCCTAATGCTACGCTCTAGGACGGCTACTGGATACTCCACAAAAGTGTGGTCTGGCTCAACTATCAGATCCTCATGACTGATGATGTGTCTAGGATCCGGTATGTACTCTCGCAGCTGAGATACGTGAAAAACTGGGTGTACTCCCTCTAATCTCGGTGGCAGTGCTAGTCGGTAGGCAACCTCTCCGACTCTCTCTACGATCTCAAATGGGCCGACGTATCGGGGACTCAGCTTCCCCTTAATGCCGAAACGTCTAACTCCTCTCGTAGGTGACACTCTCAACCACACCTGTGCACCTACTCCAAAGGTCGACGCCTTTTGTCGGCGTAGGACTTCTGACGACTCTAAGCTGCTAACATCCTCTCCCGGACTAAGGCAATCCGGGCGATGTCGTCCTGTATCTGATCTAGTACTACTCCATCAGCCTTGCTAGACTCATCCCAACATAGCGGTGTACGACATCTCCGTCCGTACAAAGCCTCATAAGGTGCCATCCCAATAGATGCATGCCAGCTGTTATTATATGAAAACTCTACCAGTGGGAGGTGATCTGGCCATACCTGTCCCCAATCTAGCACACATGCCCGCAACATGTCCTCTAATGTCTGGATGGTCCTCTCGGACTGACCGTCTGTGTGCGGGTGATAGGCAGTGGTAAAGTGAAGACTCGTCCCCAGAGCAGTATGTACCTGCTGCCAGAACCTCGAGGTAAAACGTCCATCCCTGTCGGAGACGATAGTCCTCGGTACTCCATGGAGTCTCACAATGTGTCTGGTGAACTCCTCTGCTAGACGGCTTACCGGCGACGTTTCCTTGATCAGAATGAAACGTGCGGTCTTCGTCAGCCGGTCTACCACCACCCAAATGGCATCAAAACCTCTGCTGAGCCTCAATCCAGTAACAAAATCCATAGAAATATCTTCCCACTTGACTTCCAATGTGGTACTGGAAGTGGGTGGAGTTCTCCTCCGGATCTACGATGCTCAATCTTGACCTGCTGACAGGTCGTACACTGGGCTACATAACGGGCCACATCGGGCTTCAAACCGCCCCACCAGAAGGAACGTCTTACGTCCTTATACATCTTACTCGCTCCTGGATGTACGGAGTAAGGGGTAGCATGAGCCTCACCTAGTATCCTCTGTCTCAGCTCACTGTCTGATGGCACACAGATACGGTCCTGTCGTCTCATCACTCCATCGGCATCGATAGTGAACTGAGGTGCCTCATCTCGTGACATCCGGTCTCGGATCCGGGTCAAAGTCGGACAGGTCTCCTGCTTCTGTCGGATCTCACCCAACAAGTCAGGAAGTAACTCTAAGGTGGCTAACTGATGAGCTGTATCGGGGAACTGGATCTCTACCTCCAACCAAGCTAAGTCTCTCTGTAATTGTGGATGTGCTGTCAACCGAGCTATCGCCTTCTCCCGAGGCGTCTTCCGACTCAAAGCGTCAGCAACTACATTCGCCTTTCCGGGGTGGTAAAGAATCTCAAGGTCAAAATCCTTGATCAACTCTAGCCATCGCCTCTGGCGGTTATTCAACTCCCGCTGAGTGAATATGTACTTCAGACTCTTATGGTCTGTGAAGATCTGACAGGTCGCTCCATAGAGATAATGACGCCAGATCTTAAGAGCGTGCACTACTGCTGCTAACTCCAGATCATGAGTGGGGTAGTTCTCTTCATACGTCTTCAGCTGTCGAGACGCATATGCTATAACCTTACCCCTCTGCATCAAGACACACCCCAAGCCCAGCTTGGATGCGTCACTGTACACTACAAGGTCCTCTGTACCCTCAGGCTGTGCTAAGATCGAAGCAGACGTCAATCTCCTCTTCAGCTCTTCAAAACTCTGCTGACACGGCTCAGACCAGACGAACCGTGTAGTCTTCCTTAGGAGAGAAGTAAGTGGTCGGGCGATCAGGGAAAACCCTTCCACAAACCGACGGTAATAACCTGCCAATCCGAGGAAGCTGCGAACCTCCTTAACATTCTTCGGAGGTTGCCAAGAGGACACTGACTCAATCTTCGCCGGGTCGACCTTAATCCCCTCAGCAGTCACTACATGGCCGAGGAAAGCCACTTCTGACATCCAGAACTCACACTTGGATAGCTTAGCATATAGTTGGCTATCCTGTAGAATCTGTAACACTGTCCTCAAGTGTCCGGCATGCTCCTCTCGACTTCTAGAGTAAACTAGAATGTCGTCAATGAAGACCACTACAAACTGGTCTAAGAAGTCAATGAAAATTCCGTTCATCAACTTCATAAATACTGCAGGCGCATTAGTGAGCCCGAATGGCATCACTACAACTCATAGTGGCCATAACTAGTCCGAAATGCCGTCTTAGGTATGTCCTGATCTCTCACCCTCAGCTGGTGATAACCTGATCTCAAGTCCATCATCGAAAACACAGACGCTCCCTGCAATTGGTCCAACAGTGCATCTATGCTAGGCAGTGGATATTGTTCTTGATGGTGACCTTATTCAAATCTCTGTAATCGATGTATAACCTCATCGATCCATCCTTCTTCCTCACAAACAATATCGGAGCCCCCCATGGAGAGACACTAGGGTGTATGAAGCCCTTCTCTGCTGACTCCTCTAACTGCTTCTTCAACTCAAGCAGCTCTATTTGTGTGGAATGCTAAGTAACCTCTATCTGGTCTGACGTAGGACTTGATCAAAATTATCTACTTCTTCTTACTCCTCTCGTGCTTCTAATACGACTTCATATGTACTAACTATGATTTGTACCCTTCCTTAGCCTGTAAGTGAACAACTGCTCGCAACCATTCTCTTATATCATTAATGATATAAGGGGTCATTTTTGACCGTCAATTCTTCCTTTACCATTTTAATTAGATTTACTGACTTGACTTATTCGGTGTTACTTGTACTTGTATCGATTTGACTTTACAATTGTTGTATTTGATCTCTTTAAGGACTTCTCCACATGTCGATAAAATTCATTTGTAACCATGTGGTCATTCTCCTTATATGCCAACACGTCACTACTAATTAACCCGCACATGTAAAGGCTCCGTTGTTACCATTTAGTCTATAGTTGACCTTCTACAATATCATAGACTTACCTTTCTTCTATCTCTTTGCAGTTTGATTTACTTGGTGGAATCTACCTCCTCCAGTTTCTACGTTTATACTCCTTTAGCTTCTTCCATAATCTACACTTCTATTTCTCACTATAAGCCCACGATACTCTTTCCTATTTTAGCTGCATCATTCATCTGCCATCAATGGACTCATCAGATTTCCCACGATAACTCGTAAAGACATCTTCATGACTTCTTTTACCTCAGTCATCAACTGCTTGCGGTGCTCCTGTGTGAATCGTTGGTGTTGGTAACTTAAGTCCCATTGTGAGAGGGAAGTTATTACGGCCCTTGGGTATGCCACGATCATTTTCACACACTCTTGTTCCTGAGTTGGTGTTAGGTTATAATGTTGCCTTTATAGTGATCCTTTGACTCCGCTTTCAAGATTCTATCATTTGGATATTTGTAACACCATCTTTCTTGTAACTCACTTGTCATATAGAAAGTTACTCTACCTCCATACTTATGAATTCTACCCTCCACTTTCTGGCAATTCCCTAAGCTTCAGTTGTGCGGCTCTTTAAGTCCTCATAGTTGGTTTGACGACATCTCTCTTCTTAACTCTTAGGTTATGGGTGTCTAGGTGGACCCGCTTGATTAGGATGCCGACTTAATTTGCCAATAGTGGCCATATTCCGCCCTGCTTCTAACAACAATCTTCATATTTTGGTCTGTCGGTAAGCTTAAATTTAATATTTCTTGTTTGGATTGGTTCTAAACCTTACTTTGACTTTCATTACTATGACTGTTTTTGACGGTATCTACGTGGTTCGTATCGTCATTTTACACCACACTTGAAAGAACCTCTGTGATGTCGCTCCAAATCTACATCATTGTCGACCATCCAATGCTTTTCCGGAACTACTCTCATGTATAATCTTCATTTGATCCTATTAAGTTAACTCGGGATCCCCTTCATGCCATGGTCGTTGGTGTTGTCCTTCAGCCTTCACTTTTCCATCTCGACGTTCCTCAACCAATCGGAGGAGTTGTCTGCCATTCGTCTACCCTAATGCACATAAGATGTGCATACTAATCCTCACGTTGACACCCTTCAAAATCTACTTAGATGTGCCAACGGAGTGAGAAACTCATTAATCTCTATTAAGGACATAATATATTATTATGCTACTAACCTTCCACATAAGTTATCTATTGTACATATCTTTATAAGCAGCTACTACATCAATATAACATTTCTAAATGTACTAAGCTGCCGAGATCCGCAGAGGTAGTGGTGGTCATCCGTACTTTCTATCCCAACCCGACTCTGTATGCATTTTAAAACCAGAATCTTCTTTGGAAAACTCAGACTCCTTTCGGGTTCTGTTTATTTACTTATATGACCCTTTTAGAAGATTCAAGTGCCATTGTTGCCAACCTAGAGCTCTGATACCATGTTGTAACACCCCAAATTTTACAACTTAGGGAGTTACTGGTTAGGACCGCACAGTGGGTCCCGACCTTAGTTTGACAACAACTTAACGAGATCTTACAACAAGGCACAGATAAGGAAAAATCAGAAATCATAAAATAGTTCTTAATAATGCATGAATGTGACCAGATCGACTACAGCCGGAAAACGGAATATAACAAAGTACGAAAGGAAAAATGTTCAACTGTAAAACCCACAAATGCAGAAACTGTAAAACGTCCTAAAGTACGACACCCCGGCTGACCACTACCATCTGGATCACTCGGCATCTGCTCTAACCTGTGTCAAGTCTAAACAACATATCAACAGTTAGCTAACTATCCAAATATAAGCAAAATGATAACAGCACAAGCACACGCAGAAACGAAAATAAACAAACATCATGCTGGCACTCAACCGTTTATTATCTATTATTTAAGTGATTCACATTACTCAATTTAAGTTGTGGCACGAGAACTATTATTACTTCTCGCCTCCGTTCCTTATCCAACTGGTGTAGGTCTAGCTGACTTCCTTTGGTAGCATCACTACAAACCATGTATGGACTAGTCCCGGAAGAAACCCCCAGCGCCCCGCGAGCTACTGAGCAGAATGCCACCGCCCGTTACTCTTAGGCCAAAATATAGGTCGGTAATTATATATCACAACCTATCTCTCTAACATGTCAATCACACACCACCATCATCATTTATACTCATATTTAGCAGTCAGCTAAGTAAGCCCAAAGGACTTATCTGTTATAACGCTCGACTCTTTATAAACCTCTCGCTCTGTAAACTGTAACCACTCAGCTGCCTGTCAAAGGCGATAAGTGTAGTAGCACACTCTCACGTAGATAGAAGTCTAAGACTTCTAAGATCGAATGATGTATTAAGACATAACTAGTTACAGTATTAGTTTAGGGTAAAATGACCATTTTACCCTTGGTTCCGATTTTCTCGAAAACCTTAAAATTCATGTCTAAACTCCTATTTGAGGTTCTAAAAATATATTCTAACTCCTAAAATTTTATTTGGTTCCAAACTGACATTTTTCCTATGTTTCTATTTTCCGGAAGAATTGTAAAGTCTAACTTCGGTTCCAAATATAAAATTCTTAACAGTTTAAAATAATTCCGAATTAAATCTCTAGATCGTCTATGAGGTTCTATCTAACCTTAGGAGAAAGAATTTCTCCAAACTGTTTAGCCAAAGTTCTTATAAAAATTCACAAAGTCGGTTCCTTCACTCTAATTTCCTATACTTAGCCAAAAATTTAAGTTTACCAAAACTGCTCAACTACCTAACTTCGGGAGCCCATAACTTTCAATCCGACCGTTCATTCCTTCCCAAATTTTAATATGTTAAACTACATATATCCATCTACAACATATCCAAAATTCAACGGTGGATCTTTATCCAAACGTTTAATAATTGTCCGACAAGATAGGCAGTTTATAGGTCAAAAGCTGAAGGAATAAATGAATTTACAGCAGCCCCCTTATTTCTATTATTCATAATTACAGCAGTCCTTTGTTCCTATCCTTATGTCTATACACTCAGCAGCTACACAAGGTCAATCTAACCCATGTTCAAGTCCGAACTATCACAACACAAAATTCCAATCCTAAGAATCGGTACACATACATTCTAAGTTCTAATCTCATAAACAGGAGCAGCACGGAGTGGATATCTTACCCGCAACCGTGAAGGTATGATGTGCTGCTGATCTCCCAAAGACGAGTCCGGCGTGGATCTCCAACGATGAGGTTGTTACCGCTGTTGTACAGATTTTAAGGAGGAGGAAGGTTACTGTTAAACGTATGAGGAGAGATGGTTGGAAACGTAAGAAGGCTGCTTACCAGGATCGGAATCTGCAGCAGATTGGAAACAGAGGGCTGGAGCGTATGTGCGGAAGAAAGGGACGCCGAAGGAAGCAAAGGCTGGAGCGTGTGTGCAGAAGAAAGGGACGCCGAAGGAAGCAAAGGCTGGAGCGTGTGTGCAGAAGAAAGGGACGCAGAAGGGAAGCAGAGGCTGGAGCGTGTATACGTGAATCTGAACGGATGTATGCAGCGTATAAGGAAGGCGATCAGCAGCGGATCTTCTGGCGTGGAAATAGGCAGTTGCTGATCTCTTTCCTAATTAATACAGCAGTTACGTAAAGATCAAAGGGAGGAGCGTTGCTGAGTTGGAGGAGGTAAAACGGCAGCCCTTCTGGCTGGGATGGACGCTGAACTAGAGTGGCCGCTGGGCTGGACTCGGGTTGGCAACGCTGGACCGGGCTGCTGGCGTGGGCTGTGCTGCTGCTGGGCTGGAGTGCTGCTGCTGGGCTGGAAGAAGCAGCTGGCGCTGGACTGGGCTGCTGGCAAGCTGAGCAGGCGGACAGCAGGTCTTCTGGGCTGGCAAGGTAAGACGCTTCTGGCTGCAGATTGGGCTGAACGTGCTGCTGGCGCTGGGCTGTCAACAGCCTGTCTGGGCTTGTCACAAACTCGTCACAGCCTTGTCTGGGCTTGTCACAGACTCGTCACAGCCTTGTCTGGCCTTGTCACAGCTTCGTCACGTACGGCCTTGTCTGGCCTTGTCACAGCTTCGTCACAGACTTGTCTGGACCTTGTCACAGCTTCGTCACAGACTTGTCCGGACCTTGTCATATTCTAAATTAGAGCTAAACTTATTATTTTATGTGAAGGTAAGCTACCTAAAATGATAAATTTTATAAAGATCCTATCATTTTATGTGAAGGGGAAGCTACATAAAATGATAAACTTTTAAAGGATTCCATCATTTTATGTGAAGGAAATCTACATAAAATGATAAATTTTATAATAATGTGTCTAACTAAGTAAACGGATATAGATCAACTGATCGAGATCGGGTTTATTACAGAATAAACGGAATAAAAATTCCGGATATTACAGATAGTTTTGAAGTTTTACAATATTGGAAGAAGATGGCCCCAAAGTATCCAACATTAGCCAAGATTGTGCAACAAATTATGGCCGTTCCCGCATCAACGGTGGCCGTGGAGCAAGCTTTTAGTCAAGGAGGAAACATGCTAAGCTACAAGAGGAGTCAATTGAAGCCCGATAAATTGGAGGCTCAAGTATGTGTTCAAGATTGGATAAGGGCGGAGAGGAGGTAACAACGGAATGCACCCGTTTAGGACACAAAATCGGATTCCAACTCCGATGATCCAGCCACTACTTCCGAGGCCGAGGCGCAAAGGTAAGGGGGTTACGAAAACAACTCGGAGGTCCGAAAAAAGGTAAGTAAAGGTAAGAGACTACGTAGGCTTTGATTCCTCTTAAACCCCAAGAGGATGCGTAGGCAACCGGGAAACCGGTTCAAGCCCTTTTCTTTTTTTCTTTTTTTTTTTTCATTTAGTTCTATTCAAAATTTCAAGTACTAATGTAAATATGTAATAAAAAAAATTGAATGTATAAAAAATTTAGCTTGCTTTATTTTATTGTAGACTTGTAGTTAGTAATTTTTTTTACTATGTAATTATTTTATTCAATGTATAAAAAATTTGGTTTGCTTTATTGTATTTTAGTTAGTAATTTTATTTTAGTTGCTTCTTTCTTTTATTGTAGTTAGTAATTTCCTTTACTATGTAATTATTTTATTCAAAAGCTAATGTAATGAAAAAAAATTCAATGTATAAAAAATTTGAGTTTGCTTTGTTGATTTTTAGTTAGTAATTTTATTTTAGTTGCTTTCTTTTATTTACTTACTAATTCTATTTAAATGTTATTGTAAAAAAAAATTCAATGTATAAAATATAAATTATAAAAACATAGTTATGTAAAATTTCAATCTACAAAACTTTAAAATGTACAAAGATTAACAAATGCAAAACTTTTTAATTAAAATATATTATACTTATATATATTTTTTTTATTTTTTTTTAAAATTCATGTGCCAAACCGCCGGTTTGGCGGTTTGCGACCCACCTCTACAAGGAATGCTACCTCAGACATCCAAAACTCGCACTTAGAGAGGTTGGCGTAAAGCTCTCGATCCTGTAAGACTTGAAGCGATCATCAAGTGTCCTTCATGCTCCTCTCTACTGCGAGAGTAAACCAGAATGTCTTCTGTGAAGACAACTACAAACTGGTCTAGGAAGTCGATAAAGATGTTGTTCATCAACTCCATGAATACTGTGGGCGCATTCGTAAGCCCAAATGGCATCACTACAAACTCGTAGTGTCCATATCTGGTCCGAAATGCCGTCTTGGCTATGTCCTGCTCTCTCACCCTCAGTTGGTGATATCCAGATCTCATATCGATCCTCGAAAACACTGAAGCTCCATGCAACTGATCTAAAAGGTCGTCGATACGGGGCAACGGGTACTTATTCTTGATCGTCAACTTGTTCAGCTCTCGGTAGTCGATACATAACCTCATTGACCCGTCCTTCTTCTTGACGAAGAGTACTGGTGCGCCCCAAGGAGATACACTAGGGCGGATGAAGTCCTTTTCTGCTAACTCCTCGAGCTGCTTCTTCAACTCAAGCATCTCGATAGGCGTCATACGATAAAGAGCCTTAGAGATCGGTCTCGTATCGGGCTCTAACTCAATGCCAAAGTCTACACTCCTCTATGGAGATAAACCTGATGGCTCTCTAAAGACGTAAACAAACTCGCAAGCTACTAGAATCTCCTCCAGAGCCGGACTCGTACTATCCTTCACGGGATAGCACCAAAAAAGCTCGCACTGCACTGATGACTGTAACAGTCTTCCCGAGATCCCATCCTTGGAAGATCTCAACATGGTCTGCATTTGTAGTTACTGTCACTGTCCTCTTGTCGATGTCCAAAACTGCTCGATGTCGATCCATCCAATCCATACCCAGAATAACTTCTTCATATACTAAGTACATGACAAAGAAGTCAGCTGGCCAATCACGACCTCCCAATCTAATAGGGCAATCGCGAACCTCTCGTGTACCTCGAATCTTACCCCCATTGGGTAATCCTATAAAGAAGGGTCTATCTTCTACAGTAACTAAGGTCAATATATCTACACATGTATCAAATATAAGAGAATGCGTAGCACTGATATCGAAAAGAACTTTGACAGAAAGATCATTAATATGAATGGTACCTGTGGTTGTTGGCGCTGTCGGCTCTATAACACTCCTCAGCTCATACACTCTAGCTTATGCATCTTTGGTGTCTACAGATCCACCAACACATCATCTACCTCTCCATTGTTCCAGAGTGGAACCTTGAGAAACAATAGAACCAGAAACTCTCTATTGTTGCTGCTGATATTGTGATCTCTATCCACCTCCAACAACACTAGCAGGTGAAGAACCCTGTTGTGATAATGCCTTGCCCTGACGGCAAAATGCAACTTTGTGTCCGGGCTTGCCACAAGAAAAGCAAGTCACTGTTGGCTTCTTGCAATCAGCTCGGATGTGTCCTGCACCTCCGCAGTTATGACAGTGCCGTCCTTTGTCAAAACTCTGCTGGAAACTAGAACGTCCCGGCGTTTGACTACGCCCAAAACCAGCTACTCCAACTCCATCACTGTCTGATGCAATCTTCTGTCTTTTCTCAGGACCTCTTGTCTAAGAAGCTCTCCTCTGACCCGGTCGGTCTCTCTCATAAGCAGAAGCTCTATCCTGATAGTCCGTCAAAGAATCACAACGGAAACCAGCAAGATAAGATCGTGTAGACTCTCTCAACCTCTGAGAGAAAAGGTAACATGTTGATCCTCAGGTGGTGCAGCCGGACCCAGCAAAGACAACTCATCCTGAAACTTTCCGATGATCTCAACAATAGGCAAATCCTCAAATCCAGCTTCAAGGAAATCCTGAAGATGGTCTCTCCTCATAGCTTCAGGGCAATAACGATCTCTGATCACCGTCTTCATTTGCTCATAACTGGTGACATTACTGTGAACGCTCCTCCACCAAGAATGAGCCTGATCCTTCAGTGGCGTCTGTGCTATGTTGACTCGACGTCCCTCTAGGCAACCGGTAGTCTCCATAGCAGAATCCAATTGTCCGATCCACTGCTCCACCTCTAATCCTATCTTTCCCATGAAGGTGGGAACCTTCAGTTGATCAAAAGCCTTCAACCAACTGTCGGGCTTTGGCTCCTTCGCCTCAGCCGACGCTCTAACAACCTCAACAACTCTAGTAGGCGGGGCAACAACTTGTGTAACTCGCTGCGAAACCTCAGATGATCTCGCGGGAATTGGCGGCACTGGTTTTGGTCCTTCAGTCCTGATTGTCTCCTCAACTATCTATACATAGTCGTGATATGCAGAAGCTCCGATAAACACTCGTGCGGACTTTGTCGATGACGCTCTTTGTGCTCCGGACCTAGCAGCGGTCCCGTTCCTAGCCTCAGGAACAACACTCTCAACAACTTCCTCAACAAACAAGCCCCAGCAATAGGCAGATCAGCAACTAGGGTCTGGCCCCGACCTCTAGCTAGTGGAGGTCTTCCTGCACGTCCTCGTCCATGGACGACAGGTGGAAGCGGTGGTCGACCCCTTCCTCGCCCCATAACAGATGTAGCTTTAGTATGCGCCATCTACTATAAGGATAGATATGTAAGACTATATATAGATATAAGGCCACGCTACAGCTACAATAGAAAACCAGGAAAAGCATATAAATGGCAACATATAAGAAACTACACTGCTGAGATCCGCGGAGGTAGTGGTGGCCGCCCGCACATCTATCCCAGACCGATAAGTTTAAAAACAAAAAACCCCTTTTGAAAATGTTACGCCCCTTGCGGGTTCTATTTATTTATCCATCCGACCTTTAGAAGATTTCGAGTGCCATTGTTGTCAACGTAGAGCTCTGATACCATATTGTAACACCCCAAGTTCTGGGAACTCGAAGCGCTACGGGCTAGGACCGCACAATGGGTCCCGACCCTCAGAGTAGCAACAACACAACGGATCTTACAACAAGGCACAAACGAATGAAAACCAAAACTCAATATAAAACCAAAGGTTTAAACAAAAGAAAGCGTAAAAAACTCGCAACCGAGTTCAAAACAAAAGGGAAACAACAAAAGAAACATAAACCCGATCCCGTCCTATAATGTACGGGAACCCCGACTGACCACACCATCCGGATCACTCAGCAACATCCTGAACCTACGGAACATCTACAACGACGGTATAAACCGTTAGCTAACATTCTAGATACTAGCAAGAGCATAAAGGCACAAACACACATAAGGTAAAGAAAACACATAGCATGCTTGCACACAACCGGTTATTATCTTTCTTAAAGTTATCCGTTACTAATTCAACTTCTTTTGTCACACGAGGATCTCCCGAAACTCGCCTCCGCTTCCGTCTACCAATAGGAATAGATCAGTACTATCCGTTACCTACAAGCTTGGGTTGCAAGAGCACATTCCTTTCTCTTGAAGAACTAGACAAGTGGTCACCGCCCAATTATCATACACTTGGAGTTAAGGTTATAAAGGGTGAATCCTATTCCGGTTATCCGTTAAACATGATAATAACGCAAACAAGCCAAAACACTCAAACCAATATACGAAATGAAGCTAGGTAAGTCCAAGGGACTTACCTCACTCGAAGGTAATCAAAACCCAGCAATAACTCATGAACAACTCAGTTTCCCTCAAGAAAAGAGCAAGGAAAGCCTGTTCACACAAGCATCATGAATCAGGAACGAAACGGTTGCTAGAAGTCTATAACTTCTAGTCTCAATGATCTCTAAGAGATCTCAACAAGCTAAGGGTTCAACCTTAGTCTTACAGCATACTCAGGGGGCAAGGAACAACCATAAGAAACCAGGAAATAAACGAGGAAAGCAAGGGAGGAAGCAACTCCCAAGAACAGGAGTTAGTGCAGAAGAAACAGCAGGGGTGGCTGGGCAAGGCGCAGGGGCGGATGGCCGCGGGGACGGAGATGTGTAGGCGCGGGGGCGGTGCACTGGCAGAAGGCGTTGTCGGGGTTTCCTCTAGACAAAAACTCTCAGCAAGGGATCCAAAGCTCGAACCTTTGATCCAATCACATCAAGACTCAACCAAAAGAGCCTGAAAAGAACAACACATCAACAACGCAGATGCAAACAAGAATCAAGGTTCAAACTTGATTCTTGGAGAAGAAGAAAAGGAAGAACAAAAGAACAAAACGAAACAGAAGGAGAAGGCATGCAACAACTATATGAACGTGATGAAGAAATCAAGAGAGATGAACTTACACGTTCAGCAAGGTCGCAGGGAGTAAGGTGACGGTTGTAGCTCTCAAGGGTTTGAAGAAACGTAAGCAAGAAACGAGTATTTCTATCTATGGAAGGAAGATAAAACGAACGATAAGAAAGATCGGACGCGATCTTTAGTCAGCCGTAGGGGCGGCTGACCCTGCCGCGGGTGCGGCCTGCCGCAGGGGCGGCACACTTCACAGCGGGGGCGATGAAGACGAAAGACTGGGATCTTACACCTATGGAGGTAAAACCTCAACTCTTCTACTTCTTTTCTAACACGTGAATGAGGGAACTCTAATTTGCTTGCCTAATATTCATAAGCGTAGCTCTGCAAACTTGTCGAAGCTCAATATTACAAGAAGCTGAGGTTGATTTCTAGTATGTAAACTTCCGATATGTAAACTTTTGGTATGTAATTCCGGTATATAATTTCGGTATGTAATATTCCGGTATGTAAAATTCCGGTATGAAATTCATACTAGATAAAAAAAGCAAATAAAAAAACAGATTCGGTAACTTACTGTTTCAAAGTGATGTTATTTTTTTTGTAAATATAGGAGTTTCTTTTTTTTTTAAATAAAGGGGTTAATTACTTTTACCTACCATTAAATAAAAGTGGTAAAAAATAATGGAGTACATTTACTAAACACAAAACTAAAAAGTTCAAGATGATCAGAAAAGTTGATGTTGGGTGTCGAAATTCCCAGATGAGTTAGTCGGTCTGCAACACGGTTTACTTCTCAGAAAACATGCCTAATCTGAAAACTGAGGTCCAATTTGGAGTCGGAAAACATGCCTAATAATTCAAAGTTGGTATTATTTAGGATTGAATGTTGATAATTTGTATTATTTTGAGTTATTTTTCTAAATATAAATACACAAACTTCAATTTCTAAATTTTTTAAAAAATAAAATAAATTATTTATATTAGATTAACCCGTATACATTATGAAAATTAAACTAGTTTCCATATATTGTATGGACAAATTTAAAAGAATAAATTACCTACTAATACACCGTCTTTAACATAAGCTTATATGGCATTCTTTCCAAAAAAAAAAGAGAGAGAAAAAACTTATATTTGGTAATCCCCCACCCGGCTTTGCGCGGTTGTGCCTCTTCCAAAGTCGGCCTGATTTGCCTCCCATAAGTTGGCTGACGCCCTCGGCCTCTACCAGTTTACCCTGCCGAGCCTTCTCTTCTGTGAATCTGTTCAGTCCAAATCTTTCTATTAAAAATCCCGTGAAAGCATTTAATTTCTGTTCTGGGCTAAAGAGATTTCTCAAATCTTTGGCCCTTAACACCCCATTCCCCAATTCACGTTCTTTCTCAATTGCTTCCTGCAAGTGCTCAAAGAAGGCTATTGAGTGCGATTGCTGAATTCTCACTAGAGGTAAGCAGTTCAATCCACGCATTGTTTTGATTCTGGGTTGTTCTTGTTTGACGATTTTTTTACTTTGGGGGTACGCTTCGGTTTTTCCTTTCCTTTGCAGTTTAGTATCAATTGTCACCAGTTTATGACTTTATGTAGATCTGTTGTTCTCGCAAGGGAATTTTATAGCTACTCTTTGCAGATTTTTTTGTAAGAGATTTGTTTTGGACTTGATATATATGTTTGGATTGTTGTTTTTGCTACCATTTCAACTTTGATCAGTTTGATTGAGATTCTCTGTGTATACAATTTAAAATTGCGGCTGACTGGAAGCGGTCCACAAATAAATAAACCATGTGTAGATGTAGAATGTTGCAGAGGAAGTTTTAGTCGCTCAGTAATTTTGGTTATTTTGAGCTCTCTAATTCTACGGGTTAGACCTTGTAAAATTTAAAGGGCTATTAAAAAAACCACCAGTTTATCGAAGCCGTAGAACACCACCAAAGGTGAACGTTACAAAAACTAGCAGTTCACTGAACAAGAAAGTGGCAGCCTACCTTTACTGTAAATTACAAATATAGGTTGGGACAGGTAACATGATCCAACCTTATACTTGTAATGTATTTTGTTCCACATTTTAATCGTTTTTGTTCAAATTTGTTGCTAAATAACACTAACTTATGTGTTTCTTATGTTACATATATAGGTTGGGACAGGTAACATCATTAAATTTGAAATTTCAAAATTAAAACCTAAACCCTAATTCCGAAAACGCAAATTGAAGATGAGAGACTTTGGAGAAGCTATGAAATGAGAAAATAGAGAAAGTTAAAATTGAATTTTTTTAACCCTATTTTGTAGTTATAGTAAAAATTAGGCTGAAACTTTGGCTATTTAGTGGGCTGCGACATATGTGACCAGCAAACACAAGTTTTTCAAACCTCATACATTGTTTCCTGCATTTTAGCTACCTTAAGTCTATTTGATAAAATCCATGAATTCTTACTTACAATCAAGTGCTGTATCTTTGTCTATTATAAGTCTATGCAAATTTTCATGCCTAGTTAGCTACCTTAAGTCTATTTGATAAAATCCACGAATTCTTACTTACAATAAAGTGCTGTATCTATGTCTATTATAAGTCTATGCAAATTTTCATGCCAGGTTTTCTTTTTTCAGTGGGAGAAGCTATCAAATTGATGGCTCAAAGTGCCCCTGTTTCTGAGTCACCTCACAGGTGGCCAGGTCTTCTGAAAGATCAAGTTCATCTGGTGAAAAGAAAAGATTCAGACCGTTATGAGATTGTACCGATCCAAGATCGTCTATCCTTTGAGAAGGGGTTTTTCATTGTCATAAAAGCATGTCAGATGCTGGCTCAGAAGAATGATGGGATAGTATTCGTCGGATTAGCAGGACCTTCAGGGGCTGGGAAAACGATTTTTAGTGAGAAAATACTCAACTTTATGCCCAGCATCGCTGTCATTTCAATGGACAACTACAATGATGCTAGTCGAATAATTGATGGCAATTTTGATGGTAGTCTCCCTATTTCTTTTTGTCATGTATATGCATGCTACTGCCTCTCTATATTAGTGGAACTCGTTATGCGCAAAATAGACAGCTTGATGACGTTAATTTGGATCTGTAAATTATCTCTCTGTTAATCTTTAGTTCTTACATGTAACCTCTTTCCATGGGCAGATCCGAGGTTGACAGATTATGATACACTTCTCCAGAATATCAATGATTTGAAGGCTGGAAAAGAGGTTCAAGTTCCTATCTATGATTTCAAGACCAGCTCCCGTGTAGGATATAGGTACTTACTTATGTAGTCACCATTATGGTTTTACATGACATTAGTTATTAATTATGAGGTTCAAGCTCCACTTTTACTCAAGAGATATGTTTGATTCATTTACTTCTTTATCAATTTCTATTATAATGCATCAAACAGATTTCTTGGTTTTACAGTTCTAGGCAATATATGGTGTGCGGAAGCATCAGACTGTATGGTTATTGCTCAGCATTTGCATTGATTCCTCCATATTTTGTAAAAGGAAAACGGAATCATTTAAAGATGTAACGGCCTAATTCAAATTATTGTGTAGCTATGTCATATACAAAGCATATAATTTGGTTGTATAACTATTTCCTCATTAGATAAAATGCTATTAATTACTCTGATTCTTAGCTTAATATCTTGTGCATGATGTAAACCTGTAATTTTGTCAGAACACTTGAAGCCCCAAGTTCTCGGATTGTTATCGTTGAGGGTATCTATGCTTTAAGTGAAAAATTAAGACCTTTGTTAGATCTTCGAGTGTCTGTCACCGGCGGAGTACACTTTGACCTGGTCAAGCGAGTTTTACGAGATATACAGCGTGCTGGCAATCAACCAGAAGAAATAATTCAACAAATATCAGAAACGGTTTGCTCATTCGTGTCCAGATCTTTTTAGTTACAGGTCAGGTGCAGGAATTTGTTTTTATGGAGCCCTTATATATGTTCTATCATGGCAGGTCTATCCAATGTACAAGGCCTTCATTGAGCCTGATCTCCAAACTGCACATATAAAGATAGTCAATAAGTTCAACCCATTTAGTGGGTTCCAGAATCCTACTTATATCTTGAAGGTGATTGTTTGGAGTAGCTGATCTCCCATGCCTATGATGTGCACAACATTCTTACTGATATAAATTTTCATTCTCTGTTTATAATCAAATTTCTTGAACAATTGCAGTCATCAAGGCCTGTTAAGCCGGATCAAATTAGAGCTGTGTTTCCTCAAGAGCATACAGAAGCTGAAGAGCACACATATGATATATATCTTCTACCACCTGGGGAGGATTCCGAATCCTGCCAATCATATTTAAGAATGCGAAACCGAGATGGAAAGTATAACCTCATGTTTGAGGTACGCCCTGTTCAAAGCTGTTTGAAGCTTAATATGACTGTTTTCGAATTTTAGGCTGAGCATATTAGCAGTCATTTCATTAAAACCACTCATGGTGTCGTAATGTGATATTGCTCTTCAATATATGGAGAGGGTGGAGAATTATTTTGTTATTCTTCTCAACTTTGAATCGCCCGTTCCTAGTTTAAAGTTCATAGCATTACACTATCAATTGTCTAAGGAAAGGTGTCTTCTTTCTTATTGATCTAGTTTGGAGCAGATCATTTCTTTATTGAACCCTTTTCTGATATAGCCTTGGGTTTTTTTTGAAGTCATCTACCTTGTGGATTTTATTTGTTGTTCTAGGTCTGTTCTCATCTACCTTTTACTTCGTATATCTTGTTCAGGAATGGGTTACAGATAGTCCATTTATCATATCTCCGAGGATAACATTCGAAGTGAGTGTGCGCCTTCTTGGTGGTTTAATGGCCCTCGGATATACCATGGCAACTATTTTGAAAAGAAGTAGCCACATCTTTTCCGACGATAGGGTGATTGTAAAGATTGACTGGTTAGAACAACTCAACCGTGGGTACATTCAGGTAACAGCTTATTTCTAAACATTATTTCTGCTAAGAACAGATATTGTGCCCTTTTTATGTCAAGCTACCTGATCAACAGTTCTTTGTTTTTCCTTTCCTTCCTGTGTTGGGTTCTGTTTTACCATCCTTTTTTGCTTGGAGGGATATATGCCTGCATGGCAGAAGGCTAGTCTAATATTCTCATGTCTCTCATTTTTTGGTAAAAAAAAAAGAAGGCTTCTCTTTCCAGCATTAGTTTTGGATTTCAATTAAAGCTCGTTGCTTACTATATACATTCTTTTAACAGTCCTTGCGTGATTATAAAAGAACAGAATCTATATCTATATGATTATTGTTCGACATTGAAATACGTTTTCATAAGTTAAAAATGCAATAATCATTGGCTCTGTATTTGCTACTACGTATAGTTATTCGGTTTATTATCTATATCATTTACCCATTCTTCTGCTCTTCAATCTGTAAAAGGTCCAAGGAAAGGATCGGTTGGTGGTAAAGTGTGTTGCGGATCAATTGGGGTTGGAAGGATCATATACACCACGCACATATATTGAACAAATTCAGCTAGAAAAGCTTGTCAATGAAATAACGGTACGGTAGTCACCAACTTTTTTTTAAGTTTAAGATGTTTTCCTGTAAATGAATCCTTCTAATTTCGCCGGAAACCTTTCAGGCATTGCCCGAAGATTTGAAGACAAAGCTTAGCTTATATGAGGATATTGCTTCTAGTCCAAAAGGCACACTTTCTCAAGCCTCTCCTAATAGGCTTGTTTGGAGAAACAAGAATCTTAAGAGGTGCAATGTTTCTCCTTATTTCCTCAGACCTGTTTCTATCATTTGTTTAATCTCTGAGGATCCATACAAGGTAGACCTCAGAGCAATACGTACGTGAATTAATCTGATTTTCTCTGAGGATCCATACAACGTCTCTTCGTTTGAGGTTGCTGGCATTTGTTTTCGGTAACAAAAGTAATCTGATGACTTAATATATCACTTGAAATATATTCTGCAGTGGTATGTCACATTCATACTCCAACCACAGGGACAAGAACTGCCCCAAGAATACTGTCTTTGATGCGAGCAAACGTAGATATGATGATAGAAATGGTGAATCAATAGGATCTGAATCAAACCAGGTGATTCTCATAGTAATGTTTTGTGTTTGTCATGTAAATATTTCATGAAAATTACACCATGATCATTCTTTGCTATCTTCTAATTTCATCTGTAGGGTGCCATTACACAACTATCCGAGCAAATCTCCACTCTAAATGACAGGATGGATGAATTCACGTCAAAGATTGAAGAATTAAGCTGTAGGTTAACTATAGAAAAGATATCTCCCGACCAACAAAAGATGGTTCTGCATTCTGAAACCTGCAACGGATCTGCCCCGACTTCTTATTTCATTTCTAGTCTAAGCAACGGATCATTGACTGGAACTGTGCTGCCTAACTCGTCATCTTCCTCTCAGTTGGCAAAGGATTCTTCCTTGATGGAAGAGGTAAACTAGGTTCTTGTTACTAGAGAGAGTCGCTCTCAAATAATATTTACTTTACATGATCATTTGTGGCTTATTCTTCATCTACAGATACTCACAGTAACCCGAGGGCAAAGGCAAATATTTCATCAGTTAGACAATTTGAATAATCTTCTTCGAGAGAACCTCGGGGAGAAGCCTCGTGACAGAAGAGCGGAGAGGAGGAAAAGTGCAACACTAGACATAGAATCCCTCAAGTACCCTGCAGTGTTGGCTTTGGCACTTGGTGGCTTGTCTATCTGCTTGTATAAAGGCTTTTCGAGTCAGACCTGACCTGCTGGAATTCAACTGACACAAATCTAGGACTGGTGATCCTGTTACCTTTATTTTTTGATGAAATAAGAGAAGTTAGATGTTGCCCTTCTGTTCGGGAATCGATCTGCTGTTTCAGTGATTCTGGAGGAGGATTTTATGGCCTTTAAAGGCTCTGTGAGGTTTTACTTAGGAAGGGTAACATGGGAAATTTTGTAGGCCTTTTTTTAGTCTCTCTGGGTTATGTTTCGTTCACCAATGTCGATTCTTTGGCACGATAAACAGATCGGCTTACCTTTCCTTTTTATTGAAATAACAAGAAGTTGCTAACAAAACTACAATCAATTCATTGTGTAATTGCACTGTATACAGGAAATGAATACAGGAGTATGAAGTCTAAACATGTAACATACAAAGACACAGCTTGATATACAGCTAATGACCAGCCCCTCCACCACTGGGTCCGGATGCCAATCTTTGGAGCCAATACGCGAGTCTAAACTTGTTCTGCTCGTACCCAAAAGAATACATGGAGAATGAATTATTCGTCGAGCTTGAGTCAGCCTTCGGTAACTGTCTAGCCATTGCACTGCTAAGAAACACGAAAACAACCACAACGATCAATACACGACTTGTTTGTGTCGATTTCATCTCGATCTGCTTGCTAAGGCTGGGGACAATGTGTTTTGTGTGTATAATGCGATTTGGTTGAAGAAAGTTGAGACAACTTTTCACCTATTTATATGATCGTTGGATGGGACTAAGGAAGGTTGTGGGCACTAGGGTTTGAATCTTAGGATATTGACCGAAGAGTATATTTGAACCGGTCAAATTTTAGATTAGTATTTGGTCAGACTCATTTGAGTATAGTATATGTTGTGTTTGAAAACATATTGTCAACGTGAAATATGATGCACGTACTTCGGTTACAAAAAGTCAAAACAGGAATCATTATATTGGAAATATGTTGTACTCAGAGACAAAATCTGCCTGATGTGTAATCTAATATGACTTGACTATAGCTCCTTTTTTTCGTCTGACTACATATAGGTTCAATATTCAGTTAGTTTAAATATTCGAACTGAAGGCCGTCTCTTATGAAGGATCGAAATCCTAATTATTTTATGACACGGAAATATAAAACATAGATAGTTGTATTGCGAAAAACGTGCAGTTTCCGAATCATAACTCACCAAGTATGTATAAGCACATAATTGTTGCACACTCACCCACTCGAACACAACCTCACTTTTATGGTATATATAGAGTAATACATATATACATTGCATGCATACACAAATTCATTTCAACTTATTTGTAGTCCCTTTTAGGGCTGAGCATCGGTTCAAAACCGCAAAACCGCAAAGTGAACCGCAAACCGCAATTCCAAAAAATGTGGACCGCAAACCGCAATTGCGGTTTGAACCGCATTTTGCAGTTTGGTTGCGGTTTTGCGTTTTTTTTTTGCGGTTTGTTTGCGGTTTTTTTTTTGCGGTTTGCCTTTTTTTTTTTGCGGTTTTGCGTTTTTTTTTTTGCGGTTTTGCGATTTAAACCGCAAACCGCAAAACAAATACTTACAAACCGCAAACCGAACCGATTAAGTGCGGATCGGTTGCGGTTTGGACCGCAATTTGCAGCTCGGTTGCGGTTCGATTTACCGAACCGCAATCTGCTCAGCCCTAGTCCCCTTTATGGTCAGTTAAGCTCACCACAACACACCGACCCTACACATTACTCTAGGTAGATATTACAAGTGAATTCTAATGAAGCTCCATCTAAGATGCTTACTATGTCCCTAATTAGTCCATATTTCAATTGAGCCCAACTAATTGGAAGTATGAATAAGTCCAACAATTTCTCCCTTACTTCATACTTTCAGTTATCCTATGTCCGAAAATCTCACTTTAGTTTTCTTCTTTGTATCAGTGTCACTGCGTCTTCTTTACACCGCTTGTCCTTCCAAGAAGAAAACAATATTCTCAATCTTTGCGGCCTCACATCACCAGAAGTCTGCCCTTGAACACCTTGCACCATCTTCTTGTCCTGATGAACCTATACTCATCCATCGTAGTCGCACCCAACGAGATGACATTCACGTTTGCCGATGGCACGTACCTCATATTGTGTAGAGTATGACATATATTGTAACGAAGCCTCATCGTCACGCTTCCGATACCTTCGACCTTCAACTTCTCACCACCGATTGAGTTGAAGTGACCAACTCTCCAACAACTTTCAAGGTGTCAAACATTTTGTGGTCTCTACAAACATGCATAGATGCAGCACTATCCATCACCCACTCGGGCTTGGCGACCTCCTCGCTTGTCTCCAAGTAAACATCACCCTAACTAATTAACTTCACTATCAACCTCACTGACCCCATTTGTACGGTAGTACCCTCTCTTCTTTCCCAACGACGTGTCTCAACTTTTGAAGGTCCTTCCTCATGCCTTTTCCATTGACTCCTCCCTTGTTCTCGCTCCTCTACAACTAGTATGCAATCCTCTCCTTTAATTTGTCAATATCATCATTTTTCATTCTTCTCTCCCGCAAAGCAATGGTCACCTCATCCAGCGTGAGAGACTTTCTTCCTATAAGTAACGTCTACACCAATGACTTGTATGACTTTGGTAATAATGCTAACAACAACAATGCTTGTTCATCTTCTCCATTCTTATCATATGCATTCAATAATTGGCATACTAGTCGATTAAAAGAGTTAATATGGTCATGAAGATTACCTCCTCCCTCCATCTTGGGCGAGTAAAGCTCCATCTTCAAGCACAATCGGTTGGTCAATGATTTTGACACGAAGATGCTCTCGTGCTTGTCCCACACCGCGTTCGGTGTGGTCTTGGGAGCAAGCATTAACCGAATCGTACCTACCGTCTTTCTCTAGATGCTTCTCCACTTCTCCTCGCTCATCGATCCAGGCTTATACTCCTCCAAAGCCTGGTCAAGACCCTGTTGCACAAATAGTCCTATAACGTATCCCATCACCTTGTCCTTCATCACGCCAAACACAAGATTCTTTAAGTAACAAAGATTACCCGATCACCACCATGTAACCTCGTCTTTGATACCACTTGTTGGAAAAAACGCGCATTCCCGACTCACCGAATATGTATAAGTGGGTAATTGTTGCTCGCTCACTAACCGAATCGTACCTACCGTCTTCCTCTATATGCTTCTCCACTTCTCCTCGCTCATCGATCCAGGTTTATCCTCCTCCAAAGCTTGGTCAAGACCGTGCTACACAAATAGTCCTAAAACGTACTATAGGATAAATTGAGTTGATCTTCCCGTCGAAGAGCGAAATCTCGAATGTCTTTATCGCCTCGGCTTCCATCACGCCAAACACGAGATTCTTTAAGTAATAATGATTATCCAATAACTACCATGTAACCTCGGCTTTGATACCACTTGTTGGAAAGACATGCACATCCCCGACTCACCGAGTATGCATAAGTGGGTTATTGTTGCTCGCTCACACGCTCGACTACATCCTCACTTTATATATACTAGTTGGGCTTTATAAAATGATTATGAGAAATATGATTCAATTATTAAATAGGTAAATTACTACAATGAAATTGCAACGACGAATAGATAAGTTACATGTGAAAACACTCGATTAAAAAATACAAAATGAATAAAATTATCGTCATCTTCAGTTGGAGATTTGTGATACAAATTTGATATTTTACTTTGGTATCAAATTCTCCAAACTCATGGTTGTGCGTGATTGCATTGTACATTATCTGCATACTCAACCCGTTAACATCGGAATAAAAACAACAATGACAAAATCAATTCAAGTTGAATTCAATTCCCTATTTCTGCAGGTTCAATTTGGAAAAGAGGAAGACATACAACTATATACTAGTTTATTACTCGTGCCCTGCACGGGATATGGTTTAATATTTATTATAGAAATAGAAATATAAAATTATCTTATTAGAGTTTAATATGATTATGCACTATAAATTTAACAAAACTAGTTCATATCCCGCACCTTGTGCGGGTATATTTTAATATTGATGGATCTTTACAGGCGGATCTCAGAAGATCTGTCTGCGAGTATGAAAGTGAGAGGAAAGGTGGAAGGAGAGAGACTTTCATATACAAGAAATATTAAAAACCAAAGTTGTAGAAATAACAGTTATTGAAAACAAATTAAGGAATGAATATACAATAGCAGAATGAGTGTGATGATTGAAAACGTAGGGGATAACCTGGAAATTTAGACGAAGCAGCTTTGAAAATCCGATCTTCAAATTATCACAATTCTGAAAAAGATGAAAAAATATGATCAATATTGGAAGGCAAAAACTGTCACAAAAAGAATGATGTATTATCTACATATACAGCGTGAGAGATAAATTGTGGAGGAGAAGTAAAACGTACATGAGAAGTTTAGGTTTTATGATCAGCCAACCTAAATGTGGAATTAGTAGATTTTGTTGGATATTGATATTTTTTTAATTTGATAAAACGTACCGAATAAGTCTCACATGTGGTATACTTAACTTTTTGAATTAATTTTTAAGAGATTAGTTAAAAAAAGATTTGTTTTATATTTATTTTAGTAAAAAAAGATTTATTGGCTTAATTCTTGATTTAGTATAAGATTTAATCCGAGAAAAATTGTGGGGGCGTCACGTCAGCATTAGTGTAGTGTATTGTAGTAATATATTAGTAGATTTTGTTACATTTTGATATTTTTTAATTTGATAAAACGTACCGGAGAAGTCTCAAACGTGATATAATTAACTTTTGGATTAATTTTTTAAAAAAGATTAGTTAAATTTTTTTTTAGATTTTGTTTAGTAAAAAAAGATTTATTGGCTTAATTCTTGGTTTAGTAAAAGATTTAATCCGAGAAAAACTGTGGGGGCGCCATATCAGCATTAATGTAGTGTACTTTAGGACTATATATAGATTATTAGATTTTGTTAGATTTTGATATTTTTTAATTTGATAAAACGTACCGGAGAAGTCTCAAACGTAATATACTTAACTTTTTTTGATTAATTTTTAAAAAATTAGTTAAAAGATTTGTTTTAGATTTTGTTTTAGTAAAAAAAAGATTTATTGGCTTAATTTTTGATTTAGTAAAGGATTTAATCCGAGAAAAATTATGGGGGCGCCACGCCAGCATTAGTGTAGTGTACTTTAGTAGTATATATAGAAGTTTTAATACACATAATGTGATAAAATCAACATAGAAAACTTATAACATACTCTTTGAATACGGTTGACAAAAGATTTTAGATACGTTTTTTTTAAATTATCCAATTTATATGAGCAATTAAAAAAATATACATTTAAATAAATAATGAAAATTTTTTAAAAATTTTGTGGGTTGTCGGTGGAAGCGAATTTTAGGGTATTATCTTTTAAATAGATTTTGATAATTTGGTAATTAATTAAAATATGTTTAAACGGAATCCAAATTTTTCGTAATTCTTTTTGGATTTTAACAATCTTATTGAAATTATCGAATTTAAAGATTTAAAATTTATGATAAGATAAAATTTAAGATTTAAAAACCTTAATTAAATTTTTTTGGAGTTGTTGTTAATTGCTAAAATAACACGTGACAATTAGAGTTCTCATGGTTAGACACATGCAATTAAGTATTTCTCCTATAATATATATAAGATAGAGCAGAGGGAATGAAAAAAAATGCTCATCTTTTTGGAAATTTAAAACAACCTAAAATCTATTACATTGTAATTTTGTATAAATGCGGAGAAGAATTTATAAGAGAAGAGGCACACAATTATAAATCCAAACGGAGAAGACTTGACATATAGGAAAAGATGCTGAGCAAAAACCTTTGTTGAACCTATCACTAAATGAAACACATGAACTTGATAATATAAACACAAGGAAATATGATCTTTGATTTGAAAAAATTTGGTTAGTCTTGTAAAATTCACATTCAACTATTTCCTAGAGCAAGGGAGCACATGGAGTGTCAACAAATCTTGAATAGTAAAAATAACCACACCACTCAAAAAAGTTAAAACACCTTGATCATTGAAAGTTGCACCTTGAGTTGTAGGTTACTGCAAAAACTTTTCGATGCTCTTTAATGAATGTGCTGGAAAGAAATAACCAAGAAAAGACAAGCTCAAGTAACAAAAAAAAGAAATTTAATCTGAGAAAAAAAAGTCTTAGTATACAATTCTCTATTGTTTATAAACCATAACTTTTATATTTTCATTTGATTTTTCAAACAAAAATAAAAAAAATTGCAATACAAATATAGTTTAATTTTTAAAAATAGTTTAAAATTAATTGAATAAAATTTAATATTTAATATATAATCATAAAAATATAGATTTATTATGTTTGTGAATGACCAAATGACTTTTTATCACAAATTTTTTTTATATATGGTTGGAAACTTTTGAATATCAATTTCCTCCTCTTTTATAATAATATGTTTTTAAAAATTCAAAAATTACCTTGTAATTTTGATTATAAAAGTATAAATTAATATTTCATTTACTATTTTTAAATTAAAAATGATTGTTTTACAATATAATTCTAGTGACTAACTTTAGAGAAATTGTTTAAAAATTAAATGAACAAAATTATATAATTATAAATTCATAAAATATAGATAATTTCTATTATTTTGTATCTCCTTGCAATGATTAAATCAAATATGAAGGGCACAAAACGAAAAGGAAACAAACATGAAGAAAAATCATTAAAAAAAATTTAAACCCGAAGAATACAAAACGAAAACAAATCAAGCTTAAATGACATCAAACTTAAAAATGAAAAGAAAACTCTCTCTTTGTACACTAAGTAATTGTATTGTACTCTTGATATCCACTTGTTTTCAAAGTTGTTCTTGATGCCTCTTTGCCCATTTTTTTATTTTGTTAGTTTATACATATTTCTTTCAAGATAAGAAAAAAGAAAAATCTAAAATTTAACTTACTTTTTACAAAATTAAAAATTATCGAGCACCAAGAGATATTTAACTTTTCTTTTTATTTACTTTATAAAAATTTTATAATTCAGGTTATAATTTATAGAAAATATATTTTTTGTTTATAAAAAGGAAAAAAAAAATTATTTTCACTTTATAAAAAATAAAAATGAATACGAAGAGAAATGTTTAGAAGTTTGAGGGCATCAAGAATAACTTTAAAAAACATATAGTTATCAAGAGAAAACCAATATTTTGAATTGAGATACTAAGATAAAATTATTTAAACAATATCAGTAGTTACCAGTAAAAAAAAGACCAAACCTTTAAGACCACCGAACGAAATTTGTAACTCTAAAAATGATGTTATCCATAACTTAGATGAACAATCAATCATGATAAAATATCACATTACTATTAAAGCTAATGTTACACATAATTAATGCTGATGAAACACATTATCGATATCGACAATTTGTAATGATAAAGTGATAATAGTATAAAACCGTGTGAGTCGTGTGACGGTTAACGATGGGTCTAGTTTATGCAATTTTGCAAAGCATGAAAAGATGCATACATATATTTTATCTTTCTTGACCAATTTAAGGAATGGGCCATGTAATAAGTATCTGGGCTAGCAGAAGCCCATTTTGGCCCAACATTTTCTGCTGAGAGATGTCACTCTCTCCGCAATCAGAAGAAACCACCGGATATGGCAAAGGCTTTTTCTTCCAAAGTTCCCACATCGGTTATTACGAGAGGATGAAATACAAACAGGCCATATATAAACTAGTTCGTTTGACAGAGTATAAGCACGCAGCCATGCAGTAAACACAAAGCGAACTATTCTTTCGCCTTTTACTAAAGAATACCGTGTGTTCGCTGCTTTAAAGTGGCATACGCCTATTTTTGGAGGGTATCTTCATACGAAGAATGCCCAACAATTTAAGTTTAAAACATTGTTCATTGCTCTTTCTTCATCATTGAAAATTCAGATTAGGAGTTTTTCATTTGTGTACTACTTCTGCAGTTTGATCAATTGCCAATGGTTTGCAATGTTGAGCATTTTGTTATTTTTACATGGCTAATTGTTTCATGTCATGTTTCCAGTAATTCACAAATTATGTTCACTTTTAACGTTTGGGCAAGAAACAAAAGTTTTTTTATATTGATTGAAATTACAGTACAACAGTAGTGAAATTCAGCTTTGCTGATCACTTGGCTCTTATTTCCAATAGTCAGAAGGCAAACCAATTAGCCAAATAAATCAGTTGATCTTCCTACAATCAGTCCTGATCTCGCCGCTCGAGCCAGTAAGGGGGCTAAGATTACCCATCTTCATCATTGCTTTGGAGAACTCGGTGTAAAACACGGTATTACTGGCGGCATACGCTGTCACACGCAGGCTAGTGGATAGACCCGACCCGAAGAGTTGTTGGTCAGAATGCAACAGACCCTTATTTGTGATGAGGTTCTTGTAGTATGAGTTGTCGAACGAATCTGGGGTGTTGGCGTCGAGCGGGGAGAGGTTGTCGTCGCCCCCATTGGCCGGACAGTTAGCTTGCAAGGTGTTGGCGTATGCTGTGTTTATGTTGTTTTCGTTGTAGATCCTGTCTCTGAATGTTGTGCACCTCGCTTGTCCTATTGTGTGTGCTCCTACAAAATATTATCGCACCATACGTTTAGATCATTGAACCTAAACATATAAAAAATCTAGACTCATTCGGCTCGAATAATTATAAACGGAAAACATTTACAAAAGAACATGAAAGCTGAGAATAATATATTACCAGAGAGGGCGACCAAATCATTGTGGGTTAAGTTTTTATTGGAGAAGCTAGTCATGAGTTGGGTGAGGTTCAAGGTTGGAGCCGGGAGATCGGAGTTGGCTTGGCTCAAGCTAGCGGTGGTCGAGTCCCTTCTCCCCAGCAAGACGGAGTAAGTAGGTCCCCCTAGCTGTTCATGTTTATATTATTATCCTGATTAAATTAAAGAAAGTGGTAGTTAATCAAATAATCAAGCTTTCCGTTTACAAATATGTTCAGTAACTTACAGCAGCAACGGAGTCCCTAGCAGCAACGGCAAGAATGTCGGCACAGGATACAACTCCTGGACAAGCACTCTCCACTTGGGTCTTTATGGTATCGATGACGTCGAATCCCCTTAGAGAATTAGCATTAGGGAATGCGGTCTTCTCTCCTGTGAAGCTCGACGTGTCATCCAGTAAAACCGAAGCATCACATCCCTGCAAATTATACATAGAACGTAGACCGGTAGACGTCAATACATACTCGTGTGTACGTGTAAGCAAACTACGTAATCTATAAGATATATTGACAACGTGCTCACATTAACGAAGCAATCGTGGAAATGCAAGCGGAGCAAGGAGGCACCCATCCTAGCTTCGGCGGCAACCGCAGAATTGACGGCGGTTTGAATGAGGGAGAGTGCGTTTGGGCATGAATAGGAGTAGAAGGTGGATGAGAGTTGAGCGGAGGCTACTCCTAAGAGCACCAAAAGAATGCAAATTTGAAGCTTAAAGTTTGCCATGCGTATTGTTAATTTGCTTAATTGTATAACTAATGCAAGGGCGGTTGTTGTAGTGAGCTTCGTTGTTACGACGAGTATTTATAGGTGACATGATTAATTCCATGCAGCGAGGCCATTATGGTGTGCTGAATGTATTTGTTTATTTGACAAGTGGATATATAGCTTTTCAAAATCTGCAGGTCCAATGTGGTGACCCAAATCATCAACCCTTTGATTGATTAAACATTTAAACAAAGGGAATTGGCAATGTGAACAAAATGACTATTAGTATTATAAATACATTCATTATACGGATAATGGACATCATGGGACTTTGGCTGCAGATTTCTCCAATCAAGTATGTAATTTGGGGCATACCACGTCAGATTGGGTGTATTTATTTAGATCACACCCACTCCACTGCCAAAAGCAGCCTTTGCTTTTCTATATTGTAATTTGCCCCAACTTATAAACGTTATGTGCGCGCATGTGCGATACAATAAAGCTAGCTATTCTGCAATTTTTCCATTGACAATACGTCAGTCCCTCTAAATTCGGACCGGATACTTTGTGATTTCATTTTGGATCGGCCCGAGCGTTGCTTTGCGACCACTTAGCTCATGAGTCATGAGGTGCACTCGAGACACGCATGATTTGATTAGGACTGCTCATAGCTCCGGACCTGGACCGGACCGGAACGGAACAATGCGGATTGGAAATGGACCGAATTATTCGGTTCAAATCCCCTCCAAAACCGATCCAGGATCGGATGGACCGAAAAAATTGTGATATTTACAAAATTATAGATCCGGACCTGGACCGGACCGGAACACTATCTAAACAAAATATTTCGGTCTATTTTATTAAAAAAAAGGTCCGAACCGGACCGGTTGTGGACCAAATTGGTTGGAGCGAAGACCGGACCTGCTGTTTTTGGTCCGGTCCGATTCAAAAACAGGACCGAACTGAAAAATGCTCAATCCAAGGATTGATAGCTAGCCGGGTTCACTCAAGTTAAAGACTTGGTCGAGCTTGGGCTTACTCCGTCTTTAACACTTAAGTTGTCCGGCGTTTGCTTTGAATCAAACCTAAATGGCTAAATGTTGAATAATATTAGGTTCTTTTGGGGAAAAATAACCCTACATAGCCTCTAAGCTTCGTCTACTTATCTTTCATGGACGATTCAATCACTCTAGTGATATGTTATGAACAACTTTTACTTCTTTCATCTATTCCTTCTTATCTCTCTATTTTTTGTAATTTCATTTATTTTCCATTCGTCTAGCTTGTAACCGCTTTCGTTTAATTCTCTTAACCTGTAATCTGTAAATCTGTAATAGTGGTTTAGTGACATAAGTTACCCTTCCTAAGACTCGCAATTTAAATTTACAATAATGAATTAATATGTAAAATTAAAAGTTGTACAACTTAAAGATAAATGAACCCCACATTACAAAAATCAAATATATTTTATACTAATTTAAAAAATATATTTAATAACTATTCAATATCGTGTTTTGACCTTCTTCCCTGAAGGATTAGTCAGATTGTTACGGCAACATAACTAGTTTAAAATATATTATGTTACATCCATTAATCAAATTTTACGTGAAAATCAGTGATGGACAGGGCGGGAAATTGCCTTCTTTGACTTCCATGTTATTTGTGATTATCAGATTGGATAACAAAGTTGGTACAAAGAAAAATATGGGCTAATTTGGTTAATAAATTTTTTTTAGTTTTACTTTTAGTAATTAGGTCATTTAATTTTTTAATTAGGTAAATATACTCCAATTTTGTTGTATTTTCTCTCAAACTTTAAACACTCTACTATTAAGGGTTACATTTACTAAAACTAAAACTCAAAAAAGCCTAATAAACCAAATTGTTTCGAAAAAAATATCCCTAAATATTGTGATCAAAATACATTTTTTATTCTAAATAATGCATCTTAAAATTTAAATATCTAGATTTATTTTATTTGAGAACCTTTTTTTCAAGCACAATATTTTAACTTATATAAAATATGAAGCTTTACTTTATTGGGGAATGTTCAGGTACGGTTCACTTTTTACGGTACGACTGTGCGACTGCATGTGCGGTTGACATGTGTCCAATTTTTATTATTATTTTTTTTCCAGAAACGAATGAAATTTTTTTTGAACTGCCATGTTACAAGTTTTACACTATTCTCTTATAAACTTTGAACTATTCTCATATAATTCATGAATTATTACTTTTTAATATATTATATCAAATTATTTATAAATTAATCGTTTATATGTTATGAACTATTATAATTCCTAAACTATCATTTTATAAGTTATGCACTATCCTTTATAAGTTATGCACTATCCTTTATAAGTTTTGCATTATGAACTATTCTATTATAATTCATTAACTATCCTCTTATAAGTTATGAACTATCCCTCTATAAGTTTTGAACCATCATTTTTTTTATTCGTTTCTAGGGGAAAAAAAAAAGTTAAGACACGTGTCAACCGCACATGTAACCGCACAACCCTACCAGAATAATGTGTCTTACCTGAACAACACCCTTACTTTATTAAATAAAAAACAAGATATATTAAAACCAACTTTCACTTTGAAAACAACTTTTAACTATGATTTTGTCACACTTTTACATATAAATACATTAGATTGCATTTTCATACTAGTTTGATTTGATATATCAATAAAATATGTTCAAATTCGTGGGATGAAGTTATCATTTACTATTCTTAAATCGAGAGCTCGATAAACGTGTGTACGAAATTCATCCGGATGTTCGGCGACTCAAAGGATTTTAGATGTGATTTTATTAACGGGTTGAATAAAATATTTTTGCTCGTATCTAGTAAACCAACTCCTTGGCCTCTTATAACCTGAAAACATTTCTAACAATCTTTAATTTTTCGTCGGGGGTTTTTTTTTTTTTGGACTTTCATAGGTTTTCAAGCATATAATAAATTCACTCATTTACCATCGAAATCATTAAAAATTCAATTTAATATAGATATAATTTTAGAGTAAATTTTCTAACACACTCCTTTTCACAAATCTTTATTTTTGATCTTTTAGTTTCTAACCACCCCCGATTTGTTTTCACTATACCACTTATTGTCACAAAATGAAAAATTGTCACCGGCACCAATACATTATCATTGTCACAATCACCAAAATATCATTGTAACCACTACCAAAATATCATTGCAACAAAATATCATTATTACACGAAAATATGGGTAAATTTATGGGAATTACCCACGACTTTAGCTACGAATACAAATTTCGTGGCTACGTAGCAAGGAAAAAATTTTGTAGCTAAATTTCGTGGTCAGTTAGCCATGAAAATCAAATTTGAGGGCAAATTCATTGCTAATTACTCTCCAAAGTTTTCAAGCCTAGAAAGGAGGCCAGTTTTGTGGCTAAATACCCACGCATAATATTTCGCGGTTAAATTTGTGGGTATTTACCCTCGGGTTTCAAGTGAGGCTAGATTCGAGACTATTACCCACAAATTTCCGTCGAGGGTAAATCCTTAAGTACATTAATTAATTTCATTATTCGGCACCAACCACACATTTATTACTCTTCTACTTTACCATTTGTTTCACTAACGTTAGACACTTTCGGAAACTTCTTCTTCAAACTCTTTTCACCTCATACCCTCCTATCTTCTCTTCATTCTCACAATTTGAAACTCAAATGTTTCATTATTTGTAAATTTAGAAGACAATCGAACAAAATCAGTATATATATATATATAGAGGCTGGCTCCGGTGAGGAGCACCCTTGTGGATAGGAATGAGGAGAGCTAGGATGGTGACATGTGACATGCCACGTCACCATTTTATTATTATTTTTTTGGTCAAAAAAGGTGACGTGGCATGCCACGTGTCACCACCACAAAAATGAACAATTAGTAATAAAAATATGGTGTTCATGGTTGTTAAAAAAAATGTTGTTCATATTTTTACAAAGTATGTGTTCATTGTTCTTAAAACTATGATGTTCATGGTTTTTAAAGTAAGTGTTCATGGTTTTTAAAGTAAGTGTTCATTTTTTAAAAAGTCATTGTTCATATTTATTAATAACTGTTCATTTTTTCCCAACACTAATTGCTCATGTTTTCACACTAAATGCTCATTTTTGTATTTTTGTAAAAAGTTTCTTTTTGTTTCAAATCGTGTAAAAAAAAATTATGTTCATTATTTTACAAGTGTGTGTTCATTTTTTTACAATTATAGTGTTCATATTTTTCAGAGTAAGTGTTCATATTTTTCAGAGTCAATGTTCATAATTTTATTAATGATTATTCATTTTTTTTATAGGTAGTGTTCATATTTTTATTACTAACTATTCATTTTGTGGTGGTGCCACGTGAAATGCCACGTGGCACCACCACGGCTCTTCTAATTCCTATCCACAAGGGTTCTCCTCACTGGAACCTATATATATATATATATATATATATATATAATGTTTCATAATAATCATATGTCTAATTTCTAAAGTTTGTGAATATACGACATATTTGTTCATGGATATTTTCGTGGCTGGTAGCCACAAAACCGTAGTTGAGGCTAAATCCGTGGCTATAATTTTGACTTCTACTATTTTGGATAATCCCATTGAAATAAAACGAACAAATTTTTTGCCTTATTTGATATATGATTAAATGATAGTGGTAATTATATTTATCTAGATATGCAAACATGAAGAACCGCAAATAGATATATGAAAGATGTCAACCTAATGGTGGTAGTTATAACGCCGAATTTCTTGAAGGTGTTCAAAATTTTATCACTTTTACAATATCACAAGTTCATTTGATGGATGCGGAGAAGATAAGATGCTCTTGTTTAAAATGCAAGAATGGAAGATTTCATAAATTAGACGATATTCAAGCTCATATATATCGAAAATGTTTCCTTGATGATTATTTTTTGATGCACATCACACGCTGTAGAAGAGTAACCAAACTCGACGAACAATGGTATGACCTTATTCAGGATAGGGATACATTTGTTTAGTAATTTAAATCTTACTCAAAGAATAGTTTTTGATGATGTTGGTCCGAGTTTTATTCCACCTCCATGATTTGACCCTATCATTCTCATCAATGAGTCAAGTAACAATGATGTGTTGTTGCATGAAACTCATGTGGTGATTGACGAAGAGATGAACATGGCACAACCAACCATGGTGTTTGGTCCTGATCAAGATAACACTTTCTTATTGTCACAAAAGTTTTTTTGAAGTGTTGAGGGCATCAGAGGAGCCACTATATCATAGTTCTTCCATTTCAAAAGTATCCGCAGACCATACATTTCTGTCATGGAGTTAAAGACCAAACACAATTTATCACAAGATGGGTATAGTGCACTTCTTGAAAAAGTTGGCAATGTATTACCAACAGACCATACATTTCCCACACGCTTTTATGAGATGCAGAAGTGAAGCATTTCTTGAAACCTATATTATGTTTTTATGTTCAAACGACATATATTATGCTGTTACGTTACATAATGTCTATACCTATCTTTGCTTTCCACTTAGGTTGCTTGTCTATTGTGCCAATTATATATACCTTTTTATACCTATGTTCATAAAACAATCTTAGTTGTAATCTCTTTCGGTTTAATACTTAGAAATGTATCATTGCTTTAGATAATACTGTAAATTTATCCCGTTGCGTTTATGAAATTAGTTTTTCCTCAACTGATTGTATATGTAAGTTAAGCTTTTAAAAAATATATATTTGTCTTGTGGTGATTGCATATGTAAGTTAAGACTTTTAAACAATATATGTTGACTTATGTATGTTTTTCTTCAACGTTTGTTGAAATTTGGTATTGTACATTATGAAATCAACTAGAGTTTCACAATCCTTGTTTCAAGGACGATCTTCTCAACAGTCTAGTGGCAACTTAGCTCGTATTTCTACCTCTTCGGCTCGTGCCCGTTCTCATACTACTCGTGTTCCCAATGATGTAATGCAACGACTAATGGTGTCCAGTCTCCTTTGTCAAATGCTTCTGATCAAGTAGAAGAGGCTGGGCATGAAGAATAACAAGAAAACGAGGCTGGTGGTTCTGCCCCAACTCTTGATACTCAATTATCAGCCAGCTCACATGTGCAATCTAGTGAGAAAAACAAGATGCTGTTAGGAGTTCCAAAGGATGACACTCGGTTAGTTCACTCTAATCTTCTTTAAATGAAACTTAGTTAAGTTGAAATATTACTAAGCATTTGTTTTTTTAGTGACTTCAAGCCCCAAGAGCGAGCATTTGAAAAGATGAAGGAGATTATTCATGGACGTTATCTTCGCATTTGGACAAGTGTTTCTAAAGTGCCTTCAAATGTTAAGAACATATGATTTCAAGAATTTATGGTGAATAATTAATACTATTACATTCAAAAATGCAGGTGATTGTTTTTCATTTAAGATCAAGGAGATTATTAATGTTGGTTGTTTTTCATTTATTTTTACAAAATCATTTTCGTTTCACAGTGCCTGGAGAAGAGATGAAAAAGGCATTTTTACATCAAGGTAGTGTTCACATACGCAACCTTTTTAAGGTATACCGTAAGAGCAAGACTGTGCCCGGTTTTCTCGGGGACAAACAATGAAAACATTTGGAGAAACTTAGAGAAAGTTGTTCAAGATATAGATGGAAATCGGAAGTGAACAAGTTGAACCGGACTTCAAAAAATACAGTTGATGTTCGGGTGTATCGAGGGGGTTCATGCAAAGTCAACAAGTGGAGGAAAAAAATGGTAAGTATGTGGTTATTGTTTTACTTTTAAACAGATAATTTAATGTTCAATGCTAACTTTTTACAATGTACTTCCCCCTTATTTTTAGGATACAAATAGTGGTGGGGTAACTTCACCCCTTTTTCAAGTCGTTAAAAAGTTATGGTCAAACAAAGATGGGGAATGGTCGGGGCAAAAACATGCAACAATTGCGGTAAACCTTCTCATTGTTGATTTTTATTGTTATGTTGTTGGCTGTTTTTTTTTTTTGGAATTATACATGTTGACTATTTTTTTTATTGTTGTCGGTTGTTACTTGTTGGAAATTGCAAGTTCAGTTGATATGTATTTTTAATTTTATGTGGAGGATATTTGGTTCCCAGTTTTATCTTAGGTGGAAGAAAATTGACTAGCATGTGTGTTGGTTTATATGGATAATTGAGCGTGTTTAGAATTGGCCAATTGAATGTGTCGATTGTCTATCATGTTCTGAATTGGCTAACTGAATTGATATGGATTGTTGTCTGAATATTCTGATATGGCTTGTAGTGGATTGTTGTCTGAATGTCCAAGCCACGATCAGTTGACTCCGAACGTCAGCAACAAAACCTAGACAAATCTATGTGTTAGCAACATTTTTATTTGCATTTTGGTTGCTTATTTGACTGCTTTAGTTGACTGTGAATTTCATATCTTATCTAGACAACATCTGAATTGGTAGCCGTTGTTTTTTGCTTGTTTTGTATTATTGGTGGTGGTTCTTGTTATATTTTTTTTGTGTTTTTGTTGATGATATTCTTTCCGGATATTTGTTTTCCTAGGATGAATATGATCATCTATGTGCTCAATATTTTTCATCCGACATTGATGATACCAACACTCATCATAATGATGATGAGCTTTGGGTCCAAGCATGTAAGGGTCCACACCATGGAGGGATATTTGGATTAGGAGTTCAAGGCATGAGACTCATTCGCAACGGATTGGTTGCAAATTGTTTCAACTATGGAAAATCTTTTCAAGCTTACCATACATATCAGGAAATGGAACCTTTTAAAACCGAGGTAAAAGAGATGAAGGAAAAGCTGGAAGCCTCAACAAACGAGGTGAAAGAGTTAACCGGAAAAATGGAAAATTGCAAGATTGAATGGAACAACAACGAAACCTCTCACTAGAGCTACTGTTACAACATAGTGTTTCCATGAGCACACCACCTCTACCAACTTCTTAGTATGCTACCTTTCTCGAAACATTGAATTTTTCCTTGTGGGGATTACAAGTTTTTGGATTGATGTTCGGTGAAGTTTAGCATGACATAAGTTATATGTGGTATGTCAATCTTGATATGGTAGGTTTTGTAATAAAGAAATAGACAGATTTATACAATTGAGTTTATATATTTTGTCTTCCATTATAATCGTGGTTTGTATATCTTGCAACTTTAATAATATAACACTGACAAAAAAAGAGGTTAACAATAAAACCGAACCTCTTACTAATACCCTTGAATATACCCTCGCATTTTCCCTCCAATGTTACCCTCGACTTTCCCTCGAATTTTCCCTCCAATCTCACCCTCGAATTTACTCTTTTACCCTCGACTTTCCCTCCAATTACATTAGATGTTACCCTTGCTATTACCTTCGGACATACCCCCAAAGTTAACCTCGAATATTATTTTGTGGGTATATTAGCCACGAAAAAAAATGTCAAGGGTAAATACCGTGGGAAAATTTAGCCACGGTATTTGTAGTCTCGAATTATCACTAGAGGGTAAACTCGTAGCTAAATTCGAGGGTAGATTATTTCATGGGTATTTTCGTGGTCACCTGTGTGGGTAATGTCATGGCTAAAACCACGTTTTCTAGTAGTGCATTAGTCAAATTTGTTGTCACCGATATTAATTAATGTTTTATGATGATCATATATCTTGGAGATTATTATATTTATAGTTTGTGATAACCCCAAACCTTGATGATAACACAACTTAAAGTTTGATGAAAATATAGGCCTTGATGACAATGTTAATTAAGGTTTAGTGACAACTTCACGTCTTGATGACATTAATGTTAAATTAAGGTTTAGTGACAACTTTAAGCCTTGGTGACTATATCAAATAAAATTGAGAAAATTTAGCTATTAGGGCACCTTTTATTATTGACGTACTAACTAGGCCCCTCTATTTTTGGACAAAATTTTAGTTCGAAATTATAAGGGTAAAATCGAAATTTGATAAGAAAAAACTAAAAGATCTATAAATTAGGATTTACGGTTACACTTCGAAACCCTAGCCGTCTACCTCTAACCTCTTGGCTGACTTCTTATCTTCTCCTCTTCTTTTCTAGATGAGTTTGGTACCTCGTTGCTTCCTTTCTCTTCTTTCCGGCGAGGGAGAAAATTTGCGGTTACAGGAGAGATCTAAATCAACGAAGAGGATATGCATATCTTTCCGGCGTAGTCATCAACTACCTTCCGGAGGATGAGAAATCATGAGGTTGCGAAGATGCGAAGAGACGGATCTTCCCGGTTGCAGGCGAGATTCGAAGGTTGTGATATCCGTCCACCAATCCATGCGAGATCTGAAGGTTGCGAGATCCGGTGGAAATGTCGGTGGCGAGTCCATATCTGGTGGATAATTTGAACCGAAGTCCAGTCCGAAGTCCTTTTATTTCTCTATTGGTTCCTCCTCGCATCCAATCAAAAATTTGTCCGAAGTCTCTTCCGTTGAGGAAGAACTGGAATCCTACATGTGGGTTATTGTCCCTAGCTATGGTAAGCCAACACACTCTTTTCCAATTTAGATCAAACTTCCATCCTTCTGTTGTGGATTTGTGATTGTCAATTGAGCTCCT
Organism: Fagopyrum homotropicum; assembly: GCA_033239125.1. NCBI lineage: Eukaryota > Viridiplantae > Streptophyta > Magnoliopsida > Caryophyllales > Polygonaceae > Fagopyrum > Fagopyrum homotropicum. The sequence continues at coordinate 32,069,431 of BSWB01000007.1, read as the reverse complement.
TTTGGAGCTTGTCTCTTCATATCTCTAAGTTGAAATTTGCACAGTGCACTTTGATTCTAGGCTAACTTAAAAGAGAGACGTGTTTGATGATTGTCTTTCATATTAGAGAAAATTGGTGGAATAGAGCCCAGATTAACTAGGCCCCTAGTAATATCCAACAAAAATATAAAGATAAATAAAAGTATTAAGGAGATAAATTAGGGAGGTAGTTGGGCAGTTTAATAAATCTACAATAATAAAGTGCCTTAAATATTGAAACGGATTTGAAAAAAAAAAAGAAACCGAATGGGAGAGATTCTCGCAATCTATATATGAGTGGTTACATCTGTCAATCACAAACACAATCACCCCTGCTTTACTCTCATTTTCATCTCCATTGAAGAAAGATAGGTCTCATCTTTCTCCCTTCTAGGTATCATCTTACTCCCTTTCATTTCGTCTCTATTTTATTCTCCATTGAAGCCGATGCAAGTTATCGTTTCTATCCCGCTCCATTGAAGGTTATTGAAGGTAGGTTATATCCATCTCCATTGAAGGCCACTCAAAACCTCTTCACAAGTTATCGTCTTCTCCGACTACCAAACAGGTACATTTTCTAACTCGAATTTAAGTTTCTTGTGACATATTACAGGATTATGTACCCGATTTTTCCAAATCAAACATTATGTATCACATTTAATTGCTAATAAATATTATGTACTAGTTATGCATCACACATAGTTGCTGATACATATTTGCTGATAAATATTATGCACTAGTTATTTAAATAAAGCAAATAATGTAGTTGATTGCCACCGTATTATGGAACAACAAGGAAGGACCAGCGGAAGAATTGACGTTAAACTTTCATATGTAGTTTATTGCCACCGTATTATGTAACAGATCGATCTATATCAACGAATTTCGAAGGACACAAGAGCAGAAACAATGGCGTCCAGTTTCTACGATTAATGGCTCTTCAGATGATATCTCCTGATGCGTCCTTGGACACGTCAAGGAAATATTCCGGATCTAGATCAAGCTGAAGCTCAACTACTCCTTAGTTGAAGTGCGAATGCGATTGAAGATGGGTTGCAGAAGCTTAGAGATGGAGGCGGAAGTTGTATGATTGAGGCGATCTAGATTGATCGTTCAAACCTTGAACTGGGTCGGTTGAGTTGTGTTACGCTAAGAATTGATGCACGCAAAAGTCTTAAATTTATACTCGTTATATTTTTCCTAACTCCTAGCGAACCCACAGTGTACGGGACGTTTCGTAGTAGGGATAGAATTCCGAGGTCGAACACAAAGACTGAGGTGAGATTGAATCGATTAGTGACTTAGGATAGTGTTGATCTAGGCTAAGAAAAGAGAAAGAAACAAATAAATGAAAATCTCAATATTTTTGGATTGGTTTTGTGTGGTGATCAATCAAGGATCACAATGATGCAATATGGCAAAACAAACTAAGGTATCAAGCTTAAAACACAAATAAACAAGCAAACACGAAATATGTAATCAAAGAAAGAAAAGCAGATTCTAGGGGTTGGAAATTCCGGTTATGGCATAGGACTCAAGCTATCTAATCATTCCTTGGATCAACTATAGTATGTTGGGAGTGAGTATTTCTAGATTGAGATCAATCACCGGGTAGGTCTCATGGTCCACTAGTCCGTTCCTAAGGTCTCATCACCGGGTAAGTCTCAAAGAGCCTAAGGATAGGAATTCTACACAAACCGGATGGTTATCTAGGGATCTAACCTCTCCTTACCGGGTAAGTCTCGGGAAGGCAAGTCCTAAACATCAATGCTAGCACACTAAGTCCAATAGCGGCTTATGAGGCTCACTACTACCTAGAGTTCATCATCTTCGATACTTAAGATCGGAAATCACCGGGTAGGTCTCTTTCCTCACTTAGATTGCTAGCGTTAGATCACCCTAAGCTAGATTAAGTTTAACAAACACTAGGATTTCAACAATCTAACATCCTATCATGCAAATTTATCAATACAAACATAACATAAGCAAACCACGGGTAGTTCATCACATTCCACGGCCGTGGTTTGTCTAGAACAAACCGTGATTTCTAACAACACTTAAGTACGAGCAAGCAAATCGTCCAAGGATCATTTAAGTTTATTCTATCATAGTCCAAGCCATAACCATCATTTCCTTACCCTAGAATGACATCTACTTAGCCAACAACATGCATCATCACAATCAAACTCATCAAACATATAATCAAGGTTTCCATGGCAAGTAAATGAAGTGAAATAGAGATGAACAAGTAGAACAAAGAAATCCAAGCTGAAAATGAGTTTAAGTAAGACTTACAACCCTTCAAAAGAAGGTTCAATCGTTCTTACAACTCTAGAAAATGTTTCCGACAATCTTCACTCTAAAATCTATAAAAGACTAAGAATGGTGTGTTCTTCTCTTCTTCTTCAATGGAAGCTTTTCTTCTCCTCCAAGAGTAGCTCCAATCCAACCTTCCAATGAGAGAATCTTTGTTGTTGAGAGTGTGAGAGAGAATGGGAGTGAGGGGTCTGCCATAACAAGCTGCAGGACCACATTATATCCTCAACAAATTGCAAGAGTCGGCCATGAAGATCGTGGGACAGCTGGCACAACTGTCTGGGGAAAACCACGGCCCATTTCCATGCCCGTGGAAGTCCCAGTGGCCGTGGTTTTGGTGCTTCTACACTCTATGGATCGTCAAGCCACAATTTGGTGCACGGCATGCACCAACAAGGTCCCATGTGTCCTCCTTAGCTCCTAGCTTGCTTCTCAATGAGTCCGAAGGTGTGTCATCTCGAGGAATGATCTTCAAATGTATCGATTAAGCTCCTAAATCTCCCAAAATACCTACAAAGCATGCAAAAGTCCGTGTAGACGTCTATCTCGACAAAATACATGAATTGAGTGCAAACGTCATGAACTAGTGCTAAACCATGCATGAATGAGCGGGAAAACTATCTAAATGAGTGCCTAATCTAACATCATAAATCGTGTTATCAAGTTGGTTCTTGAAGAACCCTCGAATGTGATTGAGTTTGGATCGAAGATCCAAAAGAAGAACTTTGAGAGGATTGGAAGAGGGATTGATGCTCAAGTAAGTAGGAGGAAAATACTTCTCATTACTTAATCAAATTGAACATGCTTTACAAATGAGCCAAGCATCCCCTTATATAGTGGATGAAGGCCATACAAAGGGTCGGAAATTAAATGACGGAAATAAAGACGGAATTTAAGTTCCGAAAATGAAACACCTAAAAATATGAAAGGTTGAGAATTTAAGTTCGGAATTAAGTTTCCGAATTAAATTCCGAAACCAAAAGTCTAATCTTAAATTAGGAAAATTAATACCCAGAAATAAAGTCCCGAAAATTAATATTCCGAAAATAAAAAGACTTATTATTACAAAACGCTAAATTACGGAAAATGCGGAAAATGCGCCGGAATGGTGCCGGCTTGACAAGCTTCATGTTATAGTGGCGTAGAGGCACGGTTTGCAACCAATGGCTCCGTGACAAGCAGTGGTCCGGATAATGATGGAGCCGGTAGCTTGGGCTATTGCCTTAGCACGTGAACGGGTGAGCGGTCCATCGGAGCGAACCCGGAGTGCCTCGTCTTCCTCATGTTGGGACATAGGGGTCAAGGGCGCATCAGTCCCCCCATCTTGGATGTGATACGTCCCCATTTCAACGTCGTCAAATAGGGGCTCAATGTATGGTGCAAGGTCCTTAACATTGAACGTCGGGTGCACACCATAGTCGTCCGGAAGCTCCAACTTGTATGCATTCGGGCCATGGCGGGATAAGATGCGGAATGGTCCATCATCGCAGTCCAAGAGCTTGCCCTTGCGGCGAGATGAAAAACGTTCCTTCCTTCAGTGGAGCCAAACAAGATCACCAGGCTCGAATGAGAGTGGACGGCGCCCTTTGTTGCGTTGTGAGGCAAGTTGATCGGCACGCCGTTGGAGTTGTGTCCTAGTCCGCTCATGAAGCTCAATGATGTGAGCGGCACGACTTGCTTTGGTGATGTGTTCTCCGTCTTTGTTGTTGAGAGTGTGGGAGAGAATGAGAGTGAGGGGTCTGCCATAACAACCTGCAGGACCACCTTATATCCTCAACAAATTGCAAGAGTCGGCCATGAAGATCGTGGGACAGCTGGCACAGCTGTCTGGGGAAAACCACGGCCCATTTCCACGCCCGTGGAAGTCCCAGTGGCCGTGGTTTTGGAGCTTCTGTACTCTATGGATCGTCAAGCCACAATTTGGTGCATGACATGCACCAACAAGGTCCCATGTGTCCTCCTTAGCTCCTAGCTTGCTTCCCAATGAGTCCGAAGGTTTGTCATCTCGAGGAATGATCTTCAAATGTATCGATTAAGCTCCTAAATCTCCCAAAATACCTACAAAGCATGCAAAAGTCCGTGTAGACGTCTATCTCGACAAAATACATGAATTGAGTGCAAACGTCATGAACTAGTGCTAAACCATGCATGAATGAGCGGAAAAACTATCTAAATGAGTGCCTAATCTTACATCATAAATCGTGTTATCAAAAATACCCCATACTTAAGGTTTGCTCGTCCCCGAGCAAGTCCCCAACTATAGACTAAGAGATGACATGATTTATGCATGCAGAAAAACAACAAAATCTTTTTGGAGTTGTGCTTCTAATATTGGATCACCTTCATAGTCATGTTTCATGGTGATGGACAAGCAATCATGTATCAAATAAACGAAGGCACGGAAAGACACTTATACTTAACTCGAAAGCATGCATGAAATGTAAAAATGAAGAAGTCAAGATGATCATGAGCATATTCAATCTAGATCACTAAGCCTTATACACATGCAAATAGGTCACAAGGGCTTGTGAAATGAGAGGCCAAGAAACGTTGTGATTAGGTGGGGATTTTTCTAGGTTATGTGATGCTAATCCGGGAATGGAACTAACTTCACAATTTTGACTTTGATCAACTTCCCACAAGTGTATATTTTCTCCATCTTTTTTTTTCTTTCCTTTTCTTTTTCTTTCACTTATTTTTGAGACAATGGCATTGGTGTACAAAAGCCGAAACCTTGGTGATTAGCCGTCCTCGGGTTTTTTTATTTTTCGAGGTGCATCCACACCGGGCACACATACCAAAGCTCGTTAGGACTATCAGTTTATTTGACTTTGGCAAGGCACAAACACCCGATTATGTGAATGGTGCCGAGTTATTCGTCATTTAAACCAACGTCCCCAAACCTATATTTTTGTCTACACTTTCACAACAAATTCAGCACTTCATTCATAACATTCATCCATCAACAACTTCACCCCACACTTGCTTTTCACACACTCAACACACTAACATGCTCCTATTCCCGGATGGGTCAAAAGAGGTCAAATTTATATCAATTGAGGTGCTCAAACAACATGATCAAGATGAGAAGTAGAGAAAGATGAATTGCCTTAATCACTCCTAGATGATGTGCAAGAACTAGCATATAATTTCGACTTTCAATCCTCAATCCAATCAAGACAAGCATCATGATCACAATCCATTCATGGGATTCAAGAGAAGTACTTCAATTCCACATATGCATTCATCAATTCAACACATAAGGCCATCCATAACCAATCCACAAGACAATTTCATCATAAGGGTCATTCCCAAGCTTAGAAGCACTAAAATTTTTTAAAATTTCTGATTTTTTTGGATTTTTCGAAATATGTATGTACAATGCATGACATAATGAAGCATGTGACTAAAAGAAACTACCCTAGATGCTAATCATGCAAAAGATCATGCAAACCCCACCCCATACTTAGAAACACATTGTCCCCAATGTGTAAATGAAGTAAAGAAGAGTGAAAGAGGGTTCTCACAATGTAAAAATGGTTTGCTTCGGTATTTGGGATCATTCAAGTGGTGTGATGGCGGATGATCCTATCAACGATGGTAGAGAGCTCAAAGTGTTCGTTATGGCGTTAGGATCCGCGCTAGGCGCCGCTAGCCGTCCAAGTCTCGCGTCCGCTCCACCCACAATTGATGAGGGACTCATCATCATCATCATCCACATGCCATGCAAGGCTTCCATGCTACCAAGACTCTAGCACACACACAAAGCACACCAAACACACAAAAACAGAAAAATCAAAACAAAAACAAAAACGAAAAAGGGAAAGATGTCTACCAATGGGTTGCCTCCCATCAAGCGCTTCTTTAAGGTCACTAGCTTGACCAAATTCGGGGGCGTCTCACTCAAGGTGAAGTGGGGCAATCATATCCACCGGAGCTCCCGGGATATACTTCTTCAACCGATGCCCATTCACCTTAAAATCTCCACAATGCTCCCCTCCTATCTCAACCGCTCCATGGGGAAAGATCTTCTTCACCACATAAGGACCCGTCCATCTTGACTTTAGCTTTCCGGGGAAGAGCCGCAGCCTTGAGTTGAAGAGAAGGACAAGGTCGCCTTCACTCAACTCCTTCGGGATGAGACGCTTGTCATGCCAACGTTTGGTCTTTTCTTTGTAGATCCGGGTGTTTTCATAGGCATCCAACCGGATCTCCTCAAGAGCATTCATGTCTAGCAACCTTTTCTCTCCGGCCTCCTTGAGGTCAAAATTCAACCACCTTATAGCCCAATATGCTCTATGCTCCATCTCTACCGGAAGGTGGCAAGACTTGCCATAGACTAGCTTGTAAGGAGTGGTGTCAATCGGTGTTTTGAAAGCGGTTCTATAAGCCCACAAAGCATCATCGAGCTTCATAGCCCAATCCTTTCTCGTCCTAGAAACCGTCTTCTCAAGAATTCCCTTTATCTCCCGGTTGGAGATCTTCACTTGGCCACTAGTTTGGGGATGGTAAGGTATTGCCACCTTATGAGTCATCCCATACTTAGCCAAAAGTGTTCCGAAGTTCCTATTTGTGAAGTGTTTTCCTCCATCACTTATGATCACCCTTGGTGTCCCAAACCTAGGGAAGATCACTCGGTTGAAGAACCGTACCACAACCTTGGCATCATTTGTGGGAGATGCGATTGCCTCCACCCATCTCGAGATATAGTCCACCGCCAATAGGATGTAGAGGTTGCCACATGAAGAGGGGAATGACCCCATGAAGTCCACACCCCACACATCGAATATCTCCACCTCTTGTATGTTGTTCAAGGGCATCTCATTCCTTCTTGAGATGTTGCCCGTCCTTTGACAAGCATCACAAGCTACCACAAAATTCTGCACATCCTTGAACAAACTCGGCCAAAAGAAACCCGATTGCAACACCTTAGCACATGTCTTGTGTGAGCTAGCATGACCTCCACATGGCAAGGAGTGACAATGGCGGATCACACTCTCCACCTCATCCTCCGGTATGCATCTCCTAAAGACTCCGTCCGGCCCTCTTTTGAACAAAAGTGGCTCACTCCAATAGTAATGCCTCACATCCTTGAAGAATTTTTTTCACTGGGCATATGACAAACCGGGTGGTACCTCCTCGCATACAAGATAGTTCACAATGTCGGCATACCATGGCTCACTTCCTCTAGACACTTGAAGTAGACACTCCTCCACCATTTGCAATTGCTCATCCCGGAATGAGTCATCAATCGGGATGTCATCTTTCTCAATCTCCAACGGTGGGAGCCTACTAAGATGGTCCGCCACAGAATTTTCGGACCCTTTCTTATCCCGGATTTCCAAATCAAACTCTTGAAGAAGAAGGATCCAGAGAATCAAACGAGGTTTGGCATCCTTCTTTGTAAGGAGATAACGGATCGCAGCATGATCCGTATACACAATGACCTTCGCTCCAACTAGATACGAGCGGAACTTCTCAAATGCATACACAACCGCTAGCAACTCTTTCTCGGTGGTAACATAATTGAGTTGGGCATCATCTAGCGTCTTGCTAGCATAATAAATGGCATGTGTACGCCCATCTTTCCTTTGCCCCAAAACAGCCCCAACGGCTACATCACTCGCGTCACACATGATCTCAAACGGTAGACTCCAATCCGGCGGTTGCATGATGGGTGCGGAGATCAAAGCATTCTTCAACCTACAAAAAGCTTCAAGGCAATCCTTGGAGAAAACAAACTCAACATCTTTCATTAGTAGGTTAGTAAGAGGCTTAGAAATCTTAGAGAAATCTCTAATGAACCTCCGGTAAAAACCGGCATGCCCTAGAAAACTCCTTACCCCCTTCACCGAGGTAGGTGGTGGCAATTTCTCTATCGTCTCTATCTTAGCCCTATCAACCTCAATGCCACGGTTGGACAACAAGTGTCCCAACACAATACCTTCACTTACCATGAAGTGACATTTTTCCCAATTTAAGACAAGGTTTGTCTCCTCACATCTCTTAAGCACTAGAGACAAGTTAGCTAAACAATCACCAAAAGAAGATCCATAAACAGAAAAGTCATCCATAAATACTTCCATGATGTTTTCAATAACTCAGAAAAGATAGCCATCATACACCTTTGAAAGGTGGCGGGTGCATTACACAACCCAAATGGCATTCTCCTATATGCAAAAGTACCCCAAGGACATGTGAATGTGGTTTTCTCTTGGTCATCCGGGTGGATAGGTGTTCGCCCCTAAACGTGCGTGCAAATAAGCTTTAAATTTATAAAACCAGAATCAAGCAAGCGAACCCGCAGTGTACGGATCGGCGTAGATTATCAAGTATTCCAGAGTATCGAACACAGGGATTTGGGGAGAATAAATTCGATCGTAGGTTATCAAGCAAATGAATATAAGAGCTTTGCAAATTATTGGGAAAACAACAATCCTAAGGATCCAAGTATCCAGCTGTGGCAATCGATTCAAGATATACTTAATGATATAAAGACAGAGTTGAGATATGCAAAGGTATGCTAATGTAAGGTAATCGTACGGTGAAGTTCCAAAAACCTTATATGACTCACCTATAAGACACTCTCTATACAGGTTGTTGAGGCTTCAATATAGAAAGGTTCTAAAGGCAAGAATTAATGTCAAATACCCAAACTTGTAATCCAAGGATCAAGACTAACTAAACCGATTACGGTTGTGACACTCACAATCGAGGTAGAGGTTGTTGAGGCTTCACTACCACCTAGAAAAGGCAAGCCTAAACTAAGTTAAAGCAAATCTTTAACTTTGGATTAAAGTAAAAGCAGGTTCGTAAACTTAAGAGAAATTACGGGTGGATCTTGAGATTCCACGGTCGTGGAACTCAAGAACAAACCGTGATTTAGGGTTCGTCGACGATTCTCTCTAACTCTCAGGGTCTAATCCGTTTATGATCGATCTATCATCATCTAAGCCACAACTATCAACCCTTCACCTTAGAATTGTTAAGGGTTTTTAGCCAACAATCATCATTATGATATCAAATTCAAAGATTAAAAGATTGAAAGATGAAAACTTCCGAAAACTTCTAATAAACTTCAAATCAATCTCAAAGTCACAATTAAGAACGAGTATCGTCAGTAGATTCAGAATAAAACAAACAAACACAATCTTAGGAAAGAAGGAAGAACGGGATGTCAATCCGTCTTCTAAATCAAACCTAAACAAGAAGAGAATTCTTCTTGCAACAATCTTCCGAATCTTCGATCTTCCGTCAATCCGGAAATCTCAACAGCAATCTCCACCTAAAGTGCGAGATTAGGGTAACTCCAAAGATGAGCGCAAGTACGTCTTTTGCGAAGTCGCAAAATCTCTAAGCGTCGGTCCAAGCGAAGGTGCAAGCGTAAGCCTAAAGCGAGATGACGGAATCTCTCTTCGTCCGTCCTTTTATAGTGTATGATGAAGTAGCGGCCCGGCCCAATCTTTTAAAAGATCGTGGCTTAAAGTGTGGCGAAAAAGATCGCCAAGATCACGGTCGTGGAAGATTCCACGACCGTAATTTAGAGCGTGGAAATCAACACGGTTTGAACCATGGATTCCACGACCGTAAAAGCTTCTGGAATGAATCACGCTTCACTTGCTAGGGTTCCACGGCCGTGGAACTGAACGTGGTTTGTAGTACGGCCGTATTTTAGAGCGTGGTTTAGGGCAAGAACGTGATTCTTCCCTAGCCTCGTGCATTCCATAAGTTGACACTCATTTTGCTCCTAAGAATGCCCTCAATCCATGGACATACTCAATCAACTCATCTTTGCTAAATTCCGTTCGGAAATGGCTCTCAATCACCTATAATCAACATAAAGCTTGTGTAGACATCTATATCGACAATATAGGCAAACTAACTCACAAATGCAACAATGCTAAATCAAAGACTATCAATATGAGTCAAATACGTTTAGAAAACGTGCCTAAAACATCACAATATTTCATGCTAACAATAGGGATTTGGAAGAATCCACTATAGCCATCTAAGTAACAAAAATGGGAATTTTGAGCTAATCTTTCTAGCATTTGGTCAATGAAAGGAAGAGGGAAGTGATCTTTCCTAGAGGCCATGTTAAGCTTCCTATAGTCAATACATATCCTCCATCCCGTAACCGTTCTAGTTGGGATTAGTTCATTATTCTCATTGGTTACTACGGTCATCCCACCCTTCTTAGGAACCACATGCACGAGACTAACCCACTTACTATCTGAAATCGGGAAAATGATTCCCACATCTAGCAATTTAAGAATCTCTTTCTTTACTACTTCTTTCATGATGGGGTTTAGTCTTCTTTGAGGTTCAATTGAAGGTTTATGGTTGTCTTCCATCAAGATCTTATGCATGCACAAAGAAGATTTAATGCCAACTAAATTATCAATGGTATAGCCTATAGCTTTCCTATGCAATCTTAGCTCATGCAACAATCTAGCAAGTTCATCATCATTCAAGCATGCATTCACAATAACCGGATATGTAGAATTCTCACCAAGAAAAGCATACTTCAAATGAGAGGGGAGGGGTTTGAGTTCAAGTTTAGGAGGACCTTTATCGAGTGGAGACGATCCGTATAATGTTGGTTGAGATGAATCCAAAACCATGGAAGACTCCTCAAGGCTCCTTGAAGCTTGATCAACATGGCATGCAGTTTCTGAAGAAACCACGGGTAAAATTACGGGCTTTGGCACAACCACGGCCGTGGAACTTGCAAAGCTAGCACTTCGGAGCACTCCAGTAGGTTCCACGGGTAAAACCACGGGCATGGTTCTTCCCCCCAGGCCGTGGTTCTTGCAGAAATTCAGCACACCTTCGTGTGCTTCAAATTCAGCCCTTGTCTCCTTTTCCAATGCATCCAAAGCCTTGATTTCTTCATTGCAAGCCTCCTCAACTCCTTACTCCATCAAACTCAAGCTAAGAACCTTCTCCAAGGGGTCCTTGATCAAGATTGAGCTCACAACTTCTCTACAATCCTCTTGCTCGACAATATTGAACACATCTTCACCAAGGGCTGACCCCTTCATCATTGTGGACAGCTTGAACTTGATATTCTCTTCTCCAATGTTGAAGGAGAGAATTCCATTCTTACAATGTACCAAGCATCTGGAAGTGGCTAGGAAAGGTCTCCCTAAGATGATAGAAACCGGATAGTCCGCCGGGATGTCCAAAACAACGAAGTCTATGGGCACATAGAACTTCCCTAGTTGCACCAGTATGTCCTCCAAGATTCCAACCGGGTGAGTGATCGAACGGTCCGCCATGTAAAGGGTCATCTTGACCGGATTTGGCTCTCCTAACCCAACCTTGTTGCAAAGTGCAAGCGGTATGATGCTTACACTTGCCCCAAGATCACATAGGGCTTCATACTTCACTTCTCCCACTCCAATTGGCACACAAAAAGATCCCGGATCTCTTAGCTTAGGAGGCATCTCCTCCTTCATAGTTTGAATCAATTCCGAGGACCTCTTCGTCATCCTCACTTCCCCATACTCTTCTAACTTCCTCTTGTTGGAGAGAATTTCCTTCAAAAACTTGCCATATGCCGGCATACCTAGAATAGCATCCATGAACGGAATGTTAATATGCAATTTAGACATAAGTTCAAGGAATTTACCGAAGTGTTTGTCCAAGTGAGCTCTTGCTTGTGATTGTGGGAACGGTAGTGGTGGCTTGTATGGAGGTGGTGCCACATATGTTGGCTCATCTTCCTTGCTCTTGCCTCCATCTTCTTGCAATGGCTCTTCCTCTACCACTACTTGCTTCCCCTTGTCATTTCCCTTAGGTAAGGGATCCTTCATTCTCAACCCACTCCTTGTTGTAATTCCAACACTTGGCCTCTTGGGTTTTCCTCGGTTCTTCCGGGAAGCTTTCCCGGATCTCTATGAGCTTCACCCGCCTTTTGGAACACTTGTGCTTCCAACACCTTTTGAGCCTTAGAAATGGAAGTCACCGTGCTCTCAAGACCACTCAACCTTCCAAGCAATTGCTCAAACATCATCTCGGTTCTATCCTTTGAAGGTTGAGTGAATCCGGGTGGAGGTTCTTGTGAAGCCTTTGGTGGTGGAGCTGCGCTTGTGGAAGCGGGAGGGTTCAAGGCTCCATCCGGGTTAGAATAGGAAAACCCGGGATGGTTGTGGTTAGGCCGGTAATTGTTGAATTTCTGGTTGTTGTTGAAGTTCCTTGGGCCTTGATAGTTGTTGTAATTGCCCCTTCCCATGTAGTTCACATCTTCCTCCTTGGAAGACAAGTTTGCTTGCACTTGCACTTGAGGGCTTGCTTGATTCTTCAAAGTTGTAGCACACAACTCCCTCAAAGATTTCAGCTCATTGTTGATTGCATCAAGCTTGAAGTTGCTCATGGTGACTTCACTCACCTTATATGCTCCCACTTTCCTCCCATCACTCTTCCTATGGGAGTACTTTTCAATCACCAAAGCTTGTTTCTCCACAAACTCCCAAGCTTCATCCACATTCTTTTCCATGAAAGTCCCACCGGAAAGAGATTGAAGCTTGAATTGGCTATCTTCATCAAGTCCCTTGAAGTAGATCTCCAAAAGCTCTATTTTCGGTATACCATGGTATGGACAATCTAGGAGAAGGTCCTGGAACCTCTCCCAAGACTTGAATAAGCTTTCTCTATCCTTCATCACGAAGGCATTGATCTTCCCTCTTAACTCGGTAGTCTTGGAAGGTGGGAAGAACTTTGTCAAAAACTTGGTTGTCATCTCCTCCCAAGTACTCACTCGCCCTTGTGGAATAGATTGATACAAAGCCAAGGCTTTATCCTTAAATGAGAAGGAGAAAGCCCTAAGCTTATGGTTGTTGCTCTCCAATCTAGGCGGTCTTAGAGTCTCCATCAAGATCTCATAGTTCATCAAGTGTTGATGAGGAGACTCTCCTTCCATCCCTCCAAATTGATTATGCCGGATCATTTATAGAACTTGAGGGCGGAGCTCGTAATCATGGGCTGCGGGATCTCCTAAGTTCACACCCGGACGGTGTGCTCTTTGTGCCGGATCCATACGTTGCCCTAACGTTTGTGGCTCTTCAATAGCAATAGGCACAACTCGAATATTAACCACCGCCGGCTGCGGTTATGGTGGAGGTGGAGGTTGTTGACGATTAAGCTCTCTTTACACAAGAGCTTGCCTAATCTCTTCAATCTCCCTCCTAGTTGCTTCTTGCCTCTCATTGGCAAGTCTCCTCTCATTCTCCAAGGCTTCATCCCTTAGTCTAATTTGCTCTAAAGCTTCATCTAACTCAGCTTAGAGATCTCTTCCGGCCATCTCTTTTCCTTTTCTAATGCTCTTGGATCTAGATCTAAGGGTTTTCTCCGGTTCGGGATCGAATGGAGCTAAATCCTTGCCACAAGATCTTCGCATGCACCTAAAGAGTGAGAGATGTCCTGAAAAGCAAAGACACAAACCAAACGATATCAAAAGCAACAAAAAAGACCTACACTATAAACAATCACAAACAATGACTCAATCTAGACCTAGTCCCCGGCAACGGCGCCAAAAACTTGTTACGCTAAGAATTGATGCACGCAAAAGTCTTAAATTTATACTCGTTATATTTTTCCTAACTCCTAGCGAACCCGCAGTGTACGGGACGTTTCGTAGTAGGGATAGTATTCCGAGGTCGAACACAAAGACTGAGGTGAGATTGAATCGATTAGTGACTTAGGATAGTGTTGATCTAGGCTAAGAAAAGAGAAAGAAACAAATAAATGAAAATCTCAATGTTTTTGGATTGGTTTTGTGTGGTGATCAATCAAGGATCACAATGATGCAATATGGCAAAACAAACTAAGGTATCAAGCTTAAAACACAAATAAACAAGCAAACACAAAATATGTAATCAAAGAGAGAAAAGCGGATTCTAGGGGTTGGAAATTCCGGTTATGGCATAGGACTCAAGCTATCTAATCATTCCTTGGATCAACTATAGTATGTTGGGAGTGAGTGTTTCTAGATTGGGATCAATCACCGGGTAGGTCTCATGGTCCACTAGTCCGTTCCTAAGGTCTCATCACCGGGTAAGTCTCAAAGAGCCTAAGGATAGGAATTCTACACAAACGGGATGGTTATCTAGGGATCTAACCTCTCCTTACCGGGTAAGTCTCGGGAAGGCAAGTCCTAAACATCAATGCTAGCACACTAAGTCCAATAGCGGCTTATGAGGCTCACTACTACCTAGAGTTCATCATCTTCGATACTTAAGATCGGAAATCACCGGGTAGGTCTCTTTCCTTACTTAGATTGCTAGCGTTAGATCACCCTAAGCTAGATTAAGTTTAACAAACACTAGGATTTCAACAATCTAACATCCTATCATGCAGATTTATCAATACAAACATAACATAAGCAAACCACGGGTAGTTCATCACATTCCACGGCCGTGGTTTGTCTAGAACAAACCGTGATTTCTAACAGCACTTAAGTACGAGCAAGCAAGTCGTCCAAGGATCATTTAAGTCTATTCTATCATAGTCCAAGCCATAACCATCATTTCCTTACCCTAGAATCACATCTACTTAGCCAACAACATGCATCATCACAATCAAACTCATCAAACATACAATCAAGGTTTCCATGGCAAGTAAATGAAGTGAAATAGAGATGAACAAGTAGAACAAAGAAATCCAAGCTGAAAATGAGTTTAAGTAAGACTTACAACCCTTCAAAAGAAGGTTCAATCGTTCTTACAACCCTAGAAAATGTTTCCGACAATCTTCACTCTAAAATCTATGAAAGACTAAGAATGGTGTGTTCTTCTCTTCTTCTCCAATGGAAGCTTTTCTTCTCCTCCAAGAGTAGCTCCAATCCAACCTTCCAATGAGAGAATCTTTGTTGTTGAGAGTGTGGGAGAGAATGGGAGTGAGGGTTCTGCCATAACAACCTGTAGGACCACCTTATATCCTCAACAAATTGCAAGAGTCGGCCATGAAGATCGTGGGACAGCTGGCACAGCTGTCTGGGGAAAACCACGGCCCATTTCCACACCCGTGGAAGTCCCAGTGGCCGTGGTTTTGGTGCTTCTACACTCTATGGATCGTCAAGCCACAATTTGGTGCATGGCATGCACCAACAAGGTCCCATGTGTCCTCCTTAGCTCCTAGCTTGCTTCCCAATGAGTCCGAAGGTGTGTCATCTCGAGGAATGATCTTCAAATGTATCGATTAAGCTCCTAAATCTCCCAAAATACCTACAAAGCATGCAAAAGTCCGTGTAGACGTCTATCTCGACAAAATACATGAATTGAGTGCAAACGTCATGAACTAGTGCTAAACCATACATGAATGAGCGGGAAAACTATCTAAATGAGTGCCTAATCTAACATCATAAATCGTGTTATCAAGTTGGTTCTTGAAGAACCCTCGAATGTGATTGAGTTTGGATCGAAGATCCAAAAGAAGAACTTTGAGAGGATTTGAAGAGGGATTGATGCTCAAGTAAGTAGGAGGAAAATACTTCTCATTACTTAATCAAATTGAACATGCTTTACAAATGAGCCAAGCATCCCCTTATATAGTGGATGAAGGCCATACAAAGGGTCGGAAATTAAATGACGGAAATAAAGACGGATTTTAAGTTCCGAAAATGAAACACCTAAAAATATGAAAGGTTGAGAATTTAAGTTCGGAATTAAGTTTTCAAATTAAATTCCGAAACCAAAAGTCTAATCTTAAATTCAGAAAATTAATACCCGGAAATAAAGTCCCGGAAATTAATATTCCGAAAATAAAAATACTAATTATTACAAAACGCTAAATTACGGAAAATGCGGAAAATGCGCCGGAATGGTGCCGGCTTGACAAGCTTCATGTCATAGTGGCGTAGAGGCACGGTTTGCAACCAATGGGTCCGTGACAAGCAATGGTCCGGCTAATGATGGAGCCGGTAGCTTGGGCTATTGCCTTAGCACGTGAACGGGTGAGTGGTCCATCGGAGCAAACCCGGAGTGCCTCGTCTTCCTCATGTTGGGACATAGGGGTCAAGGGCGCATCAGTCCCCCCATCTTGGATGTGATACGTCCCCGTTTCAACGTCATCAAATAGGGGCTCAATGTATGGTGCAAGGTCCTTAACATTGAACGTCGGGTGCACGCCATAGTCGTCCGGAAGCTCCAACTTGTATGCATTCGGGCCATGGCGGGATAAGATGCGGAATGGTCCATCACCATGGTCCGAGAGCTTGTCTTTGCGGCGAGATGGAAAACGCTCCTTCCTTTAGTGGAGCCAAACAAGATCACCGAGATCGAATGAGAGTGGACGGCGCCCTTTGTTGCGTTGTGAGGCAAGTTTATCGGCACGCCGTTGGAGTTGTGTCCTAGTCCACTCATGAAGCTCAATGATGTGAGCGGCACGACTTGCTCCGGTGATGTGTTCTCCGTCTTTGAGTGGACGCGGAGTGAAGTCCATCGGGGTGTGTGGATTAAGGCCGTAGACAACTTCAAAAGGTGAAAGCTTGGTTGCCGAGTGTCGAGACCTATTATAAGAAAACTCCACAATAGAAAGTAAGTCCTCCCACTTGCGTGGGTTGTTCCTAAGGGTCGCTCTAAGTAGAGCACCGAGAGTCCGATTGGTCACTTCCGTTTGACCATCGGTTTGGGGATGATAGCTACTTGAAAACAACAAGTTGGTTCCAAGTTTCCCCCATAAGGTTCTCCAAAAATGGCTCACAAACTTTATGTCCCTATCACTAAGGATGGAACGCGGTATTCCATGTAAGCGCACAACATTGTCAAAGAAAAGGGTAGCTACTTCGCTAGCATTTTGTGTGCTCTTACATGCAATAAAATGTGCCATTTTTGAAAAACGATCAACTACCACGAAGATGGAGTCTTTGCCTCGTTTTGACATGGATAGGCCAACCACAAAGTCCATAGAAAGATCCTCCCAAGGTCCCATTGGTATAGGCAAAGGAGAATACAATCCATCAGGACCTTGGCACGATTTTGCATGGTGACATGTGATGCAACTTGTGCAAAACCGTGTCACATGCTTGCGCATCCGGGGCCAAAAGAAGTGCTCTTGTAGAGCGGCGAGAGTCTTGGTAGCACCGAAGTGACCACGACCCTCATGGGCCTCCTTTATCAACAAATGACGAATACTCGAGTGCGGGATACAAAGTTTGCCCGCACGGAATAAGTAGCCATCGTTAATAAAGAAAGACTCATGCTCTCGGAGGTCAAGGCATTGAGCAAATATGTCCTTGAAATCAAGATCCGTGGCATATAACTCTTTCATAAGAGAAAAGCCATGGATCTTGGCGTCCATATGCACAAGAAGGATATATCGGTGAGAAAGGGTGTCGGCTACCACATTCCCTTTACCTTTCTTATGTCGAATGACATAAGGGAAGGTCTCAAGGAATTCTACCCAACTTGCATGGCGCCGACTCAAAGTAGTTTGACCCTTGAGATACGAAAGAGCCGCATGATCCGAATGAATCACGAACTCCTTCGGCCACAAGTAATGTTGCCATGTTTTAAGACAACGAACTAAAGTATATAGTTCCTTGTCATAAGTTGGATAGTTGAGGGAGGGACCGGAAAGTTTTTCGCTAAAGTAAGCAATGGCCCGATTCTCTTGTAGGAGAACCCCCCCCCCAATGCCCACATTAGATGCGTCACACTCCACCTCGAAGGTTTTCGAAAAGTTGGGGAGTTGGAGTAGTGGCGCATTACAAAGACGGTCTTTAAGCGACTCAAACGCTCGAGCATGGGTGTCACGCCACTCAAATGTGACACCTTTATTAGTAAGCTCATGTAACGGTACCGCTATCGAGTTAAAGTCTTTGACAAAGCGTCGATAGAAGCCCGCTAAGCCGAGAAAGGCTCGAACCATGGTGGCCGTAGTAGGAGTAGGCCACTCCCGAATGGTGCAAACTTTTGATTCGTCCACTCGTAGTCCGTCCTTGGACACGACATAGCCAAGAAAATTCGTGGTGTCCGAGCAAAAGACACATTTCTCCAAATTGACAAATAATTGCTCTAGTCTAAGGCACTCGAGCACTTGGCGAAGGTGCCCGATGTGTTCATCCAAAGACTTACTAAAGACAAGGATATCATCAAAGTCAACTACTACGAAAATACCCAAAAATCGGCGCAAGACGTGGTTCATGAGGCGCATGAATGTGGATGGGGCGTTGGAGAGACCAAATGGCATGACAAGCCATTCGTAGAGGTCATGCTTCGTCTTTAAAGCCGTCTTCCATTCATCACCTTCGGCCATGCGGATTTGATGGTATCCGCTCCAGAGATCAATCTTTGAGAATATGGTGGCGCCATGGAGCTCGTCCAACATATCATCGAGGCGCGGAATCGGATGACGGTACTTGACGGTAATTTGATTGATGGCTCAGCAATCGACGCACATCCGCCAAGATCCGTCTTTCTTGGGCACAAGTATGACTGGCACGACACATGGAGACAAATACTCACGAACATATCCCCGGTCTAGGAGCTCTTGGACTTGGCGTTGTAGCTCCAAGGTCTCTTTCGGACTTGCACGGTATGCGGCACGGTTGGGCAAAGACGTGCCGGGCACCAAGTCGATTTGGTGCTCAATTCCTCGGATTGGTGGCAAGCCGGGTGGTAGTTTGTCGGTCAAAATGTCCTGAAATTCGGACAACAACAAAGACACCTCGTGTGGCACGTTACTTGGGTCATGGGAAATAGATAAGCAAAAAGGGACAAGTAAGAAACAAGGAAACTTACCTTCCATGACCGGTGTCAAATCATGTCGTCGATCCAATAGGATTCGTGGCTCACATCGCCCTTGAATGGTAGGAGCGGGAGGTGCATGTGGAGGGACAATACTCTTACTACCTCTTGCTTTGGTAGCATGAACCTTAGGGCCGGAGGAACGGGATCCGGAAGTATGAGCATTCACAACATCGGGAGAGGTTCGAGGAGAGTCCGATGTTGCCGGCACCTTAGTTGTGTCATCGATAACTTGTTGCCTGTTTCGTTCTGCATAGTCAACTAAAATTTCTTGCAGAGTCATAGGCAAAAGTGTGATCCGTTTTCCACTATATTGGAACATGTACCGGTGGAGATAACTATCATGAAAAGTTTTACGGTCAAATTGCCATGGTCGTCCCAACAATACATGTGTGGAGTCCATTTTGATAACATCACAAAGGACCTTATCAACATAGGCGCCAATAGAAAACGTCACCCACACTTGTTGTGTGACGGTGTCACTTGCCTTATCGGAAAGCCATTGGAGTCCATAAGGTTGTGGGTGGGGGGTTGTAGGCAACTTAAAGTGTTTCACCACTTTTTCGTTAACAATATTACAACACGAACCCCCATCGATGATAAGAGAGAGACTAGTGTCATTGACCAAGCAACGAGAGTGGAAGAGATTCTCGCGTTGGTCAATAGGGAGATGCTCTTTTATAGCCAAAATACGACGAGAGACAAGAGCAAAATTACCTGGTTATGCCGGACCGCAATCAAGTTGGTCGTCGCATGGCTCCATGCCATAGTAGGGTCGGCATCTTGGTCATCTTCCAAGAGGATATCACCATTATATTCATCTTCGCCATCGTTATATGATGGGTTGGCAAACATTACCCGCTTGGTGTTCGGGCAATCACGTTGGACATGACTAAACCCGCTACATTTGAAACACACGGGTTCTCTTGGGCGGGCCACCGTTTGAGATCCTTGTTGGGGTCAGACCGGAGGTGTTTGTGGTGGAGCAATGGTGCCACGATATGGTGTTTTCTCGGTAGCCGCTTGCCGGGTGGGTTGACTCATCCGCGGGGATCCTTTAGCGGCTCCGAAATCTTGAGAAATAGAAACATCTCGAGAACGGGGATCAGAGGTATAAGCATATTGACTAGATGAAGAATTATACCTTGAATATCGAGGTGTTTCAAGTTGTTGCTTGTGAAGTTTCATGGCGGCATGACATAAGGCTCCCAAGTCCTTGTATGGGACAATCTCGAGGGGGCGCCGGATTAACGGATTAAAGCCGCTCATGAATTTGGTTCGAAGGGCGGAGGCGGAGGCCGAGATGCCGGCCTTCATATGCATATCCTCAAGCTTGGCTAAGTAAGCCACCGGAGTGAGACTTCCTTGTTGGAATTGGCAATTTGCAACCGCATGTCGTTTTTGAAGTCGCCGGGCACATACTTCTTAGTCATGACATAGATCAATTGATCAAATGTCGCAATCGGTGCCCATCCTCAGTTCTCACGGTTGGTCTCGTACCGGTTCCACCAAGATTTTGCATCACCCTCAAAGTAAAGGGTCGTCGCTTCGATTTTCTCATATTCCTCATAATGGAAATACTTTAGAGCTCTTTTCATATCTTGTGCCCAATCAAGAAAAGCACAAGGATCATATTCACCATAAAATATTGGAAATTTAACCTTACCTTCCCTACGAGCTCGGTAGGGATTCGGACGGGGTGGTGCCATGTATGCCTCCTCGTGATGGCCTTGCCGGTGGCCATCGTTATGCCGTTGGCGGCCATGATTAGGTTGCGGATGTCTTGGTGGGTTAGGAGGAGGCAACCATTCTTCACCTTGATCTTGGTTCTCAAAAGGCTCTCGGATGGATGGGTGCCATGGACGGACATGTGCCACCCGTTCCAAGTCCGACTCATCATCGGAGAACTCGTCAAAGTCATCTCTCTCGTCATACTCTTCATAATCATGATACATCGGTTGCCGGCTATGCCGTTGGCGGCGTTGTCCGGACCGATCATTCTCGGGACGTGGAGAGCGATCATTTGTTTGATGATGGTACCGGTCATCAACCCGGGAGGGATGGTTGGTGCGTTGGGCACTAGATGGAGGAGGGGACGTGCCATACTTACGTCGGTTGTGCTCATAGCGCTTGTGCCGATTCCCCGTGTCAACATATAGCAAATCATTTGGAGAAGGGTCAAGGTTCATGTCACCTTCATTGTGGGACTCATGACCGTCATCTTGTAAGGGCCTTTGATTTTCTATGACGGAGGCAAGCCGTCGACCGTTAGATGGTTCAGCTCCCAATATACCTTTGTCTTTGCGACGTCCATTGGATGTGGAAGCATCGACCAAGGTTCCATTTGGATTCGGTGGGACGGTCGTAAGGGTAAGCATTTGGGCCTTCAAAGCTTCAATTTCTTGCCGAAGTGAGGCATTTTCTTCGGTCAAAGTAGTGAGCTCTTGCCTTTCACGAGAGTCCTAAGAAATTTCCATTTCGACGTTAGTCATAACTCCAAAATTAGATGCAAATTTGCAAGCAATCAAATGAGCAAGGTGACTAGTTAAGTCAACGTTACACAAGTTCAAGTGCGTTCGGTTTCTACCTTTGGGAAAGCCGTTTGGCGGTTAGGCAAGGAAGACAAATCCAACAAATTTGAACCAAAATGCACACAAATTCAAGAGAAAATTTACAACTTGTAAGAAAATGGAGAGATAGGAAATGGACGGATTGTTTATCGGCAAGTTTTACTTGCTTTGATCTTTGACCTTTTCAAAAATCCGATTTTTCGGATGGACCGGTTTGCCGGACGTCTTTTACTTTTGTTTTTGTGGAATTGTTTCTTTTTGAAACTTTTGAATGCAACCTTTGGAATGCAAGACATGAATCCACTTTTCTTTGAAACAAATCCATTTCTGGAAGAGTTTTTGCTTTGTTTTTTGGTTTTTTGGAATATCAAAAGGCGTGATATCCGATTTTGTCATAAAAAAAATCCCAAGAAAATGGTGAAGTTGATTAACAAAAATGTCGGATTGGGTGAGGAAAAACGTTGTTTTTGATTAATGGTTTGATGGAAAACCAAAAATATCCTAAATCTGCTTTACAAAATGGATCGAGAAATTTTTTTTTTCAAGAACGTGGATGGAGATGCGAAGAACGAGATGAAGATGGTGATGAACAAAAGGCAAAAAGGATGAATATGATAACGCACAAAAACAAGAGTAAAGATAACTTAGCTTAGATCCCTTTGCTCTGATACCAATTTGATGCGTCCTTGGACACGTCAAGGAAATATTCCGGATCTAGATCAAGCTGAAGCTCAACTACTCCTTAGTTGAAGTGCGAATGCGATTGAAGATGGGTTGCGGAAGCTTAGAGATGGAGGAGAAAGTTGTATGATTGAGGCGATCTAGATTGATCGTTCAAACCTTGAAGTAGGTCGGTTGAGTTGGTTCTTGAAGAACCCTCGAATGTGATTGAGTTTGGATCGAAGATCCCAAAGAAGAACTTTGAGAGGATTGGAAGAGGGATTGATGCTCAAGTAAGTAGGAGGAAAATACTTCTCATTACTTAATCAAATTGAACATGCTTTACAAATGAGTCAAGCATCCCCTTATATAGTGGATGAAGGCCATACAAAGGGTCGGTAATTAAATGACGGAAATAAAGACGGAATTTAAGTTCCGAAAATGAAACACCTAAAAATACGAAAGGTTGAGAATTTAAGTTCGGAATTAAGTTTCCGAATTAAATTCCGAAACCAAAAGTCTAATCTTAAATTCGGAAAATTAATATCCGGAAATAAAGTCCCGGAAATTAATATTCCGAAAATAAAAAGACTTATTATTACAAAACGCTAAATTACGGAAAATGCGGAAAATGCGCCGGAATGGTGCCGGCTTGACAAGCTTCATGTCATAGTGGCGTAGAGGCACGGTTTGCAACCAATGGGTCCGTGACAAGCAACGATCCGGCTAATGATGGAGCCGGTAGCTTGGGCTATTGCCTTAGCACGTGAACGGGTGAGCGGTCCATCGGAGCGAACCCGGAGTGTCTCGTCTTCCTCATGTTGGGACATAGGGGTCAAGGGCGGATCATCCCCCAATTAAAGGAGATTGTTATCATTTATTTCCTTGTTTAACGGTTTTATAATATTATTACAATCTTTAATTACGTTAATTGATAAACTTAAATAGGATAGAGAAAGATTTTGAGTATCTGCAGAATTTTTAATATTATGTATAATAAATCTTTTTAGTAAAATATACAGGGGTCTACTTTGTCAACATATAAACAAAAGGGTATGTTGCCGATAAGCTCGCAGATCTGGGACACGACTACCCGATAGGTTGCATTTCGATCCCCTCCCAGGTGGTGGATTTCATCCGGAAGGATGCTCTAGGTTGGAGAGTCTCAAGAAGATGATCTAATCTAATCGCTTACCGTACATTATCAAAAAAAAATATATAAACAAAAGGGTCTAGTTTATACACCTTAATACATAAATTGCCTATTTAGCCAACTCATCCTTCATATTATCCACACATCTTCTCCTCAATTGCTACGGACATACTATTTATTTGTTTAACAGAGGGACATCAACAGAAAATTGCCTGCCTAAATTAAATAATGTAAAGTCCAACATTGTTTCATTATGAAAGTATAAGTAAAATATAAGTAGTTAAAACATTACAGTAGATATACTAATCTAAACTAGGCTTAATTAAAGGGGCAATCTCTAATTTATATGGGAATGGTAAAGCCCGTTGTTGATTATGCCTTGTGAAGATATTCAACTTTTTTTTTGCATTTTCTTTCTTTATGTATTAGTCTGATTATTTCTTGAGCAGTATACCCATCTAAGAGCAAACAAATATTATATTTTTTATCCAGATAAACTACAAATTTGCAAAATATGGATAGATGCTGCTCAGGGTAATCATCTTCCCAATGAAACCGGCACGAGCAAGGAGATTAGCTAGGCAACCATAATGTTCTAATTGAGGTTAAATGTTGTAATCCTTTATCGTCATGTTGTCATCATGTTGAAGTAAGTACGGCCTTGTGCAAATATTTTCATGGACAACCCTTCTTTCAAGACTTTACAAATCGTTTGATGTTGTGTAATTCAACCTTGTGCACAACGAAATTGTGTATTAATATTTTGTAAACAAACGGTGATCGCTTTTGTTTACTACATAAATTTACATTATAAAATGAATTTGTGTAAACGACAAATTTGTGTAAATGAGCTTGTGTAACTCGTTGAGCTTGGAATTGTGTAAATGACGGATTTATGTAAATGACGGGTTTTTGTAAATGACGGAGTTATGTAAATGATGGATTTATGTAAATGACGGATTTACATAAATACAACATATTTGTGTAAACGACGGACTTGTGTAAATGACGTACTTCTTTGCTTGTCCAATTAATTTGAAATGTGTAACTCAATTTCGTGTAAACAAACGGAACTTATGTAATTGGGAGAACGACCGTGTTTGTTAACATTGGGCCTGATTTGTTTTTGGGCTTGGACTTAAATAAATTGAAATTACCAATTAACCCTTTCAATAAATCTTTATTAATAATTAAGAGGGGTGTAGTTTGTTTATAAGATACAAAAAGGGCCTACTTAATACTACATTAGACAAAAAGTGCCTACTTAGCCAACTCACCCAATAAAATTTAATGACAACCGTAAGCCTTGACGATGTTGCTGGCAAAATTTAATAGAAGTTTAATCACAATCCTAGGATTTAGTGATAGTGTAAATTAAAACTCCGTGACAACTCTAAGCCTTGGTGAAAATCCTAAACTTTGGTGACAATGTTAATTATAAATTGTGACAATATATCTATTGTATATGCTACTTGTGAAGTAATTTCTTACAAGTTTCATACAAAGAGTAGTTAAAGCCTTGGTGAAGACCCTTAGAATATTAAGGTCACTTCGATGACTCCATTACTCTTGAGTCACCTCAAGCTGATAGTGTTTCTATAAATGAGAATTATAACAGGTCCACTATCATTGATTATGATTATGTTTTTCTATGTGATATGCATGATAATGTTCTTCCCATGCATGCGTTGCCTTAGTAATTTGATTACCAATTGTCTTCCTAAGTATGTAAATCTTATTGAGTATGTTGAGGATAAACTTTTCCCATATTGTTGAATATTCTTTATTAATTGCAAGGGTGATATATATCTTGAGTTATATGGGCATGCTATAAGAAGTGTCCACTATAGTGAGTCGAATTCTATTATGAATAAAGAGATTGAATATATGCATTTGAAAGAAACTTGGACTCTTGTACCTAAACCCAAGCATGCTAGGCTGATAGGGTGTAAATTGGTTTACAAGGTTAAAGAAATTCATATCCTAGTGGTTCTTGATAGACTAATACCTACCCTACAAGTATGATGAGATCAATTGTAGTAATCGAGTATCGAATATCAGGGACTGTATTTGTATTAGATGTGACAACAAACAATTCAACTAAGTCAAAGGGGATTGGAAAAGAATAAGGGAATAAATATCAATTTATTTGTACTTTTTGGAGTTTTGGTTGTCAAAAGACAAAATAACAAGCAAATAAGATGATGGAAAGTAATATAAGAGAATGCAATATAAGGAATATGTATCACCACTATAATAAATCAAGAGATAAAACCATGTACATGGTAATGAATATCAATCAACGGATATGTAGGTGACCGTCAAAAGTAGGCTTTACCACTCAACTCAACCCAAAGACGTTCTCGCATTTTCATAAGATAAAATTCAAACCCTTTAAGTACGTAGAAAACCAAACAGGTCATGCTCTCGTAAAAAATCTAGAAAGGTATAAAACCGGTAAAACTATGACAATTAGGAACCCTCGAGGTAAAAGTATACATATATCCCCAAACCAAGTTCAATCCTATAGGTCCAATAGAATCAACACGCTTCCGTAGAAAACTTATCTAATTCTATTCCCTAGGAAAACACTATTTCTCAACATATGCAACAAAGGGATCGAACTTGCCTTATGGTTAAGGTCAAGGTCTGAATAAGGTCACTAAGGCAAGACACATCCAGTTGATATATTTTCAACAACTCATATACATAATTATAAATCGGTTCAATATAGGGTTCAACCATTCATTAGATAATAAGAAACTAACCAAACATGTTGAAAATTGCAAGACAGTGTAGAAAGGGCAAATAATAGGCATAAATTCCAAAATAAATAAAATGATAGACAACTTGCATAAAACACTCTAGTATTTGAAGAAAGATGAACAAAGAAATAATCAACCAACAAAACTCGAGAAAATTCACCTCAAAAGCGTTTCGATGAATTCGAGTAGGAAAGGGAAAACTAGTGGCACAAATAGGGTTGCAAATATCCAAAGTGTAAACCCTTCAAACCTTTGAAAAATAACTACTTATAGCGTCTAAAATTGGGCCACAAAAGATCTGAAAAAAAACCCAAATAAAACATAATATCTCAAAACTATTTTCGGACGTTGTTGCACAAGTGACACTAGCAAGACACGAATCAACATACCGTGCCAAACCCATGTGAGTGTCATCTCTAGTGAAATCTAATGGAAGATGTAAGACACACGGGCAAAGGCGAGGCGGACACGACCATGACACGGCTTGACAAGCCGTCTCTACCCGTTACACATGTCGTCTCAACTATAAACTAATTAAATCTCGAAGTCTTGGCTTCCATCTGAGTGTTCAATCCTATGATATACTGCTCGATCCTTTGATCAATCATATGTGATGCTCCACTTTAGCTATCAACCTCAAGATAGACCAAACTCTCATGTTTAGGCGCGTCTTCGATATTTTGGTAGAAATGCACCATAATTGGCCTCAAACGCTTGAAAAACAAAATAAAGTGAAGTAGACACCACAATAGGCAATATGAAGGATATCTACATACACTATATGAATGCAAAACATGTCAAAAGAGACGTGAAATGCATGTTTCTGCTATCTAAAATGATGCATGAATAGATGACAACAACTCTCCTAGATTTAAAGCTAGATTGGTTGCTAAGGGTTTCACCCAAAGTGAAGGGTAAGATTATAATGAGATTTTTGCTCTTGTTATGAAATACAAGACTCTAACACTGCTTATATCCATTCTTGATTTATTTGATTATGAAAGTGAATAAATGGATGTTAAAACTACTTTTTCACATGGAAATCTGGATGAAACAAATACATGAGACCACCTAAGGGCTTCATTGATGTATAATTTCCTGATCATGATTGTATTTTTGTTAAATACGTTTATGGCTAAAAGTAATCACTTAGATAATGGAATAAAAGGTTTCTTGCATGAAAGATCTTGGCGTGAGTTAATGTGTATATGATTCATGCTTATATTTGAAATATGTTAAGCTTGATAGCCCTCTCTATATGTTGATGACATTCTTATTGTTTTTATATCCAAAGTAAGGCAAATGAGGTGAAAGCTTCACCACGAAACTCCTTTGATATCAAGGCTATTTGTCCTTCCCAAAAAATCCTTGGTATACAAAAAAAAACTCAAGTAAATGGAAGATATGGTTGACATGACATGACTATATATTGAAGGTGTTGGACATATTCAACATGAACTTTGTAAAGAAAACAAGCATACCACTTGGTGGATATTTTAACCTCATCAATTCTGATATTATGTCCCCAAAAGTGGTTAATTTCTTATGATGTTATTGTGAGTCTATTATGTATGCTATGATTTGTACAAGACTTCATCTTGCTTTTGTAGTGAGTGTTTTAAGTTGGTACATGTCTAATCCATCAGGAAATCATTGGTTAACTATGAAATTCTTGCTAAGATATTTAGTTCGAATTTCTACTCTTGCTCTTGAATATGGTCCTTGAAAACTCCACCTTGTTTGTTTATAATGTTTTACGGGTGTTGATGATGGAAGACTTAACGCAAATGTAGTAGTTGGATATACTAAACATTGTATTGATTATATTCTCTAGATGCTTGGTTGATTTGAATTCAGTGCAAGTATTATCAAATATCAAGGGTCTTGATTCAAGGGCCTTGAAGTATAACTTAAGGTCAAAGAAGATAGTGTATACAAAAGGACGATCTCAAAGGCCTTGAAGTTATATGCACGAAGGATTCAAAGGCAAAGAATATCTTCCAAGAAGATTTGCTCAAACGGAAAGATTTTTGAAAGATCTCTTTCAACCGAAGATCTCAACCGAAGATTTTCTGAAAACAAAAGCGGCAAAAAATCTTCTCTTTTGATTCAAAATAGGATCAAAAGATCAAGGAGCTAAGGACTCGACGTGTTTTCAGGAGTTGAAGATTTACAACGTCTACCTTATCTCGAAACAAGAAACAATCTTCATGGAGAAGAAGATTCATCTTTAAACGGTCATCTCTACAACGGCTAGAAGACCTCTCCATGGAAGAGTATAAATGAAGATGATGGTCGAAGAAGAAAGACACACAAGCATACACGAAAAACATATTTACGTCTTCAAGCAATCTAAACATCTTCATTCATTGTTTTTCTTTCTCTCATTTACGCAAAAGCTATATCCCCTTAGAGAGAGAAAACACAAGAGCTCCATTGGAAGATCTAAATAGTGTTATACTAGAGTGTGTGTTACTCTGCGAAGTAATTAGGCTATTATAGTTAGGTTGAGAGTTGGAGCTAGATCATAGCATTGTCTACAGTGAGAGAAGAAGGGGATTTCTTCTAGTTTGTATCTAGGACTCTTTGAAGCTGATAATCGATAGTTAGATCCTAAGGCTATACCCTGGGATGGAGAGTAGGCTATTTAGAGTCGAACTTCGTAAACATATCCTCGTGTCGATCTTTTTAATTCCGCACCATATATACTTTATTGTGACTAACTTTGTTTTGCAGGAGCAAGAAGTCAAGGTCCTTGAAAGTTGTTTCAAAGCCCTTGAAATCAAAGTTACACAAAGAGTACAGATCGACATCAAGTCCCTTGAAAGAAGTTTCAAGGCCTTGAGATTTAGTTTGCGAAAAGTTTCCATACTCTATTCAACCCCCCCCCTCTAGAGTATCTTTTACCTTATTTATTTTACCTACCGGTTCTTCAATTGATATCAGAGCTAGACTCAGGTTTATTGATTTAACCACCAGTGAGACTAATCATGAATCCTATAGGTGATGGTGGATTTGCTCAAGGAAGATCCTCATCTCGACCACCACTCTTCTCACTACAAAAAAAAAATTCAATTAGCGACGGTTGTTTGCGACGGAAGAAAAGCCATTTCCCGTCGCCAATAATCAACGGCGACGGCTTGGCGACGGCAAAACCGGGCGTAGCCAGAACAGGCGACGCGAATTTTTTTTGCGACGGCTAATATTTAGTGTCGCCTGTTGGCGACGGATGTCCGCCGTCGCCAAATATTCGCCTCGGCAAAAGCCGTCGCCGTCTTGTGTGTAGTAAACTTCGAAATTGGTGCGGAATTTAAATTTTGTGTCAGCAATAGCCGTCGCAAAATTTAAATTTGGTGGAAAATTTTGTATCTTTGGCAACGGCAAGGAGCCGTCGCAAATTGTATATTTGGTGGGAGATTTTGTATTTTTGGGGCCGCATGGAGCCGTCGCAAATTTTTAAAATGTGTTTAAAATATTAATTTTTAGCAACGGTAACCTGCCGTGACAAAGTAAATGTGGAGGGAAAATTCTACCATATCTTGTAAAACTATACCACAACCTGTATTATTTGAAAACATCTAAATGGCTGCATTAAGTTGCAAGACCAATTTTTATAAACCAAAATAGTGTATTTAACCTTCAAAACAATCAAAATAGCACGATTTGAAGTGTAAATAAGTTCACAATCTGAAAGTACAAAACCTAGATGTCCTTCATCTTTAACAAAGTGGTAATGAGGTTCACAATCACACACTTCCATGATCTAAACATCTTCTACTTGCACAAATTCTTCATCAACTGCATCATTTTTGCTAATTGGTTCCTTTTCTGATGCTACATGATCTCCATCTCCAATAGACTATTTTCGATGTGCACTAGTTGCAACCTATAAAATATGAAATAATAACAATAGTTTAGATGGAGAAAATTTATGGAAAGTAACGAAGTATTATGCACATAGATGAGCATTTACTTATTAAACATGGAATTTTTAAAGAATTTAAAGTTCTAGATTACCAAAACTAACTTGTGTAAGTGAATGCGAGCTTCTTCTTTCATTGCCCTCCGATTGCATAAGAAGTTCTAGATTACCCAAAATCCATTTACTTGAAGATGCTCCCTAACTACCGCTCTTCCAAACAAGAGCCGATTTTGGCATTTCCTACAAGGACAATATATGCTAGAACCAACTTCCTTGTTGGCATATGCAAACTCTAAAAATTCGTCTAACTTTTCAAAATATGACACAAAACATCTAGTTCTCCAATCAATCCATGACTTGTCTAAAGGCATTGTAATAACCTCAAATTACCTACATATATATGAACATATATTTACCATTTAATGAACCTTATAGAATAAGTATAGGTCCACATAATCAAAAATGAAATTATAAAGAATCTCATCATCAAAAATGGAAATTCTCGCAAGAAAGGACACTTCTAGAAACCGAAAGCCAATTAATTACAATAAATATACAAATAAAAAAAATATTCACAAGTCGAACAGTCTAAAATCAACCTCTTATAAAGTGATTAATAATATTGTATAATATATTGCAACTTTAGTGTGAAGGTGCACATGGATAGATCATTAGATTGATAAACATACCACCTAACAAAAATTTAAGGCTTTACCCCTAAGCATTTTCAAAGCTTCAAACCCTATTGGAGTAAATCTAACAAAAAAATACTAGAAACATTCAGCTGCAAAAAAATAATAGTATATCTTTGAAAATGCTTTTGACTATTGTCCCAGTTGAGCCCAATAATCCATATAAAACATCCATTGTTTTTTTAACATAATAGTTCGGATAATCTCAAAACATAAAGTGTGCAATAAGTGTGTGTATGTTGTACTGTTGTAGTTCGGATAATCCAATGAAGCCTTTATCCATATATTATAACTCATCGTGTGACATAATTCTCTTTCAAGTTCAGCTAATACAAATTGGAGAGCCTAGGCATTACAAATTACTCTTCAGCAGAATGTAGAAACTATACATACCCCTTAGCAGAATCAAAGTGTGGACACAGAATTTCAAATCACTTGAATGTGCTATCGTCCTCGTGTTTAATGTTCTCCGTTGATTCTAAATAAGAGAACTTTATGCATGTGGGGGAACTTGGCAACCACCAACACAAATACAGCAATTGTGTTCAAGAAGAGCATCGGATTTTGATAGTCCGTTGTATGGGATGCTATCAAGTACCTAAGAACAGTATAAGATAAGATGAATCCCTCTGGACTTCGTTTTGATTCAAATATATGCAATGATATAGCTTTCAGAAGCTCATGAGATACAAAAGAATCGGAAATCAAGATTTAGAAGTTATTGCTAGCAAAAGCAAAGAGATGTACAACATTCTTAAGGTTCATAGTAAAGCAAGAATCTCAGATTTCAAACTTAAATGCTGATTCTGAATAATGTAGGTCCAAAATAGAGAGTTTAATGCACAAGGTTTGCTGATAACTGAAGGGTTTGCAATTGATTCTCGAAATGGCAGATTTAGAGACATGATCAGCTTAATCGGTCAGAAACTGAACACACTTCTTGTAGACATAAAAAAAAGGGACGAATGCTTTGAAGCTATACTAGACAGAGCTTCTACCAAGATGGGACGTTTGGTTTGGTATAAACATATCTTGTTCTTTAGGGTTTTGCAGTTCCTTAATCTATTAATCTCACTACAGCTCTTTCGAATTACGGAGCTCAAAGCTTTACATACTTCAAAACCAGGTATAATGCACCTTACTTAGGCAAGAAGACTGCTCGGAGTCGGAGGCGTCGTCTTCGTCGGCCGACGGCTGATGTCGCTAGTCCTCGCCAAACCTAGTCGCCTTCTGCCGAAGTGACGTCTTGTTTCCAATCCCAATTAACAAATTCCAAAACCTAATCTATCTCAAAGTATCGGGTTACAAGGTGAGGGCTAGTGGGCTGTTTTTAAATACTTTTATTACTTTTATTATTATTATTGTTATTATTGTTATTGTTATTATTGTTATTATTATTATTATTATTATTATTATTATTATTATTATTATTATTATTATTATGCATCATATATATTATCATTATTATTATTATTATTATTATTATTATTATTATTAGTAAATTAGCTTTTGTGAGCCGCTCGTATTCGGCTCGGGCTCATTACGAGCTCAATACCAGACTTGTATTCAAGTCGTTTTATAATATGAATGGGCCGAATACGAGTTTTTGGCTAGCCGAGCCCGAGCCAAGAAGAGCAAGATGGACAATTAGTATGATGAAAAACAAGTAAAAAAAGGGTTGTTAAAGAGAACATCAAATTCAAGGAGATTAAGTCACACATCAAATTGGAATTCCCGAGAAGTGATTGTCTGCTTCTTGGTAACAACGATGGAGAATAAAAATAACACGAAGGAGAGTAGAAGATGGTGGCGAGTACAGGGCGGTGTCAATCGATTCCAACTATAATTCCGTAATCGATACTTTGGGCGAGGGTTTCCGGAGAAAAGTAGAGGACGGTGCCAATTGATTCCAACGTAACTATAATTCCGTAATCGATACTTGGGGGAGGGTTTTTGGAGAAGAGTGAAAGACTAATCAACAAGGAGGAGAGTAGATGAGGACGGTGTCAATCGATTCTAACTATAATTTCGTCCTTAATTAATACTTTTGGCGAGGGTTCTTAGAGACAAACAAGGAAGAGAGTACGTACATCGTCTCTTCGATGAGATGAATTTGGTTAGGGTTTTTTTACAGGATTTTTAACAAGTTGTCATTACTGGGATAAAATTTTGAAATTTATATTGATGGAAGGTTTTTGGAGATAAAATTTTAAAATTTATAGGAATTTTTATTTATTTTGAAAGAAAAAGAAAATTAATTATATTATTTTTTAATGTTTTTACCCCAATATTTCATATGGCGCCAATATTTCATATGGCGTCGGCAACATAGTCGTCGCCAAAGGTACCTTTTATTAGCCACGGTAAAGATTAGCCGACGCCAATTACAAGCCTATTAGCGACGGCCCTATACTGCCGACGCAAATAATTGGTATTTTTGTCACGTTGATGTTGTCGTCGCCAAATAAAGACCAATGGCGACGGCAAACTCTTGTCGTCGCCAACAAGCGTGGCCAATTGTATTATTTTTTGTAGTGTCTGTGGCAACAACTTTGCTCATTGGAGAGCACTCATGCGTTTGTTCATTATTGACCAGGACATGGAGCTTTGAAGCATCATTCAAAATGGACCTAAAGTTTCAATGACAACGGTTGAAGGTGTCCAAGTCCCAAAGAAGGAAGATGACTTCACACAGGCTGACATGGACAGTGTGTCAAAGAATTACAAAGCAATGAACCTACTATATTGTGGATTAGATGCAAATGAATTCAACCGCATCTCGTCATGCAAGAGTGCTAAATAAATATGGGACAAGCTTGTTGTCACTTACGAAGGAACAAGTCAAGTCAGGGAAACAAAGATTAGCATCTTTCTCAGGCAATACGAGCAATTCAAGATGAATACAAATGAAACAGTCAAAGAGATGTTCACCAGATTCACTGAGATCGTGAACAACCTGGACTCACTAGGAAAGATCTTCACAAATGAAGAGAAAGTGAGGAAGGTTCTAAGGAGCCTACCTAAAGCCAAGTAGGGACCAAAGATGACTGCTATTAAAGAAGCTCAGAATCTCACAACTTTTCCTCTTGATGACCTCCTTGAAAAACTCATCACACATGAAATGGTTCTTGGTGAAGAAGATGGAGAGCTCCCATCCAACTCCAAGAATTTGGCATTAAAATCAAGAAGAGATGAATTATCATCTGACGAAGAGGACAGTGATGACGATGAAGAAGAAGATGCAATCGCCATGATTTCTAAGGGTGTCGTAAGAATTCTCAAGATTAAGAAACAATCTGCTAATAGAGAATATCCACGAGCATCAAAACCCCGAGGTAAGTTTTCTAACTCTAATAAAAAAACTAGAGTACTGACTTGTTTTTAAATGTGGTGAAACATATCATCTTGTAAAGGATTGTCCACAAAAGAAGAGGACCAACTTCAAGAAAAATGATCGAAAGAAGAAAGCTATGGTTGCTTCATGGAGTGATTCAGAATCAACAAATGAATCAGAAGACGAAAAAAAACAAGCAAACTTGTGTCTCATGGCCGATCATGAAGAAGATTCAAATCTATATGATGACAATGTGGTAAGTACAATTATGTCTCAACCTGAAATTGACCTGAAACAGTTCCTTAAAGATATTATCATATTTGATAGGGAACATAGAATAAGGATAAATTCTTTAAGAGAAAAGTTTTTTGAACTAGAAAAACAACTAAGTGAAATGTCTCTGAAAATTGAAAATCTTAACACAGAAAAAGTAGACCTTGATGACAATATCAAGGCCTTAGAATCAGAGAACCTGATTCTCAAGGACAACCTCTCCTCTCTTCATCGAAACTATATCGATCTAGAGAAAGAAAAAGTTGATCTAACTTTGACGTGTCAAGACCAGAAGGCTGCACTTATTAAGTTTACTCGTTCAAAAGCTAATCTTGAGAGAATGATGGGTGAACAACAGTCCTCCCTTAAAAAAAGTGGTATAGGTTATCATAGGAGCTTTCCTAGAAAACCTACCACCACATTTGTCAAGGCCAAAGGAAGCATTCATATGCCTACTTTCTTCTACTATTGTAAAAAAGGTCATGTTAAATCTACATGTCCTTATAGAAGAAATGATCCTTATATTATTAGAAATACCTATCCTTTATGTTTAAGGAAACAGGTCAAACAAATCTGGGTTCCTAAAGGTACTAGACCACCAAACATGATCGAACCTGAGTATGAACCAAAATATGTCATTTGGTCGACCCGAAAAGGTTGATATTTGTTGTTTTGCAAGATATCACCAAGGTAAAGGAGCACAAATGGATATTAGATAGTGGTTGCTCAAGACACATGAGTGGAAAAAGCTCTTTATTCTCAGATTTAAAGAAGCAATCATTTGGAACCATTACACTTGGTGATAAAGGAAAGTGTGACATAATTGGCATTGGTAAATTTGCTATAATTCATCTAACTTCATTGATGATGTTTATTTGGTTGATGGTTTGAAGTATAATCTGCTAAGTATTTCTCAAATATGTGATAAGGGCAATGTTCGCTCCAAACGGTGTGTGCAAGCTTTAAATTTATAACCCTAGACGTAAGCTTAAAACAAGGATGCGAACCCGCAGTGTACGGGTCAATCGTAGTAAAAAGCAAGGAATTCCAGGGGTCGATCACAGGGACTTAGTGAAACAAAGTCCAATCACGGTAAGCTCTAGTAATTACTAACCACAAAAGCAATTAAAACAATCAAAGATGATAAACAGTTAATAAAGGAAACATGCAATTCTAGGGATTAAAGCATCTAGTTGTGGTTCCAACTCAAGATCTAAAGATAAGCGGACAAAGCTGAGATTTTTGCATGGAGAAGGTGTTACTAAAGTGGAATAGATCACCGGGTAAGTCTCACTACTCACTAATCCTAAACCGTAACTCCTATTACCGGGTAAGTCTCAAGGAATTAAGATAAAGAACTATAACCTCAAACTAACACACCATCTAAGGGAATAGAATCAACCTTTACCGGGTAAGTCTCAGGCTAACTCACAAAGATGGGATGAAAGCACACTCAAACCCCAATAAAGGATAAACCTTTATTACCTACACTTATGATCTTAGGTACACAAACTAAGGAATTACCGGGTAAGTCTCATCCTAAGCTTGCATTGGACCAGGAAAGGTGTAATAAGAATAGGATTTGACAAACTCTAACACTTAACTCTCAGTTTAGGATCAGATAAGTCACCTCGGTCAGCCAAATTCCACCCCGGCCGAGATGTTCATCGACTGAGCGAGATGCTTAGGGTTAAGGTTAAAGACTTGAACTTTCAGGGTCCTACTGTGATTAAGATCATTCTATCATTGTTTTTCCCACAACCTTCAGCCAATCACCCTAGAATCACACAAGGAAATTAGTCACTCATCATCATGAAAGTATTAATCAAATATATGGGAAGAAGGTGAATATTTGAACAAGAAGAATTTAATGAAAAGACTTCAATAACTGAATCAAATATCACAACAAAAGCGTTCCTTGGATATAAATCCAACAAGGCAAGACAACAAGGAAGGGAATCTAAGATGATCTTACAAAACCCTTCAAAAGTTATAAAAGCTATAATCTTCAATCTTCCTTCAACCTTCAAAGAGGTTCTTCAAATCTCCCAACTAGAGTATGGCTGCTGCGGTGTAAGCGGGATTTCAACTCTATGCCGGATGTTGGATTTGTGGAAATCCAACCCTTTTTATAGGAAAATAACCCTCCAAAGATAATATATCTTAGAAAGATCTTTTCTCATAAATATAGGTAAAATATAGGATCTGAATTATCTTCTTCCTTTCAGGAGCCAAGCCCAAAAATATAAGATCTCTTTCCAAAGATAAAAGATCTCAGCCAAGAATAAAATATTCTCTCCGCGTCCCAGGTGTTCGCCTCGGTCGAGTCGACTTCTCTGGATCACCTCGGTCGAGGTGAATCTGTGGTCAACCGAGGTGAGTCACAACTGAATGTGAAATCTCTCAAATCTGGTCCAAAGTGAATCTCTAATCCATGGCTATGCTTCCTGGATGGTTCCTTATGTTCCTGAATGTAGCTCCAATGACTCCATAGCTCCTTTTGCTCCTTTTTGATGCAAAACGTGCCATTTTACCTACGATTACAACAAAACTAGGTGTAGACCTTGATTCCCGCAAAGGTAGATGAAATGGTAATATAATCACATATTATACATACAAACATGCAGATTATGAAAGATAAAACGTCCAAACAAACCCCAAAATATAGACTATAATTCATGCTATCAAGAAATAAAGTTATGTTTGATTTAGATAAATGTGAGGTTCAAGACAAAAATACTGGTGAAGTAGTGCTTACTGCTCCTAGATGTAATAATGTATATTCCATGAGTACAAACCAAGTTTTAGGAATTAAGCTAAAATGTCTAAAGGCCTTGACTGATGATCCAAGGCTTTGCATAGAAGACTTGGTCACGTAAGCATGCACACCATGCAGAAGCTACTTACTAAAGATTTGGTACGTGGTTTGCCAAACCTAAATTTCAAGGTTAATGATCTATGTTAGGCGTGTACACAAGGTAAACAAACACGAGGTTCATTCAAACCTAAGAAAGTTGTAAATTCTTCTCGACCCATTGAACTTTTACACATGGATCTTTGTGGACCTATGCGTGTCAAATCTCCCAGAGGCAAGCAGTACATCCTTGTTATAGTGGATGATTTCTCTCATTCACATGGATTTCTTTTCTACGAGAAAACTCTGAAGCTTTATTTGAGTTTTCAAAATTGTGTAAGGAGTTACAAACTTTGAAAAACCTACCAATTGTTTCTATAAGAAGTGATCATGGTAGAGAATTTGATCAACTGAAGTTTGATTTGTTTTGTGCAAAATATGGCATTTCACATAATTTTTCAGCTTCTAGAACTCCTCAACAAAATAGAGTTGTAAAACGTAAGAACCGCACTCTTGAGGATATGTCTAGGACAATAAACAATTTGCCAAAACGTTTTTGGGCTGAAGCAGTAAACACTGCAAATTATATTTTGAATAGATGTTTAATTCGCCCTATTTTGAAAAAGGCTCCTTATGAACTCATTAAAGGAAGAAAACCAAATATTTCATATTTCAAACCCTTTGGATGTACTTGTTATGTTCATAACAATGGCAAAGATAATCTTGAAAAATTTGATGCACGTACTGATGAAGCTATATTCCTTGGATATGCTTCAAATAGCAAAGCTTATCACGTCTATAACAAACGTACCAAAATTGTTGAGGAAAGCATTCATATCATTTTTTATGAAAGCAATGATGGTACTTTGAGCAAAAGTTTTGCAGATCTTAATCTGAATCAAAGAGAAGATCATAATTCGGATGAAGAGGAAGATCCTAAAGATCGAGACAAGAATATGTAGGAAAAGGTTCAAGATACCGAAGAAAACCCTCAAGACCTTGAAACACACCTTCAAGACCTTGAAACAGGAACCTGTGATAACAGAACTCCGCTTCAAGGGCTTGAAACCCAATTTCAAGGCCTTGAGATTGGATCAACAGGTAATATACCAACGGTACCTGAATCTAGTCAAACATATGAAGCTCAACCTTTTGGATCTGCTCCATCTATCAAAAGAAGAAAAGTTCAACACTCCTCATATCATCCACAAGAGAATGTGATCTTAGATTCAAATGTTGGAGTTCAAACTAGATCTAAAGTGAACAATCTATGTGCCTTCTCCGCTTTTGTATCGCTTGTCGAGCCAAAGAACTACGTTCAAGCTCTTCAAGAACCTGATTGGATCATTGTCATGCAAAATGAATTGAATGAATTTGACAGGAACAAGGTATGGAATCTTACTTCAAGACCAACACATCAATCAGTTATTGGCACGAAATGGGTCTTTCGAAACAAATTGGATGAAAGTGGCAAAGTCATACGAAATAAAGCACGACTTGTAGCACAAGGCTATAACCAAGAAGAAGGTATTGATTAGGAGGAGACTTTTTCTCCAGTTGTCAAGTTAGAAGCCATACGTATGCTACTTGTATTTGCATCTTTCATGAGCATAAAACTTTTTCAAATGGATGTAAAATATGCTTTTCTAAACGGCTT
The DNA here is from genome assembly GCA_033239125.1 of Fagopyrum homotropicum. Taxonomy (NCBI): domain Eukaryota; kingdom Viridiplantae; phylum Streptophyta; class Magnoliopsida; order Caryophyllales; family Polygonaceae; genus Fagopyrum; species Fagopyrum homotropicum. The sequence continues at coordinate 32,030,469 of BSWB01000007.1, read as the reverse complement.
CTTAGAAGAAGAAGTCTATGTTGCTCAACCTCCTGGTTTTAAAAATGATGAATTTCCAGATCATGTTTTTAAACTAGATAAAGATCTTTACGGTCCTAAATATCTTCTTGAAAACAATTTCAAAAGAGGTTTGATTGATAAAACATTATTTATCAAAACTAGAGGCAACGCATTCTAGTAGTGTAAATCTATGTTGATGATATATTATTCGGTGCTACTAATGATTCCCTTTGCAAGGAATTTTCAGATATTATGTGCAGGGAATTTGAAATGATCTTAATGGGAGAGCTAAATTTCATTCTTGGACTTCAAGTTACACAAGCAAAGAAAGGAATTTTTCTCAATCAAAGCAAGTATACTAAAGACTTGCTTAAAAAGTACAAAAATGGATCAATCTAAGGTTGAAAAGACTCCTATGAGTTCAACACTTTCGCTAGATCATGACAAGAATGGCAAAATTGTAGTACAAAAGGAGTATCGAGGTATGATCGGTTCATTGTTGTATCTAACTGCTAGTCGTCCTGACATTATGTTTAGCGTGTGCATGTGTGCAAGATTTCAAGCTGATCCTAAAGAGTCACACTTGATAGATGTGAAAAGAATTTTTCGGTATCTCAATGGCACTAAGGATCTAGGGTTATGGTACCCACGTCAAAGCTCGTTTCATCTTGTTGGCTATTCAGATGCAGATTTTGCAGGTTATAAGGTCGATAGAAAAAGTACTTCTGGATGTTGCCAATTCTTAGGGTCATCTCTAATTAGTTGGCACTCCAAGAAGCAAAATTTTGTTGCCCTATCCACAACTGAAGCTGAATATATAGTTGTAGGAGCCTGTTGTGTACAAATTATTTGGATTGCTCAACAACTTTGTGACCTTGGCTTTGACTTGAAAGGTATTCCTATAAGATGTGATAATACTAGTGTTATTTCTATAACCAAAAATCCTATGCAGCATTCGAGGACCAAACATATTGATATAAGACATCACTTCATACGTGATCATGTTGAGAAAGGTGATGTTTCGATCTCTTTTATCTCAACTAACTTGCAGCTTGTAGATATCCTTACCAAGCCTCTTCCTAAGGAATAATTTAATTTTATTAGATTGGAGCTTGGTATGTTGAACAAGGAAGCATTAACGTAGGGGAAGTAAACGAGTTTAATTGTTCCTACTCATGCAACCCAATTGATGTTTTCAAGGGCCTTGAAAAATATTTCAAAGGGTATATTCTAATAAAACGGATCAATTAGAAATTCATATCCTTTAGATATTGAATTATCTAATTTTTATTCTTTAAGGTCCCGTTTGGTTTCAACTCTGGAAACGAAAACGGAATGGAAACGAATTTAGTCCATATATATCCTTATTCATGAAATTTTATGGAATCATTCCTTGTGGTTTATTACAAAATGCACATGCTTCCCCACATTTTGTTACCCTATAGGGTATCAAAAGTAATCAAACTCTAGTCCAATTACTTCAAACTATACGGAATGATTCCAAAAACTTTCATGAACAAGGGTATACGTATGGACTAGATTCGTTTCCATTCCATTTCCGATTCTGGAGTTTAAACCAAACGGGCCCTAAAAGGGATTTCAAAAGGTTTTGTTATTAGATTAAAAGGATTTTGAAAAGTGGTTACCAAAATTTATGGAAAGAATTTTTATCATCTATGATTTTCCCAAGATCTTAAAAAATCTTTTGATCGACTTTCTTCCTTAAAAACCTCTTCTCTTCCCTCTTTATTTCTTCCGCTTCCTCTTCCCTTTGAAAGAACAGTGCTTTACTCTTCTGATTTTCCAAACCCTCTTCATCTTCTTCTCAAAATTTTTCATGGCATCCAAGAGACCTTCAATGGACGAAGCAACATCATCTGTCCCCAAACGACAGAGAATAGTTCAAGTATCATCCGATTCCGACTCGAGTTCTGGATCTGGGTCAAGCTCAAGTTCGTCAGATTTCTCAAGCGACGCAGATATTTTCAATAAGACTGGGCTTCCGTCGAGTTGGTTTGCAAGTCCAATGACAACCAAGAAATGGCTAACAGAGTATGATCGTTATCAATGCATGTGGGAGCTGGTTCATAGCGAACTATTTACATGCTTCTCATTGCCGGGACTAGAAGTGCTTCAGGCAAGCTCAATTTGTATCATGTTAAACCCAGGAGAATCCGCGTACCCTCGACTGACCAGGCTGTTTTACACGAACTTAACGGCAAGAAGAGAAAGAGGAGAATGGATTATGGACTCAGTCATCAAAGGTAAGAAAATCACCATTACCTTTGAGATTTTTGCTGATATCTTTGGATTTCCTCTATATGACGCTTCAGCATCTTCTAACCCTGCTAGAACTATAAGATTAGCCAGAGAACAGTTTCTTCTTCCCAGTGCTTTATCACCACCTACTATCACTTGTTTAACTTTAGAAGCCATAATCATCTATGCTATTTTAGACAAATGTGTAGTACCTAGGTTTGCTAACAAGGATATTATCACCATTGCTTTGCTGATTTTAGTCTACAATGTGATGAATGGGTTGAAAGTAAATCTGCCTGAAATAATCCTGTCTCATATGGTAAATGTCATAAATTCTCTAAGCACTAGTCACCTGTCATATGGGAATCTGCTTCCCATAATCTTTAGGCATTTCTCAGTTGATTTTTTTGGTGAGGATTTACACTTTGTCAATGGAGGATTGGATGAAGCTTTAATTCTTTGAGACCATAGGAATTCAAAAGACTCAAGTAGATTTCAGTACTGTATGGGTTTTGAAGGAGCAGGCAGAATGGAATTTTACTACAGAGCAGCGTCTTGAAACTGTAGAGAGAGCAGTGGACTCACTAAGATCTGATCTTGTCCATTTTCGAGCTTCAGTGACCGACAAGATGGATGAAACACGAGATTTATTGGGTATTCTTAACCAGAAAATTAACCAGTTGTTTCATGTTAGTGCTCTGTCTCTTACAGCTGCTAGTAGTATTAAGCCCATCTTAGAAGATGATGGACATGCGACTAAAAAAGATGCAAAAAACATTGTGACTCAATGTCATAAGATTATTAAAGACAAACCCATTCGCCAACCATTTCCAGAAGATCTAGCAATCTGACTATCGAAGAGTTTGGGGTGGTCAAGAAATATGACAAGATTTCTGCACAAAGGGGAACATATTTATCTCTCAAAGAACGTGAACTTACTGATGCTAAGGATCGTTGGAGGGATATGTGTTTAAGAGACTACTATGGGAAAGGAAGCTCCTCTAGATGGTACAAGGAAACTTGAAGTTCTCTGCCTGTCATGACTATTTTCTGAATTTTTTTTTGTGGTTTGTGAAAATACTCTCTTTTTGGGTCCGTAATTGGATTTAAAACTTCCATGCTTTGACTGTTTTTTCTCCCTTGTTGAAAGACAAAGGGAGAGAAATGATGATCCGACATTTCGATATACTGCATTCTACAATTTTATTTTTGATTTTCATATGCATTGCTAAACTAACAAATGCAGGTACGATAAAACATTTGTGTTGTCTTCCATCAAGGGGAAGACTGAAAACTCCACCTTGTTTGTTTATAATGTTTTACAAGTGTTGATGATGGAAGACTTAACACAAATGTAGTAGTTGGATATACTAAACATTGTATTGATTATATTCTCTAGATGCTTGGTTGGTTTGAATTCAGTGCAGGTATTATCAAATGTCAAGGGTCTTGAAGTATAACTTAAGGTCAAAGAAGATAGCGTTTACAAAAGGACGATCTCAAAGGCCTTGAAGTTATATGCACGAAGGATTCAAATGCAAAGAAGATATTCCAGGAAGATTTGCTCAAACGGAAAGATTTTTGAAAGAACTCTTTCAACTGAAGATCCCAACCGAAGATTTTCTGAAAACAAAAGCGGCAAAAAATCTTCTCTTTTGATTCAATAGAGGACGAGAAGATCAAGGAGCTAAGGACTCGACATGTTTTCAAGAGTTGAAGATTTGCAACGTCTACCTTATCTCGAAACAAAAAACGATCTTCATGGAGAAGAAGATTCATCTTCAAACGGTCATCTCTACAACGGCTAGAAGACCTCTCCATGGAAGAGTATAAATGAAGATGATGGTCGAAGAAGAAAGACACACAAGCATACACGAAAAACATCTTTACGTCTTCAAGCAATCTAAACATCTTCATTCATTGTTTTTCTTTCTCTCATTTACGCAAAAGCTATATCCCCTTAGAGAGTGAAAACACAAGAGCTCCATTGGAAGATCTAAATAGTGTTATACTAGAGTGTGTTACTCTGTGAAGTAACTAGGCTATTATAGCTAGGTTGAGAGTTGGAGCTAGATCGTAGCATTGGCTACAGTGAGAGAAGAAGGGGATTTCTTCTAGTTTGTATCTAGGACTCTTTGAAGCTGATAATAGATAGTTAGATCCTAAGGCTATACCCTGGGATGGAGAGTAGGCTATTTAGAGCCGAACTTCGTAAACATATTCTCGTGTCGATCTTTTCAATTCCGCACCATATATACTTTATTGTGACTAACTTTGTTTTGCAGGAGCAAGAAGTCAAGGCCTTGAGATTTAGTTTGCGAAAAATTCTCATACTCTATTCAACCCCCCCCCCCCCCCCTCTAGAGTATCTTTTACCTTATTTATTTCACCTACCGGTTCTTCAGTCCTCATTCTAAATTTACTGACTTGTTTGATTTTGTTGACTTTGATTACACTAGTAATAAGGATAACAAAAAGTCTACTACTTCTTACATCTATACTTGGTGTGCAAACTGTGTTTCCTAGAAGTCACAACAATCCGGCCATTATTGCACTTTCATCTACATAGGCTGAATGTATATTTGCAACTGAAGTTGCTAAAAAAGAAATGTGGTTGAAGGACATTCTCAAAGAAATTGAGAATAAGCCGTACATTGCCACATTACACACAAACAATCAAAGTGTATTGTTCTTGTGCATAGATCTTGTCTACCATGAGAGGACGAAACACATAGATGTGAGGTACTATTACATACGGTTTAAGATCGAGAAAAAAGAGTTGTATGTCGAGAAGATTAAATGAGAGGTAAATCATGTAAATTTCTGTACAAAAATTGCCACTATTGATTAATTTGTTTTCCACAAGAATTTTCTTCATCTAACCGGTATTACGTAGAAGTCCTGAAGAAATTTGGGTTGATGATCATAAACTAAGCAAGACTGCTGGCAATATGAGCTTATTGGGTTGGTCAAACCCAACAAACTAAGAAGTCCATCCCTTCTCGTTTTATGTATGGTTCAAATAAACTTTGAACTATCATCTGCTTGGTCAGAAAGAAGATTTTTTGATCTCCAAACTTGTGTGACATTCGTTCTTCTTTTTTCTTTTATTGGAACTATGGGTCATTTTTTTCATGTTAGCCGTTCATTTTATTTTTAGGTATTGTGTTCATTTTCTACGTAAATAGATTATTTATCAAAATTAAAAAAATAAATTATTAATAAACTAAAATTGAACTAGTAATACATAAAAAAAAAATAAATCAAAATTTCTCCTCATCTATAACCTCCCTCGGAACTTCCTCACCTGAACACACTCACCCTCTTTATATATATAATTTGACATCCGAAATAAAGTTTTGGTTTCGCTACCGATGAGTCTGACAAGTTGGCATGTTTGAATATTTTTGTAGTTTAAAATCCCAATTTTGTATGGTTTATCATAATGTTGATGTTGAAGAATAAACGTAGTCATATCGCTGAACAAGTGGAGTTCGATTCACAGTATTATGGGGCCCTACAAAACGTAGTCATAACCTTTGATGCCACCTCCAAAACTTACCATTAACAATCAAACCAATTTCATCACTGTACAACCAAAGCACTTACAATGAGATTTTGTTGAGAGAGTAAATCATTTTTTTTTTGGTTTTTTTTGGAAGGGGTACGTAGGTCATCCGGTTCGACGGCTTCGCCGATCTACGTCCGAATCGGGTAATAAATTGTGGCTCATTGCTAGGGGATACCCTCCCAATATCAGTTTTTTCATACATGTTGTCAGGAGGATTAGAACTCGAATCTCCAAACTAACCAATTAAAGTAAATCAAATTTTATTTTGTTCTTACGCAAATGAGAGTGGTATTAAAAGCTGTTATCTTCCTTATAACGATGGTTGATGAACACAAAAAAAAATCTTGTAAAACACACTCAGAATTGAATGACATTGCTGACAGTACAATAATGAACCTCATTTAAATTTGCTCATCCCTTAATCAATCTCTTATTCCTATGGCCAGTAGTACAACAACATCAATCTCTCTCTTTTTTTTCTTCTGTTAAACAAAACAACAAGCCAAATCAAGCTAGCCCAATTCAATTAGTTGGTCTTCCTACAATTTGTCCTCACTTGGCCGCTACTTCCAGTAAGTGGGCTAAGATTATCCATCTTGATCATCGCCTTTGCAAAATCATTGAAGAACAAGAGCCTACTCGCACCATAAATCTTCACTTGGGTATCAGTGGACTGACCACCAAAGAGCTGTTGATCAGAATGCAAAAGACCCTTTTGAATGATCAAATTCTTGTAGTAGGCGGTGTCAAATGAGGTGGGGCTGGTGGCGTCAAGCGGGGAGAGGTTGTCGTCGCCTCCTGAGGTCGGGCAGTTGCCTTGGAGAGTGGTGGCGTATGCCGAATTTATATTGGTTTCATTGTAGATCCTCGCTCTAAATGTCGTGCACCTTGCTTGCCCTATTGTGTGCCCTCCTGCAATAGATAATAAAATTAGGTGGGTCAATACGTCTGTATAATTGTTGTTAGAGTATGTGTCTACTATATTAGATGTAGTATATTGGAATTATTGTTTATGTATTAGCTTTTTATTATTGGAAAAAGTGACATATGTTGAGAGTACCAGAGAGGGCGACCATTTCCTTGGTGGTGAAGCCTTTGTTGGAAAAGGCGGAAACAAGGCCGGTGAGGTTCAAGGTTGGGGCCGGGATGTCGGAGTTGGCCTGACTCAAGCTGGCGGTGGTCGAGTCTCTTCTCCCAAGAGACACTGGCCAACTGGGTCCTCCTAGCTGTTGGTACATCAATCATTAAAGCCTAAAAGAATTACAATATAGTTTAATTATAATTTATGTATGATAACTTACAGCAACAACAGCGTCCCTAGAGGCAAGGGTGAGTATATCAGCACACGATACAACTCCGGCACAGCTACTCTCAAGCTGCGACTTGATGGTGTCAATGACGTCGAATCCTCTTAGAGAATTGGCGTTCGGGAAGGCGGTTTTCTCCCCGGTGAAGCTTGATGTATCGTCTAGCAAAACCGAAGCATCACATCCCTGCATTTATTTATTCATTGATTCCCGTCAAAATTGAGCATATATGATAAAAGAAAAAGAAAATGTATTGAAAGAGGCGATCGAGTAATTACATTAACGAAGCAGTCATGGAAGTGCAGGCGGAGCAAGGAGGCACCCATTCGAGCCTCCTTAGCGACGGCGGCTTTGACAGCGGTCTGAATGGTGGAGAGTGCGGAAGGGCATGAAGTGGCGTAGAAGTTTTGAGAAAGTTGAGCAGATGCTACTCCTAACAAGAGCAGAAGAAAGGAGATTTGAAGTTTCAAAGCCATTAATTGCTAGTGTACTTCTGTGCTTCTGTGCCTGTGCTTGTGATTGGGTTGTGATAAGAAGGTAGAGTCAGGAATTGCATGTATTTATACACATGCAAGTAAGTATTGAAGGAAGGCAGAAGGTCTTCTTTGGTTGAACCGTTCATATTGGGGCACATGCGATATCCAAAGTAATTTTGTATTGTTGTGTGTTGTTTTGGTCTGGAGTGGTTAACGCGGTTAGGGGTGGTGGTCAACTATGGGATTAAACAAAGGGACAATGTGGACTGTATGAAATCGCGAGTGTTGTCTCAGAAGTTTCATAGCAGATCTGATTGTATCACGTACAGGCATTATTAAGTATGAAATTAAGCTGGAGTTCATTATTTATATATTTTATACTCTAAATAATATCACCGCTAACACTTAGGCTGCATTTTTCAACATTTTGATACCCTGTTTTGGATACAGAGTCAACTGGTTCGGTTAAATCATAATGTTTTACCATTTTACATAGGTGATATCTGTAATATATAGATTTTGGAGAAGTGCGGTCAATTCACCATATTTTATGAATTATAAGGGGTTTGTAACTTTGTATAACATCAAAAATCAAAATTTTATTTATACAGTGCCCATATAGTAGGTTTGACTAAACTTTAATATCCCGTCATTTAAATTATTCGAACGGTACCTCACATATTGAGTCTGACTAGGAATGACAATTTCATCCGAACTCGACGGGCACCCGATAACCCGCTCCATTATAAAAAAGTGAAAACCCGACATGAAGCCGGTGAAAGCGGATAGCGGATGAAGCCGGTGAAAGCGGATAGCGGGATAAGACGTTTTCGGATTGAGTTTATTTTTATCATTATTAATTTTCCGCATTCGAATCCGAGTTTAATATCGATTTAAAGGAAATGCGTAGAACACCCGAATATCACCCGATACACCCGCTTCATCCGCTGGATGCGGGTGGATCGGATGCGAGTGGCGGGTGGGGTGGGGTGGATGAGATTTTCTCGCGGGTCGGGTGGCGGACAGGGTCATCCACCCACCACCCGCCCATTGTCATCCCTAAGTCTGACCAAACATTAGCACTAGATTATTGTGCACACGTTAAGTTAATATATCGATGTTGAAAATCTATAGTAATGTAAGCTTTATGACTAAGGTAGTGGACAATTTTACCCCTAATACTTAATACTGATATGTTAACTTAACGTGTGAACATTAATTCAGATCCTAATCTTTAGTCTGGCTCAATAGGTGAGACCCTGCTTATAGTTTAAACGACGAGTTATAAAGTTTAGTCACTCTGAAAAAATGGGGTATTGTTTAGCCAAAATTTCTCAATTTTAAATAAACTGAGGTACGAGTTTTATTATAATAAAATAAATTGTGGTGTAAAGTTTATCCCTAAAATTTTGAGGATTGTTAATTTTTTTTTTTTTTTTTTTTTTTGGTAATTCTGACCATTGTTACCCAAACATAATGTTAAACTATTGTTTAGTCTGGCTCAATAGGTGGTACCCTCGTGGTTTGGGGTATTCCGGATTTTGCCCACCAGTTTTTTCAAGTTCGGATGGTACCCTCAAGTTTATGTTGTTTTCCGAATTTTGCCCAAATTCATTACACTTTTTTAAATTCCATTAAAAACATACAAATAAAAATAAACTAAAATTAAAAAACAACTTAAAAAATAGAAAGAATAATTTATTTATTTTAAAAATAAAGTAAAACAGTAAATTTTTTAAAAATATATAGATATTATATTAATTTAAATATAAATTCGTTACATAATTTTTAAAAATTTAAAAAAAATCAGTGTTTTCTTTTATTTTAAAAATAAATAAATTGGGTTAGCATTTTTTAACAAAATCTAAAAAAATAAGTTTTATACTTTATTTCAAAAATAAATAAAATAAGGATTTTTTTAAAAAATTTCAAAAAATCACTGTTTTAATTTATTTTTAAATTGAATAAATCAGTTTTCTAATTTTTTTTATTTTTTAATATTACTTTATTTTATTTCTTTTAGTTTTGGGAAATAAATAAAATAGAAAAATTATTTATTTATTTTAATAATAAATTAAAACAGTGCTTTTTTTATTATTTAAAAGAGTCCTTATTTTATTTATTTTTTAAATAAATTATACCACTTATATTTTTAGATTTTGTAAAAAATATGCTAATTCAATTATTTACTTTTAAAACAAATAAAATACTGATTTTTGAATTTTTTAAAATTTATCTAATTTATTTATTTTTAAATTAATATAATATATATTTTTTTTATAAAAGTTACTGTTTTACTTTATTTTTAAATTAAATAAATTATTATTTCTATTTTAAGTTTTTTTTTAATTTTAATTTATTTTCTTTTGTATGTTTTTAATGGAATTTAAAAAAGTGTATTAAATTTGGGCAAAATCCGGAAAACAACATAAATTTAAGGGTACCATCCGAACTTGAAAAAACTGGTGGGCAAAATCCGGAATACCCCAAACCACGAGGGTACCATCCGAAATTTCCCAAATTTGGATGTTTTTGCAATAAATTGATAGTTTGTATTACGTTTTGAAATTTGGATTATTTCAGTCAGAAAATAAATAGTATAACATGTACTCGTTAGTTTTCTGACTTTTCTCCATTATAAATTCAAATTATTTTTTTTGTATTACTTTGGTGATTTTAATTTTTGGATTATTTTAGTCAAATAATAAATAGTTTTTTTCCCCATTTTTAATTCATTTGTAGCGGATATTTTTAAAGAGATTCTACTGTTAAAGTCTATTTTCTTTGAAATATTCTTACAAAATCTATCTTTTTAATTACTATTTAATTATAACTATTAATTAAAATTAAATTTTAATTCGAATTGTTAAATTCTAGGTTAAATAAATTTATATCTTCAATATTTTTTAAAATTGAACTTTATTTTGATATTAGTTTTTCAAGATTAGTACAAAGACGACTCACATGAAATTCTAGCATCCCTAACGACTTTTAAGGATTGGGACAGGTACGGAGTAAAACTATTAGTACAAATTTACGGAGCATTTTTCACGGTTGATACACTTGATCCAACGGTCCAAGTTAGTCCACGTCATTAATGATTTATAGGCAGGGCGGTGACCTTTTTTGAGATATAAATATCATTTAATGTTTATTAACACTCTATCGGAACGAAGAATGATTATTTAATCACCAATTTATTTGATTTAAAATAAAATAATAACAAAATATATATAGTAAGTTAATCTATATATACATACATAATAAAGTAGAAGATAAGTTGCTGATGTGACGCTCTCAGAATTGAGTATTAAGAAATTTCTATATATTACTGAATGTCATTCTCTAAAATTATTTAAATCTTATATTTTTAAAATTTTTAACATATCAGATCAAATTTATAAAAAATTTTGAGTCAGGTTGTTAAAAAATATTTTTTTAAATATCTTTTTTTATAATAATTATTTATTAAAATTATTTGTTATCCATGTTTTTTTTTTAATTCGGTTATATATTTGTATAGATTTTGATATTTCACAATGGTTATTGGAGTGAAGCTGATAATTTGAGAATCTGTATAAATAGAAGGTTTGAACATAGAACAAACCATACATTTATTGACATTTTGGTTAAGATCAAGTATTATAACTATTCATAACGGATTAATAATTGATATATGGGTCGCCGATCTATAAGTATTTGGGTCGTCGACCATTGATTTCAATTTTTAATTTCATTTTGCTTACATTTGATGCTAGCTAATTTGTATTTAAGCAAATGTGGTCTAAAAACCATACAGTTTTAGACCATTATTTATATGTTCTTAACAACTTGTGATATTTAGTGATAAATATTTTAATTTAAAAGTTATATCAATAATATATTATATATCATTTGATAAATAACTTAACACATTATTATAATTTATCAATAACCAAAAACCATAATTCATTTTAAAATATATATCTTAAAAATAATCGTGTACGGATCCTAAATTAGTAACAAGTGTATTACCCGCACATTTGTGCGGGATTGTCATTTAAATTTTATATTTGATTTTAGTATTTTGCTTTAAAATAGTGAGACTTGAAAGAAAATTAATAATGATGTCTTTTAATCAATATTAGTTGAGAAAACCGTTTGATTTTATTATAGAATAATTTTTATAATTTTTTAGTTAATTGAAAATGCATTACCTTACTTTCGATTATTTACGGTATTTTGAAATTTAGATTTTATTAATAAAAAAAAGTAACAATAAAATGTAGATAACAAAGTAGATAGGGTTGGAAATATAAAACTAAGAATTAAAATTGTCAAAAAAAAATATCACGTTCTAAAAACTGATAAAAAAAATTGTTTAAAAACATTTATTTGAACAAATACTTTTAAATCTTCGATTTAAAAAAAAATATGCTTAAACAATCTTCTCTTTTAGATTAATACTACGTGGCAAAAAAATTCTATGAAGATTATATCCCTATTTTGCAACAAATTATTTTAAAAATATATGTAAATTTAAGTTTTTATTTACTCAAAACTTATTAGGCAACATTTGATAATTGATTAGTTTTAAATTATTGGTAAAAGATTTGGATTAATTTTAACATTTAAAAAATAATTAATTAATTATTTTAAAAAAATAATTTTTGAAGTGAAATAAACATAGTTGTAACACGTGACAAAAAAAACTCTCGTTTAATACATACATCGAATCCTTTATCATTCAAAATCAGCCCTTACTCTATAGTGTGGTATTATACTAGTTTATAGTTCAAATTATAACGTGTACTAAATAGAATTATTGAAATGAATAATGATATGAGTGACGATTAAAGTTGATGGTGGGCCTCTTGTTTAAGTTTCAACTAGAAGAAGCCCACTTGCATTAGTAGCCTGCTAGCAATGCAAGTGGAACATTTAGTCGCGTAAAAAATAATACCACTTTATATAACAAATTTCAACATTTCCTAACTTTCTAGACTTTTATAAATTAATTATGGTAACAAGGATAAATCAAAAGTAATTAAGTTGTTGACTAGCTTCCTGTTTTTTGAAAAATTTTTGGGACAATTTTGATAATTAGGCTTTTTTGAAAAGTTATAGTAGTAAATTGAATTTCTAATATTTTAATTAAGTAAATATACCTCAACTTTTTGTATTTATTCTCAAACTCTACACACTCTTCTCTCAAGCGGTATATTTACTAAACACAAAACTAGAAAAAACCTAGTAATCCAAATTGTTTCAATTAAATTTTTTTTGGTATCCATATAATTTTAAATTTTCCTTTAGTATCTCATGGCTTAATTTATTTCCGTCTCAAATATTTTCTTAATATATTTTATAAAACTTTTAATTATAAAATAAAATAAATTTAAAAATAAAAAAATAAAATTTAAACTAATTCTGAATATAAAAAATTAATTTTTATTTTCTATTTTTTAAACACAAAATAAAAGAAATAATTAAAAAAATGCTGGAAAAGTAAATTTAGACCTTATTTTTTTATTTAAAAATTATTGTGATTTTTATTCTAATTTTCAAATAAAAATAAAACCTAGAAATTAAAACTAAAACTAAATTGAAAATTTTTAATTAAAAATTAAAATTTTAGGTCTAAATTTATTTTTCTAAATTTTTAATTAAAAAATATAAAATACTCTTTTACCATTACTTAATATTTATAAATTTAATTAGTAAAAATCTAACTGTTCATAATTAGTTTTAAATTTTATTTTAAAAAGAGAAAATAAAAGGTATGTTTTTTGAGAAAATTGATGTAGGGAAGCCTTTTTTATCCATGATACAATCTAGATCCCTCCAATTTTCTCCCTAAAAATAAAACTAAATTAAATTATAAATAATTTATTAATTGTGGGGACCACTCTAATTAAAAAGATTCTCTCCCTTATTTAAAAAGGATAAATAACTATTAAAAATTAAAAAAATAAACTAAATTAAAAAGATAAGTGAATATTAATTGTGGGGACCACTCTCATTAAAAAGATTATCTCCCTTAATTAATATGGCCGATTTTTAATTAAATAAGAAAATAAGAGTGGTCCCCACAAATTCTGTACATAATTTTATGTACATAATTTCGCACGCAGATTATGTACATAATTTCGCAAGCAGATTATGTACATAAAATTATGTAATTAATTTTGATGTCAACAAATAAGCGACTCTTTGAAAAAAAAAGCAATATTAATTAAGGGAGATAATCTTTTTAATGTTAAAACTAATTTCTTAATTGTAAGGGACCACTCTCATTTTTCCTTTTTTATTTTAAAAAATTAATGGAGAAAATCTTTTTAATTTTGAACAATTGTAGGGGACCACTCTCATTTTCTTTTTTAATTTTGAAAATATATTAAATTTTTTTAGATTTTATCTTTTTTTCAAAATTACAAGGGGCCTAGTTAATACACATTGAAACAAAAAAGCCTACTTAATCTACATTTATACAATAAAAGCCTACTTACCCCTTGTATATGCCTAATTAGTTTGGAATTTTTTAAATATTTTTATTTATAATTACAATTTTAATAAAATATTGTAAGAAAGGTGTAAGGAGAAATAAATTAAATAATGATGATAGTAATGAAAATTTTAAAATTTTATGGATACCAAAAAAAGTTAAAATCACATCTTAGAAATATCAAAATCATGTCAAACGCATAAAACACAAAAAAAAAATTACATAAAATTATTTGAAAAATGTATGGCCATGACGCACTGGTTTTGAACAAAATATTACTACGATTTTGGGATACTGACCTATGACTAATTGGTAACATTTCTCAAATTTCCTTCAAACCATTGTGCTCAATAGCTTCGTGCTATTCGTACTCACATATTCATACTATTTATACCCAGTACACGACTACGCATCACGTCGTCGTAGTGGAAGCACAAATTCATTCGACAAAATACAAGATAACTTACTACGCCTACGGAATGCGTAAGCGTAGTAATCCACATAACAAAATGGTGTAAGGGACTGCTACGACTACGCATCCCGTAGACGTAGTTCTCAGATCAAGTAACCGTTGTGAAAACTACGCCTGCACTTCTCGTAGGCGTAGTGTTGAGAACTAGCCGTTACCCAATGGTAATGTAACCCAAACATTAGTATAAACATCATGCATTCGACCGAAGTCGTACATAATCATTTCATAAAACCTCATTGTCAAACGTTGTTTCGCAAAAAAAAGTCCTTCGAAAATGAATTCCGACGATGGAGAAGCGAGATATCATTCCGGCGATGGAGAAGAGGATGACGGTGTTGATTTCGGCGGTGGTGAAGATGATATGGAGGGTGACGAGGGCTTGTTCAATCCCGCGATGCTCGGTAGTTACGATCCGTATTCGGGTGTTGAGGTTAGTTTATTCAATTCGTTTATTTTGACGTAGTTTAGTGTTATATGTTTTAGTTAGTTTTATGTTATATGCTTGAGTCGTTAATTAATGAATTAGTAGACAATTAGTCAATAAGTAAAGTTATTTGTCGTTAAATGAGGACTTTACTCGTTAATTAGGTGTCAATTAGTCGTTAATTGAAGAAAATAATCGTTAATTAATGAATTAGTAGACAATTATTATGTAATTAGTCGTTAATTAATTTGAGCAATGTTAGAACATATGATATAGTCGTAGTGAATGAAATTTTCGAAATAATTATTATAGGCTGCCGATATTCCCGATGATTATGACTATACTAGTTTGTTCGTGGACCATCGGATATGGACGGATATGGACTCGTTAGTTGCGTGAGTTCTTGAGAGAGCAGGAAGTAGAAATATGGTTCTCATCAAACTAAAGTCCTACAAGTCGGATGATCGTCGTTTTGGAAAGGTGATATTTGAGTGTGAGCATCACGGAGTCCGCAAGAGTGAGGCGAAGGGCTTGAGGGTATGCAAAACGAAGAAGTTTGATTGTAAATTTTGCTTACACGTTGATGAGGTGCAAAGGGGTCTTTGGGGTGTGAGGAATGTTCACGGAATTCACAATCATCCTCTTCCGAAGAGTTGGTAGGTCATGCTTTTGTTGGACGGTTGACGAAGGCACAAATGAAACGAGTCCAAATCTACACCGAAGCGGGAATACCTCCGAAGGAAATTGTTCGTTTGTTAAAGAGTGATTTTGAAGATCCCGAAAAGATGGTTACTTCTAGGAAGCAAGTTTCAAACGCTCGGAATAAAATTAGGTTGGAAGCGATGGGAGATCGACGGTAATTCAAGAAGCGTTGAAATTCTTGAAAGAGAAAGATTATATGTGGGATATTAGGATGGAAACCATTGAAGGAGGAGAGGTAGTGAGTGACTTATTCCTAGCCCATCCCGAGTTGAAGCGTTGGGTTGCCATGCTTCCATACGTCGTCATCATGGATGCTACATACAAGACGAACAGGTTAGTATGTAATTCATTCAGTTTGTTTATATTAAACTTTTTTTTTTAATTACAAAGTCTCATTCATTATATTTTGCAGATATGACATGCCGTTGTTGAAGATCATCGGGTTGACTAGCACACAACAGACTTTTCCCGTTGCGTTTGTGTTAATGAAACGGGAGACGACGGGTCATTACGAGTGAGCTTTGGAACGCATTGCCTTGTTATTCAGTGGAAAGAAGCCGGAAGTGATAGTGAGGGACAGGGAATTAGGTCTCATAAAAGCAATGCCTAGAGTCTTCGCAAATGCCAAACATATTTTGTGTGAGTGGCACGTGTAATGAAACATCAAATCAAATAGTTGGTGGAAGTCACATTCGCCATCCATCCAAGAAAATTCATGAGAGATTGTCACGAGTTGTTTGAATCGACTACTATTGCGGCTTATGAGGCGAGGCTCTTGCATATGAGGGATAGTTGAATGGACAAGTATCATTTGATGGAGTATCTCGAGAAGACATGGTTGGACAAGTAAAAGAAAGCTATTGTTCGTTGTTAGACCGATCACTATCTCCATCTCGGATCAAGGATGACAAGAAGGTTAGACAAATACTCATTGCATCTTTTATTGTTTAGTTTACTTGTGATGATTTATTTTATAATTATAAATTATGTTCTAATATTAGGGCCGAGGGTGCTCATTCGGTGTTGAAGAGAACTCTTAAGTCTACTCGTTGTGGATTTGATACTCTCACCAAGGCCATCCATAGAATGATTGGAGATCATATTGATGAGATTCAGGGTAGCATAGAAAAGTCGTGTACTCATACTATCGTAGGCATCCAAGAAGACCCTATGTTTACATTTCTTCTCCGAAAGGTGTCGAACAATTGCATGAAGTACTTGATCGAGAATTGCAAATTGGCGCGGCAAGGGACATTTGATGCTACATGTGACGATTGGATTGGAGGCAATCGTATGGGATCCCGTGCATTCATGAGTTTGCGGCGGCCCTCCGGGAAAACAGGCCTATGTTTTTTACTACAATACATCCTTTCTAGAGACAGGTTACGTGGCATGAAGTCACAGAAGAAGTGGAAGAACCCGAGGCTATTTCTCTGTCGATGGGGGATATTACTTTGACATCTTTTATGACCATGCACAGGGAGGGTAGGTTGCCCCAAGACGTTGTGAACAAGTTTGGGGCTTATATTACAACCATGTTGAACCCAACGGAGTCAGTAGCTTGGGAGCCGAGAATTTCACATCCTTCAGACAAGGGAAGCAAGCAAGGAGGAGCGCCATCTAGATTTGAGCATGCTTGAGCTGATAAGAAGTCACAGATGAGGAAGTTTTCACAAAGTTCTAGAGGAAGAGTTCGAGGACGAGGCCGAGGACGTGATCGAGGACGAGCAGACACCACAGGCGATGCTAGTACCATCCCGGAGTCTCAGTCGTCTGAAGTTGTGGTCCGAGGATTCAATTGGGGTTATCGGAATATCCCATCCTTTATGCTATCCTACGTTGATCGTGTGATAGATGTTCCTGGCGATGGACATTGCGGATATTGATCACTTGGTGCGTTATTGGGTTACCATCAAGATGAGTACATTCGTGTCCGGAGAGAGATTGTTTGGGAGTTGAGTAGACATATGCATGTATACTCCGGAATACATGGTGATGATGAGATTGAAGAACTGATTGACAACGTCAACTACCTTAACCCCGCACCTTGCGCATCACAGTTCTGGATGGAGGTTCCTACTTGTGCTCTCGCATACGCTAATTTATTTCGGTGTCCCTTGTCGTCTTCTCTAGATTGGACTCCTACACCTGCTTGCCATTGATTGCCGATTCTGAAGAAGAACGAGAACCTCCAACGGAAGTGCAAGCAATCGCAGTACTCAATGATCATCATTACGTTCCGGTAAGTCCATTTAATTCCCTTAATTTGTGAAACAAGTTTGGTTGTATCAAAACATGTTTGACTAACATGTCCTTGATTTGTGAAACAGATTTGGTTGCATCAAAACGCTCCATTGCCCCCGATATGTCTTGATTGGATGCGAGGTCACGACGTTTCAGTTGATGGTTTTGCCCACATACATAACCGAAGAATAGCGAGATACGGAAGACTACTTCAAAGAGAAGAAGATGCGGGTTCTTAGTTTGAGAATGTATTTGAATTGTGATTTCAAATTGTGGTGTTGAATTATGATTTCGAATAGTAGTGTTGAATTGAGTTTTTGATCTGTGATATCGACTAATCGGTTTTGATTTGTGATTTCAAATTGAGGTTTTGATTTGTTGTTTTCAAACACAAATCACAAGTCAAAGTAATAAAATGAAACAAGTCAAAGTAATAAAACATGTTCATACATAATAATTAAATTTAAAACCAAAATCATCAAGTTCAAGTCAAACAATAAGGTGCAGGAATAACAAAAGTGTCTAGTCCTGTCGCTGTGATGCCCTAACAGGAGGTGGCGCCTCTGGTGCCTTGTCTCCTCCTAGAACATCTAGGATACGGCGAAGAAAATCAACCTCAGCCGGAGGACAACGAGTCAATTGATCTCGAACCATACCTATAGCTATATGCACGCGCTGCAGAACAAGAAAAACTTTAATTACTCAACTAATTCTTAAATAAAATGAACTTTAAAGTAACAATTCATATCCGTACCCGCTCTGAAAGTACAACAGGTGCAACTGGAGGTGCAGGCGGTGGTGGTGCACCATCTGGAGGTGGCTGTAGGTGTGAGTGAGTACGTGGTAAGAACCAGTTCAAGAAGTACTCATCCATCTGCCATGGGTCGACAACTGCTGGGACGCTTTGTATGTCATACAGATGCTGGTCTCGCGTCGCCCACAGATGCCACGAGTCAAGAGAAAATAGCAGCTGATACTTCCCTATCCTCGCCGGCCTCTTCATCACGAAGGGGCGAATGATACATCCAAGAGGAACTGTATGAAGCTCTGGGGGGGACTACCTAGATACGCCCGAACTAACGTAGCATAAACTGTGCCTGATATGGCTCCTCCAACGAACAGAAGCGTATCACCCCAAAATAGGCTGATACGCGCATCTGTCCAGTCTGAAAGCCGTCTAGCGAACCCCACGGCATCCACGTCACCTACGACAAACATATAACGTCATTTCAGAAGGTCAATTCAAGATACGTAAAAAACTTGACTTTATTAGTACCTCGTCCATCCTACACCTCGACAACTGGGCCCTAAACCCTAACAGGGCCGATCTCTCCATATGTCTTGTAGGAGCCCTCTCCGACCTCTGTGCATGTCTCGCATCTCTTTGTCTAAGAGGGTTAGTATGTCCCCTAGGTCGGAAGTGAGGGAAATAAGCGTGAATCCATGACTACCAAAAACATATCATTTTCATATTAAACTGATTATCAATTAAAAGATTGTAAACTATGAAATTATAATTCATTGCATACCTCTAAGAGAAGAGAACAACCGGTTAATGTATGAACCTCCCTCCTATAGAATTCGTCGAGCTGTCTGTATAGATATGCCAGTGTGGCAGTCTCCCAAGCACGGGACGCCATGGTGATGGGGTCTCAACATACGCTCAATAGATGAGACTTCACCCTGTTCGTGGTCTTGTCAATGAACAGGGTGGAGCCAATGAGAAGAGCAAGAAATCCGCTAGCGATGTCCTCCTGTCTAGCATCTGGGGACTCGGCCATAGTCCTAATAGTAGAGAGCAGATGAGAAGACGGCCACCCACCCGCCTTCACGGCGTCCTTCACCTCCAACGGCGGGAAGCCGAACATGGAGGTGAAGAGTGTGCCATCCTTGGCGCCCATAACCTCGTCTCCGTCAATGCGAAGTCCTAAGAGGTGATATACGTCGTGGAGCGTGATAGAGATCTGCCCCATGAAAAGTGAAATCCGGAAGTCTCTGGATACCACCTCTCAGCAAAGGCAGATGCAAGCGCATTGTCGATACCGCCCCACTGCATCTCTAGGAGGCCATGCAGTCCACTCCCCCTAACCAGTGTCATCCACTCTGACTCTGAAAATCGATCAGCAAGGCTACGTAAGCCACTGACTGTGGCACCTAGCCGATAGACTCGTAAAACACTTCTATCTTGTTATGAAAATATCATTTAAACGTAAGTAACACGTTTGAATTTAAAAAAATATAAAAAGCTAATCGAAATTTAAATCCATACCTGACCGACCCATATGTCGCGAGCGACGTGAGTCTCATAACTGTAAAGTAGGTCCCGTATAGCGGGACCTCCTGGATACCCAGCAGCGTCATCTGCAACCACAGGCGGAGGTGGAGGCGGAGGTGGTGGTGGTGAACCCTCCTGAGCGAGTCTCCTACTCCCGGAGGCAGAGCTCTCTGAATGAGCGGGTGCAGGTGATCGGCGGTCCAATGTGTCATGCAACTCCAATACAAAAGCATCAACGTCTGCCTCGGGTAACATCTGGCCGCCGGAAACGTCGGAGGAACCGAACAGCATGTCCATCCGCTCGTCTACATGCTCCTCCCCAACTCTCTCCTCCTCCTGAGGATCCTCAGGGACGTCATCAGGATGTGCTACTCCCATCTCAATCATACGCCGCTTACGGTTCGAAACCGTAGCGGCCCATGGACGAGTACTAGTCCCGGCAACCTAATTCACAATTAATTTCAATAGTTAACAACTAATTATCAAGTAATTAACAAGTCATCTACTATTTCACTAATCGGTAACTAATTGTCTACTAATTACGGAATTTACAACTAATTTCAATATTTATTAAATTAATTATCAACTAATTATCTATTAATTTCCATAATTAACAACTAATTATTGAATAATTAACTAATTATCGACTAATTTCAATATTTATTAAACTAATTATCGACTAATTGTCTACAATTTCACTAATCGGTAACTAATTGTCTACTAATTACGGAATCTACAACTAATTTCAATATTTATTAAACTAGTTATCGACTAATTTCAATAATTAACAACTAATTATTGACTAATTTCAATATTTATTAAACTAATTATCGACTAATTGTCTACTACTTTACTAATCGGTAACTAATTTTCTACTAATTAACTAATTATCGATTGATTTCAATTTTTATTAAAACGACTATTTATTAAACTAATTATCGACTGATCCGCAACTAATTATCTACTAATTACCTAATTAACAATTAATTTCAATATATATTAAACTAATTATCGACTATTTCACTAATCGGTAACTAATTGTCTACTAATTACGGAATTTACAACTAATTGCAATAATTAACAACTAATTATCGAGTAAATAACTAGTAATCGACTAATCGGTAACTAATTGTCCACTAATTAACTAATTATTGACTAATTTTAAATTTTATTAAACTAATTATCGACTATTTATTAAACTAATCATCGACTATTTCACTAATCGGTAACTAATTGTCTACTAATTACGGAATTTACAACTAATTTCATTATTTAACAACTAATTATCGAGTAAATAACTAGTAATCGACTATTCGATAACTAATTGTCCACTAATTAACTGATTATCAACTAATTTCAATTTTTATTAAACTAATTATCGACTATTTATTAAACTAATTATCGACTATTTCACTAATCGGTAACTAATTGTCCACTAATTTAACTAATTATCGACTAATTTATTAATTCATTCACTAATTCTATACTTAATCACTAATTAACAACTAATCCCACACTAATTATCGATTATTATTCCCTAATTAACGTATATAAAGACAAATGTAATAAAAATAAATTAAAACGTACCCCAACCTCGCTAGAAACGCGAGATGTCGCGCAACCTCGGACTACTCCCCCTAAGCGCCCTCCATGTGAGCCCCGTTCTCGCCCAACGTCGGCATCGGAAACCGCTCGTCCGCGACCATCGCCGGAAAAACTGCCAGAGGAGTCACCCCGCCGTTGCCGGAGCGGCTACCCCGGACCACACCTCCGTCTCTTCCCTGGGTTCGGACCATGGCTGGTGGTGATTTGTGTAAACGTCGTCGGAATGGTGGTGGTCGTCTTCGCCTTCGTCTTCGTCGTCTCCTTCGTCGTCGTCGCCGCTAGAGAAGAGAAAGAGAGTTGCGAAATGAGGAAGACGATCTTCCGGCTTTGCGATATGGAGCCGAAAATACCTACGCCTACGCAACGCGTAGGCGTTGTTACTTTCTAAACGGCAGAAAGTCACTACGCCTACGTAATGCGTAGATGTAGTGACTTTCACCTCAGAAAATGATCCATTTTCTACGTCTACGCAACGCGTAGACGTGTACTGGGTATATTTAGCATGAAATGGTGGGTACGAATAGCAATCTCGTATAAGTAGTAAATTCAATGATCTTTACTGTTTAAGTTTAATTATTAAATAATGTTGCTAGAGCAAACCCAAACATACAAAACTCGGCTTAACCCTAAATCGGAATAACCAATGGAGTCACTAATTTAATTTTTGAAACAATTTAGTTTACTAGGCTTTTTTAAATTTTGTGTTTAGTAAATATATCCCTTGAGAGAAGAGTGCATAGAGTTTGAGAATAAATACAAAAGGTTGAGTATATTTACTTAATTGAAACATTATAAAACCTAATTACTACTCTATTTTTTTCAAAAAAGCCTAGTTATCAAAATTGCCCTTTACTTTTTTCCTTACGACTTTGAGTTGAAAAAAATAAAAATAAAAATAAAAAGTATTTCTCACCAAATTTTATTTTGCTTTTCTAATCCGTATATTATCTGCGGGATACTTTTAAAATATATATTTGATTGGCCGAGATAAAGTAGTAGTTTGTAAAATGTACGGAAGATGATAGATCTAACAAACACTCGATGTTCCAGCCGATGCAACTGCACCGGTTAAGTACAACAACCTAGATCTCTTTACAAACTCGACTCACCAATTTTTCTCCTCGACTAAGAATATTTTTCCACATTTTACGTCAATTTTCTTCTTTTTTTTTTCTTTTATTTATTTTATTCTCTCTCCGCTAATCAGGTGAATTTGAAGTATCTGTGTAGGGTTGGGCAAACTCTATACCATATTTTGCATAGGTTATACTTGGTAATCTATAGTACGTTAGACTCTCACATTTTACATACAAGCCATTTAATATATCACTCGTCACACATCGGATGGGTTGAGGGAAATACAGGGGTGCGCGGAGTATTTATTTGTTGTAATCTAGTCGGTTCGGTACACTACCCGACTTTCACCCAATCGGATGTTTCATTTCTTGTTCATACACAACCACAAGGTGCCACATCTTCAAGCTCTCAAGCGGATAATCCACAATATCCAAGACACTATATATATTTCAGTCTTCATTTGTTTGCCTCGCCATTGACAAGATTGCGTACATATCCCGACCTTGACAAGGGTGGTTGTACTGATATGTTCCACCTCTGACAACCTTCCAAACGACAATCTACCATGTCCAAGTCTAACGCCGACGTCACCGAGGCCAATGTAGATACCTAGGGTCTTTTCTATTAGTATCGTTAAACTTATTTTTTTTATTAACATGATAAACATAGAGATAAAACAATAGAGTAGATATAATTTAACTTAACTTTCACGTAACCTTAAATCTATCCTAATACCATAATATTTTTGCAAACATATAATGTTCGTTATTAATATGACAATTTACCTTAATACTTTGGCTTTGTTCAAGGATATAATTAGTAAATTTGTCGTTAGACAAGGTATTTCAGCGATCTCATTACGTAAGCAACAACCATGTAATCGACACCTCTGATTTACAAAATTAAAGGTTATAACATAAAAATTTAATTAGAAACAAGATAACAAAAACTTTAAAAACTCATTGGACGATCTCGAATCACAGTAAATATTAATTATTTTGTATGAATAGATTTAGGGCCCGTTTGGTTCCAACTCCGGAAACGGAATGGAAACGAATTTAGTCCATATGTATATCCATATTCATGAAATTTTATGGAATCATTCTCCATGATTTAATGAAAAATGCTATTGCTTCCTCACATTTTGTTACCCTATAGGGTATCAAAAGTAATCAAACTCTCATACAAACCACAAGGAATGATTCCAAAAATTTTAATGAACAAGAATATACGTATTGACTAGATTCGTTTCCATTCCGTTTCCGATTCCGGAGGTAAAACCAAACGGGCCCTTAATATATAACAACAATATACACGAGGCAGAATAGTAGAATATGCAAGCTTTCCATGAAAGGAACGAAGGAGCCAAGGGTGGAAAAAGAGGACAAAAGATGAAAATATAGAAAATTGGAGGGGCATGCAAGATAATGACGAAGAAGAGTCGCTTTAAACTTTATGATAGTCGGTGCAGTTTAGTCACCAAAGGATGTCCTACCAATTATGATTTTATGAACAATTTTACTTGGAGTTCACACTCCTTTGTCGTTTAATCATGCATGCATATATGCAATTATGCAAACGTACGTCCTTCATTCATTAATCAACGTGATTGTCCTTTTCTTTACATTAAGCTAGCAAGCTTCTCTTTACTTTTAGGGCCCGTTTGGTTTGAACTCCGGAATCGGAAACGGAATGGAAACGAATCTAGTCCATATGTATACCCTTATTCATGAAAGTTGTTGGAATCATTCCTTGTGATTTGAAGTAATTGAAGTTGAATTTGATTACTTTTGATACCCTATAGGGTAACAAAATATGGGGAAACAAGTGCATTTTGCATGTAAACATAAGGAATGATTCCATAGAATTTCATGAATATGAATATACATGTGGACTAAATTCGTTTCCATTCCGTTTCCGTTTCCGGAGTTGGAACCAAACGGGCCCTTAGTATCTTTTAGTCAAAATAAAGTTAGTGTTTTTTCAACAATTTACGCTTTATAATCTTTTTCCTTTGGAAAATAATGATAAATTAACCAACTTTTACTTTCTTCTAGTGGTACACTCAAACTCAAATTCAACAAATAAACTAAAACTAATAAATATAAGCGGTAGCACCACCATCAATTTTGTTAGCATTTTTCGAAAACAACGAATTGAGATAAATTGTAGTAGCCACATTGGCGGAGTATTATTGTAAACCCCCAAGTTCTGGGAACTCGAAGCGCTATGGGGTAGGACGTCACAATGGGTCCCGACCCTCAGAGTAGCAACAACAAACGGATCTTACAACAAGGTACAAACGAATGAAAAACAAAACTCGATATAAAACCAAAGGTTTAAACCAAACAAAACGGAAAAGACTCGCAACCGAGTTCAAAACAAAAGGGAAACAACGAAAGAAACAAAAACCCGATCCCGTCCTATAATGTACGGGAACCCCGACTGACTACACCATCCGGATCACTCAGCAGCATCTTGAACCTGCGGAACATCTACAACGACGGTATAAACCGTTAGCTAACATTCTAAGTATAAGCAAGAGTGTAAGGGCACAAACACACATAAGGTAATGTAAACACATAGCATGCTTGCACACAACCGGTTATTATCTTTCATTAAGGTTATCCATTACTAATTCAACTTCTTTTGTCACACGAGAATCTCCCGAAACTCGCCTCCGCTTCCGTCTGCCAATAGGAATAGATCAGTATTATCCGTTACCTACGGGGCTGGGTTGCAAGAGCACATTCTAGTCTCGTGTAGAACTAGACAAGTGGTCACTGCCCGGTTATAATACACTTGGGCCAATTAAGGTTATAAAGGGTGAATCCTATTTCCGATTATCCGTTGTAACATGAATAAACAACACAAACAAGCCAATACAAACCAACTAATACGCAGAATGAAGCTAAGTAAGTCCAAGGGACTTACCGCACATGAAAGTAAACCAAAAGATCAACAACAACTCAGGAGGAAGTTCAGTTTCCCTTAGGAAAGGAGTAAGGAAAGCCTGTGCGAACAAGCAACACGGATCAGGAACGAAACGGTTGCTAGAAGTCTATAACTTCTAGTCTCAACGATCTCTAAGAGATCTACACATGTTAAGGGCTCAACCTCAGTCTTACACAACTCAAGGGACAAAGAACAACCACAAGGAACCAAGAAAGGAACGAGGAAAGGAAGGAAGGAAACAACTCACCAAGGATGGGAGCTACTGCCGGGAAACCGCAGGGGCGGCTAAACAGATGCGTAGGGGCGGCTGAACAGAGGTGCAGGGGCGTCGCTGTGCAGGCACAGGGGCGGCGGCGTGACAGAAAGCGTTGTCGGCTTTCTTCTTCGATAGAACTCGTAGCAAGGCAACCAAAGCTCGAACCTTTGGCTTCAACACGT
The DNA here is from genome assembly GCA_033239125.1 of Fagopyrum homotropicum. Lineage (NCBI taxonomy): Eukaryota > Viridiplantae > Streptophyta > Magnoliopsida > Caryophyllales > Polygonaceae > Fagopyrum > Fagopyrum homotropicum. The sequence goes on along the minus strand of BSWB01000007.1, from coordinate 32,004,180 downwards.
CAAGGCTCAACTCCAAAGAGCCTGAGAACAACGAAGGCTCAACAACGGAACACTCCACAAGAATCAAGGCTCATGCTTGATCCTTGGAGAAAAGAAAAGAGAAGAACGAAAGGAAGAAACCAAAACAGAAGGAGAAGGCATGTGATGACATGAATTATGACCTATTTTTAGGCATGTATTTATATAGATTTTCCCTTTATTTTGCATGCATAGACATACATTCATGGCATTTATGGTTATATTCACCTACTTTGCAAGAATAGAGGTCTACACAGAGTTTTATTGCATTTGTAGGTAATTTGGCGAATTATGGAGCAAAAATGGCACATTTAAGGATTAAGCCTTGAAGCGGGACAAAAAGGAGCATAAAAGGAATTTAGGACGCGTCAAAGTATCTTCTGATACCGTCTGACGCGCCAAAGTATTTTCTGATACCGTCGGACGCGGCCCAAAGTATTCTCTGATACCGTCTGACCCGCCAAGTATTTTCTGATACCTTATGACGCGGCCCAGAGTATCTTCTGATATCAGCGGATTCGACTTCTCTTCAGCCCAAATATTTAGGGTTTTATCTTTAAACCCTAGATTGATCCCTACATATATTAGAGAGCCTTCAACATTGAAAGACGGGGCTACTTGAAGATTTTATTGCGTACAGGGAAGATTTGGGGAAGGACACACTTTCCTATTTTTGGAGTTGGAAGATCTTAGGATTTACATTTGAAGGCGGATTGACATCACGTTCTTCATTGTCCCTAAAAATTTTGTGAGGTTTTTCTGTTCCTTTGATTCTACATCCATTGAACGCGGTTTGCGATTATTGCGTTTGATTGACATTTGTTTTGAGTTTATTATTGAGATTTCAAGGTTTTACCTTTTCTCCCTTTCATATTTGATTATTGATATCATAATGATGATTATTGGCTAAATCCCTTTAGCAATTCTAAGGTGAAGGGTTGATAGTTGTGGCTTAGATGATGATAGATCGATTGTAAATTGATTGGACCCTGAGAGTTAGAGAAATATCGTCGACAACCAAAATCACGGCCTGTTCTTGAGGTTCCACGGCCGTGGAACTCAAGATCCACCCGTAATTTACATCAGTTTACGAACTTTGCTTTTACTTTGATCCAAGGTTAAAGATTAACTTTAATCTAGTCTAGGTTTGTCCTTTTCTAGGTAGTAGTGAAGCCTCAACAACCTCTACTTCGATTTCGAGTGTCACAACCTTAATCGGTTTAGTTAGTCTTGATCCTTGGATTACAAGTTTGGTTATTTGATATTAATTCTTGTCTTTAGATCCTTTCTATACTGAAGCCTCAACAACCTTTATAGAGAGTGCCTTTAGATAAGTCATATAAAGCCTTGGAACTTCACCGTACATTTCTTTACCTTAGTATACCTTTGCAACTCTTAACTGTGTCCTTAGTTCTTTAGTATATCTTGAATTGATTGACACAATTAGATACCTGGATCTTTAGGGTTGCTGTTTTCCCAATACATTTGCAAAGCTCATACGTTTACTTGCTTGACGAATTTATAACTGGATTTAACCCCCCAAATCCCTGTGTTCGATACTCTGGAATTCTTACTTTACTACGCCAATCCGTACACTGCGGGTTCGCTTGTTTGATTCTAGTTTTATAAATTTAAGACCTATTTGCACGCACGCTAAGTGGCGAACAACATGCAACGCTAAAGGAACGCGAGGAGGAATCATAAAAGATGCACTTACACGTTCAACGAAGTCGCGGGAAGCAAAGGACGGCTGCAACTCTCTAGGGTTGAAGATGATAGCAAGGAACGGGAAAATGGGGAGAAAGAAGAGAATATATAGGGACGAGCTGGAAAGAAAAGAAGGAAGTGCATCTAGGGTTTAGAAAGAAGATAAGGAAACCGGCCCATAAGATAAAATATCGAATATTCTATCTATGGAAGGAAGATAAAAGAAAGGAAGAAAAGATCGGCATGATCTGTCGTAAATCCACAGTGGCGGTGAAGGCAAAAACCTAGGATCTTACATCAGATCCTCCTAAAAAGAAGTTTCGTCCCGAAACTTGCAAAAGCTTACAAGCACAACACAAACAGAAATAGAACTGAACTCATATATTCCCACTCGGAGCACGTAACTCAAACGTCACACAAAAGCGTAAGCAACACAACCAGAGAAAACCAAACAACTGACTATGCTAAAGGTGCATCCAACCCAGCGCAAAACTCCGGATAGTTCTTCTGGATACTATCCAATGTCTCCCAAGTTGCCTCATCAGCTCTTCGCATCGACCACTGAATCTTCAACATCGGGATGTCCTTTGAACGCAAGTTTCTCGTACTACACTCTAAGACAACCACCGGGTGCTCTACGAACGTGTGGTCCTGCTTGATCACTAGATCCTCATGACTGACAATGTGCCTCGGGTCCGGTATGTACTCCCGTAGCTGAGACACATGGAAGACTGGGTGAACACCCTCGAGTCTCGGTGGCAAGGCAAGTCTGTATGCTGCCTCTCCCACTCACTCCAGAATCTCGAACGGTCCAACATATCTGGGGCTCAACTTTCCCTTGACACCGAAACGTTTGACGCCTCGTGTCGAGGATACTCTCAACCAAACCTGAGCTCCAACTCTGAACTCCAAAGGTCTGCGCCTCTTATCTGCATAAGACTTCTGTCGGCTCTGTGCTGCTAACATCCGCTCTCGGATCACTGCTACTCGAGCCATGTCATCCTGCATCTGCTCAGGTGCTACTCCACTAGCACTACTCGGCTCATCCCAACAAAACGTTGTCCGGCATCTCTGTCCGTATAAAGCCTCATAAGGAGTCATCCTGATCGATGCGTGCCAACTGTTGTTGTACGAAAACTCTATTAAGGGTAGGTGATCTGGCCATACCTGTCCCCAGTCTAACACGCAGGCTCTCAACATGTCATCCAGAGTCTGGATGGTCCACTCAGACTGATCATCGGTCTGAGGATGATAAGCGGTCGTGAACTGTAGACTCGTACCTAGGGCGGCATGAACCTGCTTCCAGAACCTAGAAGTGAACCGTCCGTATCTTTCAGAGACAATAGTCCTAGGTACTCCATGAAGTCTCGCTATTTGTCTGGTGAACTCCTCTGCTAACCGACTCACCGGCCACGTTTCCTTGATCGGAATAAAACATACGGTCTTCGCCAGTCGATCCACTATCATCCAGATAGCATCAAAGCCTCGACTCGGTCTCAAACTCGTAACAAAATCCATAGAGATATCTTCCCAGTTCCACCGAGGAATAGGAAGTTGGTGTAGCTCGCCTCCTCGTCTATGATGCTCGATTTTGACCTACTGACAGGTCGCACACTGAGCTACATATCTCGTCACATCTGGCTTCAGATCTCCCCACCAGAAAGAGCGTCTGATATCGTGATACATCTTACTCGCACCAGGGTGTACCGAATAAGGTGAAGAGTAAGCCTCTTGAAGGATCCCTTGTCTCAAATCCCGATCTGAAGGCACACAAACACGCTCCTGGCGTCTCAGAACTCCGTCAGCACCAACTACAAACTGCGGCGCCTCTCCTCGAGACATCCGGTCTCGAATCTGTGTTAAAGCTGGGCAACTCTCCTGCTTCTGTCGGAATCCCGAAAATTGATATCCATCTCTAGCCACGCAAGGTCTCGCTGTAACTGTGGCTGAGCTGTCAGCCTAGCAATCGCCATTTCTCGGGGAGTCTTCCTATTAAGGGCATCTGCTACCACATTAGCTTTCCCCGTGTGGTATAAAATCTCAAGATCAAAATCCTTGATCAACTCCAACCATCTGCGTTGGCGGTTATTTAACTCCCGCTGAGTGAATATGTACTTCAGACTCTTATGGTCTGTGAATATCTGACACATAGCTCCGTACAGATAATGCCTCCAAATCTTCAAAGCATGAACCATATCAGCCAACTCCAGGTCATGGGTAGGGTAATTTTCCTCGTACGTCTTGAGCTGTCTAGACGTGTAAGCAATCACCTTTCCCCTCTGCATCAGAACACATCCCAAGCCCAACTTGGATGCGTCGTTGTACACCACAAAATACTCAATGCCCTCTGGTTGAGCTAGGATAGGAGTAGAGGTCAACCTCTTTTTAAGCTCCTCGAAGCTCTGCAGGCAAGACTCGGACCATATAAACCTCGTAGACTTCCTCAGCAAGGAAGTGAGCGGTCGGGCGATAACAGGAAAGCCCTCAACAAAACGCCGGTAGTAGCCTGTCAATCCTAAGAAGCTGCGAACTTCCTTGACGTTCTTAGTTGGCGACCAAGAAGCTACTGACTCAATCTTCGTTGGATCTACCTTGATCCCTTCAGCTGAAACAATGTGACCAAGGAATGCTACTTCGGACATCCAAAACTCGCACTTAGAGAGCTTGGCGTACAACTCTCTATCCTGTAAGACCCGAAGAATAATCCTCAAGTATCCAACATGCTCCTCTTTACTGCAAGAGTAAACCAGAATGTCGTTGATGAAGACAACTACAAACTGGTCTAGGAAGTCGATGAAGATGCTGTTCATCAACTCTATGAAGACTGCGGACGCGTTCGTAAGCCCGAATGGCATCACTACCGTAGTGTCCATATCTGGTCCGAAAAGTTGTCTTAGCTACGTCCTGCTCTCTCACCCTTAGCTGGTGATATCTAGATCTCAGATCGATCCTCGAAAACACCAAAGCTCCATGTAGCTGATCCAAAAGATCGTCGATACGGGGCAAAGGGTACTTGTTCTTGATCGTCACCTTGTTCAGCTCTCGGTAGTCGATACATAACCTCATTGACCCGTATTTCTTCCTGACGAAGAGAACTGGTGCGCCCCAAGGAGATACACTAGGGCGGATGAAGCCTTTCTCTGCTAACTCCTCGAGCTACTTCTTCAACTCAAGCATCTCGATAGGCGCCATACGATAAGGAGCTTTAGAGATCGGTCTCATACCGGGCTCTAGCTCGATGCCAAAGTCTACACTCCTTTGTGGGGGTAAACCTGATGGCTCTCCAAAGACGTCCGCAAACTCGCAAGCTACTGGAATCTCCTCCAAAGCCGGACTCGTACTATCCTTCATGGCATAGCACCAAAAAGCCTCGCAACCCTGACTGATAAGTCTTGCAGCTCGTACTACACTGATGACTGTACCAATCTTTCCGAGATCCCATCATCGGAATATCTCCACATGGCCTGCATCTCTAGTTACTGTCACAGTCCTCTTGCCGATGTCCAGAACTGCTCGGTGTTGGTCCATCTAATCCATGCCCAAAATAACTTCTTCATGTACTAAGTACATGACGAAGAAGTTAGCCGGCCAATCGCGACCTCCCAATCTAATAGGGCAATCGCGACCCTCTCGTGTACCTCGAATCTTATCTCCATCGGGTAATCCTATAAAGAAGGGTCTACCTTATACTGTTACTAAGGCCAATCTATCTACGCAAGCATCAGATATAAAAGAATGCGTAGCACCGGTATCGAAAAGAACTCGGACAGGAAAACCATTAATATGAATGGTGCCTGTAGCTGCTGGCGTTGTCGGCTATACAACACTCCTCAACTCATACACCATAGCTGAAGTATCTCTGGTGTCTGCAGATCCACCAAAACATCCTCTACCTCTCCCCTGTCCCGGAGTGGAATCTTGAGGAACAGTAGAACCAAAATCTCTTTGCTGCTGCTGCTGATACTGCGATCTTTGTCCTCCTCCAGCAACACTAACAGGTGAAGAATCCTGCTGGGATAGCGCCTTGCCCTGACGGCAAAACGCAGCTCTATGTGTGGGCTTGCCGCAAGTAAAGCAAGTCACTGTTGACTTCTTGCAATTAGCTCGGATGTGTCCAACTACTCCGCAGTTATGACACTGACGTGCTTTGTCAGAACTCTGCTGAAAACTAGAACGTCCAGGCGTCTGACCACGCCCAAAACCAGCTGCTCCAGCTTCAGCACTGGCTAATCCAGTCTTCTGTCTCTTCTCAAGACCTCTAGTTTGAGAAGCTCTCCTCTGACCCGGTCGGTCTCTCTCATAAGCAGAAGCTCTATCCTGATAAATTGTCAAAGACTCACAACGGAAACCAGTAAGATAAGAGCGTGTCGACTCTCTCAACCTTCGAGAGAAAAGGTAAACATGCTAATCCTCCGGTGGTGCAGAAGGACCTAGCAATGCCAACTCGTCCTGAAACTTGAGGATTATCTCAGCAATAGGCAAATCCTCGAATCCAGCCTCAAGGAAATTCTGAAGACGGTCTCTCCTCATAGCTGCAGGGCAGTAGCGATCCTTGATCACTGTCTTCATCTGCTCATAATTGGTGACTTTACTGCGAATGGTCCTCCACCAAGAATGAGCCTGATCCTTCAGCAACGTCTGCGCTATGTTGACTCGACGTCCCTCGGGGCAACCAATAGCTTCCATTACATAATCAACCTATCCTAGCCACTACTCCACCTCCAAGTCAGTCCTTCTCACGAAGACAAAAACCTTCAGCTGATCGACTGCCTTCAACCAACTGTCGGGCTTTGGCTCCTTTGCCCCAGCCGGTGCTCTAACAACCTCAACAACTCCAGTAGGCGGCGCAACAGCTTGTGTAACTCTTTGCGAAACCTCAGCTGATCTCGCAGGAACTGGCGGCACTGGTGCTGGTCCACCAGTCCTGATAGCTTCCTCAACTCTCTACACATAGTCGTTATATGCAGAAGCTCCAATAGACACTCGTGTAGACTCTGTCGATGGCGCCCTTTGTGCTCCGGACCTAGCGGCGGTCCCATTTTCAGCCTCAGCGATAGGCGGATCTGCAGTTGGGGTTTGGCCCCGACCTCTAGCTAGTGGAGGTCTTCCTGCACGTCCTCGTCCACGGACGGCAGGTGGAAGTGGTGGTCGACCCCTTCCTCGCCCTATAGCAGCGGTAGCTCTAGTGTTTGTCATCTACTATAAGGATAGATATATAAGACTATATATATAGATATAAGGTCACACTACATCTAAATCACAAATCCAAGAAAAGCACATATAAAGGCCAACATAAAGAAACTACAATGCTGAGATCTGCGGAGGTAGTGGTGGTCGCCCGTACATCTATCCTAGACCAACGGTTTGAAAACAAAAACTCCCCTTTTGAAATCCCTTGCGAGTTCTATTTTATCCATCCCACCTGTAGAAGATTTCGAGTGCCATTGTTTCCAACCTGCCTCTAATTCCATATTGTAACACCCCAAGTTCTGGGAACTCGAAGCGCTACAGGCTAGGACCGCACAATGGGTCCCGACCCTCAAAGTAGCAACATCAAACGGATCTTACAACAAGGCACAAACGAATGAAAAACAAAACTCGATATAAAACCAAAGGTTTAAACCAAACAAAATGGCAAAGACTCACAACCGAGTTCAAAACAAAAGGGAAACAACAAAAGAAACATAAACCCGATCCCGTCCTATAATGTAGTGGAACCCCGGCTGACCACACCATCCGGATCACTCAGCAGCATCCTGAACCTGCGGAACATCTACAACGACGGTATAAACCGTTAGCTAACATTCAAGGTATAAGCAAGAGTGTAAGGGCACAAACACACATAAGGTAATGTAAACAAATAGCATGCTTGCACACAACCGGTTATTATCTTTCATTAAGGTTATCCATTACTAATTAAACTTCTTTTGTCACACGAGAATCTCCCAAAACTCGCCTCCGCTTCCGTCTGCCAATAGGAATAGATCAGTACTATCCGTTACCTACGGGCCTGGGTTGCAAGAGCACATTCTAGTCTCCTGTAGAACTAGACAAGTGGTCACCGCCCGGTTATAATACACTTGGGCCAATTAAGGTTATAAAGGGTGAATCCTATTTCCGATTATCCGTTATAACATGAATAAACAACACAAACAAGCCAATACAATCCAACTAATACGCGGAATGAAGCTAAGTAAGTCCAAGGGACTTACCTCACATGAAAGTAAACCAAAAGATCAACAACAACTCAGGAGGAAGCTCAGTTTCCCTTATGAAAGGAGTAAGGAAAGCCTGTGCGAATAAGCAACACGGATCAGGAACGAAACGGTTGCTAGAAGTCTATAACTTCTAGTCTCAACAATCTCTAAGAGATCTACACATGTTAAGGGCTCAACCTTAGTCTTACACAACTCAAGGGACAAAGAACAACCACAAGGAACCAAGAAAGGAACGAGGAAAGGAAGAAAGGAAGCAACTCACCAAGGACGGGAGCTATTGTCGGGAAACCGCAGGGGCGGCTGAACAGATGCTCAAGGGCGGCTGAACAGAGGCGTAGGGGCGTCTCTGTGCAGGCACAGGGGCGGCGGCGTGACAGAAAATGTTGTCGGCTTTCTTCTTCGACAGAACTCGTAGCAAGGCAAGCAAAGCTCGAACCTTTGGCTCCAACACGTCAAGGCTCAACTCCAAAGAGCCTGAGAACAACGAAGGGTCAACAACGGAACACTCCACAAGAATCAAGGCTCATGCTTGATCCTTGGAGAAAAGAAAAGAGAAGAACGAAATGAAGAAGCCAAAACAGAAGGAGAAGGCATGCAACGCTAAAGGAACGTGAGGAGGAATCATAAAAGACGCACTTACACGTTCAACGAAGTCGCGGGAAGCAAAGGACGGCTGCAGCTCTCTAGGGTTGAAGATGATAGCAAGGAACGGGAAAAAGGGGAGAAAGAAGAGAATATAGGGACGGGCTGGAAAGAAAAGAAGGAAGGGCGTCTAGGGTTTAGAAAGAAGATAAGGAAACCAAACTATAAGATAAAATATCGGATATTCTATCTATGGAAGGAAGATAAAAGAACGGAAGAAAAGATCGGCATGATCTGTCGTAAATCCGCAGGGGTGGCTGGCCGTGGGGATGGCCCTCTTCACCGCATGGGCGGTGAAGGCAAAAACCTAGGATCTTACAATTATAATAATAATATAATTTACATCGAACTAGAAGGATGACGGACAACAAGTAATGTCGTCAAATTAAGTTAAATTTGTAAAACTAAAATCCATAAATTAAATAAAAAAAGTTGACTAAAGTTTCCGTACTATAAAATAGAGATTTTATTGTTTATGATTTTTTATTTATTTAGAGGATAGTTAAATTAATTTTATGCATTTAGTATGTTTTATAAATAAGTTTTCAAATAAATTATAGTGGTTGATGAATTATCGTATTTGAAATTATATCGTATTGATTACATTAGATTAACTAAAAGTGAATTTAATAATAAACTTCACATAATCTCCATCTATGTATATTTTCTTAAAATGAAAATATACAACAAAAAAGTTTATTTTGTATAAACTTCTGTTAATCTCTCCATCTATATATATATATATGTATGTATTGTATTTGTTTATAATAAAATCTATAAACAAATAAAAAAGTCTTTTTTTTCCTACTCTCAAGCGGAACTGTATGAATTATATCCACATAAGGGTAGATAATTTCGACGGAAGAAGAGGCACAATCCCCTCCCTTATCCTTGTATCCGCCCCTGAGTAGCCACCCTGTGATAAGGTTATTTTGCATAAAAATGCTTTCATTTTGAATTTTCCAAATATATTACATGAATAATGTGATTCTGATCTAGAATCTAGAATCATGTTAATGCAACCCACTTTCTCAAAAGTATATTAATATTGAGTTTATAAAGACTTAATTTCGATGACTTGAAACTTGATTGCGTTACCTCCATCGGTTTTTTTTTAATCTAGAACCACAATAGAGAGGCTATTAGTCATGATCCAAGAAAAATAACCATTTTAATTTAGCAATAAAAAGCATAAGCATTTACTCTAAAATTGTAAGATCCTAGGTTTTGCCTTCACTGCCCCTGCGGTGAAGAGGGCCGCCCCCGCGGCCAACCGCCCCTGCGGCTGTGGGATCCGCCCCTGCGGATCGTGCGACAGATCGTGCCGATCTGTTTTCGTCGTTTTATCTTTCTTCAATAGATAGAATATCCTATATTTTATCTTATGGGCCGGTTTCCTTATCTTCTTCCTAAACCCTAGACGTCCTTCCTTCTTTTCTTTCCAGTCGTTCCTATATATTCTCTTCTTTCTTCCTTTTTCCCGTTCCCTGCTATCGTCTTCTTCAACCCTAAAGAGCTGCAGCCGTCCTTGCTTCCTGCAATCCCGTTGAACGTGTAAGTTCATTCTTTTCCGGTTCTTCCTCACGTTCCTTTAGCGCTGCATGCCTTCCCTTCTGTTTGTTTTGGATGCTCCCTTGCGTTCCTTCTTTTCTTCTTCTCCAAGGATCAAGCGTGAGCCTTGATTCTTGTGGAGTGTTCCGTTGTTGACCCTTCGTTGTTCCCAGTCTCTTTGGAGTTGAGTCTTGACGTGTTGGAATCAAAGGTTCGAGCTTTGGTTGCCCCTGCTGTGAGATCTGTCGAAGAGAAGCCCGACAGTAGCTTCTGACGAAGAGTCGCCCCTGCGCCTGCACAGAGCCGCCCCTGTGCCTGCACAGAGCCGCCCCTGCGCCTCTGTTCAGCCGCCCCTGCGCCTCTGTCCAACCGCCCCTACGGTTTCCCTGCAGTAGCTCCCGTCTTTGGTGAGTTGCTTCCTTCCTTCCTTTCCTCGTTCCTTCCTTGGTTCCTTATGGTTGTTCCTTGTTCCCCTGAGTTGTTGTAAGACTAAGGTTGAGCCCTTAGCATGTGTTGATCTCTTAGAGATCGTTGAGACTAGAAGTCATAGACTTCTAGCAACTGTTTCGTTCCTGATTCGTTTTGCTTGTTCGTACAGGCTTTCCTTGCTCCTTTCCTGAGGGAAACTGAGTTCTCTTGAGTATTCCTGAGTTGTTATACTTGAGCTTTGAGTTACCTTCGTGTGAGGTAAGTCCGTTGGACTTACTTAGCTTCATTCCGCGTATTAGTTGGATTGTATTGGCTTGTTTGTTTTGCTATCATGTTTATAACGGATAATTGGAAATAGGATTCACCCTTTGATAACCTTAACTGGCCCAAGTGTATTATAACCGGGCGGTGACCACTTGTCTAGTTCTCCAGGAAACTAGAATGTGCTCTTGCAACCCAGACCCGTAGGTAACGGATAGTATTGATCTATTCCTATTGGTAAACGGAAGCGGAGGCGAGTTTCGGGAGATTCTCGTGTGACAAAAGAAGTTGAATTAGTAATGGATAACCTTAATGAAAGATAAATAACCGGTTGATGTGTAAGAATGCTATGTGTTTTCTTTACCTTATGTGTGTTTGTGCCTTTACACTCTTGCTTATACCTAGAATGTTAGCTAACGGTTTATACCATCGTTGTAGATGTTCCGCAGGTTCAGGATGCTGCTGAATGATCCGGATGGTGTGGTCAGCCGGGATTCCCGTACATTATAGGACGGGATTGGGTTTTTGTTTCGTTTGTTGTTTCCCTTTTGTTTTGACCCGGCTGTGGAGCTTTTGTGTTTTCTTCTAGTTTGAACCTTTGGCTTTTATATTGAGTTTTGTTTTTATTCGTCTGTGCCTTGTTGTAAGATCCGTTTGTTGTTGCTACTCTGAAGGTCGGGATCCATTGTGCGGTCCTAGCCCGTAGCGCTTCGAGTTCCCAGAACTTGGGGTGTTACAATATGGTATCAGAGTTAGGTTGGCAACAATGGCACTCGAAATCTTCTACAGGTCGGATGGATAAATAAAATCGAACCCGCAAGGGGTCTAACGTTTTCAAAAGGGGAGTTTTGTTTTTAATCCGTTGGTCTGGGATAGATGTACGGGCGACCACCACTACCTCCGCTCATCTCAGCAATGTAGTTTCTTATATGTTGGCCTTTATATGCGCTTTTCTTGGATTATGCTTTAGCTGCAGCATGGCCTTATATTATATATATAGTCTTATACATCTATCCTTATAGCACATGGAACGCACTAGGGCTACCGCTGCTGTAGGGCATGGAAGGGGTCGACCAGCACTTCCACCTGCCGTCCGTGGACGAGGACGTGCAGGAAGACCTCCACTAGCTAGAGGTCGGGGCCAAGCCCCAGTTGTTGATCCGCCTATCGCCGAGATGTTTGTTGAAGAGGTTGCTGAGAGCATTGTTCTTGAGGCTGGAAATGGGACCGCTGCTAGGTCTGGAGCACAAAGAGCGCCATCGACGGAGTCCACACGAGTGTTTATCGGAGCTTCTGCATTTCGCGACTATGTGCAGAGGGTTGAGGAGGCTATTAGGACTGGAGGACCAGCACCAGTGCCGCCAATTCCTGCGAGATCAGCTGAGGTTTCACAGAGAGTTACACGAGCTGTTGTCCTGCCTGCTGGAGTTGTTGAGGTTGTTAGAGTGCCGGCTGAGGCAAATGAGTCAAAGCCCGACAGTTGGTTGAAGGCTTTTGATCAGCTGAAGGTTCCCGTCTTCGTGGGAAAGACTGGCTTGGAGGTGGAGCTGTGGTTAGGACAGGTTGATTCTGTTATGGAGGCTATCGGTTGCCCAAAGGGACGTCGAGTGAACATAGCACAAACGCTGCTGAAAGATCAGGCTCATTCTTGGTGGAGGACAATTCGCAATAAGGTCACCAATTATGAGCAGATAAAGACAGTGATATCGCTATTGCCCTGCAGCCATGAGGAGATACCGTCTTCAGGATTTCCTTGAGGCTGGATTCGAGGATTTGTCTATTGCTGAGATAATCCTCAAGTTTCAGGACGAGTTGGCATTGCTAGGTCCTTCTGCACCACCGGAGGATCAACATGTTTACCTTTTCTCTCGGAGGTTGAGAAAATCGACACGCTCTTACCTTACTGGTTTCCGTTGTGAGTCTTTGATGGACTACCAAGATAGAGCTTCTGGTTATGAGAGAGACCGACCGGGTCAGAGGAGAGCTTCTTAGATTGGAGGTCCTGAGAAGAGACAGAAGATTGGATCATTCAGTGCTAGAGCAACTGGTTTTGGGCGTAGTAAGACGCTTGGATGTTCTGGTTTTCAGCAAAGTTCTGACAGAGCACGACAATGTCATAACTGCGGAGTAGCTGGACACATCCGAGCTGATTGCAAGAAGCTAGCAGTGACTTGCTTTACTTGCGGCAAGCCCGGACATAGAGCTGCGTTTTGCCGTCAAGGCAAGACGCTATCCCAGCAGGGTTCTTCACCTCCTAGTGTTGCTGGAGGAGGACAGAGATCACAGTACCATCAGCAGCAGCATAGAGTTTCTGGTTCTACCGCTCCTCAGAGTTCCACTGATAGCATGAATTATAGTCTATATTTTGGGGTTTGTTTGAACGTTTTATCTTCAATAATCTGCATGTTTGTATGTACATTATGTGATTTTACTGCCATTTCATCTACCTTTGCGAGAATCGAGGTCTACACCTAGTTTCGTTGTAATTGCAGGTAATATGGTACGTTTTGCATCAAAAAGGAGCAAAAGAAGTCAAGAGTCATTTGGAGCTACATCCAGGAAGCATAGCCATGGATTAAGGATTTACTTTGGGCCAGTTTTGAGAGATTTCACATTCAGTTGTGACTCACCTCGGTTGACCAGAGATTCATCTCGACCGAGGTGATCCAGAGACGCCGACTCGACCGAGGCGAAAACCTAGGACGCGGCAAGAATATTTTATTCTTGGCTGAGATCTTTTAAACTTGGAAAGTAATCTTATATTTTTGGGCTGAGCTTTTGGAAGGAAGGAGATATGCAGAATCATATATTTTACCTATATTTATGGGAGAATATCTTTCTAAGATTTATTATCTTTGGAGGGTTATTTTCCTATAAAAAGGGTTGCATTTTCCACAATTCAGAGAGTGCTTAGAGCCGGCTTACACCGAAAAATACGCAGCAGCAGCCTACTCCAAGTTGGGAGATTTGAAGAACCTTTTTGAAGGTTGAAGGAAGATTGAAGTTCATAGCTTTTATAGCTTTATTGAAGGGTTTTGTAAGATTGTCTTCAATTCCCTCAATTGTTGTCTTGTCTTGTTGGATTATTATCCAAAGAACGCTTTGTTGTGATATTTGATTCAGTTATTGAAGTCTTTTCATTAAATTCTTCTTTGTTCAAATATTCACCTTCTTCCTATATATTTTAATACTTTCATTATGATGATGAGTGGCTAATTTCCTTGTGTGATTCTAGGGTGATTGGCTGAAGGTTGTGGGAAAAACAATGATAGAATAATCTTAGATTCCAGTAGGATCCTGAAAGTTCGAGTCTTTAATCTTAACCCTAAGCATCTCGTTCGGTTGATGAACATCTCGGCCGGGGTGGAATTCTTCTGACCGAGGTGACTTATTTGATCCGTAACTGAGAGTTAAGTGTTAGAGTTTGCCAAATCCTATTCTTATTACACCTTCCTGGTTCAAAGCAAGCTTAGGATGAGACTTACCCGGTAATTCCTTAGTTTGTGTATCAACGATCATAAGTGTAGGTAATAAAGGTTTATCCTTTATTGGGGTTTGAGTGTGCTTCCATCCCATCTTCGAGAGTTAGCCTGAGACTTACCCGGTAAAGGTTGATTCTGTCCCCTTAGATGGTGTGTTAGTTTGAGGTTATAGTTCTTTATCTTAATTCCTTGAGACTTACCCGGTAATAGGAGTTGCGGTTTAGGATTAGTGTGTAGTGAGACTTACCCGGTGATCTACTCCACTTAGTAACACCTTCCCCACGCAAAAATCTCAGCTTTGTCCGCTTATCTATAGATCTTGAGTTGGAACCACAATTAGATGCTTTAATCCCTAGAATTACATGCTTGCTTTATTTGACATCTTATTCATCTTTGATTGTGTTAATCGCTCTTGTGGTTAGAACTAACGTAGCATACTGTGTTGACTTTGTTTCACCGAGTCCCTGTGATCGACCCCTGGAATTTTCTTGCTTTTACTACAATTGACCCGTACACTGCGGGTTCGCATCCTTGTTTTAAGCTTAAGTCTAGGGTTATAAATTTAAAGCTTGCACACACCGTTTGGAGCGAACATCCACTCCGGAAAAGGGGAGAGGTAGAGGACGTGTTAGTGGATCTACAGACACTAGAGATGCACCAGCCAGGGTTTATGAGTTGAGGAGTGCTGTAGAGCCGACAGCGCCAACAACTACAGGTACCATTCACATTAATGGTTTTCCTGTCAGAGTTCTTTTCGATACTGGTGCTACGCATTCTTTTATATCTGATGCTTGCGTAGATAGATTGGCCTTAGTTACTGTAGAGGGTAGACCCTTCTTTATAGGATTACCCGATGGGGGTAAGATACGAGGTACGCGAGAAGTTCGCGATTACCCTATTAGATTGGGAGGTCGCAATTGGCCAGCTAACTTCTTCGTCATGTACTTAGTACATGAAGAGGTTATTCTGGGCATGGATTGAATGGATCGACATCGAGCAGTTCTGGACATCGGCAAGAGGACAGTGACAGTAACTACAGATGCAGGCCATGTTGAGATCTTCCGAGGATGGGATCTCGGGAAGACTGGTACCGTCATCAGTGCAGTTCGAGCTGCGAGACTTATCAGTCAAGGATGTGAGGCTTTTTGGTGCTATGCAATGAAGGATAATACTAGTCCAGCTTTGGAAGAGAATCCAGTAGCTTGCGAGTTTGCTGACGTCTTTGGAGAGCCATCAGGTTTACCTCCACAAAGGAGTGTAGATTTTGGCATTGATCTAGAGTCCGGTATGAGACCGATCTCTAAGGCTCCTTATCGTATGACACTTATCGAGATGCTTGAGTTGAAGAAGCAGCTTGAGGAGTTAGCAGAGAAGGGCTTCATCCGCCCTAGTGTATCTCCTTGGGGTGCACCTGTTCTCTTCGTCAGGAAGAAGGATGGGTCAATGAGGTTATGTATCGACTACCGAGAGGTGAACAAGGTGACGATCAAGAACAAGTACCCATTTCCCCGTATTGATCTTTTGGATCAGCTGCATGGAGCTTCAGTGTTTTCAAGGATCAATCTGAGATCTGGATATCACCAGCTGAGGGTGAGAGAGCAGGACGTAGCTAAGACGACATTCCGGACTAGATATGGACACTACGAGTTTGCAGTGATGCCATTCGGGCTTACGAACGCGCCCGCAGTCTTCATGGAGTTGATGAACAACATCTTCATCGACTTCCTAGACCATTTTGTAGTTGTCTTCATCGACGACATTTTAGTTTACTCCCGTAGTAAGGAGGAGCATGCAAGACACTTGAGGATTGTTCTTCAGGTCTTACAAGATAGAGAGTTGTACGTCAAGCTCTCTAAGTGCGAGTTTTGGATGTCCGAAGTAGCATTCCTTGGTCACATTGTTTCAGCTGAAGGGATCAAGGTGATCCAGCGAAGATTGAGTCAGTAGCCTCTTGGTCGCCACCTAAGAACGTTAAGGAAGTTCGCAGCTTCTTAGGATTAGCAGGCTACTACCGGCGTTTTGTTGAGGGCTTTTCTGTTATCGCCCGACCGCTCACTTCCTTGCTGCGGAAGTCTACGAGGTTTGTATGGTCCGAGTCGTGCCTGCGGAGCTTCGAGGAGCTAAAGAAGAGGTTGACCTCTGCTCCTATCTTAGCTCAGCCAGAGGGCATTGAGGATTTTGTGGTTTACAGTGACGCATCCAAGCTGGGCTTGGGATGTGTTCTGATGCAGAGGGGAAAGGTGATCGCTTATGTGTCTCGACAGTTGAAGACGTATGAGGAGAATTACCCTACCCATGATCTGGAGTTAGCTGCTATTGTTCATGCTTTGAAGATTTGGAGACATTATCTATACGGAGCCAGGTGTCAGATTTTCACAGACCATAAGAGTCTGAAGTACATATTCACTCAGCGGGAGTTGAATAACTGCCAACGCAGATGGTTAGAGTTGATCAAGGACTTTGATCTTGAGATCTTATACCACCCGGGAAAGGCTAATGTGGTAGCAAATGCTCTCAGTAGGAAGACTTCCCGGGAGATGGCGATCGCTAGGCTAACAGCTCAGCAACAGTTACAGCGAGATTTGGCAAGGCTAGAGATGGATATCTACTTCCCAAATTCCGACAGCGAGTTATCCACCTTGGAGATAGTACCTGATCTGTTGGCCGAAATCTGACAGAAGCAGGGAAGTTGCCCATCTTTGACACAGATCCGAGACCGGATGTCTCGAGGAGAGGCACCACACTTTACAGTTGGTGATGATGGAGTTTTGAGACGCCAAGAGCGTGTTTGTTTACTGTCAGATCGAGAATTGAGACAGAGGATCCTTCAGGAGGCTCACTCTTCACCTTACTCAGTACACCCTAGTGCGAGTAAGATGTATCAGGATGTCAGACGTTCTTTCTGGTGGGGAGGTCTGAAGCCAGATGTGAAGAGATATGTAGCTCAGTATGCGACCTGTCAACAGGTCAAGATCGAGCATCATAGACCCGGAGGCGAGCTACACCTACTCCCCGTTCCTCAGTGAAAATGGGAAGACATCTCTATGGATTTTGTGACCGGTTTGAGACCGCTTCGTGGTTTTGATGCTACCTGGGTCATCGTAGATCGACTGACGATGACCGCACGTTTCATTCCGATCAAGGAAACGTGGCCGGTGAGTCAATTAGCAGAGGAGTTCACGAGACATATAGTGACACTTCATGGGGTACCTAGGACCATAGTCTCTGACAGAGACGGACGGTTCACTTCGAGGTTCTGGCAGCAAGTTCATGCCACCCTAGGTACGAGTCTACAGTTCATGATAGCTTATTATCCTCAGACCGATGGTCAGTATTAGTGGACCATCCAGTCTTTGGAGGACATGTTGCGAGCCTGTGTGTTAGACTGGGGACAGGTGTGGCCATATCACCTTCCCTTAGTTGAGTTTTCGTACAACAACAGTTGGCACGCATCGATCAGGATGGCTCCTTATGAGGCTTTATATGGACAGAAATTCCGTACACCGCTGTGTTGGGATGAGCATAGTGATGCCAACGGAGTAGCACCCGAGCAGATTCAGGATGACATGGCTCGAGTAGCAGTAATCCGAGAGCGGATGTTAGCAGCACAGAGTCGAAAGAAGTCTTATGCTGATAAGAGGCGCAGACCTCTAGAGTTCAGAGTTGGAGCTTAGGTTTGGTTGAGAGTATCTCTGACACGAGGCGTCAGACGTTTTGTTGTCAAGGGGAAGTTGAGTCCCAGATATGTTGGACCGTTCGAGATTCTTGAGCGAGTTGGAGAGGCAGCATACAGACTTGCGTTGCCACCGAGACTCGAGGGTGTTCACCCAGTTTTCCATGTGTCTCAGCTACGGGAGTACATACTTGACTTGAGACACATTGTCAGTCATGAGGATCTAGTGATAAAGCCAGACCACACGTTTGTAGAGCACCCGGTGGCTGTCTTAGAGCGTAGTACAAGACGCTTGCGTTCGAAGGACATCCCGATGTTGAAGATTCAGTGGTCGATGCGAGGAGCTGATGAGGCGACTTGGGAGATAGTGGATAGTATCCAGAGGAACTATCCGGAGTTTTACGCTGGGCTGGATGCACCTTTAGCGTAGTCGTTGTTTCTGTTTTTCCTTTGTTGCGTTGCTTACGCTTTTGTGTGACGTTTTGTGTACGTTCCCCGAGTGGGAAGATATGAGTTCACTTTTGTTTCTATGTGTTGTTGTGCTCGTGAGCTATTGCAAGTTTCTGGACGAAACTTCTTTTTAGGGGGATCTGATGTAAGATCCTAGGTTTTGCCTTCACCGCCCCTGCGGTGAAGAGGGCCGCCCCTGCGACTGTGGGATCCGCCCCTGCGGATTGTGCGACAGATCACGCCGATTGGTTTTCGTCGTTTTATCTTTCTTCCACAGATAGAATATCCTATATTTTATCTTATGGGCCGGTTTCCTCATCATCTTCCTAAACCCTAGACGTCCTTCCTTCTTTTCTTTCCAGCCGTTCCTATATATTCTCTTCTTTCTCCCTTTTTCTTGTTCCCTGCTATCGTCTTTTTCAACCCTAGAGAGCTGTAGCCGTCCTTGATTCCTACAATCCCGCTGAATGTGTAAGTTCATTCTTTTCCGGCTCTTCCTCACGTTCCTTTAGCGCTGCATGCCTTCCCTTTTGTTTGTTTTGGATGCTCCCTTGTGTTCCTTCTTTTCTTCTTCTCCAAGGATCAAGTGTGAGCCTTGATTCTTGTGGAGTGTTCCGTTGTTGACCCTTCGTTGTTCTCAGGCTCTTTGGAGTTGAGTCTTGACGTGTTGGAATCAAAGGTTCGAGCTTTGGTTGCCCCTGCTGTGAGATCTGTCGAAGAGAAGCCCGACAGTAGCTTCTGACGAAGAGCCGCCCCTGCGCCTGCACAGAGCCGCCCCTGCGCCTGCACAGAGCCACCCTTGCGCCTGCACAAAGCCGCCCCTGTGCCTCTGTTCAGCCGCCCCTGCGCCTCTGTCCAGCCGCCCCTGCGGTTTCCCTGTTGTAGCTCCCGTCTTTAGTGAGTTGCTTCCTTCCTTCCTTTCCTCGTTCCTTCCTTGGTTCCTTATGGTTGTTCCTTGTTCCCCTGAGTTGTTGTAAGACTAAGGTTGAGCCCTTAGCATGTGTTGATCTCTTAGAGATTGTTGAGACTAGAAGTCATAGACTTCTAGCAACCGTTTCGTTCCTGATTCGTGTTGCTTGTTCGTACAGGCTTTCCTTGCTCCTTTCTTGAGAGAAACTGAGTTCTCTTGAGTATTCCTGAGTTGTTATTCCTGAACTTTGAGTTACCTTCGTGTGAGGTAAGTCCGTCGGACTTACTTAGCTTCATTCTGCGTATTAGTTGGATTGTATTGGCTTGTTTGTGTTGCTATCATGTTTATAACGGATAATTGGAAATAGGATTCACCCTTTGATAACCTTAACTGGCCCAAGTGTATTATAATCGGGCGGTGACCACTTGTCTAGTTCTCCAGGAAACTAGAATGTGCTCTTGCAACCCAGACCCGTAGGTAACGGATAGTACTAATCTATTCCTATTGGTAGACGGAAGCGGAGGCGAGTTTCGGGAGATTCTCGTATGACAAAAGAAGTTGAATTAGTAATGGATAACCTTAATGAAAGATAAATAACCGGTTGATGTGTAAGCATGCTATGTGTTTTCTTTACCTTATGTGTGTTTGTGCCTTTACACTCTTGCTTATACCTAGAATGTTAGCTAACGGTTTATACCGTCGTTGTAGATGTTCCGCGGGTTCAGGATGCTGCTGAGTGATCCGGATGGTGTGGTCAGCCGGGGTTCCCGTATATTATAGGACGGGATTGGGTTTTTGTTTCGTTTGTTATTTCCCTTTTATTTTGACCCGGCTGTGGAGCTTTTGTGTTTTCTTCTAGTTTGAACCTTTGGCTTTTATATTGAGTTTTGTTTTCATTCGTCTGTGCCTTGTTGTAAAATCCGTTTGCTGTTGCTACTCTGAGGGTCGGGACCCATTGTGCGGTCCTAACCCGTAGCGCTTCGAGTTCCCAGAATTTGGGGTGTTACAAAAATCTGGCTTGCAAGAACTATCGGATTGCAAATAAAAAAGATTGAAATTGAGGGTGACAATTTGTGTTTCATCAAGACACTTCAAAGCAGATATTATCCTTCTCTCTCCTAATATGTAGATTACGTTTCCATTACTACTTTGACATCATCAATGACAACATATCGAATGATTTTTTTCTTCAACATTGAATCTGCAAAATACACAAAGCATATATTTCGTTTAAAAACCAATGATAATTACACAATTTATTTCAACAATTTGTTACCAAGCAATAAATACACAAAACACTTCCTAAGTTCTAGTTACACAAGCAAAAAAATAAATAAGTCAATTAGACAAAATAAATATGCGAGAATTGCAAAGAAAACCTTCGGCGAAACTTATATTACACTTGTGTATAAGCAACATATACATAAATCAATTTTGTTTAAAATCCATAGTAACTACACAAGTTAATTCGGTTGATTAGTTACAAAATCAATAGTTATACAAGACAACAATTACACAAAACAACATATACACAAACCATTTTCGAAAACTTAATTACAGAAGCAACATATACACAAAGCCATTTCGGAAATTTAGTTATAGAAATAACATATACACAAAGCAATTTTAGAAATTAAGTTACGATTACAACAAATGCACAAAGTAACAAATACACAAAGTAGTTTCGAGCCTTTTTGCCCAATACCTGTAATGGAATTTCGCAGATTTGATGTTCCAATTTGTAAGAGGTAGAAATTCCGATTTGAAAGAGATGGAGTTCCAATCTGAAGAAGATGAACCACATATTTGTTAACAAAATAAACACAAATTAGGGGAGATTGAGGGTAATCTGTTAAAGAAAAATACAAATTAAGGGAGAGAGGGTAATACCGAGTAAATCGCCCAAATTTGGTTACCAAAATTTTCAAAATCGTTTTTTTTTTGGCAATTTTAATACCTTATTTATGTTTTTACACTTAAATATTTTAATATTTTATAGGCAATTTTACATAATTTACCTTTAATATTAATTAAAAAAAGTGAAAAACCTAATTTATACTTACAATGAACTAGTTTAGTGCCCGTGCCTTGCACGGGTATTTGAAAATGTTTTTTTTGTTGTTTTTTTGTTTTTTTTTTGTGTGAATAGTTTTTTATAGATGTTATTTTCTTATTATATTTTGTTTATTTGATTATGAATGTTTATGAAATAAAGTATACACTTATTAAATGATAACAACATAATTATTGACATAGTTCGTCATATAAATATGACTACATCTGGGAGTATATCAAACCAAAAGTGTTCACTATATCTATATTATAAAAACCACAATATTAATAAATGTCAAATAATAAAAGACATCTATGCAATGCAAAAATATATTCAAAATAAATTGATTCAAAAATAAATAATATTGTGCAACTATTTTATAATACAAATCCAGAAGATAACATTTGTCGTAAAACCTCGAAAACATGAGCGACAGTCCGATTCTGGAAAAGAAGAAGATATAAGTGTAAACTCAAAAGTTATGATCGCTTGATATTATTGATAGAAAATGAAATAATTGTAAATTGAGAAGATAACATTAATCATCAAATTTTGTGTGTTTATTTATACAACTTCTCAAAGGGTCATGTTTTCTTGATAATCGATGTGGGATAGCAAATTTCATATTTTACAAAGTAATTATGGTTTGATAAAAAAAAGATTTATTTGATTAATATGTAATTTGATAAAAGATTTAATCTGGAAAAAAACCGTGGAGGCGCCACGTCAACATTATTCAGATATGAATAGTTATTATACTTGAACTTAACCAAAACGTCAAGAAATGTATTATTTGTATACTCTTTAGACTCTCTATTTATACAATTTCTAAAACCAACAAGCTTAGTAGTTAATCGATGTGGGATAACAAAAACCTTCAAAAAATTTAACTGAATAGATCATTTTGATATTCATTTGAAAAAATGAAAAAAATCTTCCCTAAAAATAAAACTTTTGGGGTACGATTACTTATATAAAAGTAACGTTAAAATGTTTAACGTAAATAGAAATCAAACTTAACCAAAAAGCCAAGATTACTTTAGGGAAGAACATTATGACCCACATAATTGTAGTTTAACGATCCAAAAATAAAATCTTCCCAAAAAATAAAACTTTAGGGTACGATTACTTTAGAAAAGAACATTATGCCAACATAATTGTAAGTTAATGATGACATGAATTATATAACATTATAATCATGCATATTGGTAGAGGTTTACCTCAGTTTACCTTGCATTTAGAGGGAATTTGTATACCTTTTAGGCTTATTTAATTTATATTCCGAAAATAGAGGTCTACACGAGTTTTGGTTGAATTGTAGGTAAATCCGGTGGATTTGGAAGCAAAAGTGGAGCAATGAGCATCTAAGGCTATTAAGGAAGCTTAAGGAGTCTTAGAGGAGTCACAAAGAGCAAAGGAGTTGTGTAAAAGAGTCACAAAAGAAGGAAGGAAACAAGCCAAGAGACGAGCATTCTCTATTGAAGAAAATCGTGCCAGTTGTTATAAAAATCGGACGATTTTTGTACATATAAATCGAACGGTTTCCTTCATTAATTTGACAGCACGATTTTCTTATCTTTTGGCCAAAGAAATATCACGACCCAAAGCCCATCACTTTTGGGCTTGAGACGTGTTTTGCCAAGTGGCCCATTAGCAAAGAACTATACATTGGAACCCTATGAACGAAATTCGAAACCTCGCAGCAGGAAATATTTACACAATTTGAAGAGATTGAAGATTCTTGGAAGGAGATTGAAGGAAAGTGCTGAGAAGTCAATCTTTACCATTAGTGTGAGATCCTTTGTTTCCCTTTCCGATTCTTGTGGTTTGTGAACACATTACTGAGTGTTTTGAGAGATACTTTCATTGGATTTGAGAATTGTTTACAGATTTGGAGATTATTGAGTTTTTATTCAAAGTTCAGGTTTATTTAATTTTATTCATTGAATCTTAATTTTGATTTGATTTTGAAAATGGTTGGCTAAAACCCTTGTGATTCTGGGAAGAATAGTTGATGATTGAGGCTTAGATGATGATAGATTGAACTCGTTCAACCATTTGGACCCTGAGAGTTTAGATTTTAACTTTGCGTCAAACAGTAAAATCGCCCAGTTCTTGGATAAATCGGACGATTTATATATGAACAGGTCGATTTATTCCCCTGACGATCTTTAATTGCTTTATTCTTTAACCAAAGTTAATCCTTGCCTAAATCTCAACCTTGCTTAACCTTTTTAACCTCTATTTAAGTGTGTGAAGAGACTTCATCATTGATTCTACATTTAATAGATTAAAATTACAAGATTTGGGTAATAGAGAGACTCAACATCCTAAAGGTTTAAGTGTGCTTTCTATCTTTACTTTGGAGAGTCATATCCTGGGGTTTTGGGTAGTTAGTTTGAGTGTAATTCTTGTCTTTAGATCTTTCTATATTGCAGCCTCAACAACCTTTATAGAGAGAGCCTTTGGATTAGACAAATAGGTTTTGGGACTTCACCGTACGATACCTACCTTTGAAACACATAATCTTGCCAATATCAACTTTGTTCTTTGATCTTTAGAAGTGTCTTGAATCGAAAGCCGCAGCCGGATACTTGAATCCTTGGAATCATTTGTCTCTTTATTAATCACAAAAGCTTTTGCACTTTGTCAGATTTTTGAAATCGATTTTATTCTCACCAAATCCCTGAGTTCGACTCTGGAATTTCTTTCCTTACTACAGTTGATCCGTACACTGCGGGTTCGATTTTGCTTAAGTTCTAGATATAAATTTAAGACTTTGACGTACACACTTTCGAGCGAACAGTTAACGATCCCAAAAATTAAATATTATTTATATATGAATAATAATTATACTTGAACTTTACCAAAAGGCCAAAAAATGTATTATTCGTATAATCCTTAGACTCCATATTTATACAAGTTCTAAAAATATCAACCTTAGTAGCTAATCGATGTGGGATAACAAAATCCCTCAAAAAGTTTAACGTAAATAGATCAGCCTAATAATCATTTGAAAAAAAACAAAAAATTTTCCTAAAAAGTAAACTTTAGGGGTGCAATTATTTAACCAAAATAACGTTAAAATATTTATCGTAAATATAAATCGATAACTATGTAACACCCCGAATCCGCGGGACTCGGGATGCTACGGGTTGGGACCTCACAATGGGTCCCGACCCTTAGCCTGACAACAATTTCACCGGATCTTTCAACATGGCACAAATAAAGGCAAAACCAAAATTCATTTAAATGCAAATGATAAGAAACCCGAAGGAAAACAACAAAAGACTTCAGCCGATAATCAACACCAAAGATCAAAACGCCATACACACGGCATACCAACATAATAAACGAAGAATAAAACACAACTCGACTCCAACCAAAACCCACTCCTAAAATGTACGGAACCCCGGCTGCCCACTCTTCCGGATCTCTCGGCCGCTTTCCTAACCTGCAAGGCAATCTACAACAATCGGTATAAAACCGTTAGCTATATTCAAAGCATTAGAATCAAGGTGAAAGGCACAAACACAAGTAAATCAACATAACACACATTATACATCAAATCACACAAGACCGGTTTATTATCTTTTTATTATTAAGTCGTATCCCGTTCTAATTCAACTTCTTTTGTGACACGAGAATCTCCCGAAATTCGCCTCGGTCCCCACTTACCGCATGGAACGGTGGATGCCTCCGACCGTCTAACCACACGGGCTAGTCGCCAAGAACCTCCTAGCTCTACGCAAGAGCTAGGCAGTGATGTCACCGCCCGTTATCATACACTTGGGCCAAATAGTATAAAGGTCGGTGGTCCTATTTCCGGTTTAATTGTTATAACATAAACAATAAACACACACCACCAAACACACATAGATGCTAATACAAGGAATACGAGCTAAGTAAGTCCGAAGACTTACCTCGTCACCACACTCAACTTACGACACTCTTGCTTCCTTAGGGAGGAAGTCCGTAACCTGCTCACAAGAAGATAACTATATCAACAACAACCCACTCACAATAGAAGTCTTAGACTTCTATACAAATGATCTACGCAAGACCATTTGACTCTCAATTCTAGGACCGCATCCTAGAATCCCTCATGCTCACATCACACTCAACACAAGCTAGAAGTGCTAAGACTTCTAAATCCTCGGATCTCGCAAGATCATAACTCACAACACAACTAGGATAAGCCTAACCTAAACTCCAAAATCCCACAAGATCATACAACCCCACCCCGAGCCTCAAAACGCTAACAAGATCAACCATATAACTTAAAGTCTTATAACCACCTCACAAGATAGCCAACACCTCAAGCTTAGAATCAACATTAATCCATCAAACAATATCAAATCCTCAAAACTCACCTAAGGTTCAAAGCCACTACTTGGCATTAACTCTAAGTTATGCTAGATCCATCCTAGCATGATACTAAAACTTAACATAACTAGATCGAGGGGAAAGAGTACTCACACAACGTCAAAAGACAAAAGTCGAATCTTGGACTCGTTAGGCCTTTATCGGGGCGCTTCCGGACCTAAAACCAAAGCTACACAAATTTAGCTAATACGCTAAATTTGATTGTAATATATATAAGATATATTATTATAAGGTAAACTCATTTTCAAAAGCAAACGCTAAAACTCGGGAAATATATAATTTATATAACTCGAAAATAACCCAATGAGTGCGTAATATGTAATATATATAAATCTAAGGTAACTCGTTTTCAAGAGCAAGGTTATAAATCACTAAAACATTTTCCGGGGAAATTCATACAACTTATAAATATGGGTCAAAATCCGTCAATAAATTCTTGGGCCATATTCTGAAAATAATCCAACAAAGGGCATAATAGTTAAATCTCAGAATTTGGGTCATAAAATATAAATAAGAAAATCTGGCTAAAAACTGTAATTATATAGAAGCAGCGGAATATATGCAACTTCCACAAATTAGGGCCAAATCTGCAAATACAAAATACTGGGTCCATTTTGTAATTAACCATAAATAGAGGGGCCGAAAGAATAAACCCTAAAAAGTCTCCTTCCCCATCGATTTACAACGTGCGTGGAATAGAAAAGAAAAGGGGGAAGCAGGGCGGCGGCCCGGTGAGCTCCGGCAGACGGCAAGGGAAGAAGAAGCAGGCGGCGGCTAGGCGGAGCAGGGGACGAGGTGGCAACCGGCGAGCTCTCCGGTGGGCCTGGATGTCCGACGAGAAGGCGAGGCAGGGTAGGGTTATGGGTCCAGCGGCGCTGGCTTCATTCGGTGGGCTCTCCAACTTCGACAGCTTCCCGGTGGCGGCGATGGCCAGTGGTAAAGGAAGAGGAGAGGCGGCTCTCTCTGGCGGTGAGATTGGTGGCTTCTTGACGGCGGGATCAGGCTTCTCTCCGGCAACTGGTGACGGCTGTAACATACGAGGAAGGAAGGGTGCTGCTCCGGTGTTGAAGAAGGGAAGCAGGGAAGAGGTGAGGAGGTGAGGTCGGAGGTGCAGCAATGAGGTGGTGGGGAAGTCTATGTTGTTCAAAGGAGTGTTGCAGCTTGCTTGGAATGGAGTTCCCTTTTCAGCAAGGTGAAGAGAGATTGAGATACCTGTATAGTTGTGTAGCACAAGTTCCCAAGGCAGAAGGTCATAGGTGAAGCTTGCGTTTGAGGACAAGCAACAGCAAGACCAAAGGGCCGGAAATCCAAAGCATGTAAGGAAGAAAGAAAAGAAAAAATAAAATAACAAAATATATCTTTATATATATATATATTATCCGATATTTAAATTAAATTCGATCAAAATACTCAGGACGGGAAATTTTCCTGCAACAATATATGGAAAAAAAAATATCGATAGAAGTCGGAGAAGTGAATATCGAAAACGCGCCAAAAATTTGGGGCGTTTCATCAGATCCCCCTAAAAACAAGTTTCGTCCCGAAACTTGCTATGCATCGAACTTCTCGGTCCTTAAGGCCGAGGTACAAAGTCACAACTAGGAAGACTTAGACCTTCTAATCTATATACACAACTGCTCCAACGACCATCGCAATATATATAACCGGACGTAAAACACATTCCCGCGCGGGGCACAAACAATTATGACATCACACATGCACATAACACAACTAAGGGAAGAACTAGGTCTAACCCCTCAATTATATCGAAGCTACTAGCTTAGCGTAAAACTCAACCAAAGATACTATCTTTCGTCTTCCTATTAGCCTCATTGGTTCTTCGACTGCCACTAACTCATCAATACCGGCAATACTTTTCGAGTCATACATGTACTTCCTAGATTGATACACATGGAATCCCGGGTGAACACTCACTATTCTCGACGGATACGCCAACCGGTAATTAACGTTATGATCTCACCACACTCCGATATATCAGAACTCAACTTCTTTCTCGGGTCCTTCTCGAAGCAATATAACCACTATATTTCTCGTTAATTGTCTCTAACAAGGGAGATCAACTCTCCCCTTTCACACTGTTGACTTTGGTTCTTTTCAAACCAAACTCTGATGTTATGTTTTCTCAATTCTTGTTGCAATTCCATGTAATGAAGGAAGTACTCTACTCCATACTACTTTTAACCAGACCCGTATGCTATTACTTTTACATCGCTCCGTAGTACTCGATCAAGACCTTGTCTTGAAGAATCACTTGTACACTTCAAACTCATAATACCTCAAGGTAAGTCAAAAACATTGCATCAGTGAATCCCCTCTTAACTCTCAGCAACTCCTTCGTCAATTCTTTGTCCCATTCAGTACTTCCTTGTCATCCGGAGTAGATTACCATAATTGGTGTTATACAACTTCTCTCTTCACAGATCTGATAATGCTCAGCGCATCTAAGGAAACTTGTAAATCCTTTCACATCCTTCGGGATTTGTCATCCCGAGACAACTTGTCATAACCTCTCTCCTCTTCAAGAGTAGACCCAAAATATCTTATCCGGGGCATCAGTAAGCCCATAGGGAATAACTACAACTCGTAGTGACTTTGATTGGTCCAAAATGCCGTACTTGCAATATCTCAAACTCGAATTCTCAATTGGTGACAATCAGACCTTATATCATTCTCATAAGAGACTATCGACCCTTGTAACCGATCGAGTAGATCATCCAATTCGTTCTAAGGAAGACTTGTCCAATATGAACAATTATGGTGTTCTCATAATAACTCCAAATCAAGAGTTTAAGATTTTTTTTTTTTCAATATGAACTTCAAATCAAGAGTTCAAGATAACCTTCGGATTTCTCCATAACATTTCACTAATTCTAATGGACTCTTTTCAATAAGTTCTTGCAAATGCTCTTTCACTTGCTTCCACAACTCATGTCTCTTCACAAGTGTCATTCCATACGGCGCCTTAGATTTTGTAATCGAGTCAAGCTTGACCTTAGTGGAAAAATCCACATTTTGACGGGTTGGGAAATAATCCACATCACTTCTTCTTCTACTGTGATATCTCGGTTTTCGTCTTTCCTTCTTTCGTCCCATGAATAAAATCTACACAACCTTGCTTTAAAACTTGACACGTGGTCATGATACCAATGGTCTTCCCCGATCTGTTGAGATGAAATCCTTTAAACACGTTTTTTTTTTATCTTTAGCTAAAATGTTTACCATCCTCTTTCAGAGATCCTTCATCTCTTGAACGCAAGAGACTTGCTCGAGTCTTCTAACTCTTGTAGCCTTATTTAAGTAATCCTATAACTTAATCTCATCCTCCCTCTTTGATGGCATGATTGTAAAATCTTCTAAGGTTTCTCACTTATGAGCAGCCATAGGGGTCCAATCGTTAGGACTTAACCGTGTTTCAAAACGATTGACCTTATCTTCTTCACTTTCCACGACATCCCAACATATGGGAGAAGCTCTTCATATTATACATAAGCTTTCACCATAGACATCCTTTCTTCAATCTTCCATATACTTTTTATACATCTCTTGTCGACATCAAACTTCAAAACTTCGATCTTCTCTTACTCTTGTTGGTCACCTTATGCATCTCTCGGTATTCCATGAACAACTTCACAATTGTACCGGTATGCCCTGTGGAAAATGCTAGAAGAAACTCCCCATCCAAAACCACTAAAATATCAAACTCTTTACATCTCCAGGTACTAACATCATAACTCTAAGCTTGCAGCGTTGCCCTAATCTAGGTCCTCTCTTTCACGCCATACCCACCATGTCTCTTCCGTGTGAGTCTACAAACTTGACTTATCTCTTGTCCGCGATAACATATCATCCATTTCATACCCTACATCCTCTATATACCCCCGTTTATGTACCACCTCCATGACACCTTACCTTCTCCTTGATTCACTACTTCACTTTTACCATGGTCAAACTTTAAAACCTCTATTTCGTGTCGTTCTCCCCTATGCCAATTCCATAACCTACAAAGGTCGCATAAGGTCATCCAAATCCCTCTGTTTGCCCATAATCTTGTTTGCTCATCCCCTCTTCACTCACCAATAGACAACCCACACACGTGCGTTCTTGTTGTCACCAATTAACTTATAACTGACCTTCTCCAATGTCAATGACTTACCATTCTTCTTACCCTCCATGTTACCATTCTCTAGAAGCTACCCTCCTCGAGGTACTCTACCTTAAACTCCGTTAGTTCCTTCTTCATTTCATACTTCCTCTTCTTTATAAGGTAACTATATCTTCTTTGCCTTGTTGTTTCATATAACTCCCTTTCATAAGCTTAACCATTCTTCCTTGATGTCTTTCAAGTGCACATTCCCAAATATTACAGCCTTAGGTAGCGTCCGTTCACGTTTCTCTTGGTTGGTATCTTAAGTCTTTCCATAAACAAAAGCTTCTTGTTTCGTCACTCCTTTTATCGGGATCACGTCTACTCACACTTCCTTCTTCTTGGCGTTTCTTAGTCTTATCGTTATAATAGAAACCGGTCAACTCCACGTGAATATCCACCATGCTCTTCTTTTACTAACTCTAGTAATATTGACACTTCACTTATTGGTACCTCATAAGCTTAACTTACGGTATCTTAATCTTTCGCAAATGGTCCGTTCACTCTTGTTCATCTTGACTCCAATGCTTAGGAGCTTCTAAGGAAAGTTTCACGTCTTGAAGAAATACCACCTTTAACCCTGCTAGAGTGTATTCATCTCCTTCTCGATTCGTATCTTTAGTTGTCCACGCGTACTTAAGTTCATTTTCACTATTGGTCCCGTTTTGGTTCAATCATGGCTTCCTTGGAACCACTTCCACACATAAATGTTACTCATCTTTCTTGTATTGTCTCCATCTCGCTTTCTCTTTAGTTGTCTCGAGTTTTCCGTTCACTTGTTTGTCCTTCGTTTATGTCATCTCTAATCCTCCTCTACGATGTCCTTTTATAGGAACCCAAGAAACGCCATGGTGTTTGTCAACACAAAACGCTCAACTCGATACTTGAGCATACTCCTCCACGTATGAACGATATCCCAAGCCAACAACATCGTCTTAAAGGTGATGCTATCTTTCTGTCGTCCTAACTATAAGATCTCATACTATATACTACTATATATAAGAGTCCGTATATAAACTTATATATGTCCTATGTCCACATAAGTACTAATATAACACATCTAGTAATTCATTACAACACAACAAGGTCCAAAACATATATTATAGTCCACAATATACAATGCATATAATCACGTCCATCATGCAACTTACAATCACAAAGATACACATCAATTCCATCATGCATAACTACAAACCTCATATCCATATCTATATATACATATATATACATACCAAAATCCAATAAACTAAGCTGCCGAGATCCGCGGAAGGAGTGGTGGTCCGTACATTCTACCCCGACTCATGCAAGTGATTTTGAAAACGAAAACTCAGAACCCGTGGGGTTCTGTTTATTCCTTATTTGGCCTTTAGAAGATTGTGAGTGCCATTGTTGTCAACCTAGGGCTCTGATACCACTTTTGTAACACCCCGAATCCGCGGGACTCGGGATGCTACGGGTTGGGACCTCACAATGGGTCCCGACCCTTAGCCTGACAACAATTTCACCGGATCTTTCAACATGGCACAAATAAAGGCAAAACCAAAATTCATTTAAATGCAAATGATAAGAAACCCGAAGGAAAACAACAAAAGACTTCAGCCGATAATCAACACCAAAGATCAAAACGCCATACACACGGCATACCAACATAATAAACGAAGAATAAAACACAACTCGACTCCAACCAAAACCCACTCCTAAAATGTACGGAACCCCGGCTGCCCACTCTTCCAGATCTCTCGGCCGCTTTCCTAACCTGCAAGGCAATCTACAACAATCGGTATAAAACCGTTAGCTATATTCAAAGCATTAGAATCAAGGTGAAAGGCACAAACACAAGTAAATCAACATAACACACATTATACATCAAATCACACAAGTCCGGTTTATTATCTTTTTATTATTAAGTCGTATCCCGTTCTAATTCAACTTCTTTTGTGACACGAGAATCTCCCGAAACTCGCCTCGGTCCCCACTTACCGCATGGAACGGTGGATGCCTTCGACCGTCTAACCACACGGGCTAGTCGCCAAGAACCTCCTAGCTCTACGCAAGAGCTAGGCAGTGATATCACCGTCCGTTATCATACACTTGGGCCAAATAGTATAAAGGTCGGTGGTCCTATTTCCGGTTTAATTGTTATAACATAAACAATAAACACACACCACCAAACACACATAGATGCTAATACAAGGAATACGAGCTAAGTAAGTCCGAAGACTTACCTCGTCACCACACTCAACTTACGACACTCTTGCTTCCTTAGGGAGGAAGTCCGTAACCTGCTCACAAGAAGATAACTATATCAACAACAACCCACTCACAATAGAAGTCTTAGACTTCTATACAAATGATCTACGCAAGACCATTTGACTCTCAATTCTAGGACCGCATCCTAGAATCCCTCATGCTCACATCACACTCAACACAAGCTAGAAGTGCTAAGACTTCTAAATCCTCGGATCTCGCAAGATCATAACTCACAACACAACTAGGATAAGCCTAACCTAAACTCCAAAATCCCACAAGATCATACAACCCCACCCCGAGCCTCAAAACGCTAACAAGATCAACCATATAACTTAAAGTCTTATAACCACCTCACAAGATAGCCAACACCTCAAGCTTAGAATCAACATTAATCCATCAAACAATATCAAATCCTCGAAACTCACCTAAGGTTCAAAGCCACTACTTGGCATTAACTCTAAGTTATGCTAGATCCATCCTAGCATGATACTAAAACTTAACCTAACTAGATCGAGGGGAAAGAGTACTCACACAACTTTTGTAACACACCGAATCCGCGGGACTCGGGGCGCTGCGGGTTGGGGCCTCACAATGGGTCCCGACCCTTAGCCTGACAACAATTTCACCGGATCTTGCAACAAGGCACAATTAAAGGCAAAAACGAAATACAATTTTATGTAATGCAATGAAACCCAAAACCAAACAACCAAAAGACTTCAGCCGATAAACAACACCAAAGACCAAAACGCCATACACGCGGCATACCAACATAATAAACAAAGAATAAAACACAACCCGACTCTAACCAAAACCCACTCCTAAAATGTACGGACCCCGGTTGCCCACTCTTCCGGATCTCTCGGCCGCATTTCTAACCTGCAAGGTAATCTACAACAATCGGTATAAAACCGTTAACTAATATTCGAAGCATTAGAATCAATGGGAAAGGCACAAACACAAGTAATCTCATCACAAGCATACAGCATACATAAAAGCACATCAACCCGGTTTATTATCTTTGTTATTATTAGGTCGTATCCCGTTCTAATTCAACTTAGGTTTGTGACACGAGACCACCGTGGTCCCGCCTCGGTCCCTACTTACCGGCGTGGAACGGTGCGGATGCCTCCGACCGTCTAACCAGCACGGGCTAGTCGCCAAGAACCTCCTAGACTCTCGCAAGAGCTAGGCAGATGATGTCACCGCCCGTTATCATACACTTGGGCCAAAATAATATAAGGTCGGTGGTCCTATTACCGGTTTAGTTGTTATAAACAATAAAGAATAACCACACACCACCAAACACACATCAATGCTAATACAAGGAATACGAGCTAAGTAAGTCCGGAGACTTACCTCGTCACCACACTCAACTCACAACAATCTCGCTTCCTTAGAGAGGAAGCCCATAACCTGCTCACAAGAAGATAACTATATCAACAACAACCCACTCACAATAGAAGTCTTAGATTTCTATACAAATGATCTACGCAAGACCATTTGACTCTCAAATCTAGGACCGCATCCTAGAATCCCCCATGCTCACATCACACTCAACAGAAGCTAGAAGTCCTAAGACTTCTAAACCTTCAGATCTCGCAAGATCATAACTCACAACACCACTAGGATACTCTCTTTCTAGTCCACAACCTCAACAATCATACAACCTCAACCCCTAAATTCTCACAAGCTCAACATACAACTTAAAGCCATAAACAACCTCACAAGATAATATCAACACCTTAAGCCTAATGATTCTCACAAGATCAAACCATATACTCGAATCCTTATAACCACCTCACTAGACCGCAATACCACCTCAAGCTTAGAATCAACATCAATCCATCAACATAATCGAATCCTCAAAACTCACCTAAGGTTCAAAGCCACTACTTGACATTAACTCTAAGTTATCCTAGGTCCAACCTAACATGATACTACCGCTAAAAAAAACTAGATCGAGGTAAGATTATAAGCTCGGGGGAGAGGGTACTCACGTGACGTCAAAAGACGGAAGCCGATCTATGGATGTCGAGAAAGAATTTGTTGGGCCTTTATCAGGGCACTTCCGAACCTAACACCAAATCTAGGAAAATTTAGCGTATAAGCTAAATTTGAAAGGAATATATAACGTATATAAAATCTAAGGTAAAACCCGTTTTCAAAACAAAGGTTAAAAGCTCGTTAAAACGTTTTCCGGGGCAAACTATACAAAGTAAAGGAGTTGGTCATAAACCACAAATCAACTTTTCCGGGCAAGATATGTAACTCAAGGACTTAAGCCATTTCCGAAAACCGTAAAATAAATATTCAAGAAACTTGGCCAACTTTCAACAATTAAACTTTATACCAAATCTATGGTTTACTCAAAAGGGCAGAAACTACACATTTCAAAATATAGGGTCAAAACTATAATTATACAAATCAGCAGGGGCAATAAATGCACTTCGAAAAGAGCGGGTATAATCTACAAATACAAAATATGGGCACTATTTGTAATTATACCAAAATTATGGGGCCCCGATTGAAAATAACCCAAAAAGGGGTCTTCTTCCTACTAGGTCACACGCGGGGCTGGAGGAGAGGAAGGAAGGATGGCGGCTGCTGCGCAAGGGCTCCGACGGCGAGGAGCAACACAAGGCGGCGGTTCCGGTGGTTTGCAGGCAGTGCGAGGCAACACTAGGGCGGATCCCATGGACGAAGCGGTGGCACGACTTCCCGATGGAGCTCATCGACAGATCTAGGGCGGCGTCGGCAAGGCGGGCTTCTTCGGCGGCAGACTCAGCCCGGTGTGGTTATTGAAGGCAGCGGTGAGGAAGGGTGGTGACTGGAAGTCGGGCAAGCAGGAACGCAAGGGGGGTCTTTCCGGGGACGACGGCAGCGCAGTGGTCCGCCTACCTTGCAACAGAAGGAGGCGATAGTGAGGAATGGCTCACGAGACTCTTCTGGCGAGACAGAGGAAGAAGAGTGGAGATGCAGTGCCCCGGCGAAGGAGACGAGCTGCGTGGGTGAGGAAAGGGAACAGAGGAAGATGGAGTGTGAAGAGGGAGAGAGTTTTGGTAGCGTGAGAGAGGGGAATGGAAAAGACAGAAGGTTGCTCACCTACAGGCCTAGCTGGGCGGGAAAAGGCCAAAGGCCTCACTCAACAGCTGGTACGGAAAAAGGAAAAAAAAAAGGGAATTTAAAATAATCTCGATCAAAAATCCCCGGAACGAGATTTTCGGTACGGAAAATGTCCCGGCATTTTCCGAAATAATAATACAGAAATACGGGAACGTATCCCAAATATAAATACACTCGGAAATAATTACTTCACGTCGTAAAATACTTTTAATAAATAGTATTAAAAATATTTAAGCTAGTAAAATATCGATAAAAGTCGGAAAATAAATATCGAAAAGCAGCCGATAAACGGGGCGTTACAACGTCAAAAGACGGAAGTCGAATCTTGGACTCGTTAGGCCTTTATCGGGGCGCTTCTGGACCTAAAACCAAAGCTACACAAATTTAGCTAATACGCTAAATTTGATTGTAATATATATAAGATATATTATTATAAGGTAAACTCATTTTCAAAAGCAAACGCTAAAACTCGGGAAATATATAATTTATATAACTCGAAAATAACCCAATGAGTGCGTAATATGTAATATATATAAATCTAAGGTAACTCGTTTTCAAGAGCAAGGTTATAAATCACTAAAACATTTTCCGGGAAAATTCATACAACTTATAAATATGGATCAAAATCCGTCAATAAATTCTTGGGCCATATTCTGAAAATAATCCAACAAAGGGCATAATAGTTAAATCTCAGAATTTGGGTCATAAAATATAAATAAGAAAATCTGGCTAAAAACTGTAATTATATAGAAGCAGCGGAATATATGCAACTTTCACAAATTAGGGCCAAATCTGCAAATACAAAATACTGGGTCCATTTTGTAATTAACCATAAATAGAGGGGCCGAAAGAATAAACCCTAAAAAGTCTCCTTCCCCATCGATTTACAGCGTGCGTGGAATAGAAAAGAAAAGGGGGAAGCAGGGCGGCGGCCCGGTGAGCTCCGGCAGGCGGCAAGGGAAGAAGAAGCAGTCGGCGGCTAGGCGGAGCAGGGGACGAGGTGGCAACCGGCGAGCTCTCCGGTGGGCCTGGATGTCCGACGAGAAGGCGAGGCAGGGCAAGGTGATGGGTCCAGCGGCGCTGGCTTCATTCGGTGGGCTCTCCAACTTCGACAGCTTCCCGGTGGCGGCGATGGCCAGTGGAAAAGGAAGAGGAGAGACGGCTCTCTCTGGCGGTGAGATTGGTGGCTTCTTGACGGCGGGATCAGGCTTCTCTCCGGCAACTGGTGACGGCTGTAACATACGAGGAAGGAAGGGTGCTGCTCCGGTGTTGAAGAAGGGAAGCAGGGAAGAGGTGAGGAGGTGAGGTCGGAGGTGCAGCAATGAGGTGGTGGGGAAGTCTGTGTTGTTGAAAGGAGTGTTGCAGCTTGCTTGGAATGGAGTTCCCTTTGCAGCAAGGTGAAGAGAGATTGAGATGCCTGTATAGTTGTGTAGCACAAGTTCCCAAGGCAGAAGGTCATAGGTGAAGCTTGCGTGTGAGGACAAGTAACAGCAAGACCAAAGGGCCGGAAATCCAAAGCAGGTAAGGAAGAAAGAAAAGAAAAAATAAAATAACAAAATATATCTTTTTATATATATATATATTATCCGATATTTAAATTAAATTCGATCAAAATACCCAGGACGGGAAATTTTCCTGCAACAATATATGGAAAAAAAAATATCGATAGAAGTCGGAGAAGTGAATATCGAAAACGCGCCAAAAATTTGGGGCGTTTCAAACTAATAGAAATATCGGAGTACATTTATTTTTATTTAAAAAATTATCCCAAAAATAGATTGGTTCAACAATAAAAAAGTAACGTGAAATAGTTTCACTAATATATTGTTAGTTTCTTAACAAAAGATTCTCTATCTTAAAAAATAGTTTAAAAAATAAAGATTTATTGGCAAAAAATGTATTATTTGCATTGTCAAATTCTTGAAAATAATTAAAATAAATAGATAAGGCTGCCTAAAAAAACTCGAGGGGCAAAATTACGACCCACCTAATTGTAGGTTAACAATCTAAAAACTAAAACATTAATCAAATGCCAAAAAATGCATTATTTGTATACTCTTTAGACTCGTCTTTAGACTCCCTATTTATACAAGTTCTAAAACCATCAAGATTAGTAGCTAATCGACGTGGTACAATAAAAAAACCTCAAAAAATTTAACTAAATGGATCATTTTGATATTCATTTGAAAAATAGGAAAAAAAAATCTTCCCTAAAAATAAAACTTTATGGGTACGATTTCTTATATAAAAGTAATGTAAAAATATTTAACGTGAATAAAGATTACTTTAGGGAAGAACATTATGACCAACATAATTGTAGGTTAACGATCCCAAAAATAAAATCTTCCCAAAAAAAACTTTAAGTATACGATTACTTTAGAAAAGAACGTTATGCCCACATAAATGTAAGTTAACGATCCAAAAATAAATATTATGCCGATATGAATAATAATTATACTTGAACTTAACTAAAAGGCTAAGAAATATATTATTCGTGTAATCCTTAGACTCCCTATATATACAAGTTCTAAAACCATCAACCCTATTAGCTAATCGATGTGGGATAACAAAATCCCTCCAAAAGTTTAACTTAAATAGATAAGCATAATAATCATTTGTAAAAAAGAAAAAATCTTCCAAAAAATAAACTTACGATTACTTAAACAAAATTACGTAAAATATTTAACGTAAATAAAAATCGAAAACTAACAGAAAAAATCGGAATACATTTATTTTTATTTAAAAAATTATCCCAAAAACAGATTGGTTCCAACAATGAAAAGTAACGTGAAATTGTTCCACTAACATATTGTTAATTTGTTAACAAAAGATTCTTTGGCTTATAAATAGTTTAAAAAATAAAGATTTATTGGCCAAACAATGTATTATTTGTATAGTCAAAATCCTAAAAATATTTAATGTAAATAAATAGGGTTGCTTAAAAATACTCGAGGGGCACAATTACGACCCACAAATTATTTGTATACTCTTTAGACTCCTTATTTATACAAGTTCAAAAACAATCAAGCTTAGTAGTTAATCGATGTGGGACAACAAAAACCTTCAAAAAATTTTACTAAATAGATCATTTTGATATTCATTTGAAAAAAAGAAAAAAAATCTTCCCTAAAAATAAAACTTTAGTGGTTTAGTGGTTTGGTTACTTATATAAAAGTAACGTGAAAATATTTAATGTTATAATCAAAGGCCTAGATTACTTTAGGGAAGAACATTATGATCCACATAATTGTAGTTTAACGATCCAAAAAATAAAATATTATTCCGATATGAATAATAATTATAGTCGAACTTAAACAAAAGGCTAAAAATGTATTACTTGTATACTGTAATAACCGAAAATTTTAAGTTCCGGTAAATTGAAATTAACCAAAGTCCGACGCGACAATCGTAAATAAATAAATAAGTAAAATAAAACGAGTTTAGTTCTATCATTTTATGTGACCTAGATTCACATAAAATGATAGAACTAAACTCCGGAAATAATTTAAGTACGATAAAATAAGAATAATAATAATAAGTTATACAATACGGAATTTAATTCCGTATTTTTATAAATTTCCGCACGCAAATAACGAGTTGCGTATCCGTTTTTTTTTTTGGGCTAATTAGGTAACTAGGCTATTTTTTTTAATTGTATATTAAGTGGGCTTTTTTCAGTTTTTCAAATAGTAAATGTACCCCAAAATCTTTTTTTACCGTGAAAACCCTAACCTTCTATTCTACCCCTTCCCGTCTTCCTCTTTGCAAGCCTCCAGCCCCCAAAGCTCTCCCTTTCTCACAATCTCTCTGGATTCAAACCTTATTGTCTTCGAGTAAAAAGCTAATAGAAGAGAATCGAAGCTTTGATGAAAGTCTTTAGCAGATCTGTCAATTTCAAAGTTGTGTCTTCTTCTTCCTCTTTTTCGTTTTCCGACAGGGCTACGCTACTGTTCTGTTGTCGCTGAGCAAAAGGGCAAAAGCATGGATGTCTGCTTTCCAAAATTATGCTTCCTTCTCTTCTCCCCGTACCCCTCCTCCGCCGCTGTCCCGCCGCCGCACTAGCCACCTTCCGTCGACTTCCTCCTCCTCCTCGACTCCCTCTCTAACCCTCTGTCGATCTAAATCTAGATCTACAGATCTAGATCTGGATTTGTAGATCTGTCAAAAGAGGGGTGGAAAACTTTGGTATGGATACTCACTGGGTGCCTTGGTGTATTTTCAGAAATAAGAGAGAAGCGATGGGACAAGCGTTCGGTTGCATTCAGGTGGATCAATCAACTATTCACTGGGTGCCTTGGTATGGATTCAAGCGTTCGATGGGAGAGCTTGTGGAGTACAGCGGCATGCTGTCGGCAGTCTTACTCCAAATGATGCCAGAGCGCAGTCTTACTCCAAATGTTAGATAGTTCTTATCTGACCCAGGTTAGATTATATTTGTTTTAGTAATTTTGTACTCTGCTTCTGCTGTATGCACTACTCTATGAATTGTGTTGGCTCCTGATGTTTTCACTTTGATTGGTTATGATGAAATCAGTAGCAATTAGGGCTGAGCAGGTTAGATTGTGTTGGCATTTGTTCAATATCGAGCAATGGGAAACAAGGCATCTGATGCCTTCTATAAACTAAGTAAAACAAGGCATCTGTTCAATATCGAGCAACTGAGAACTCGCCGTTTGATGTATATTCTTTGATTTTGAGTTACAACGGTAGCTGCAATTTTGCTAATACGAATACCAGATAGCAGATGTGACAAAATGTAATTTTATGGTATGTAACTTTATGGTATGTAGTTTTATGGTATGTAATTTTATGGTATGAAAATCTAGTGTAAAAAATTCTGGTATGATAAAATGTAATTTTATGGTATGTAATTTTATGGTATGAAACTTATGGTATGAAATTTCTGGTATTTAAATTATGGTATGAAAAATTATGGTATGTAGTTTTATGGTATGTAATTTTATGGTATGAAAATCTAGTGTAAAAAATTCTGGAATGATAAAATGTAATTTTATGGTATGTAATTTTATGGTATGAAACTTATGGTATGAAATTTCTGGTATTTAAATTATGGTATGAAAAATTATGGTATGTAGTTTTATGGTATGTAATTTTATGGTATGAAAATCTAGTGTAAGAAATTCTGGTATGATAAAATGTAATTTTATGGTATGTAATTTTATGGTATGAAATTTCTGGTGTGAAATTTCTGGTATGAAATTTCTGGTATGAAATTTCTGGTATGTGAAATTCTGGTATGTGAAATTCTGGTATGAGAAATTCCGGTATGAGAAATTTAGTCCAGAAAATAAAAAAATATAATAAAAAAACAAGAAAAATAATAAATAAAAAAACAAATTCAGTAATTAAAAATTAAAACTTATACTTATATAAAAAATAACAAACATCATTTATTCCTTTCTTTCTAAATAGAAGGGTTAATAATTTTTACCTACTATTAAATGAAAGTGGTAAAAAATTTGGGGTACACTTTCTTAAACAAAAACTCAAAAAAGCCTAGTATGTCAAATTCTCCCTTTTTTTTTAGTCACATAGCGGACCGGGTGTGGGCCACTACAAAGCCCAATTAGCAGCCCACTTAATTAATCCCTAACCCTAATTAAAATTTAACTTAATCTAACCTATCGCTACTGTGCCGTACCCATCCCTTCCCTTACCTTCTGATTTCGCCTCCTCTCTTTCACCGTACCTGCTGAAGATCGTAACCAGCAGTCTCTTCCGCCTTTCACCGGAGACGACACCGGAGCCACCGCAACTCGCCCGCCTTCCCTGCTCGCCGGCGACCTCAGCCCAGCACCGTCACGAAGGTACGGCCCTCCTTCGCTTTTGCCGAACCCAGTCGCGCCGAGCCTGCGCCGCCTCCAGTCGAGTCCGAAAGCGAGGACGCCGCTGCTCCGCCTCGTCTTCCACCGCAGCCACCGCCGCACCGCCTCGCGGCATCGGAAACCGTAAACCTACAACCGGACCATCAGGTGAGTCGTCCGCTTTCTTCCCCTCTCCTTCGGTGCGGTTCTCCAGTGTTCAACACCACCCTGTTTCGTGCTTGCTGTCTCGAACCAACCGACTAACCCCAGTGCCGCTGCAGTGAAACTCGGCAGCCGAAGACGGTGCACGGAGGAGCACAACCGAGCCAGACCGGAAACCCTGTGAACCACCCAGCCGAAACGAACCGGACGGGGCTCCCTTTCGAGTACGCGACGAGATTACAGGACGGTACGTTCTTCCTCACCAGTATATTGGTACGTGTTTGTGTATATGTAGAAGTAGTTGGACAGCAAGTGATGCCTTGTGTAGTGCCAGTAGGAATGGTTGAAGTTAGAGAGTTTAATTGTATATGGGTGGTAAGGATACGTGTTTGGAGTGGGTGGAATGAAGGTTTCGAGTAGACAGTATACATGCATAGGCGTATATATAATTACAAGTATATATAAGTATATATATATATATATATAAGTATGCATATAAGTATATACATATAGGTAGAGAGACGGGTATACTTACATAAGTGCGAGCTGAAGGTTACGAGAATAGGTAGATATATATATAAATACCGAGTAGTCACGGAAGTATATGAGTTAGAGGAAAAGTTAGAGTTTATATATACGTATATATATTATATGAAATAAAAGTATACACATGAGTGTGAGTTAGTGAAAATAATAAGTATGCGGCTATATATATGTATATGTATAAATACCTAGGAGTGACGGATTTTATATAATTGGAAGGAAGGTTAGTATGCACGAAAGTATATATATCTGTATAGATATATAGATATATATAAGTTTAGATAATACCCGAGAATGAAGTAATGTGATTCTAGATGACGAGTGGATGAGATTAATTTTTATAACTATAGTAAACTGCTTTGGAAGTAATCATATATTAGAAAAGGGTTCCAAAAGAAATATTAGAGGTCAAGAAGCGACCCGGAGAATTATCGACACTAAGGGTAAAACGGTCTTTTACCGTATGAGAATCGTTCTTTCCGTAATTCCTTCGCATGAGGTTGGACGTTGAGATGTGATTTTGATACACATGCCTTCATTGACAGGCGCTTGAGTTACCACAAGTACGGACTATTTGAGGAGTGTTAGAGAGTTTTGACTCAGGTAAGTCCTTGCGACTTACTTAGCCAGTTTCTGAGTGTTAGTTGAATTATAGTAGTTGTGTGTGCTATTTGCGTGTTTAATAATAATAAATTGCTAGGACGACGGTTATTATTTACGTTTAAGGCCCAAGTGTATGTATAACGGGCCGTGACATCACTGCCCAGCTCTGACAGGAGACTGGGAGGTTCTCTATACCCAGACCATGCAGGTACAAGGTGAGATGCATCGGATCCATTCCTGATGGTTACACGGGAGCGGAGGCGAGGTTTGGGAATCCCTCGTGTCACAAAATAAGTATCATTAGAGTGAACGAGTAAATTAAAGCAAGATAATAAAACGGACTTGTTTGAAAGCATGCTGAGTGTTTATGTTTATCTGAGTGTGTTTGTGCTGCTATTATTCTGCTAATATTTAGATAACTAGCTAACGGTTCTTATGGTTGTTGTTTTAGATTTACCGCAGGTTAGATCAGCAGCTGAGTGAGCCGGAAGTAGTGGTCAGCCGGGTCTCCGTACTCCTTAGAGCGGGGTTGGGGTTGGGGTTGTTTTGTCTTTCCTTCCTTTTGGTTAAGACAGCTGTTCTTTTCTTTTGTTTAAGTACTTTAGGCTGCTAGACAATGTTGCATTCATTACTCTAAAAACATGGTTTTTATGAATTTCGGTTTCTTTATTTGTGTCTTGTTGCAAGATCCTAGAAATGTTGTTGTCAAACTGAGGTCGGGACCCATTGTGAGGTCCTAACCAGTAATGTCCCGAGTTCTGAGAATTCGGGGTGTTACAACATGGTATCAAAGCTCTAGGTTGACAACAATGGCACTTGAAATCTTCTGAAAGACCGAATAAGTTGTAAGCAGAACCCGAAAGGGGTCTGAGTTTTAAAAAGGGAACTTTTGGTTTTAAATGCATGCATAGTCTGGTTGGGAATAGAAAAGTACGGCTGACCACCACTACTACCGCGGATCTCAGTATGCTTAGTTGGACTTTAGGTTATACGGTAGTTGGACTGTTGGACTTTAGCTAGTAGTAATTATAGTTGTTGTCCTTTGCGCAGATGGCACGTACTAGAGCTACGCTAGCTACTGGTCGAGGCCGAGGTCGTCCACCTCTCCCTCCAGCTGGACCAGGTAGGGGAGATAGGACCCCTACAGTTAGAGGACGTGGCCGTGGAGGTAGACCTCCACTAGCCCGAGGCCGAGGTCGAGCTCCTCGAGAGGATCCACCAGCAATGATCATGCCAGAGGCTGGAGTGGAGGAGGTAGCTGAGAGTGTTGGTCCTGAGGTGAGGAACGAGACCGTTGTTAGGTCTGGAGCACAAAGAGCACGTTCGACAGAGTCAGGACGTGTTTCCATTGGAGCGATTGAGTACAGAGACTACCGAGCATACGTTGAGCGTATGGAGGAGGCTGCTA
Organism: Fagopyrum homotropicum; assembly: GCA_033239125.1. Taxonomy (NCBI): domain Eukaryota; kingdom Viridiplantae; phylum Streptophyta; class Magnoliopsida; order Caryophyllales; family Polygonaceae; genus Fagopyrum; species Fagopyrum homotropicum. The sequence goes on along the minus strand of BSWB01000007.1, from coordinate 31,960,321 downwards.
GAACAGAGAGACTTACCCAGGTACCACCAGTACCGGTTAGATCTGTCCAGGTGACACAGGGAGCACCTCAGGAGCCAGTTGTACCTGAGAGGAGGGTTGTGGCTGATAGAGCTCCTACTGGGTCTAGAGCTCCGAGACCGGATGAGTGGTTGAAGGCTTTCAACTCTCAGAAGGTCCCCTCATATAATGGAGAGATAGGATTGGAGGTGGAGCACTGGATTGGGCAGGTAGAGATTGCGTTAGAGGCAATACGCTGCCCAGAGGATCGGCAGGTAGACTTGGTGCAGACCTGCTTCACTGGAGATGCTCATTCCTGGTGGCGGACCATGCGTAGTCGAGTCACCAGTTGAGAGCAGATGAGGAGCATTGTTAGAGACAGATACTGCCCTGTCTCGTTGAGGAGAGAGAGATTCCAGGACTTCATTGAGGCTGGATTCGAGGACATTCCGATCGCTGCTGCCATCAAGAAGTTCCAGAAGGAACTGACACTGCTTGGACCAGCTGCACCTCCTGAGGAACAGCATGTCTATCTCTTTTCCCGGAGATTGAGAGAGAGTACCCGTTCCTATCTGGAAGGATTTCGCTGTGAGACTCTGTCAGACTATCAGGATAGAGCATCTGCTTATGAGAGAGACAGACCAGTGTCGAGGAGAGCTGCTCAGTCAGACAGGCCGGATAAGCGGCAGAGGACAGGTTATGCTAGTGGTAGTTCAGGAGTAACTGCTTTTGGACGGGGACAGACTCAGGGGCGACAGAGTCATACAGCTACTGGTCAGACTTCAGCTGGTGGCTTGCAATGCCACAACTGCAGTAGCTATGGGCATATCCGATCGAACTGCACGAAGCCAGCAGTGACTTGCTTCCAGTGCGGTAAGGTTGGACATAGAGCTGCATTCTGCCGTCAGGGCAAGGCTCCATCTCAGCAGGGTTCTTCTCCTGCAGGCTTATCAGGGAGTGTACAGAGACCGCCACAGTACCGGACTCCTAGTCAGCAGCAGCAGTACAGAGCTCCTAGTCAGCAATAGTCTTACAAGGCTCCAGGACACACACTACCACAGAGTTCTATGCAGGGATCAGGTCAGGGCAGAGGACGTGGTAGTGTGGCTGATACTAGAGGAGCTCAGGCACGAGTGTTTGAGTTGAGAGATGCTGATCAGCCAGATGCACCGACTGCCACAGGTACGATCCAGATTCATGACTTACCTGTACGAGTTTTATTTGATACGGGTGCTACACACTCCTTCATATCTGATGCATGCGTAGATAGGTTATCCTTAGCTACTGTAGAGGGGATACCTTTTATGATAGGCTTACCTGATGGGAGTAAGGTAAGAGGGACTAGAGAGATCTTTGGATGTCCTGTTCGCATGGGAGATCGAGAATGGCTAGTCAATTTTCTAGTCATGCCCTTAGCTCATGAGGATGTCATTTTAGGGATAGACTGGATGAGGAAACACGGAGCAGTCCTAGACATTGGTAGGAGGACAGTGACCGTTGCCACGGAGGAGGGCCATAGAGTAATATTCCGAGGGTGGGACCTCGGAAAGTCAGGTACAGTTATCAGTGCAGTGAGAGCAGCGAGACTGATAGCGCAGGGTTGCGAAGCCTTCTGGTGTTATGCCATGAAGGAAAGCAAGAGCCTGACTATAGAGGAGATACCTGTTGCATGCGAGTTTGCAGAGGTATTCAGTGATGACCTGCCAGGACTACCCCCACAGAGGAGCGTTGATTTCAGCATTGACTTGGAGCCGGGCACGAGACCTATCTCGAAGGCTCCGTACCGTATGGCACCTATAGAGCTGCTTGAGCTGAAGAAGCAGTTAGAGGAGCTAGCAGAGAAGGGTTTCATACGCCCTAGCGTGTCTCCTTGGGGTGCACCAGTATTGTTTGTGAAGAAGAAGGACGGATCGATGAGGCTGTACATAGACTACAAAGAGCTGAACAAAGTAACCATCAAGAACAAGTAGCCACTGCCACGCATAGATGACCTGTTGGACCAGTTGCATGGAGCGTCTGTGTTCTCGAGGATAGACTTGAGGTCAGGTTACCACCAGTTGAGGGTGAGAGATCAGGACATACCTAAGACGGCATTCCGGACTAGGTATGGTCATTATGAGTTCGTAGTGATGCCATTCGGGCTCACTAATGCACCAGCGGTATTTATGGAGTTGATGAATGGGATATTCATTGACTTCTTAGACCAGTTTGTAGTGGTCTTCATTGACGACATCCTAGTCTACTCTAGGAGTCGAGAGGAGCATACCGGACACTTAAGGACAGTACTGCAGATTCTACAGGATAGCCAGCTGTATGCTAAGCTATCCAAGTGTGAGTTTTGGATGTCAGAGGTGGCTTTCTTAGGTCACGTGGTGACTGCTGAGGGTATTAAGGTCGATCCGGCGAAGATCGAGTCAGTATCTTCTTGGCAACCTCCTAAGAATGTTAAGGAGGTTCGCAACTTTCTAGGTTTAGCAGGTTACTACCGCCGGTTTGTGGAAGGGTTCTCTTTGATTGCCCGACCACTTACTTGTCTTCTGAGGAAGACCACTCGGTTTGTCTGGTCTGAGCCGTGTCAGCAGAGTTTTGAGGAGTTGAAGAGGAGATTGACGTCCGCTCCGATTTTAGCACAGCCTGAGGGCATTGATGACTTTGTGGTGTATAGTGATGCATCCAAGATGGGCTTGGGGTGTGTTTTGATGCAGAGGGGTAAGGTCATAGCCTATGCGTCTCGCCAGTTGAAGACGTATGAGGAGAACTACCCCACACATGATCTAGAGTTGGCTGCAGTAGTTCATGCTCTTAAGATCTGGCGTCACTACCTCTATGGGGCGACATGTCAGATCTTTACCGACCACAAGAGTCTGAAGTACATATTCACTTAGAGAGAGTTGAATAACTGCCAGAGGCGGTGGTTAGAGTTGATCAAGGACTTCGACCTTGAGATCCTTTACCACCCCGGAAAGGCGAATGTGGTAGCTGATGCTTTGAGCCGAAAGACGCCTAGAGAGAGGGCGATAGCCCGGTTGACAGTACAGCCACAGTTGCAGAGGGACTTGGCTTGGTTGGAGATAGAGGTTCAGTTTCCCGATACGGATGGTCAGTTGTCTACCATGGAGTTACTTCCTGATCTGTTGGATGAGATCCGACAGAAGCAGGAGACTTGCCCTACTTTGATCAGGATCCGAGACAGGATGTCTCGAGATGAGGCCCCACAGTTTACTATTGGTGCAGATGGAGTGATGAGACGTCAGGATCGCGTTTGTGTACCGTCAGACAGTGAGTTGAGACAGAGGATACTAGGTGAGGCTCATGCTACCCCATACTCAGTACATCCTAGAGCGAGTAAGATGTACAAGGATGTGAGACGGTCCTTCTGGTGGGGTGGTTTGAAGCCCGATGTGACTCGGTATGTAGCTCAGTGTGCGACCTGCCAGCAGGTCAAGATTGAGCACCGTAGGTCTGGAGGAGAGCTCCACCCACTTCCAGTACCACAGTGGAAGTGGGAGGATATATCTATGGATTTCGTCACTGGTTTGAGACTCAGCAGAGGATTTGATGCTATTTGGGTAGTGGTAGACCGCCTGACGAAGACCGCACGTTTCATTCCGATTAAGGAAACGTGGCCGGTGAGTCGTCTGGCTGAGGAGTTCACCAGACATATTGTGCGACTCCATGGGGTACCGAGGACTATCGTCTCTGACAGAGATGGACGTTTTACCTCGAGATTTTGGCAGCAGGTACATACTGCTTTGGGGACGAGTCTCCACTTCACTACCGCCTACCATCCACAGACAGACGGACAGTCTGAGAGGACCATTCAGACCTTAGAGGACATGCTTCGGGCGTGTGTACTAGATTGGGGACAGGTATGGCCAGATCATCTTCCACTGGTAGAGTTTTCGTATAATAATAGCTGGCACGCGTCGATTGGGATGGCTCCTTATGAGGCTTTGTACGGGCGGAGATGTCGTACACCATTATGTTGGGATGAGCCCAGCAGAGTTGTTGGAGTAGCTCCGGATCAGGTACAGGATGACATCGCTCGGATTGCCCTAGTCCGAGAGCGAATGTTAGCAGCTCAGAGTCGTCAGAAGTCCTACGCCGACAAAAGGCGTCGACCTTTGGAGTTTAGAGTGGGTGCTCAGGTGTGGTTGAGAGTGTCACCCACGAGAGGAGTCAGGCGTTTCGGCATTAAGGGAAAGCTGAGTCCCCGATATGTCGGACCTTTTGAGATCCTGGAGAGAGTTGGGGAGGTGGCCTACCGACTAGCACTACCGCCGAGGCTAGAGAGTGTCCATCCGGTCTTTCATGTATCTCAGTTGAGAGAGTATATTCCGGATCCGAGACACGTCATCAGCCATGAGGATCTGATAGTTGAGCCTGACCATACATTTGTAGAGTACCCAGTAGCTGTCTTGGAGCGCAGTACCAGACGTCTGCGATCCAAGGAGATACCTATGCTGAGGATCCAGTGGTCTAGGAGAGGAGCTGATGAGGCCACTTGGGAGACTGAGGAGAGTATTAGACGTAACTATCCCGAGTTCTTTGCGGGGTTAGAGATTACTCCTGTTTGACGAGTTAGTACTCGGATGTTGTGTTGTTTGACCTTTCAGGTTTTCATATTGATTTGAGTAATTCTGTTTTGTGATACTTTTTGTTTAATGCTTGAGTAGCTGCATGGTAGAAAACGAAAATGGCGAGAAAACTAAAATGTACCGAAGGAAATGTGTGAGTAAGAGAAACATTCTAAGTTTCGGGACGAAACTTCTTTTAAGGGGGCACTGATGTAATAACCGAAAATTTTAAGTTCCGGTAAATTGAAATTAACCAAAGTCCGACGCGACAATCGTAAATAAATAAATAAGTAAAATAAAACGAGTTTAGTTCTATCATTTTATGTGACCTAGATTCACATAAAATGATAGAACTAAACTCCGGAAATAATTTAAGTACGATAAAATAAGAATAATAATAATAAGTTATACAATACGGAATTTAATTCCGTATTTTTATAAATTTCCGCACGCAAATAACGAGTTGCGTATCCGTTTTTTTTTTTAGTCACATAGCGGACCGGGTGTGGGCCACTACAAAGCCCAATTAGCAGCCCACTTAATTAATCCCTAACCCTAATTAAAATTTAACTTAATCTAACCTATCGCTACTGTGCCGCACCCATCCCTTCCCTTACCTTCTGATTTCGCCTCCTCTCTTTCACCGTACCTGCTGAAGATCGTAACCAGCAGTCTCTTCCGCCTTTCACCGGAGACGACACCGGAGCCACCGCAACTCGCCCGCCTTCCCTGCTCGCCGGCGACCTCAGCCCAGCACCGTCACGAAGGTACGGCCCTCCTTCGCTTTTGCCGAACCCAGTCGCGCCGAGCCTGCGCCGCCTCCAGTCGAGTCCGAAAGCGAGGACGCCGTTGCTCCGCCTCGTCTTCCACCGCAGCCACCGCCGCACCGCCTCGCGGCATCGGAAACCGTAAACCTACAATCGGACCATCAGGTGAGTCGTCCGCTTTCTTCCCCTCTCCTTCGGTGCGGTTCTCCAGTGTTCAACACCACCCTGTTTCGTGCTTGCTGTCTCGAACCAACCGACTAACCCCAGTGCCGCTGCAGTGAAACTCGGCAGCCGAAGACGGTGCACGGAGGAGCACAACCGAGCCAGACCGGAAACCCTGTGAACCACCCAGCCGAAACGAACCGGACGGGGCTCCCTTTCGAGTACGCGACGAGATTACAGGACAGTACGTTCTTCCTCACCAGTATATTGGTACGTGTTTGTGTATATGTAGAAGTAGTTGGACAGCAAGTGATGCCTTGTGTAGTGCCAGTAGGAATGGTTGAAGTTAGAGAGTTTAATTGTATATGGGTGGTAAGGATACGTGTTTGGAGTGGGTGGAATGAAGGTTTCGAGTAGACAGTATACATGCATAGGCGTATATATAATTACAAGTATATATAAGTATATATATATATATATATATATATATATATATATATAAGTATGCATATAAGTATATACATATAGGTAGAGAGACGGGTATACTTACATAAGTGCGAGCTGAAGGTTACGAGAATAGGTAGATATATATATAAATACCGAGTAGTCACGGAAGTATATGAGTTAGAGGAAAAGTTAGAGTTTATATATACGTATATATATTATATGAAATAAAAGTATACACATGAGTGTGAGTTAGTGAAAATAATAAGTATGCGGCTATATATATGTATATGTATAAATACCTAGGAGTGACGGATTTTATATAATTGGAAGGAAGGCTAGTATGCACGAAAGTATATATATCTGTATAGATATATAGATATATATAAGTTTAGATAATACCCGAGAATGAAGTAATGTGATTCTAGATGACGAGTGGACGAGATTAATTTTTATAACTATAGTAAACTGCTTTGGAAGTAATCATATATTAGAAAAGGGTTCCAAAAGAAATATTAGAGGTCAAGAAGCGACCCGGAGAATTATCGACACTAAGGGTAAAACGGTCTTTTACCGTATGAGAATCGTTCTTTCCGTAATTCCTTCGCATGAGGTTGGACGTTGAGATGTGATTTTGATACACATGCCTTCATTGATAGGCGCTTGAGTTACCACAAGTACGGACTATTTGAGGAGTGTTAGAGAGTTTTGACTCAGGTAAGTCCTTGCGACTTACTTAGCCAGTTTCTGAGTGTTAGTTGAATTATAGTAGTTGTGTGTGCTATTTGCGTGTTTAATAATAATAAATTGCTAGGACGACGGTTATTATTTACGTTTAAGGCCCAAGTGTATGTATAACGGGTCGTGACATCACTGCCCAGCTCTGACAGGAGACTGGGAGGTTCTCTATACCCAGACCATGCAGGTACAAGGTGAGATGCATCGGATCCATTCCTGATGGTTACACGGGAGCGGAGGCGAGGTTTGGGAATCCCTCGTGTCACAAAATAAGTATCATTAGAGTGAACGAGTAAATTAAAGCAAGATAATAAAACGGACTTGTTTGAAAGCATGCTGAGTGTTTATGTTTATCTGAGTGTGTTTGTGCTGCTATTATTCTGCTAATATTTAGATAACTAGCTAACGGTTCTTCTGGTTGTTGTTTTAGATTTACCGCAGGTTAGATCAGCAGCTGAGTGAGCCGGAAGTAGTGGTCAGCCGGGTCTCCGTACTCCTTAGAGCGGGGTTGGGGTTGTTTTGTCTTTCCTTCCTTTTGGTTAAGACAGTTGTTCTTTTCTTTTGTTTAAGTACTTTAGGCTGCTAGACAATGTTGCATTCATTACTCTAAAAACATGGTTTTTATGAATTTCGGTTTCTTTATTTGTGTCTTGTTGCAAGATCCTAGAAATGTTGTTGTCAAACTGAGGTCGGGACCCATTGTGAGGTCCTAACCAGTAATGTCCCGAGTCTGAGAATTCGAGGTGTTACATATACTCTCTAGACTCCCTATTTATACAAGTTTTAAAACCATCAACTTTAGTAGCTAATCGATGTGGGATAACAAAATCTTTCAAAAAATTCAATGTAAAATGGATTATGTTGATAACAAAAGATTCCTTAGCTTAAAAAAATCGTTTAAAATTAAAAAAATTTAGAGAAAATTGGTGTAAAGGAGCGCTTTTTGTATCCATGATACAATCTAGGCCCCTCTAATTTTCTCTCAAAAAATAAAACTAAATTAAATTATAAAGAGATTATTAATTGTGGGACCACTCTAATTAAAAAGATTATCTCCCTTAATTAAGGAGGATAAATAACTATTAAAAATTAAAAAGATAAACTAAATTAAAAAGATAATTGAATATTAATTGTGGGGACCACTCTCATTAAAAAGATTCTCCCTTAATTAATATGGCTGTTTTTTAATTAAATAAGGAAAATGAGAGTGATTTCCACAAATTCTGTACATAATTTATGTACATAATTTCACACGCATATTATGTACATAAATTCGCACGCATATTATGTACATAAATTCGCACGCAGATTATGTACATAAATTCGCACGCAGATTATGTACATAAATTCGCACGCAGATTATGTACATAAATTCGCACGCAGATTATGTACATAAATTCGCACGCATATTATGTACATAAATTCGCACGCAGATTATGTACATAAATTCGCACGCAGATTATGTACATAAATTCGCACGCAGATTATGTACATAAATTCGCACGCAGATTATGTACATAAATTCGCACGCAGATTATGTACATAACTTCGCACGCAGATTATGTACATAAAATTATGTAATTAATTTTAATGTCAGCAAATAAGCGATTATTTAAAAAAAAAGCAATGTTAATTAAGGGAGATAATCTTTTTATTTTTTAAAACTAATTCCTTAATTGTAGGGGACCACTCTTATTTTCCTTTTTTATTTAAAAAAATTAAGGGAGAAAATCTTTTTAATTTTGAATAATTATAGGGGACCACTCTCATTTTCCTTTTTAATTTTTGAAATTATCTTAAATTATTTTTGATTTTATCTTTTTCTCAAAATTACAAGGGGCCTACTTTATCTACATTTTTACAAAAGAGACTAGTTAATCTACATTAATGCATAATTAGCCTACTTTCCCTTTTATCTCAAAAATTTATCCCAAAAAATAGGTTGGTTGGAACAAAAAAAAAAAGTTACGTGAAATCTTCTAATAACAATTGTTAGTTTAATAAATAAAGATTTTTTAGCTTAAAAAAATAGTTTACAAAACAAATATTTCCTAGATTAAAAGTTTTTCTTAGGAGTAAAGATATTTTCGAAACAAATCGGTTACAAAAATTTATTTTGGACTTAAAAAGAAAAGATTTAATGGCGTTAATTGCGGGAGCTCTATTTTAGAAATACTGCCTCCACAGCGCCCCCACGTCAGCGAATATATAGACTCCCTATTTATACAAGCTAACCGATGTGGGACAACAAAATCCTCAAAAAATTTTAGCTAAATAGACCATCGTGATATTCATTTGAAAAAAAGAAAAAAAGCTTCCCTATAAATAAAACTTTAGGGGAACGGTTATTTATATAAAAAAAACGTGAAAATATTTAACGTAATAACCAAAGGCCAAGATTACTATAGGGAAGAATATTATGATATAATTGTAGGTTAACGTTCCCAAAATAAAATATTCCCTAAAAATAAAACTTTAGGGGTACGATTACTTTAGGGAATAACATTATTACCCGTATAATTGTAAGTTAACGTTCCCAAAAATAAAAATATTATTCCGATATGAAAAATTATAGTTGAACTTGACCAAAAGGCTAATAAATGGATTATTTGTATACTCTTTAGACTTCTTATTTATAGAACTTCTAAAACCATGAACTTTAGTAGCTAATAGATGTGGGATAACAAAATCCTTCAAAAAAATATAACGTAAAATGGATTAAAATAAAAGATTGGTTGGAACAAAAAAAAGTTACGTGAAATTTTATGATAACAGATTGTTAGTTTAATAAATAAAGATTTTTTGACTTTAAAAAATAGTTTACAAAATAAATATTCTCTGCCTTATAAGTTTTTTTTAGGAGTAAAGATATTTTTAATACAAATCGGTTACAAAAAAAATATTTTGTCTTAAAAAGAAAAGATTTAATGACGTTAATTGTGGAAGCTCTATTTTAGAAATACTGCCTCCACAGCGCCTCACATCAGCGAGTATATAGACTCCCTATTTATACAAGTTCTAAAACAATAATCTTAGTAGCTAATCGATGTGGGATAATAAAAACCTTCAAAAAAATTTAATTAAATAGATCTTTTTGATATTCATTTGAAAAAAAAAATCTTTCCTAAAAATAAACTAGGGTACGGTTACTTTTACGTGAAAATATTTAACGTAATAACAAAAGGCCAAGATTACTTTAGGGAAGAACATTATGACCCACATACTTGCAGGTTAACATTCCCAAAAATAAAATCTTTCCTACAAATAAAACTTTTGGGGTACGATTACTTTAGGAAGAACATTATGACCCACATAATTGTAGGTTATCGATCTCAAAAATAAAATACTATTCCGATATAAATAATAATTATAGTTGAACTTAACCAAAAAGCTAAGAAATGTATTATTTGTATACTCTTTAGACTCCTTATTTATACAAGTTCTAAAACCATCAGCTTTAGTATCTAATCGATGTGGGACAACAAAATCTTTCAAAAAATATAACGTAAAATGGATGATGCTGATAACAAAAGATTCTTTAGTTTAAAAAATAGTTTAAAATTAAAGATTTTTTGTCCAAAAAATAGGTTGGTTGGAACAAAAAAAACTTATGTCAAATTTTTAAATAACAGATTGTTAGTTTAATAAATACAAATTTTCAATAAAGATTCTATGGCTTAAAAAAATAGTTTACAAAATAAATATTCTCTGGCTTAAAATTTTTTTAGAAGTAAATATATTTTCGAAGCAAATCGATTAAAAAAAATTTTTGGACTTAAAAAGAAAAGATTTAATGACGTTAATTGTGGGAACTCTATTTCAAAAATATTGCCTCCACAACGCGTCACGTCAGCGAGTATATAGACTTTCCACAGCGCGCCACATCAGCGATTATATAGATTCCCTATTGATACAAGTTCTAAAACCATCAAGCTTAGTAACTAATCGAGGTGGGACAACAAAAACCCTCAAAAAATTTAACCAAATAGATCATTTTGATATTTATTTGAAAAAAAAATCTTCTTTAAAAATAAAACTTTAGGGGTACGGTTACTTATATAAAAGTAGCGTAAAAATATTTAACGTAATAACTAAAGGCCAAAATTACTTTAGAGAAGAACATTATGACCCACATAATTGTAGATTAACGTTCTAAAATAATAAAATCTAACGTAATAACCAAAAGGTCAAAATTACTTTAAGGAAGAATATTATGACCCACAATAATTATAGGTTAACGTTCCCAAAAATAAAATCTTTACTTTAGGGAAGAACGTTATGACCCACATAATTGTAGGTTAACGTTCCAAAAAGAAAATCTTCCCTAAAAATAAAACTTTATGGATACAATTACTCTTCCATAACAATAAAACTTTAGGGGTATGATTACTTTAGGGAAGAACATTAAGAACCACATAATTGTAGGTTAACGATCCAAAAATAAAATATTATTCCGATATGAATAATAATTATAGTTGAACATAACCAAGAGACTAAGAAATGTATTATTTGTATACTCTTAAATACTCTCTATTTATACAAGTTCTAAAAATCCTTCAAAACGTAGGAAGTGTGTTATGGAATTTTCAAGGATATGATAAGAATGTAAAAAAAAAAGGAGATTTGGGTAGATTTTTGATGTTGATAAGATTAGATTTTTGGCTATAATTTAAAATTTATTAATTGATTAAAATCTCGGAGAATCTCCAACAAAAATAAGTTATGTACAATCTTTGAATAACATGTTGTTAGTTTTGTAGAAAAATATTTTATGGCTTAAAGAATAAAGATTTATTGATCAAAAAATTGCGGGAGCTCCATACTGATTCCACAGCGTGTCACGTTATCAGATCATGTACTCTCTTTTAACATGTATAATAGGTGATAGATATTTTAGGCGATCAATCTTCTCCTAATAATTTGTCCTACTAAACATTAATAGTAATCACATAATCGCCATTTTTTATATATAAAACCATCTTTTACGATCGATGATTCAATATACTGGGTTATACTCCAACTTGAAACTGATAATGCTATTATTCGATGAAGATTTAGTGCACTTAAACTAAAATACTCATGTCTTTTGACTATTTAAAGGTCCAAAACATCCGACTTTGACTATATATCTATTATTGTCCTATACGGACCTGAAAAATGTTTGAATTCAAAATAATAATTTTAAAAAATATATATTTAATTTTTATCAATGTTACTTGGATCGACCGAATTGACTTGAAAGGGAGAACAGTTACATTGAAATAAACTCACAATCAAACATGTAAATACAATAGGTTTTACGATAGAATTTTTTTTTTTTTGGTGGTAATGTACGATAGAATCTTATTAGACTAATGTAATGAGTTTGAGATTAATGTTTATGATCTCACCTACATACATACGCGTGTTCTCCTCACGTTATCTTACCATCAAAATTTCACATGTATCAAAATGATTTGCTCTTGGGTTCTGGTGATAACATGGACCATGATTGTTCCGTCTGATTGGACAAGTCGGTCTTAGTATACATGTGCATTAGGCCGGCCTTACCCATCATTTAATTTTATAGTGAGATTTCATATTAAAACCAATTTGTTATAAAAAGGAGCGGCCTATATACCTTATATACAAAACTCGTAATCTCATAGCTAATATTTTGCCCTTGTTTTAGTTTGTGTAAATTTCTATTTGTGCGGTTTAGTCGTGTGTAATTTAATGTGTTATTTTGTGAAGTGTGTGTCATCATGTTTACTATGTTATTTTGTGTATATTTTTTGCCGTGTTATGTAGGCACCTTTCTTTCAATTTCGTGATCTCATTTTGCGTTTGAATAATATTTCTGGGTTGATTCTCATACATGTTAGGCCCAAGTTCATTATATAAGTCTAGAGGGTTTCATTGTTTCAACCTATGACCAATCAATTCACAATAGAATAATAGTCCACCGATCTAATATACTGCTCTCGTTATTTGTGTAGAGACAAATTAATATCATTTTTTTCACATTGCTCTTCAAGTACGAACACTGCTTGAACCCATTGACACTTGATTCATGCCTCATAGTTGACGATCCAAAACACTAAGAAATTGCTCATACCGAAAACCTGATTTGATACAATTATAAATTTTGATGGGTCAATAATACAATATAGGGTTTATATGTTTGTAGTCACACACATGTAACTTCAACCCAGTTTACGGTCAAAATATGGTCCTTAATTGAAGCATAAACCATAAATCCATGAAAAGATGGATCTCAAGCCTGAACATATATGGTCCGGGTCAAGACCAATATATAAACTCCGGTCCGGACCTCTATGACCCACGTCAGTTTTACACATCCGTAAAATGCATCATGGCTTATATTTTTTTAGTTGAAAATGTGAAATTCTAGTGGGTCATATATACACGGTAGAGTTTTATTGCACATCCGAGTGTACATGTCTGTTAGGTCCGAATATAACACATAAGTTTAACAAGATTAACTTTTTTGGCAAAATTTGCCAACTAGACCTTTTACCATATTTACTCTATTAAGAGTACTCGTAGCATAAATACATTTAGTAAATATACCCTTTCCTAGAGTAAAGTGTTAGTCAATTAAATATTAAAAATTAAGGGTGTACAAAACAAAAACTATAAAAAAGAGTCTACTTTATCAAATTCTTTCAATTTTTTTTATCCTCAATACAAAACGAAAACGCATACGTGACTACCTGAATCTAATTCGTAGCTGAGTTATATCGTTAGGGGGTTGTTTTTAACTTTTATGTAAATCACCGCTGAGTCTCCTAAAAGCATTTAGGCAAATGGTTTGATAGCTTTGGTTTCGTATTCTTTGTAACGCTTGCCCATGTATATACATCACAATGAAGAAAAAAAATGATCTAGAAAAACAAAAATAATATATTTATTACAAGAAACAGTCTGATTCAAGTATAGGTGAAAATATTATTATTATTATTATTATTATTATTATTATTATTATTATTATTATTATTCCGAAACTTAATACAAACTGCTCAACTCGAAGTAATACGATTCATAGCTAGATTATGTTTGTTGGTTATGGATAAAATCAATTGTTTAGAAAAAGAATTAAAAATAAATATAAAAGAGTCCAATATCCATGCACTTATTTTATGGTCAAAACATACACAAAATGCCCAAAATAAAAGTAGTCGACTACCAAACTTGTTGACTCAGAGAAATCGAGAGTAGAAATTGGTAGCACGAGTATGTGACCGGAGATTCTACGACACCTAACTAAAGGTCCTCCTCACTACAATTTTTGATTCAGTATTCGATGACTCAGAGATATGTATAGGTGAAGGGGTAAAAGTGTAATTGAGAGGTCGAAATTAAAACCCTAATCTCCGCTTCTTCTTTTATCTCGGGCGAGCATGTTGGTGCAAGCACTCCGGTCTATCTCGCGGTTGTCCTCCCCAGCTGTCGATGTCGGCACTCCCATGGCGAGGAGAAGGGTCGGGCGCTGCGATTTATCAACCAGAGAAGAGGATGGACAAATTAGGTTTGAATAAGCTTTCACATCACATAACTTAATTAAAAATGTCCAGACTTACGCAGAGGTTGAAGAATCCAAGTTACCCGTGACTAGAATGGTCTAGATCAACAGACAGAAACTACATCTATGGAAAAGAAATTTAATAGAGTAGAATGACCGTTTGTCATCGCGGTGTTACGAAAATTAGGCTTCTCAAACAAATTTTCGAGTCGGATAGAAGAATTGTATTTCTTTAACCACACATGTACTTCGTCACCAATCTTTTCAATTCAGGAGCCGAAGTTTCGACAAAAAATATCCAGAAAGCAAGCGGTAAACATAAAAACATATTAGGTTTCTATCACTAAAGTATAAGATAAATTATTCTTTCTCTTACATATGTAGATAACATCATTATATTTGCAAAAAGCTTATAACCCTTCCTGCAACTTAGTCCTTGCATGCCATCCTTTGCAAATATTGCAAAGTCTGAAGTCAAAAATCCTAAGCGAACTCTTCAACAAAATTTAGGTATCTCTACAGGTTATTGTCTTGATAATTATCTAGGGTGTCCGATTATCAAGGAAAAAGTGAGTAAAATTGTATTCAAAATATGTCAATTATTCGAGTATATTTGAAATTGTTCAACTTTATATTTAATTTTTAAATTATATATATATGTTACACTTTGGCGGTATATAATGGGAAGAGTTTGTATATTTGTAGGTCAACATCTATTGTTTTATTGATGAAAAATAATTAGTATTTTTTGTGATAATAATACTATATTATTTATAATAAATCTAACAATTTTAAAATTTTTGGGAACATACAATTTTATTTTAAAGAAATATTCATATTTTTTGTTGTAAAATTACTAAACGAAACGTATACGTAACACGAGGTCGACCACAGTATTAAATAAAAATTAAAGAATATTAAATTTCAAGAAAAACGGTATGAATTTATTATCCAATAAGAGAAGCAGAAGATGGATATTTGGTAACATATCATTGTCAATTAGTTATATTTATGATTAGTTTGTTGTTAACAAAGACGCTGTATTTCGTTGATTTTGAACAGCCTCTCCCTATATAGTTTTTGAAACTTTCAACCAGCTACACAAAAAACCCAACTTTAATGCATTATGGAAAAATTTGAACAAACAATTTTTTTTTGTCCATTTCCAAAATATCAGAATAAACCGACAACCCATACTTGCCTCCCACCGTAATTTCTATAGAGCAATTATGGTCAAAATCGGGATTCTAAATTATTCTTTCCAATTACGTTTGAGATTCTCATGGGTTAGTACAGTAATCGCCGTTAGTGTCGCATCATGGACATTATATTATTCAAAGCAAGAATGTAAAATTGTGAAGACGTATCGCTCGTTTGGAAGCAATAAGAATCATTTCTAGTAACGAATAATTTTTAATCAATAAAAAATCATATTTATCTAGACTTTTTTAACACATGAAAGTAGTCCAATTATTTTATTTCCTTTGCTTTAATCGATTTTACTACGATTTTATTCCACCATTCTAATCAAACGGACACTAAATCTGTAAATGAACTCTTTGAGTCTCTTCAAACTCAAAAATGAATACAAATTAAGCATCGTATCTATGTATGCAATACAGGCAAACATAATACTTGTGGATATTAAGTTTTTATTTTTTTTTATTTAAATATGGTCATTACTAATTTTGTTATCTACGATCTAACATATTCAGTTATTCTTTTTTAATATTGATCTTAAATAAAATTTTATTCAGTTTCATTTCAATTTTGGTTTAAATATGATGATTTAAATCAAACAAATTTCATTTGTTTTTCTTTATCAATAGTTTTTGTTTACCAATTTTTGTTCTTTTAAATTCAATTAGTTTATACTCCGCGTCTTCTACATGTATTTGTTAATAAAAGTTAAAAACTTTTGTGTATTTATCATATAAATTAAATATAACGGAAGAATATAATTTTGCTAAATATGCTGTTATTGTTTTGTGATCAAATTTTTGTGTTTGCTTCTAATCTAATACTTTTCTTTATTTTTTTATTCAAAATATTTGATATTATTATTTTCTTTCTACAGAATTTGATTTTAAATATTTTCTAAATTTTAAATTCAAATTTGTAGTACATATCTGCACAGTAATTCAAAATTTTCTAACCTGCATAACAAACTCTAAACAAATATCTAAACAAAAATTTTAGAAACAATTTGGATTACTAGACTTTTTCTAATTTTGTGTTTAGTAAATGTACCCCTTAAGAGAAGAGTGCGTAGAGTTTGAGAATATATACAAAAGGTTGGGATATATTTACTTAATTGAATAGTTAAAAAGACTAATTACTATAGTTTTTCAAAAAGGCGTAGTTATCAAAATTGCCCAAAAATTTAAACCTACTTAATTAGCCGTACACATCCATTTTAATATTTTCTTTTTCAATTTTATAAGTATGTGGCATGCCCGTGCTATGCACGGGACCTTATTATTTTTTACCATATCAATTTTTTTATGTAGTTTCAAAACATAATTGTACTATTATTTTATAATTTTACGGTTGTTATTTGTTGAATTTTGAACATTTTTGAATTGAAAGTGTTTTCAAGTTGGACAATTTTGGTAACTAGGCCTTTTTGAGAAACTTGAGTAATAATTAGGCTTTTTAATGTTTCAATTAAATAAATATACCCCAACCTTTTATATTTATTCTCAAACTCTACACACTCTTTTCTCAAGAGGTACATTTACTAAACACAAAAAAATGTTAACTTCATATCTTTTTATTTCAAGTTTGTATTATATATGGAATGTATAATTATTTTAATTGATTGTAACAATTTTTTGACTACTTATAATAATAATTTAAACAAAAAATGTTAACTTCATATCTTTTTTTTTTATTATTTTAAAATATTGTAAAATTATAACAAGAAGACACATATTATATATATATATATATATATATATATATATATGGGAAGTGTTCAAGTAAGGCCCATTATTCCGGTACGGCCGTGCGGCCGACACGTGTCCCGAAATTTATTTTTTTTTCTGAACGAGTTTTTTTTTTTTTAAACGAGTAAAAGTAATAGTTCAAAACTTATTATGGAATAGTTCATAACTTATAAAAGGATAGTTCATAAATTATAAGAGCATCCCCAACAGTTTCTCCAAACTCTTCTTCAAAATGGAGAATTAAAACTAAAATCTACCCTTTATATTTTTATCAAATCCAACAGATTCTCTAACTTGGAGAATTCTCCATTTGTTTGGAGAATGTCTTCAAATTTAGGGAAGACTCCCCACTTTTTTCCATTATTCTCCATTTTGGAGAATGAAATGGAGAATCTGTTGAACCAAAAAATCTTTAAAATTCTCCAAATATTCTAAAATGGAGAAGCTGTTGGGGATGCTCTAATAGAATAGTTCATAGTGTAAAATTTATAAAGAAATGAAAGTAATAGTTCAAAACTTATTAAGTAATAGTTCATAACTTCTAAAAAGATAGTTCATGAATTATAATAGAATAGTTCATAGTGCAAAATTTATAAAGGAGTGAAAGTAATAGTTCAAAACTTATTATGGGATAGTTCATGAATTATAATAGAATAGTTCATGGATTATATTAAAAAGTAATAGTTCATGGATTATATGAGAATAGTTCAAAATTTATAGGAGAATAGTGTATAAATTATAACATGGTAGTTCAAACAAATTTTCATTCGTTTCCGGAAAAAAAAAAAAAAAAAATTTTCGGGACACGTGTCGCCCGTACGGACGGCCGTACGACCGTACCGCAATATATGGACCGTACCCGAACATTTACCATATATATATATATATAATAAAATGAAATGAAATAACATATATACATAGTACTAGCAATGCATGATCTGAATAGAACGATATCTAGGTAAGTTCAGAGACACAGCTCATCAAACACAATGCACATTCCAAATAAATCCTTCTAAACCTGTCTCAAACCGATCTCGAGCCTAAATACAATTTGACATGCATATGTCAAAATTAAGTCTTAAAAGGTCCATTGATTAACATTCAACACGCCACATCAAACAACACACTGGACCATAACAAAAGGCTAATTAATTAAGCTTGTTAACCAATCTTTAATCATGATTGGAGGTACACTAACATTAAACTCTTTAAGAGGGTTTATGAAACTAACATTCACACACATCTTTTTATCACTGTCGACAACAGATCTCGAGGTCATGCATTCAAAGAAACAATCATTTCCCTGACACGCCTACAAGCGTTCACCTCTTTTATAAACATAATTGGTGTATTACCCGCACCCTTGTGCGAGTTAAGTTTTAATAAATATTTAATAAATAGAAATTCATATGTGTATTTTTGAAAGATAAAAAATCGGAGAATGAATTATAATTATTACTATAATTTTTATTTCTCTTTTAAGTATTTTTCTTTGCTAATTAATTATATATTAAAAACATTTATAATAATTAGATTAAGTTATCTTGGAAAAAGGATTTGTTAAAATATGATTGTTGGAAATCAATTTGCAAGTTATATTAATATTTAAAAATCACTTTTAAAATAAATTTTGGGGCGTCGAGAAATGTGGCGTTGACATGTGGCAAAAGAGACTTCTTCTTTAATAGATATAGTTTATGACCCTGCCTTACACGGGTATTTGAAAAATATATAAATTTTGAGTACATTGATAATATACGTTAATATACGTCGAATATTAATTACCATATAATTATTGAATGTATGATATAAAGACAATACTTAGGTGGTTGACTCGTATCCAATTATATACTCAACGTTGATAATCGTCCAGAGAGATTTGGGGAGATTAATATTAATTTGATTACTTTCTTATCTTCTACCGATACGGTTTCGAAAGACAAAAAAAAATTTACCAATTTAATTTCCATAAAAAATAATAGTAGTCAATTTAGATTAATATCTTTTATAACTTTTCCATAAGCAAAATAGAATATACGGACATTAAAGATATATATATATATATATATATATATATATATATATATATATATATATATATATATATATATATATATATTTAACTGAGTTTGAAATTTTAAAAATAAACAAAATTCATTCAGCAATTGATAACAATTAAATCGTTATTTAAATAGAAAAGATATTTTGGCAAAAGTTACAATCGGATTGATTTTGAAAGAGACACGGAACATACTTCATCAAAATAAAAATTATATTTCAACTTAGCCAAAAAGCCAAAAAATGTGTGATTTGTTTATTTTTCTTTTTAGTATTTTTCTCTGCTAATTAATTATATATTAAAAATATTTATAATAATTAGATTAAGTTATCTTGGAAAAAGGATTTGTTAAAATATGATTGTTAGAAATCAATTTACAAGTTATATTAATATTTAAAAATTACTTTTAAAATAAATTTAAATTTTAGGACTTCGAGAAACGTGACGTTGACACGTGACAAACGAGGCTTCTCTTTTGATAGATAAAAGATAAGATTTGCCATGTATATGTCAAAATTAAGTCTAAAAAGTCCATTGACTGACATTCAACACGCCACATCAAACAACACTAGACCATAACAAAAGGCTAATTAAGCCTGCTAACCATAATATTCACATAAAATTCATAATATTTAAATTATACAAATTTCACAGTGAGTGCAAGGTTTCAAATTCGACAATGAGTCCAAACTTAGATTACAACCACATAAATCAACCAATTACTTATAATCAAACAAGAGATCATATAATTACACGTACAATTTGTATATTTTGGAAATGTTGATATATATATATATATATATATATATATATATATATATATATATATATATATATATATATATATATATTTCTTATGAATGATTTGTATGTCATGAATTCTTGATTATTATTATTACGGGTTAATATGTTAGTTACATGTTAGATGTAAGAATATGAATATGATGTTTATGAAAGAGGTGAATGCTTGTAGGCTTGTGGTGGAAATGATTTTTTCTTTAAATGAATGACCTCGAGATCTCATTGTCAATAATGATAAAGGATGTGTATGAATGCATGTGAATTCGATACCTGATTATACTATATTCGATTCTGTATCTTTGTGGGGATGTTCTTGTTACTTTTCGGTAAAACATCCATGATCAGTAGATAGGCAAATCGAAACCGCAAGGAGATGTTCTTCGAACCGGGGGATCTAGTTTGATTGCATCTAAGGAAATATCGATTTCCAGAGAAGAGGAAGTCTAAGTTGTCTCCGAGAGGAGATGGACCATCTAGTGTTAAGCGCAAAGTAGGTGACAATGTTTATGTATTGAAGCTTCCAACTGAGTATGGAGTAAGGAAGACTTCCAATGTAGGAGACTTGAGTCCTTTTGAGTCTAGAGATGAGCATGTTGGTGAATCAATGACGAATCCTTCTCAAGAAAGGGAGTATGATGAGGGACCATCCCCAACACTACTTCAAGAACCAACTACTAGATCAAGGCTAAGGCATTGAAGGACAATCCAAGTACACCATCTTCAAGTCCCATCGGAAGGAGCTATCACTAGGACAAGAGCAAAGGTCATCCAAGATAAAGTCACTAGCATGCTAACAACATGTACACTCAAAGAGACCCTACTCTCACTTAGGACTCCTTTGGTGACATTGTTGACTGTCATAGAAGAGCCAAATCACGACCAAGAAGAGCCAACAAGCATAGAAGGTGGCTAGGACGAAGAAAGAGCTTCAAAGAAGAAATCTCGGCCAACTTACAGGAATCTCGGCCGAGATATTGAACCGAGATTTGGTCTCTGATGCTTACTTGAAGATCCGGTCAAGATCTTTTAATTTGGGCAACTATCTTTTTATTTTATTACCTTAAAAACTCTTAAATATTCTTTAAGATAATTGTTAGTTTTATATTTTAGAAATATTATAGATTATCTTAAAAATATATCTAATCTATTAAAGATATCTTTCCTAGTTTAAAATAGAAAAGTCTTTCTTATAAATACCCTTAGAAGGACAAATTTTTAGATAGATTTGATTTGATTATTTTTCACAATATTGTGTGAACTCGCATCTTCGCTTATGAAGTTTATGTTTTATTCATACCTATTCAATCAAAGAGAGAGCCTTGATTGAATCGTTGTGAAGTCCTTGCTAGATTGTGCTTGCGTGTGTTAATCTTTTTGAAAGTAGGCGCTCCTAGTCCATACTAGTCTCTCCTTGTGCTTGTCTTACTTAGAAGGCTTGTGCAAGGTTAAAAAAGTGAGGGTTAAGGTAAGCTCTTCGTTAAGGGGTTTTGACACATCATTGGTCAAAGTTATTTGTGGGAATATCTTGGTTCATATCTTCCTAAACTTATCATGATTCATTCCATTAGTCATCTTCTTATCTTCTCATATCATTCATTATTCCGCATTCTGAGTTTCACTAAATCTCAGTCCGTTCTTCCCAAAATCTCGCTCAAGATTTTCATTATCTAACCGAGATTTGCTTCAGTTGAGGACTTTTAATCTAGATCGGGAACTGCGGCATCAACTCCGCATCACTTAGGATCTTTTCTTGGCAGGTGGCTTGGGCAAAGTAGATGACAAATGTGGAACACGTCTGAAGAAATATTGTTGTTGATGCCACTTGCGGTTCTTTCCCTAGGTACAATGTAACTCTCCTGTATTTGTGTAGGGATTGTTCCCACACCAGGCATGTTTGGTTGGCTATCGTTTTGCTCTATACACAATAATAATTCTTTGATGATGAATGGAAGGAATGGTTGTTTGAGAATTAAGCTTATCTCATACTTGGATTTTGAATGTGCAATGGAACGTTCTTTTTGTCGTTATCCTTTGATGGACCTAGCGCTGAAAAAATGCAAGAATCTTCTAGGAACGCATGCATGCTTATTTGTGATGCTTTTGCATATATTTGGGAGCGCTATCATGAATTTATACAGGCTCACTCTAATCTCAACTCGCCCTCTCAACTTCCCTACAAGACTGGGAGGTTGGTTCATTGGAGTAACCCTGATTTGGGGTGGGTAAATTTGAATTCGGACGGGCCGTCAAAAGGTAATCTTGGCCTTGTTACGGCTGGGGCCAGGAAGCTATACACATGATTGCATGGTGATTGGTTCGTTGGCTTTGCGGCCAATATTGTAAGATCCCAATTTTTACCTTCACCGCCCCGCGGTGACGAAGGCCGCCCCAGCGGCCTTGGTGCTTGTCACCGCTCCCGCAATGATCATGGGCCGCCCGCCCCTTCGGCTGAGGCAATCCGCCCCTGCGGATTTACTGCAAATCGCGCCCGATCTGTTTTCGTTCGTTTTATCTTCCTTCCATAGATAGAATATCCGATCTTCTATCTTATGGGCCAATTTCCTTATCTTTTTTTTTTTGAAAGGTTAATTGTATTAAGAATGAGATAGATTACAGGAGAAAGAGGGAGCAATGGAGGCAGTACAATAGCAGGCAGTAAACAAAACCAAGACCCTAGGCAACAACAGGATGGCGAGTAGAGTCGACTGAATCAGGGAAGGGCGATGTTCAGGTGGAAAGCCAAATCACGAGATGAAGGGGAGCGGTCCTTCCAGTTGAGCGAGAAGTGTGACTTCACACTGCAAATTATCATCCTAGCACATTCAATAGGAGTAGTGGCAGTGTTGGAGTAAATAAGCTTGTTCCTGGCAGTCCAAATGTTGTAAAGGTAAGTGACTATCGCAGCAATGCGGATGCAGTCCATAGGGGAGGGCTTCTTCCTGGACCAGGAAGACAACCAGGGCCAGATACGACTGAGGTAGGGCTCTGGGGCGGGGGTGATAGTCCATCTGGACACAATGTCCAAAACCGTAAGGCTATAGCTGCAAAGGTTCCAGAGGTGATCACCATCTTCAGGACCATTATTGCATAGGCGACAGGAGTCATTGCTAATCACATTCCAGGACCGAAGCTTGGAGAGGGTGGGGAGGCGATTAAGAGCGGCGAGCCAAGCAATGAAGGAGGTTTTGGGCGCGTTGGAAGGTAACCAGATAGCATCAAAAGGGGATGGGAGGAGAGCAGCAGGAGGCGGCTTGAAAATGTCGTAGGCAATGCGACTGGAGAAGGAGCCATTAGGGTTTGTTATGAAGTCAAGCCTCGAGCAGCCCGGGAGAGGGATGGGGAGATCATCCCTGACAGAGAGGAGGTTCTTCTAGAAAGAAGAGTGGGAGGTTCTAGCATTGTAGCTCCAGAAGTTCTCACCACGCTTAATCAGATGTCGATTTGTCCACAGACTCCACAGGCTAGAGCAGTCCTTCTCAAGGTCGAACAGGATCTTCATATGAGCAACCTTGTTCTTTGTCACAAGGTCCGGGAGGCCCAGACCACCAGCCTGACGTGGGAAGCAAACAGACTCCCAAGCCACCAACGCCCTTCGGCTATTAGCAACCCCAGCCCAGAGATAGGATCGCAGCAAACCGTTAATTGTATTAATGACCTTGACAGGAAGTGAAAACAATGAACTCCAGTAGTGACAAGTCGCGTAGAGGATGGTCTTGATCAATTGTACACGGCCTGCATAGGAGAGGGATCTTGCGTTCCAGGAGTGAATGCGTTTGGTGATTTTATGAATCAAGGGTAGATAATCTAGAATTCTCAATTGTTTATAGCCCAGCGGGACACCCAGGTATTTGAAGGGGAGAGAACCAGCATTCATGCCAGTGATGCAAGAGACCTCATCAATCTCTACCGGATTCAATCCTCCAGTGTAAAAATGGGACTTAGCAGGGTTAATTACAAGTCCAGAGTATGTGCCAAATTCAACCAGGGCCTCATTAAGTATCGTCACGGACTTAACATCACCACGACATAGGAGCAAAATGTCATCAGCAAACGCAAGATGGGTGATGGCAGGAGATGAGCACTTGGGGTGGAAGTTGAAGTCCGGAGTTGAGGTCCTCTCCGAGATTAATCTGGTAAGGTACTCCATAGCAATGATGAAGAGGGGAGGAGAGAGGGGGCATCCCTGACGAAGCCCACGAGAGCCATGGAAATGGCCCTTAAGTTCCCCATTGACGTTCACTGAGTAAGTTGCAGTGGTAATACATTCTTTGATCAACAACACGAAATCATCCGGAAACCCCATCGAGCGGAGGCAGTGCAGGATAAATTCATGGCTTATCGAGTCAAATGCCTTAGAAATGTCCACCTTCAGAGCCACTCTAGGGGATATGTGATGCCTGCCATATTTGTGCAAGAGCTCCTGGGCAAGAAGGACATTGTGCTTGATAGAGCGTGTGGGTACAAAGGCACTTTGATTGGGCCTGATGAGGCTGGGGAGGATAAGGCTGAGGCGTCTCGCAAGTAACTTGGAGATGGTTTTATAGACTGTATTGCAACATGATATAGGCCTGTAGTCCGAGGCCGTTAAGGGACGGTCATGCTTGGCAATGAGAGATATTGAAGCATGATTCACTTGCTTGAACATCCTTTTGTGAGTGAAGAAATCATGTATAGCATTAGAGAAGTCCTGTCTAATGATACTCCAAGCGTTTTTGAAAAAGAGCGAGCTGAACCCATCCGGACCAGGGGCCTTATTATCTCCGATGCTGAAGAGGGCCAGTTTGATCTCATCATGTGTCACAGGTGCGCTGAGTGATTGTGAGTTATGCCGACTAAGAGTGGGCAATAGAATGGATGCACATGATACTCTAGACATGGAGTTGTGAGAGTTGAGAACATTGGTGAAGTGGTTCACCAGAGTACAGCCGATAGCGTCAGGCGAGGTAATCAATTCCCCATTAGCATTCTTGATACTTGTGATGAGGTTAGCACATCTCCTCACCTTAATACTCTTGAAGAAGTACGACGAGCACTGGTCTCCAAACTTGATCCATCTTTCCTTGGAAAGCTGTCCCAGCATGCAATGTAGTCTAGACTGGAGGTCCTTGAGAGAGAGAGAGTGAGACTCCTCTCAGCTTCATGTAACACTGTGTCAAGAGGGTCCGCCTAGAGACGGGATTGCGTTTCATCAAGTGACTTACGTTTAGAAGCAATGCTAGCATGAATATCCTCCAGGGCTGCATTGGGGAATTTCTTGAGGAGGGGTTTGAGGAGCTTCAGCTTCCTGGATAATATGAACATTGCGTTCCCATGTACTTGGGTGTCCCAAGCAGTTTTTACAACATCCAGGAAGGTTTCATGATTAACCCATAAATTATTGAACCGGAAAGGTAGAGCTCTCCGAGGCATAGGACTTTCAGTGAATAGCAATGCCGGGGAATGATCCGAGATATCAGCATTCTCAAAATGGGCTCTTGAGTTGGGAAAGGTTGTATTCCAGCCATCATTGGACATAATACGATCAAGCTTGCTCCATATTCGATTTCCAACCTGCTTATTACTCCACGTGTATTTGCATCCAGTGAATGGGAGGTCAAAGAGAGAATTTTGCTCGAAGCATTGTTCAATCTCAGAGCTTATCTGTGAGAAGTTGTGAGTATTATTGGATATCTTTTCATCAGGGGATAGCGTGATGTTAAAGTCACCCATAAGAGCCCAGGGACAGTTTGTGTTGAGTAGACGTAAAGTGGTAATTGTGTTCCACAAACTCACACGATCCTCAATTAAGTTGTGAGCATATAGAAATGAGATCTCAGTCCTGGTAGCCGGGTTAGGGTTAGGGGAGGGGTTAGTGATATGGCAGTGAATAAGTTGATCAGTAATCACCGGAGTAGTGAGGCTAAGCTTGGAGGGGTTCCACCATACCCAGATGCGACAGTTGTGAGCAAGAGAGGAGTTTGAGACGTGTTTCCAGGAGGGGAAGAGAGATTTGGAGATTCTATTCTCATTATCCACACGTAAACGTGTTTCCAGAATAGCAATAACATCAAGGGAGTGCTTCTTAGCAATGGATTGAACAGCTTTCTGCTTAACAGGGTCATTGATACCCCGAATGTTCCATGCACACAATCTAATAATCATTAAACCACTGAGCTGTTGTCATTGATGGCCCTTGCGATCAATGAGGGGTTTGGGAGGGAGTTAGACAGGTCTTTTGTGATGATAGAGGGTGAGGGTGTTGGATTGGGGAGGGAGGAGCAGGTGGTAGGGGGCTGCAAAGGGTCCTGAGGGGATTGCCTTTGGTGGGTTTTACGAGAGGGTAGTGTCAGGCTGGAAGTAGGTTCTGGGGCAGGAAGGGGGGCGTCAAAAGGGTGAGTATGCGAGAGTTTATTGATCTGGGGGGTAACTCCAGGAGGATGAATCCTCAAGGAAGGATCCGGGGTAGGGAGTATGGGGGTGGGATCAGGGTTAGGGGCTGGGATGTGCTTCCAGGGGGGGCAGTACCTCTAGGAGGAGGAGCAGGTGCATCCACAGTCGAAGTGAGCAACGAAGAGGACTTGCAGCTGTGCCCAAAAGTAAGGCATGTATCACATCTCGGAGGAAGCCAATCATAGGTAATCTTTTGGACAAAGGTAGCTCCCTCAGGTCCGGAGAGAGTTATCTCTCGAAGGAGGGGTCTGGAGGCGTGTATGTCAACAAGGATACGCGCGAACCCAAGACGGTCTTGGTTGGCCGAGCAAGCGTCTGTCAAGATGGGGGTTCCCAGCGCAGAGCCGATCTTAGCAAGCATATTCTTGGACCAAAACCGGAAATTGAGGTCATGTAGAGTGACCCAAATGGGCACAGAGCCAAGGCTGGAGTAGTTAAGGGGTAGGTCAGTGGTCCAACGTTTTAGGAGGATAGTTGTAGAGCCGCTAGCGATCCAGGGGCTCCCAAGCAGGATCTCGTTCAAGTCATCCTCCGTAGAGAAGTGAAAAACAAAAACGCCATTCTCGTTCCGGATAATTTTAGGCAGTGCTATGGTGTTCCAATTTTCGGTGATAAATTTGGACATTTTTTGGTAGGAGACTTGGCTCCCAAGGGGAAAGCCCACGAGCGAGAGATTCCACTTCACCATCGTGTCTTCGATGTCTTCGTTGGAGAATGAGATGAAGCCGGAATCATACCTAGGGATGTAGGAGAGGGGTACGTGATTCCAAGATAAACTCTTAGATGCAATATCCTTGTAGGAAGTTGGAAGGGTGGCATGGGGAGGTGGGACATTAATGCACGTCGGCATTATGGGGGCGTGGGGGTTACACGAGGGTAATAAAGTTGGCCGCGTAGCAGTTGTAAGAGAGACATCCACCTCGGAATCAGTGTCATGGGCAGGTTGAGGAGACGAGGGGTCGTCCATGCTCACAACAACCAAGGGTACCGAAGGGACAGGAGTCGTTTCAGCCACACCATTGGGTGGTTGTGTCTTTGAGGGTGGTGAGTTTAGTGTGGGGGCTACTTGCAGAGAGGAACCCAGGGAGTCGGAGGCATCCCTGAGGGGGGCCAAGGTGGGCAGTAGCGATGGGGAAAGAGGAAATGCCGGGAACAGCAGTGCCGAAGAGAGCTCCGGAGGGGCAGAGACCTTTGGGTAGAGTCTGAGGTTGTTTGATCGGATGAGATCATCAGGGATTGGTTCGGGAGTTATTTTCAAAAGTAGGGCTTGAAGGTAAAATTGGGATCTTACAATATTGGCCGCGGTGACGAAGGCCGCCCCAGCTGCAGCTTCAGGGATTCCTTTCTATCTTTCCAACTCGCCACTATATATTCCCATCTTTCATCCTTCTTCCCGTTTTCGCTTACGTTCCTTCAACCCTGAAGCTGCAGCCGTCTTCCTTGCTTCTTGTGATCTTACTGAACGTGTAAGTCTTCTCCTTTGAGTTATTCATCACGCTCGTGTAGTTGCTGCATGCCTTTCACTTTTGTTTCGTTCTTCTTCGATCTTCCCTTTTCTTCTTCTCCAAGAATCAATGATGCATCCTTGGAGGTAACCAAGGATAACTCCGGATATAGATCAAGCAAAACTCCAACTACTCCTTGATTCTTTGTGCAGCGTTGTATCGTTTCAGATCCAAAGGGGCGGAAGCGATGAAGAAACAAAGGTTAGTTCGATCTAGAGAGATCGAATAAGCCTTTTAGTGTGGATCGAAGGTTGATTCTTAAGAAGAATCCTCGAATATGGTTTTCTTGGATCAAAGATGAGATCCAAGGAAGAAATTTGAGAGATAGAAGAGAGGTTTTGATGCCCAAGCTAAGTAGGAGGAAATTCTTCTTAAAACTTAGTTATATTGAACATGGAAAATAAGTGAGGCAAGATATCTCTTATATAGAGAGTCTTGCCTACCTATGGGCCAACGGGCCAAACAAAAACACATGACGAAAATCCCAAAAGGGAAAACCTAAAAGGATAAGATCAAAACCTAAAAAGATAAGATCGAAAGAGAATATTCTTATACGGAATATCCCTTTTATTACATAAAAAGGAAAACATGAAAATATAGTCCGAAAAAGCTAGCTTCATGCCATGGAGTCGGAAAGACGAGACATGCCGCTAACGGAACCGGTAACCTATGCCATGGTGGTGTAGAGACACGGCATGCCGGTAATCGAACCAAGTGAAGAAGTGGTGCGGGCGATGATGGAGCCGGTGGCTCGAGCAATGGCCTTAGCTCGGGATCGGGTGAGCGGTCCATCTGAGCGAACCCTAAGAGCCTCGTCCTCCTCGTCTACGGTCAATGTAAAAGGGACATCCAAGGGCGCATCAGTCCCCCCATCTTGGCTGTGAAACGTCCCCGTTTCACCATTGTCAAAGAGGGGCTCAACATAAGGGGAAAGGTCCTTGACGTTGAACGTCGGGTGTACTCCGTAGGAATCCGGGAGCTCTAACTTGTATGCATTCGGGCCATGACGGGCTAAGATGCGGAATGGGCCATCACCACGGTCCGAGAGCTTGCTCATGCGGCGAGTTGGAAAACGCTCCTTCCTTAGGTAGAGCCAAACAAGATCACCGGGCCAAAAAGAGACGTCGCGGCGGCCCTTGTTGCGTTGTCCGGCAAGTTCGGCGGCATGACGTTCAAGTTGTATCCTAGTCCGCTCATGAAGCTCAATGATTTGGGCGGCTCGGTTCCCGGCGATGATGTGTTCTCCGTCCTTGAGCGGGCGGGGAGTGAAGTCCAACGGTGTGTGTGGATTAAGGCCGTAGACAACTTCAAATGGGGACAATTTAGTTGCCGTGTTCCTAGACTTGTTATACGAAAACTCCACAACAGAAAGTACGTCCTCCCACCTACATGGGTTGGTCCTAGTGGTGGCTCTAAGTAGAGCACCAAGAGTCCGATTGGTCACCTCCGTTTGACCATCGGTTTGGAGGTGATAACTACTTGAAAACAACAAGTTGGTTCCAAGTTTTCCCCATAACGTTCTCCAAAAGTGACTTACGAATTTCACGTCCCGATCACTAATGATGGAACATGGTATCCCATGTAAACGCACCACATTGTCAAAGAACAAGGTGGCAACTTCACTAGCATTTTGGGTGCTTTTACATGCAATGAAATGAGCCATTTTGGAGAAGCGGTCGGCTACCACAAAAATGGAGTCTTTGCCTCGTTTTGACATAGGCAACCCTACTACAAAGTCCATGGATAGATCCTCCCAAGGTCCCACTGGTATAGGCAAAGGAGAGTATATTCCATCCGGACCTTGGCGTGACTTTGCATGATGACATGTGATGCAACCCTTGCAAAACCGTGTCACATGCATACGCATCCGAGGCCAAAAGAAATGCTCTTGGAGAGCGGAAAGGGTCTTGTTAGCACCGAAATGACCACGGCCCTCATGAGCTTCCTTGATCAACAAATGGCGTATAGATGAGCGCAACATAAAAAGTTTTCCCGCTCGGAAAAGATAGCCATCGTTAATAAAGAAAGACTCGTGCTCTCGGAGGTCGAGGCATTGTGCCCATATTTCCTTGAAGTCAAGATCCGTGGCATATAACTCTTTGATATGAGCAAAGACATGTATCTTGGCATCCATATACACAAGGAGGGCATAGCGGCGAGAAAGGGCATCGGCTACCACATTCTCCTTGCCTTTCTTAGGACGAATGACATAAGGAAAGGTCTCTAAAATCTCTACCCAACTAGCATGGCGCCGACTGAGATTTGTTTGACTCTTGAGATACGAAAGAGCCACATGATCCGAATGAATCACAAACTCCTTCGGCCACAAGTAATGTTGCCATGTCTTAAGACAAAGAACTAGAGCATATAGTTCATTGTCATATGTAGGGTAGTTGAGCGAAGGACCGGAAAGTTTTTCACTAAAGTAGGCAATTGGACGAGTCTCTTGTAAGAGAACTTCTCCAATGCCCACATTTGATGCATCACACTCCACCTCGAAAGTTTTCAAAAAGTTTGGGAGTTGGAGTAATGGTGCATTACAAAGGCGGTCTTTGAGCGCATTAAACGCTCGAGCATGGATATCAAGCCACTTAAAAGTGACACCCTTGGTAGTGAGCTCATGGAGCGGTGCCGCTACCGTGCTAAAGTCCTTGACAAAGCATCGGTAGAAACCCGATAAGCCGAGAAAGGCTCGGACCATGGTGACCGTAGTAGGAGTAGGCCACTCCCGAATAGCACGAACTTTAGATTTGTCTACTCGTAGTCCGTCCTTAGACACGACATAGCCAAGAAAGATAGTGGTGTCCGAGCAAAAGACGCATTTTTCAAAGTTGACATACAATTGCTCTTGTCTAAGGCACTCGAGCACTTGGCGAAGGTGCCCGATGTGATCCTCCAAAGACGTACTAAACACCAAAATATCATCAAAATAAACAACAACAAATGTACCCAAGAATCGGCGCAAGACATGGTTCATGAGGCGCATGAAGGTGGACGGGGCGTTGGAGAGGCCAAATGGCATGACAAGCCATTCATAGAGTCCATACTTCGTTTTGAACGCCGTCTTCCACTCGTCACCTTCGACCATCCGGATTTGGTGGTAACCGCTCCGGAGATCAATTTTGGAGAAGATGGTGGCGCCATGGAGCTCATCCAACATGTCATCAAGGCGCGGGATCGGGTGGCGGTATTTGACGGTGATTTGGTTGATGACACGACAATCAACACACATCCGCCATGATCCATCTTTCTTTGGTACTAAGATTACCGGGACGGCACATGGTGATAAAGATTCACGCACATGTACCCGGTCTAGGAGCTATTGCACTTGACGTTGTTGCTCCTTCGTCTCTTCCGGACTTGCTCGGTACGCGGCACGGTTTGGCAAGGAAGCACCGGGCACAAAGTCAATTTGGTGTTCAATCCCTCGGATTGGTGGTAGGCCGGGTGGAAGGTCTTTGGGCATAATATCCTGAAATTCGGACAACAACAAAGACACCTCGTGTGGCACATTACTCGGGTCATGAGAAGTAGATAAACAAAATGGAACAAGTAAGAAACATGGGAACTTGCCTTCCATGACTGGTTGCAAATCATGCCGGCGAGCTAAGAGTATCCTCGGCTCACACCGTCCTTGAATTATGGGTCCGAAGATGGTAAAGTTGCGCTCGTAGGAACGATGCGACCTTTACTACCTTTGGGCTCGGTAGCATGGACAAGAGGGGCGGTGTTCCGGGATTTGAAAGTACTAGCACCTACAACATCGGGACTCCGAGGGTCCGATTTTTCCGGTGCTTTAGCGGACTCATCTATAGATTGTTGCCTCTTCTGTTCCGCATAGTCAACCAAAATTTCGTGCGGAGTCATAGGCAAAAGTGTGACCCGTTTTCCATTACATTGGAACATGTACCGGTTAAGATAACCATCATGATATGTTCAGCGATCGAATTGCCATGGTCGTCCTAATAGGACATGTGTGGCGTCCATCTTGATAACATCACAAAGGACCTTATCAACATAGGCGTCAATAGAAAACGTCACCCAAGCTTGTTGTGTGACGGTGTCATAAGCCGTATCGGAAATCCATTGGAGTCCGTAAGGCGTTGGGTGGGGGGTCGTAGGCAACTTGAAGTGTTTTACCACTCGTTCGTTGACAATATTGAAGCAAGAACCCCCATCAACGATAAGAGAAAGGCTCGTATTATTGACCAAGCAATGAGAGTGGAAGAGATTCTCGTGTTGATCAATAGGAATATGCTCTTTAATAGCCAAAATACGACGAGAAACAAGAGCGAATTTACCGGGTTGTGCCAGGGCGCAAGCAAGTTCGTCGTCATATGATTCCAAGCCAAAATGTGGGTCGGTGTCTTGGTCATCCTCAATAATGATATTTCCGTCTTGTTGATCATCTTTGTACTCGAAATATGTTGGGTCGGCAAACAAGACCCGTTTGGTGTTTGGACAATCACGTTGAACATGACCAAAACCGCTACACTTGTAGCAACGGGCTCCCTTGGGCGAGCCGCTTGTGCCTTAAGAGCTTCTAGCTCTTGTTTCAAAATAATGATATTGGCCACGGTCTCAAACGGATATGTTGGGGTGGGACGTTGGGCAAGCCGAAGGGCCTTAAGAGCTTCTAGCTCTTGTTTCAAAGCAATATTTTCTGGGTTCAAGGCATCAAACTTTTGTTGTGCCTTCAAAGCTTCCAATTCTTGCCTTATGGAGTCATTTTCGAGGGACAACGAAGCACTTTCTTAAGCCAAAGGTTCACTGGACTCTTGCGGACTAAAATCCTGAGAAGTTTCCATTTCAACGTTAGTCATTGCTCCAAATCAACACACAATTGTAAGCAACCAAATGAGCAAGGTGACAAATTAAGTCAACTTTACCCAAGTTCAAGTGCGTTATCAGATCCAAAATGCTAAATAGGTTTTCAAGGAAACTGGATGAACATGATGAAGAACATGATGAACGACATGAAGATCATGAAGAACAAATGAAGAACATCATGAACAAATGAAGAACATCATGAACACAAGGCTAAATAGGTTGAGATAATAACGCACAAAAAATAAGACTAAAGAGAACTTAGCTTTGATCCCTGGCTCTGATACCAATTTGATGCGTCCTTGGAGGTAACCAAGGATAACTCCGGATCTAGATCAAGCAAAACTCCAACTACTCCTGGATTCTTTGTGCAGCGTTGTATCGTTTCAGATCCAAAGGGGCGGAAGCGATGAAGAAACAAAGGTTAGTTCGATCTAGAGAGATCGAATAAGCCTTTTAGTGTGGATCGAAGGTTGATTCTTAAGAAGAATCCTCGAATATGGTTTTCTTGGATCAAAGATGAGATCCAAGGAAGAAATTTGAGAGATAGAAGAGAGGTTTTGATGCCCAAGCTAAGTAGGAGGAAATTCTTCTCAAAACTTAGTAATATTGAACATGGAAAATGATGACATGAATTATGACCTATTTTTAGGCATGTATTTACATAGATTTTCCCTTTATTTTGCATGCATAGACATACATTCATGGCATTTATGGTTATATTCACCTACTTTGCAAGAATAGAGGTCTACATAGAGTTTTATTGCATTTGTAGGTAATTTGGCGAATTATGGAGCGAAATAGCATATTTAAGGATTAAGCCTTGAAGCGGGATAAAAAGGAGCAATAAAAGGAAGTTAGGACGCGCCAAAGTATTTTCTGATACCGTCAGACGCGGCCCAAAGTATCTTTTGATACCATCTGACGCGACAAAGTATTATCTGATACCGTATGACGCGACCCAAAGTATTCTCTGATACCGTCAGACGCACCAGAGTATTTTCTGATACCAGCGGATTCGACTTCTTTTCAGCCCAAATATTTAGGGTTTTATCTTTAAACCCTAGATAGATCCCTACAGATATTTGGGAGCCTTCAACATTGAAGGAGGACGGTGACAACCCCGGAACTTGGAGTCAAATTCTCCAAAGGACGGTGATAGCCCCAGGAGAACGGTGATAGCCCCAGAAGAACGGTGACAGCCCTAGGATTTGGATCCCCAAAGAGAGGGAGGCTTGAAGATTTTATTGCGTACAGGGAAGATTCGGAGAAGGAGGCATTTTGGAGATTGTGTACTTCGAGATTATCTTAGGGTTTATCTTTGGAGACGGATTGACACCCCGTTCTTCATTGTTCCTTAAGATTGTTGTGAGGATTTCTATTCCTTTTTTCTGCATTTATTCAATACAAACATTTGTTATTGGATTTGAGATTGGTTATTTGATAGTCATTGAGTTTTTGAGGTTTTCGTCCATTTTCTCTTTAAACTTGATTATTGAATTGATGATGATGGTTATTGGCTAAAACCCTTTAGCAATTCTAAGGTGAAGGGTTAATAATTGTGGCTTAGATAATGATAGATCGATCGTAATTTGATTGGACCCTGAGAGTGTGAGAAATATCGTTGACACCCTAAATCACGGCCTGTTCTTAGATTTCCACGGCCGTGATTCTTAAGATCTAGGCGTGATTTACCCCAGTTTATGAATTTTGCTTTTACTTTTATCCAAGGTTAAAGATTAGCTTTAATCTAGTCTAGGTTTGCCCTTTTCTAGGTAGTAGTGAAGCCTCAACAACCTCTACTTCGATTTCGAGTGTCGCAACCTTAATCGGTTTAGTTAGTTTTGATCCTTGGGTTACAAGTTTGGGTTTAGTTAGTTTTGATCCTTGGGTTACAAGTTTGGGTATTTGAGATCAATTCTTGTCCTTAGATCGTTTCTATATTGCAGCCTCAACAACCTTTATAGAGAGAGTCTTTGGGTTAGACATATAGGGTTTTGGAACTTCGCCGTACATTACCTTACCTTAGTATACCTTTGCAAACCTCAACTCTGTCCTTATATCTATAGTATATCTTGAATCGATTGCCACAATTTGACATCCGGATCTTTAGGGTTGCTGTTTTCCCCAATATTTGCAAAAGCTTCTATTTTCATTGCTCGATAATTTGTGAACTGAATTTGATCCCCCAAATCCCTGAGTTCGATACTCTGGAATACTTGCTTAACTACGCCGATCCGTACACTGCGGGTTCGCTTGCTTTTATTCTAGTTTTATAAATTTAAAACTTGATTGCACGCACGTTTAGGGGCGAACAGAAAATAAGTGAGGCAAGATATCTCTTATATAGAGAGTCTTGCCTACCTATGGGCCAACGGGCCAAACAAACACACATGACGAAAAGCCCAAAAGGGAAAACCTAAAAGGATAAGATCAAAACCTAAAAAGATAAGATCGAAAGGGAATATTCTTATACGGAATATCCCTTTTATTACATAAAAAGGAAAATATGAAAATATAGTCCGAAAAAGCTAGCTTCATGCCATGGAGTCGGAAAGACGAGACATGCCGCTAACGGAACCGGTAGCCTATGCCATGGTGATGTAGAGACATGGCATGCCGGTAATGGAACCAAGTGAAGAAGTGGTGTGAGCGATGATGGAGCCGGTGGCTCGAGCAACGGCCTTAGCTCGGGATCGGGTGAGCGGTCTATCTGAGCGAACCCTAAGAGCCTCGTCCTCCTCGTCTATGGTCAACGTAAAAGGGACATCCAAGGGCGCATCAATCAAGTTTGATCCTTGATTCTCGTGGAGCGTTCCGTTGATGATTCCTTGATGTTCACAGACTCCCTTGATTGAGTTGTGACGTGGTTGTGTGCTGAGAAAAGGAAGATTTGGCCTTTGGTGAAGTTCCTTGTTGTCGAAGGAGAAGTCGGCGTTTCTGTCACAAAAACCGCCCCCGCGCCTGCATAGAGCCGCCCCTGCCCCTCTGTCACGTGCCCCCCGTGCGTCTCTATCCAGCCGCCCCCGAGGTTTCCTCTGCAGTAACCCCCGTTCTTGTGAGTTGCTTCCTTCCTTCCTTTCCTCGTTCCTTTCCTTATTCCTTATGGTTGTTCTTTGTCCCCTGAGTATGCTATAAGACTAAGGTTGAGCCCTTAGCTTGTGGAGATCTCTTAGAGATCATTGAGACTAGAAGTTATAGACTTCTAGCAACCGTTTCGTTTCTTATTCGTGATGCTTGTGCGAACAGGATTTTCTTGCTCCTTTCCTGAGGGAGCCGTTATTTGAGTGTGTGCAGTGTGTTGAGTGTTCCTTCGAGTGAGGTAAGTCCCTTGAACTTACTTAGTTTCATTCCATATATTGGTTTGATTGTTTTGACTTGTTTGTGTTGTTTATCATGTTTATAACAGAGAACCGGAATAGGATTCACCCTTTATAACCTTAACTGACCCAAGTGTATGATGACCGGGCGGTGACCACTTGTCTAGTTCAACAGGAGACTAGAATGTGTTGTCGGACTGTTGTTCCTCTGTGAGTGCTTAACAAGTGGGCTGAACGGTGAGTTTATTCCGTACTCCGTACCGTTCGTCGAAGCATGTATATTGTAGGTGTAGGAGATGAACTACAGGATAGTACAATATATGTTGATTTGGATGCCGAATGAATAGAATGGGAATAAGAGTATGTTTAAATATATATGAATGAGTGTAAAGTACGTATGTAAATTTATACATTTAGATGAAAGATGCGAGTATATATATAGTTGCTTATTCATCAACGCAGTAAGTAGACGTATATTTATAGAAGTATAAAATGGGCTATACATAAGTATACATTTAAGTACGAGATGGGAAAAATATATATATAGACGTATATATAAGTAAGTACGGAATAGATACGTAAATACATGTGTAGAGGGGTAAAGTTTGGATATATGGATGTACGTATGCATACATGTATAAGAGTAGAGTAGTGATCGGGAAGGAGGAGGAGTGTTGTTCTTTTGAAGAGTAGATTCGGGTTTTGAACTTATAACCTCTAAGTAAGCTATCCGAGAGAAACAATTTTGGAAAACAAGTTCTAAAAGAAATTAGTAGGATTTAAGAATAAACTTTGAGAATTTTCGGCACTAAGGGTAAAATGGTCTTTTACCATAAGAGAGCCTTTTTCCGTAATTCCTCCGCTTGAGGTTGTACATCTGGATGTGATTTTGATCCACATGCCTTGTTTGACAGGCGTTTGAGTACCACGAGTACGGAATGAGTTGAAATTTGGATAGAGTGTGATTTGATTCAGGTAAGTCCTTGCGACTTACTTAGCCAGTTTCTGGATATTAGTTGAGTGATAATGGTTGTGTGTGTGCAATGTGTGTGAGAATAATAATAACAACTTGTTAGGACGACCGTGTTATTATGGTTTTAAGGCCCAAGTGTATTATAACGGGCCGTGACATCACTGCCCAACTCTGACAGGAGACTGGGAGGTTCTCTATACCCAGACCAGGAAGGTACAAGGTGAGATGCATCGGATCCATTCCTGATGGTTACACGGGGGCGGAGGCGAGGTTTTGAGAATCCCTCGTGTCACAAAATAAGTATCATTAATAAGTGTGAATAACTTAAATGAAGATAATAAAAGGACTTGTTTGAAAGCATGATGGGTGTTTATTCTTTTATGTGTGTGTGTGCTATTATTATTCTCCTAATGTTTGGATAACTAGCTAATGGTTATTCTTTTGTTGTGTTTTAGATTTACCGCAGGTTAGAACGGCAACTGAGTGATCCGGAAGTAGTGGTCAGTCGGGTCTTCGTACTCCTTAGAGTGGGGTTTGGGTTGTTGTTTGTCGTTCTTTCTTTTGTTAAGACAGTGATCTTTTTCCCTTTGTTAAGTTCTATAGGCTGCTAGACCTTGTCACATTCATTCCTTTAAAAATACTATTTCATGAATTTCGGTTTTTCTTATTTGTGTCTTGTTGCAAGATCCTAGTAATATTGTTGTCAAACTGAGGTCGGGACCCATTGTAAGGTCCTAACCAGTAACGTCCCGAGTTTTGAGAATTCGGGGTGTTACACCAGGCCCGTAGGTAACGGATAGTACTGATCTATTCCTATTGGTAGACGGAAGCGGAGGCGAGTTTTGGGAGATTCTCGTGTGACAAAAGAAGTTGAATTAGTAATGGTTAACTTTAATTAAGATCAATATATCAAACGAAAGAACTGACGAAAGAAGAAAGAAATACAAAAGACCCTAAAATGCTCTCTTCTCTCTCGTCCCGCTTTCCCTAGTGGCGTCCGGCCTCACGCCGGCCACCCCCCTGTGATTGCCCAGCCACAACCCCCGGTGTCTGCCCAGCCACAACCCCCCCACCTGAATTGTCATGCGAGGTTCAAGACGCTCCAAACGCTCCTCTATCAAGCTCTCTGAGTTTGGTCGAATCCCCCAACCACGCAGACTCCACCATCGCCCAACCGCCCCCCAGCCCATTCGAACCTATCCTTGAAGACCTAATACTCTCTAACAATCTCAGATTATCCAAAACAAAGCTTGACCCCTCGCCTCTATGCTCCGACACCCTCCCCCCCATTCCCGACGCCCACCACCCCACACCATAGCCCAGATAACTTCCAAAGCACGCATGAGCTTGAAGAAGTCCTTCCTGCCAACATGAAGGCTACCCCCGCCTCTACTTCTCGCATAAACACTCCAAGCCAGACCCTTGTTTCTACCACTGTCGAGACAACGAAGAAACCCCTGTGCAAGTCAGCCTCTGATGATGACACTCCTGTGTAACGACCCGTTTATTGGGTGCGATTTTGATATTTATTTTTTGGCGCTATCGATTATATATATATATATATATATATATATATATATATATATTAAGTATGTTTCACGAGTATTTTAAGTCTTTAATTTTATGTTTCGGATATATGCTATATTAATATATAGACGGTATTTTTATTATTATTTAAATCTCGTAATTTAGTTAACGAGATCGATTTGTACGTCGCAAA
Source organism: Fagopyrum homotropicum (assembly GCA_033239125.1). Lineage (NCBI taxonomy): Eukaryota > Viridiplantae > Streptophyta > Magnoliopsida > Caryophyllales > Polygonaceae > Fagopyrum > Fagopyrum homotropicum. The sequence continues at coordinate 31,921,529 of BSWB01000007.1, read as the reverse complement.
GTATATTTTTTTCTTGTGAGTTTAACTATATACTCGATCCTCATAATATTTCTCTTTTATTTATTTTTGTTTCGGATAAGGGGCGGAAAGGTTCCAGATATTTTATTATTTTTGGATCCGTGCACGTTTATCCGTTTATCTTGTCGGAAAAGTCGGAAAATTATTTCCCGATTCGGAAGTCCCGTTCCGAATGTTTTGATCGAGTTACTCTATTACTCATTTTACTTTTTATTTTTGTTTTGTTTTGTTTTTAGTTCTAAAACCCTAGCTGCCCATGTTCCCCTTCTACTCACTCCCTACCCCATCTTCATTTGGTTCAGCCGCCACCCAAGGAGACTCCTCCTTCCCTCCTGTTTGTTTCAGCGCCGGACCAAGGGAGCTGGAGATCCGGCCACCCCGCCTGCGTCCTCCGTGCTCCGTCCTAGGCCGTCCTCCCTCCCTCTCGGTTCTTCTCTCTTCCCGGCCACTGACCCGTCTCTCCCTCCCTTCTCTGAGATAGCGGACCAAGGCAGCTGCAGATCCGGCCGCACCACTCTTCGCCATCTCCTTCCTCGCTGGATCCAGCGCCACACCCTTCCTCTTTGCCACCTCCTTCCTTCACAGGAATCGGCGCCGCATCTACTCCCCTTTCCGACAATGTCTTCCTCCCTTACTAACCGGCGATAGACAGGGACTGCCTCTCCTCTCCTTGCTACGACTCAGGCCGCCGAGCTTCCTTCTTCCAGGGACGGGCTCGCTTTCTTCAAGCCGTCGAGGAAACTAGTGGGTTATTCCGTCTTCTACATTAGTTTCCCAGGCGACCGGAGTTCTTCCCTCTTTCTATCTAGACGTGTGCCGCCGTCTCAAATCAGGTGCCAAGGAGAGGGGTCGACACTGATAACGAAAGACGGGATTAGGGCTAGGGTTCCAATCATTCCGGCCACCATTCTAGGCTACGTGAGAGACTGTCATGAAGTGGCCAATTCCGTCTTGCCGCCAGCCTCGCTGACCGCCAGTGACGATCCGTCAACCGGAACATCAGTAACCTCCTTCCTCTGTGTGAGTTTTCTTGTGTTGTGATAGAACCCTAGGTTATGATTGGGAGATTCTGCGTTTTGAATCGAGATTAGTATTATGTATATGTTTTGTATGGTTCTAGTTATGTTGAATGTCGAGATTAGTATTATGTGTATGTTTTGTATTGTGCTAGTTATGTTGAATGTCTTCCGAGAGTTTCATTTGTATGTTGTAATTGAAGTTAGAAACAATGTCGGTATATGGAAGTTGTGAGTTTGTATATCGAGTGGTTGTGACCATATTTATGGTACAAGTTGTTAAAGAAGGTTATGTGTTAGCATGGAATATGAATATTGTATGAAGGTATTAGATAGATAATTGTAGGCTTACGATGAGTATGAGTTAAATGTCGGAGTAATGACCTAAGATAACTTCATTGTTAGTATTTGAGAATAGACTCGGATTCAAATTCCTTAAAGTGTTGTAAGAACATATGTGAAGAATTTATAACAGTGGACCTTCCGTCAATTAGAGTTTGGTAACGAGTAGTTAGAATGAGTTTTCCTTTTCTTTGGTTTTAACCTTATAGGTGTCTGGGTAATCCGTTTTGTGGACTTTTGATTATTTAGTTGGGAGTAGACTAGTTAGTATTTTTTCCATTAGATGATTGTTATTAACTTAGAGGTGAAAACTCCTAAGGCATTAGATTTTGTTATTTATACAAGTTTTATGTTATGATCAAGCATTTGAAATTAGACTCCTATGGAGTCAAGGAGTACCGTTGACTGAACTTGACCTGGGACGAGGTAAGTCTCCGGACTTACTTAGCTCGTATTCTTTGTATTAGCATTGATGCATGTTTGGTGGTGTGTGTGTTTGCGTTGTTATAACATCTAAACCGGAAATAGGATTACCGACATATATATGTTTATATTTGGCCTAAGTGTATGATAACGGGCGGTGACCGCTTGTCCAGTCCAAAATGGGGATGACTGGGAGGTGTCTTGCGACCAGTCCAACGGGTGATGCTGATCCGCATCAAGTACAAACCCGTATGGTGAAAGGGGACAAGGGCGAGATCATATGATTCTCGTGTCACACCATAAATGGAATTAGTAACGGAATATCGTAAAGGAATAGATAAACAACCGGACTTCCGTGTGAGCATGTGTGTGTGTTTGTTTTATGATGTGTGTTATGTTTATTTATGTGTGTTTGTGCCATCACCTTGATTCTAATGATGTGAATATTAGATAACGGTTTTATACCGATGTTGTAGTCGGTAGCAGGTTAGGATTGCGGCTGAGAGATCTGGAAGAGTGGAGAGTCGGGGTTCCGTACATTTAGGACGGGTTTGGTTGAGAGTCTTGGTTATCTTGATGTATGTTGTTGTGCTTTACGATGGTATTTGGAGTTGAGAACTCGGATGGAGCCTTTTGGTTATTTGTATGTTGTCGGGATTATAACATTTGCATAAAAATGTATTTCGGTTTTTGCCTTTATTTGTGTCTTGTTGTAAGATACGGTGAAATTGTTGTCAGGCTAAGGGTCGGAACCCATTGTGAGGTCTCCAACCCGTGACGCCCCAAGTCCCGATGAATCGGGGTGTTACAAAGTGGTATCAGAGCCCTAGGTTGACAACAATGGCAATCGCAATCTTTTAAAGGCCGAATGAGGAATAAACAGAACCTACACGGGTTTTGACTTTTCGTTTTCAAAATCATATGCATGAGTCGGGTTTGGGATAGAATGTACAGGACCACCACTCCTTCCGCGGATCTCGACAGCATAGTTATTGGATTTTTATTATATATATAGGTATGTGTATAGATGTAGATATGTATCGTGGACCTAGGATGTTTTTGGACTATTATTATTTGTTGATTACAATTATGCATGATGGCTTGTTATGTGAAAATGATGGCATGATTTTTATATTGATATGAGTTTTTACATATGGCATGATGATATCATATAAGTGTTGGGTCCTTTTTTTGTTGTAATAGTTTTGTTGGGATGTGATATGCTGGTTATAGCAATGTGGACATAGGACTTGTATAGTCATATACACATACTAGTATATATAGTAGCATATGGTTTTTGGACCTTATAGTTATGATGATAGAAAGCTATCATCGCCGCTAGGCTGACGCCGTTTGACTCAGGATAGTTTGCATATGACGATGAACATGCTCAAGTACCGAGTTGAGTACCACGTTTTGACAAACACCTTGGTGTTTCTCGGACTCCTTTAAGAGGGCGTTGAAGAGGAGGATTAGAGATGACGTAAACGAAGGACAAACAAGTGGAAGAGAACCTCGAGATAGTTTAAGCAAAACTGAGTAGGAAGTCGTACAAGTAAGGAAGCGGCAAGAAGAGACAAGTGGTGGTTCCCAAAGGAAGCGACGATTGAACAAACAATAAAGCAACTAGAGACAATGAACGTAAGATTTGATTTTCCAAGGGCAGTGTCGAGGAACTAAAAATGCAAATCAAGTAAAGAGGACTACATTCTCGCTCGAGAATAAAAAAGTGGCGTTCTAAATAAAAGTTTCCGCCATATTATTGTCAATTCCTTTTTTCCCTTCATTCTATCCATTAAAGCAAGCCTAATGTCCTCAAACATGGAAACTATTGGCTTGTATCTAGCTAAAAGGATGAAGGAATTAAAAGTTTCCGCCATATTATTGTCAACAATATCACAAGAGTTGTGATTCTTAAAGTGTGACCTGCAGAAAGTGTTAGGGTCTGGACGCATAAAAGCATCATAAGCATCTTTAGATAAATTCTTCAAATCATTAACCTCCACATTAAACTGACCCATTGTTGTAGCTTTGACACATCTCCAAAATGAACGTTCAAGTTCCTTGCCTTTGTGTAACTTTCTCTAGTTTGAAAGGATGTGTCTAGCACATTGTCGATGTTCAATGTTTGGCCACAAAGCATGGATTGCTGGAACAAGTCCCTAAAAATTACAAAGGAATGTGGTTAATAAATGTTTAAAATCTTAAACAGAAGGCTTATAAAGAAGCATATGTACTAACCTTTTGTTGGTAAGAAATTACAGTCCATCCATCACCTAACCCAATTTTCAAATCTTCTCCAAGTAGTCTAAGAAACCAATTCCAATTAGTTCTATTCTCCACTGCAACTACAACCCAAGCAATGGGATACATATGATTATTCCCATCACGACCCACTGCACATAAAAATTGTCCACCACATGCATGTTTTAGAAAACATCCATCAACTCCAAATATTGGTCTACAAGTCTCTATAAACCCCTTTTTCAAGGCTTCAAAACACACATAAAATTTGTCAAATACCACTGGTTCACCACGAGCTGCTTCTAGAGTCTTCAAAACACATGTTGTGTCAGGATTCGACATAACCAACTCTCGTACATAAGGCCAAAGAATTCCATATTGACGTTTCATCAAGTTATGGACAGCCGTCAAAGCCGTATTTTTAGCTCTTTCACACATCTTTTGATGAACTAAGATATCGTATCTACTCTTCACATCATTCTTCATTTCTTTTGACGTCATCTTAGGATTCCTCAAAATCTTGTCAAGGTATTGTTCAGCCAGCCACTTTTCAGATATCAACTTATTCTTGAATGTTCTCACACACCGATGCTCTCCGCGCAAAGACTTAATCTACCACGCACCGACCATATCCAAATCCTTGCCTGCTGACATCTCCCACATGCAGCCATGACAACCTACATGAATCCTTTTTTGATCATTCTTAAGATACCTAATGTCCTTCTTCTGTTGTACACTATACCACAAAATTGCATCTTTTAAGATTGTTCGAGATTGAAACCTCAACCCTTGCTCAAAATACACCTTTCTCATGTCTGTCTTTTCATTAAAAAAAGGATAGTCCACCTTCATTTTCCCTCTCTTCCTCTTTCTTGCCTCTTCTTCAACTTCAGATTCTCCATCTTCATCACTCGTAAAAGGATCTTCATCATCTGAATCTCGCGGCTCAGATTCATATCCACCTTCATAAGTAGTCCAATATGATGGCCATTTGCTCTGTGGCACACTCTTTCCGTTGTCAGATTCCAGTATGACAGACTGAATATCATTACATGGCTCAATCGTTGTAGTAGGGGAATTATCCTCACACATTTGGGTTGTTATAGCAGGGCCAATTTGCTCCTTCTGTGCCTTTCTTAACTCTAAATTTTCTTTTCTAATTTGAACCAACTCATCAGCATCATATTGTAGTGCATCTCCTAGTTGGTCTTCACATTCTAAAGAGTTTTCGGAATTGACCGACTCATTATCTTCCTCATCAGAATCTAATGTGTCTATAGCATCTTCATGTTCAACTTCTACGAACTTATCGATACCATCTTCTATCACTGCTATTTCAAGATTACACTCACCTCTTCTTGGAGTCAATTTTGATCTTTTGCAGTGTAACAATCGATCCATCTTGATCCTAATTTTTCATGAGATTGAGTAGAACACAAAGCAATGGGAATTACAAATAACAAGACAAAAAACTATGTTGAACATTATAAACCCTAAACCTTACATACCTTGATGGAATTCTGATGACCACTTAACCACCGTAATTGAACACCTTGAATGGAATTTAAAGCGATGAAAATCCTTGTACAACTTGCAAAATCTTCAAGCCTTGGCATCAATTCGTCTCCCTACTGCCGTCACGGATGTTTCTGCGTAAAATGTTTCCCTGTGCCTTTTAGAAGAGAGAGCGTAAAATGTTTATTGGGGCTTTTAGAAGAGGGAGAGGGGTTATGGTTCAATTAATTTTAGTTTGGGTTTTATTTTTGCATCAGGCAAAACCGGTTTAAATTTCAAGAACCGGTGAAAAAACTATTTTTGGCCATAATAATACCGGTTTGTCTGACGGGTGTTATTTAAAATACCAAAATGTCTTCCGCGTCTTTTTTAATATCAATCTGTCCATGAGGGGTCACAAAATATACCATTTCGTCTTTTCAGCCGATTTTTATTATATATATAGGTATGTGTATAGATGTAGATATGTATCGTGGACCTAGGATGTTTTTGGACTATTATTATTTGTTGATTACAATTATGCATGATGGCTTGTTATGTGAAAATGGTGGCATGATTTTTATATTGATATGAGTTTTTACATATGGCATGATGATATCATATAAGTGTTGGGTCCTTTTTTTGTTGTAATAGTTTTGCAGGGATGTGATATGCTGGTTATAGCAATGTGGACATAGGACTTGTATAGTCATATACGCATACTAGGATATATATTTGCATATGGTTTTTGGACCTTATAGTTATGATGATAGAAAGCTATCATCGCCGCTAGGCTGACGCCGTTTGGCTCGGGATAGTTTGCATATGACGATGAACATGCTCAAGTACCGAGTTGAGTACCACGTTTTGACAAACACTTTGGTGTTTCTCGGACTCCTTTAAGAGGGCGTTGAAGAGGAGGATTAGAGATGACGTAAACGAAGGACAAACAAGTGGAAGAGAACCTCGAGATAGTTTAAGCAAAATTGAGTAGGAAGTCGTACAAGTAAGGAAGCGGCAAGAAGAGACAAGTGGTGGTTCCCAAAGGAAGCGACGATTGAACAAACAATAAAGCAACTAGAGACAATGAACGTAAGATTTGTTTTTCCAAGAGCAGTGTCGAGGAACTAAAAATGCAAATCAAGTAAAGAGGACTACATTCTCGCTCGAGAATAAAAAAGTGGCGTTCTAAATAAAAGTTTCCGCCATATTATTGTCAATTCCTTTTTTCCCTTCATTCTATCCATTAAAGCAAGCCTAATGTCCTCAAACATGGAAACTATTGGCTTGTATCTAGCTAAAAGGATGAAGGAATTAAAAGTTTCCGCCATATTATTGTCAACAATATCACAAGAGCTGTGATTCTTAAAGTGTGACCTGCAGAAAGTGTTAGGGTTTGGACGCATAAAAGCATCATAAGCATCTTTAGATAATATCTTCAAATCATTAACCTCCACATTAAACTGACCCATTGTTGTAGCTTTGACACATCTCCAAAATGAACGTTCAAGTTCCTTGCCTTTGTGTAACTTTCTCCAGTTTGAAAGGATGTGTCTAGCACATTGTCGATGTTCAATGTTTGGCCACAAAGCATGGATTGCTGGAACAAGTCCCTGAAAATTACAAAGGAATGTGGTTAATAAATGTTTAAAATGTTAAACAGAAGGCTTATAAAGAAGCATATGTACTAACCTTTTGTTGGTCAGAAATTACAGTCCATCCATCACCTAACCCAATTTTCAAATCTTCTCCAAGTAGTCTAAGAAACCAATTCCAATTAGTTCTATTCTCCACTGCAACTACAACCCAAGCAATGGGATAGATATGATTATTCCCATCACGACCCACTGCACATAAAAGTTGTCCACCACATGCATGTTTTAGAAAACATCCATCAACTCCAAATATTGGTCTACAAGTCTCTATAAACCCCTTTTTCAAGGCTTCAAAACACACATAAAATTTGTCAAATACCGCTGGTTCACCACGAGCTGCTTCTAGAGTCTTCAAAACACATGTTGTGTCAGGATTCGACATAACCAACTCTCGTACATAAGGCCAAAGAATTCCATATTGACGTTTCATCAAGTTATGGACAGCCGTCAAAGCCGTATTTTTAGCTCTTTCACACATCTTTTGATGAACTAAGATATCGTATCTACTCTTCACATCATTCTTCATTTCTTTTGACGTCATCTTAGGATTCCTCAAAATCTTGTCAAGGTATTGTTCTGCCAGCCACTTTTCAGATATCAACTTATTCTTGAATGTTCTCACACACCGATGCTCTCCGTACAAAGACTTAATCTACCACGCACCGACCATATCCAAATCCTTGCCTGCTGACATCTCCCACATGCAGCCATGACAACCTACATGAATCCTTTTTTGATCATTCTTAAGATACCTAATGTCCTTCTTCTGTTGTACACTATACCACAAAATTGCATCTTTTAAGATTGTTCGAGATTGAAACCTCAACCCTTGCTCAAAATACACCTTTCTCATGTCTGTCTTTTCATTAAAAAAAGGATAGTCCACCTTCATTTTCCCTCTCTTCCTCTTTCTTGCCTCTTCTTCAACTTCAGATTCTCCATCTTCATCACTCGTAAAAGGATCTTCATCATCTGAATCTCGCGGCTCAGATTCATATCCACCTTCATAAGTAGTCTAATATGATGGCCATTTGCTCTGTGGCACACTCTTTCCGTTGTCAGATTCCAGTATGACAGACTGAATATCATTACATGGCTCAATCGTTGTAGTAGGGGAATTATCCTCACACATTTGGGTTGTTATAGCAGGGCCAATTTGCTCCTTCTGTGCCTTTCTTAACTCTAAATTTTCTTTTCTAATTTGAACCAACTCATCAGCATCATATTGTAGTGCATCTCCTAGTTGGTCTTCACATTCTAAAGAGTTTTCGGAATTGACCGACTCATTATCTTCCTCATCAGAATCTAATGTGTCTATAGCATCTTCATGTTCAACTTCTACGAACTTATCGATACCATCTTCTATCACTGTTATTTCAAGATTACACTCACCTCTTCTTGGAGTCAACTTTGATCTTTTGCAGTGTAATAATCGATCCATCTTGATCCTAATTTTTCATGAGATTGAGTAGAACACAAAGCAATGGGAATTACAAACAACAAGACAAAAAACTATGCTGAACATTATAAACCCTAAACCTTACATACCTTGAATGGAATTCTGATGACCACTTAACCACCGTAATTGAACACCTTGAATGGAATTTAAAGCGATGAAAATCCTTGTACAACTTGCAAAATCTTCAAGCCTTGGCATCAATTCGTCTCCCTACTGCCGTCACGGATGTTTCTGCGTAAAATGTTTTCCTGTGCCTTTTAGAAGAGAGAGCGTAAAATGTTTATTGGGGCTTTTAGAAGAGGGAGAGGGGTTATGGTTCAATTAATTTTAGTTTGGGTTTTATTTTTGCATCAGGCAAAACCGGTTTAAATTTCAAGAACCGGTGAAAAAACTATTTTTGGCCATAATAATACCGGTTTGTCTGATGGGTGTTATTTAAAATACCAAAATGTCTTCCGCGTCTTTTTAAATATCAATATGTCCATGGAGGGTCACAAAATATACCATTTCGTCTTTTCAGCCGATTTTTATTATATATATAGGTATGTGTATAGATGTAGATATGTATCGTGGACCTAGGATGTTTTTGGACTATTATTATTTGTTGATTACAATTATGCATGATGGCTTGTTATGTGAAAATGGTGGCATGATTTTTATATTGATATGAGTTTTTACATATGGCATGATGATATCATATAAGTGTTGGGTCCTTTTTTTGTTGTAATAGTTTTGTTGGAATGTGATATGCTGGTTATAGCAATGTGGACATAGGACTTGTATAGTCATATACGCATACTAGGATATATAGTAGCATATGGTTTTTGGACCTTATAGTTATGATGATAGAAGGCTATCATCGCCGCTAGGCTGACGCCGTTTGGCTCGGGATAGTTTGCATATGACGATGAACATGCTCAAGTACCGAGTTGAGTACCACGTTTTGACAAACACCTTGGTGTTTCTCGGACTCCTTTAAGAGGGCGTTGAAGAGGAGGATTAGAGATGACGTAAACGAAGGACAAACAAGTGGAAGAGAACCTCGAGATAGTTTAAGCAAAACTGAGTAGGAAGTCGTACAAGTAAGGAAGCGGCAAGAAGAGACAAGTGGTGGTTCCCAAAGGAAGCGACGATTGAACAAACAATAAAGCAACTAGAGACAATGAACGTAAGATTTGTTTTTCCAAGGGCAGTGTCGAGGAACTAAAAATGCAAATCAAGTAAAGAGGACTACATTCTCGCTCGAGAATAAAAAAGTGGCATTCTAAATAAGTCGAGTTTCCAATCGGCGCTTCTAAGTATGGGTGTCAAGATGAAAAGAGTGGTCAAACAATTGTGAAGGATTGACGATAACCGAAAGTTAAGCTACGGAGGTACCGGAGGGTGAAGTGACGATCTTTGTGGGATTCTAAGCGGATGACTTATTCAAAAATTTGAGAGTTACGTGAAGGATCCCAAGGTGAAAGTTCACATAGTGAAATTACCATGGGGAGTCAATCGTTTTTCGTCATTGTGATGAGGCTAAGCAACGCTAAGAAGGAGGGAGTGTGTGTGTATGATGATCTTCGGGAGATGACAAATGCAATAAAGAGCTTTATCGGAAGATGAAAGATAACAACCAAGAGAAGAGCGAGTGGTTACTAACGATAGAAATGTTGGAGAGATGCATTTACAAGATTTTATGAAGGACGGGTAAGCCTATGAAGTCGGGTCATATGACACGGAAGAGCTGAGAGGTATAGTTATCTTACAGAAGCGAAAGGAAGAGGGGAGCGTTATTAGAGCTAACAAAGTGGGAAGTAGAGTAAAAATGAGCTAGTGAAATTTACGGCAAAGTACCCTGAGAGGGTATCCTTCAGGAGTATGTGACATGTAAGCATGGTAGGAGAGTAAGTCGTTGATCTTGGGGAGGGTCATTAATGAGCTAATTGGTGAGCACCGAGAATGCACAGGTGCATGTTGTATACTAGTGACTGTAGACGGGGAGAGCAATTCAGGATGTGGGATCATGAAGAAGAGTAACAAGGACTTGGAACGTTCAAGGTGGTTGAATGTTATCAGTAATAAGAAGGTGTATTAACTGAAGCATAAACGTCTTAATCAAGTAACATCTTATCGATTCTAACAAGTGATGGTAACGTATCTTGTGGGGAGAGATTGTAACGATCTGGTGCGACCTTCTTAGGTCATGGGGTTGTCATATGGAGGGATGACACGGATCAGGGTGAAAGAAACTGGAAGGACAAAGAGAAAGGTGAGTCTTCTATGGTTATTGTGCGTAAAGGGCGAAAATATAAGGGAAGACATGATATGTTTGTTCTAAGGTTAAGGATGTCATGTTTTTGCCAGCAAAAGCAAAGTTAAGGTTTTTGTGACTCGCATGGCGAAGCCCTAGTGGCTATTACGTGAAACGAGGAACCTAGATTAGAGCAATGCTGCAAGCTTAGAGTTATGGTTTGTGCTTGGTGAAGTGATGAGTGGATCTTTCAGTGATTGTAGTTGGGGAATTTTGCCTAAAGGCATAATTGTACGGTTGTGAAGTTGTTCTTGGAATACCAAGAGATGCATAAGGTGACCAACAAGAGAAAGAGAAAAATAAAGTTTTGAAGTTCAATGTTGTTTCGAGATGTACAAGAAGTACATGACAGATGGACGCTAGAGTCTCTACAATCGGTTTTAACTAGAGCTGTCAAACGGGGCTAACAGGTCGGGTTCGGGTCGGGTTATAACAAGCTCGGGTTGGAATTGGGTCGGGTAAAAAGTAGGCTTGTTTTTAAACGGGTTGTTTCGGGTCGGGTCGGTTTGGGTCGGGTACCAAATGTTCGGGTTAAAACGGATTATCGGGTAGCATCGGTTCTTTTCGTGGTGCCAAACGGGGTCCGCGGGTCGAGTTCGGGTCGGATCAAACGGGGTCGGGTTGAAATCGAGTCGGGTATAAATAGGTTTGTTTTTGTTAGCGGGTTGTTTCGGATCGGGTCAATTTAGTTCGGGTACTAGTTATTCGGGTTGGAACGAGTTATCGGGTAGACTTGGTTCTTGGGCCATAACAAATCGGTTTAGTTGGTTCTCGGGTCACTTCGGGCCGGATTATTTTTTATTTTTAATGTTTCGAGAGGTGCCAATTAAGGCGGGTCAAGTTCGGTTTGCTCAAAGATGATATGATTTCTAACATCTTTATTCAGATCGGTTTTGGATGGTGCAATTTTCGAGTTAAATCAAAATTACCTAGTTATGTGAATATTTTGGTCTAATAAAATATGGAATCCGCAAATGATTTTAGTTGGATCGGATAATTATTAGCCAATATGATTAGTATGGGCGGTAAAACCAATTTTATCCGCCAATCCGGTCTGAAAATTTCGTTGACTCGATCCGAAAAACCCCAATATTTTAGTATCCGCTTTGATCCGGTTAGAATCCGATACGGGAGATCTTCCTGGATCAATGGATCGAATACGGATCAAGGTTTTAGGCATCCGAATATCCACGGATATCCGAATAATCATGGATATTTGAATAAATATGAATATCCGCCTATCCGGACACTCATGGATCAGTGGCTCACCGGATATCCATGGATAATCGAATATCCAAATATCCGTGGATCATCGGATTCATCGCCTCACCAGATCGTCTTAGGCATCCGAGTACCCATTTTGTTTTATTAAGGATAAATCAACATTGTATGTACTAATATTTATATTTAAAAAAATATATGTATTTAATGGAAAAATATTTGAGTTAGCCAAAACAATGAATTAATAATGTTAATTTGTTACAACTTAATAACTTATGCACAGTTGGTTACTTTATAAGTTTATAATATTGGTTACAATTGTTCTCTATTTTACTTTTTTATATTATTTTGATAAAATAAACATAAATTACTTTGATTTATTAAGATAAAAATAATGTATTGAATATATTCTTTGTTAATATTAACCTTTGATCGACAATTATCTAAATGAAGTAAAATAATATTTTAAATGTCATTAAAATAATAATACAAAAATTTTAATTATTACACAATTAGATTAAATAAAAATATCGGTGCAAAACATCCATAAATGTTAGTGACTAGCAAAGGAGGAGACAATACTTATATGAAAATATTAGATTTTTATTTTATCAATATTTTCTTTCCTTTTAGTACTATTAAATTTCTTAAATTTTTATAAATTATATTTCTTAATCACTAGCCATAATTATCAAGATGATCTCAATTATTACTGGCCATAATTATCTACATGATCTCAACCTTCAAATTATCAATTTAACTCAAAACTCAAATTCTATTAATTCAAATTGAATAATTTTATATATTGTAAGAGAAAAATAAAAGATGAAAACTTAACATATTCTATACATATCATGAACTTATGATACATGTAAGAGTAATGAACTTATGATACATGTAAGAGTATTATTGTTTTAAAATTTTAGGTTTAAATGTGTAATTTTATTTTTTGTTATCAATTTACTCCGAATTAACATGTCATATGGGCTTGGACTACTTCATAGTTTATAGTTCATACTATCACATCATTTTACTTCACATTATCAAGGTTATCTAGGGTCGGGTTATTTTGGGCTAGCGGCTCATTTCAAGTCGGGTTACTTTGGGCTAACAGGTCATTTCGGGTTGGGTCACTTCAGGCTATCGAGTCATTTCGGTCGGGTTACTTCGGGCAATCGGGTCATTTCGGGTCGGGTTACTTCGGGCTATCGGGTCATTTTGGGTCGGGTTACTTCGGGCTATCGGGTCATTTCGGGTCGGGTTACTTCGGGTTGTCGGGTCGTTATCGGGTTATTCTACTCGGGTTTTATCGGGTCCGGGTCATTTTCGGGTTCGACCGTTCGGGTTATTTATTATTTCGGGTTAAATCAATATCAAGCGGGTCGGTTCCGGGTATTATCTTTTTTTCAAAATTTTCGGGGCCAGGTCGGGTTCAGGCTCGGGTTTGTCGGGTCGGTTTCACGGGTCGGGTCAACTTTTGACAGCTCTAGTTTTAACGCTACATAAGAAAATGTAGTGTAAATTTCTACGCCTACTTGAAGAAAATATGCCTACGGTGAAAGCCGATGTAGAATACGGAGAGCTCCTTTCACAAGTTGGGATTTCAGAGGAAGTAGAAAAGAATGTATCAATTTGTTATAAGGCATGATCGAGTCTCGTAGTTAAGACTTTTGTGGCTAAACATATGTGAGAAATCAAGAGATGTTACTATTGTCATTCCTTTAAAGGGAGAAGAGGGATTAAGCTGAAGTATTGCTTAACCAAGGTTTCAAGAGTCTGAAAAAAATTAGAGCAAGTCTCTCGAGTTCTGTAGATGCAGGATGTTTGAAAGAGGACGGTGAACGTAGTAGCTACAGAAGGAGCAACAGGTTGAAGGATGTCACCTCAGCATATCGGGGTGAACCACTTGTCAAGTGTTATGACCAATTTGTGTTGGTCATTACGAGACGAAGTGGTTAGAGAAAAGATGGAACCCGAGGTAGAACGGATTCCAATGCATCGGAATGTGAATTTTACCGCTAAGATTGATTTGGACTCAACTCCCATTTCCAAGGCGCCACACAAATGACATCAATAAATGATACCCGTAAAGATACTCGAATTAAGGAAGCAATTGAAGGAGCAATTGCAATTGCAAGCTCTTGATGATAAAGGTTCGTCAATACACTACATGGGGAACTTAGAATATATCTTGAACTCTTGATTTGAAGTTCATGTTGGGATATATCTTGAATTCTTGATTTAAAGTTATTATGGAGGACAACAGTTTGCAAAAAGAGAGACGGTTATCTCTGTTTGTACATTGATTACTATAAGTTGAGCAAGATGACAATTAAGGACAAGTATCCCTTAAAACGAATGGATGATCTACTCGATCAGTTGCAAGGGTTGGTAGTCTCTTATAAGATTAAGTTGAGAACTTGATTGTCACCGTTTCAGAATTCAGGAATGAGATATTGCAAGAATGGCATTTTGGACCAATCAGAGTCACTACGAGTTGTAGTTATGCCATATGGGCTTACTGATGCCCGGATGAGATATTTTGGGTCTACTCTTAAAAAAAAAGAAGAGGTATGACATGTTGTCTCGGGATGACAAACCCCGAAAAGATGTGAAAGAGGTTACAAGTTTTCTTGGATGTGCTGAGCTTTAACAGATATGTGAAGAGAGAAGTTGTATAACACCAATTATGGTAACCTACTCCGGATGACAATGAAGTACTGAATGGGACGAAGAATTGACAAAAGAGTTGCTGAGGTATTATGAGTTTGAAGTATACAAGTGATTCTTCAACACAAGGTCTTGATCGAGTATTGTAGAGCGATGTAAAAGTAACAGCATACGTGTCTAGTTAATAGAAGTAGTATAGAGTAAAGTGCTTCCTTCGTTACTTGGTATTGTAACAAGAATTGAGGGAACATAACATCAAAGTTTGGTTTGATAAGAACCAAAGCCAACATTGTAAATTGGAAGTTCGATCTTCTTTGTTAGAGAAATCGAAAAGAAACATAATGAAAATGTTGCATTGAGAAAGACCCGAGAAGGAAGTTGAGTTCTGATATATCGGACCTTTGTGAGATGTCAGTGCGAGTTGGGAAAGTGGTTTACCGGTTGGCGTAGCCGCCAAGAGTAGAGAGTGTTCACCCGGTGTTTATGTGTATGAGTCGAGAGAGTACATACAAGACTCAAGACAGATTGTCAGTTATGGTGATTTAGTCGCAGACGAAGAACCAAAGAGGCTAATAGGAAGACGGAGTATAGTATCTTTGGTTCAGTTTTACGCCGAGTTAGTAGCTTTGATAGAATCGACGGGCTAGACCAATTTCTTCCCTTAAGTTATTTGTGTTTTTGTGTAATGTTATATGTGGTTTAGTGCCCCGTGCGGGAATGTGTTTTATGTCCGGTTATATTTTACGCGATGGTGGTTGGAGCAGTTTGTGTATATAGATTAGAAGGCCTAGGCATTCCTAGTTGTGAGTTTATACATCGGCCTTAGGGACCGAGAAGTTCGGCGCATAGCAAGTTTCGGGACGAAACTTGTTTTTAGGGGGATCTAATGTAACGACCCGTTTATTGGGTGCGATTTTGATATTTATTTTTGGGCGCTATCGATTTTATATATATTAAGTATGTTTCACGAGTATTTTAAGTCGTTAATTTTATGTTTCGGATATATGTTATATTAATATGTAGACGGTATTTTTATTATTATTATTTAAATCTCGTAATTTAGTTAACGAGATCGATTTGTACGTCGCAAAGTATTTTTTTCTTGCGAGTTTAACTATATACTCGATCCTCATAATATTTCACTTTTATTTATTTTTGTTTCGGATATGGGGCGGAAAGGTTCCGGATATTTTATTATTTTTGGATCCGTGCACGTTTATCCGTTTATCTTGTCGGAAAAGTCGAAAAATTATTTCCCGATTCGGAAGTCCCGTTCCGAACGTTTTGATCGAGTTACTCTATTACTCATTTTCCTTTCTATTTTTGTTTTGTTTTGTTTTTAGTTCTAAAACCCTAGCTGCCCTTGTTCCCCTACTACTCACTCCCTACCCCTTCTTCATATGGTTCAGCCGCCACCCAAGGAGACTCCTCCTTCCCTCCTGTTCGTTTCAGCGCCGGACCAAGGGAGATGGAGATCCGGCCACCCAGCCTGCGTCCTCCGTGCTCCATCCTAGGCCGTCCCTTCCTCCCTCTCGGTTCTTCTCTCTTCCCGGCCACCGACCTGTCTCTCCCTCCCTTCTCTGAGATAGCGGACCAAGGCAGCTGCAGATCCGGCCACACCACTCTTCGCCATCTCCTTCCTCGTTGGAGCCAGCGCCACACCCTTCCCCTTCGCCACCTCCTTCCTTGACTGGAATCGGCGCCACACCTACTTCCCTTTCCGACCCTCTCTTCCTCCCTTACAACCGGTGATAGACAGAGAATGCCTCTCCTCTCCTTGCTACGACTCAGGCCGCCGAGCTTCCTTCTGCCAGGGACGGGCTCGCTTTCTTCAAGCCGTCGAGGAAACCAGTGGGTTATTCCGTCTTCTTCATCAGATTCCCAGGCGACCGGAGTTCTTCCCTCTTTCTATCTGGACGTGTGCCACCCTCTCAAATCAGGTGCCAAGGAGAGGGGTCGACACTGATAACGAAATATGGGATTAGGGCAAGGGTTACAATCATTCCGGCCACCATTCTAGGCTGCATGAGAGACTGTCATGAAGAGGCCAATTCCGTTTTTCCGCCAGCCTCGCTGACCGTCTGTGACGATTTGTCAACCGGAACATCAGTAGCCTCCTTCCTCCGTGTGAGTTTTCTTGTGTTGTGATAGAACCCTAGGTTATGATTGGGAGATTCTGCGTTTTGAATCGAGATTAGTATTATGTGTATGTTTTGTATGGTTCTAGTTATGTTGAATGTCGAGATTAGTATTATGTGTATGTTTTGTATTGTGCTAGTTATGTTGAATGTCTTCCGAGAGTTTCATTTGTATGTTGTAATTGAAGTTAGAAACAATGTCGGTATATGGAAGTTGTGAGTTTGTATATCGAGTGGTTGTGACCATATTTATGGTACAAGTTGTTAAAGAAGGTTATGTGTTAGCATGGAATATGAATGTTGCATGAAGGTATTAGATGGATAATTGTAGGCTTACGATGAGTATGAGTTAAATGCCAGAGTAATGACCTAAGATAACTTCATTGTTAGTATTTGAGAATAGACACGGATTCAAATTCCTTAAAGTGTTGTAAGAACATATGTGAAGAATTTATAATAGTGGACCTTCCGTCAATTAGAGTTTGGTAACGAGTAGTTAGAATGAGTTTTCCTTTTCTTTGGTTTTAACCTTATAGGTGTCTGGGTGTTCCGTTTTGTGGACTTTTGATTATAATAGTGGACCTTCCTTTTCTTTGGTTTGAATATTTGATAACGGTTTTATACCGATGTTGTAGTCAGTTGCAGGTTAGGATTGCGGTTGGGAGATCCGGAAGAGTGGATATCCGGGGTTCCGTACATTTAGGACGGGTTTGGTTGAGAGTCTTGGTTATCTTATTGTATGTTGTTGTGCTTTACGATGGTATTTGTAGTTGAGAACTTGGCTGGAGTCTTTTGGTTATTTGTATGTTGTCGGGATTATAATATTTGCATAAAAAATGTATTTCGGTTTTTGCCTTTATTTGTGTCTTGTTGTAAGATCCGGTGAAATTGTTGTCAGGCTAAGGGTCGGGACCCATTGTGAGGTCTCCAACCGTGACGCCCCGAGTCCCGCGTAATCGGGGTGTTACATCTTGCCTACACGTTCGATGCTCACCCCGTTTCATCTTCCAGCGTGCACTCCCTTACCCTGATGCTTGAACCTGCTAACGGTTCAGTTACCCATAACACCCCTTCCCCTTCGATCCCGTCACCGGACCCCACAAGCCATGCAAATTGTCCCCCAAAAGCAACTTTTAAGGAAACCCTAGTTTGCGCTGGTTGGTCTGCCCCTTGATAGTCCTTTGGCTTACCAGAGAATGGCTAACTACATTGCAACCGCCTGGAACCGTGTCAAACCTCTCAAGATCCTACGTAATGAAAGTGGTATTTTCATCTTCCAATTCTCAACTGAAGAGGACCTGCTCTCCATCCTCAAAGGCAGCCCATGGATTGTTTCGGGCTCCTTCTCCCTCCTACTCAAGCGATGGAAGCATGGCATGCCCCTTGACTACTCGTCCCTCTCTTCCATTCCTATTTGGGCCTCGTTACATGATTTGGACTACAGATTTTGGACACCCACTATGCTTGCTAAGATTGGCTCTGCAATCGGCTACCCCCTCCTCACGGACTCTTGTTCAGCCAACCAAAACCGCCTTGGCTACGCAAAAATCCTGGTAGAAATTGAAGCCTCAAGACCTCTCCTACGAGAAGTTAACTTGCTCGGCCCTGATGGACAATCCGTTCTGCAGAAAATCTCCTACGACTGGCTTCCGAAGTATTGTATCAAATGCAAGCTCTTTGGACACCAGTGCTATGAGCAAAAAAATACCAGTACCATCCTTGCTTCTCTTCTAAACAGACGAACCCCACGTCCCTCATCCATGAACAAAGCCGAACCCTTCTTTTCGACTCTCAAACTATGTAAGTTCAAACCCAAAGCCCAAAACTAACCCCCCAATACCACAATATCCTCCCACCATGACTAACTCCACCACCCAAGTGAAAACCCCTCCACTCATTCCCCCTCCCTAGGTTGTCTTGGTGACGCAAACTCTCCCCGCATCCTCTGCCAATAAGCATACCCCGTCACCCCAAAACCACACCTCTTCGCTTGTCACTAATGGGCTTCAAATCAACCCAACCCCCTCCCTTTATCAACCTTTGCCCCCGGCTACCACCCCAACACGACCCTCTCTTCTCAACAGCCCTTAAACAACGAGCAAGCTTCACCAATACAGTCTTTGACAAGCATTTCTGCATGTATCAAGGCTACATGCATGGAAACCGAAAACTCTAATGAGTCTTAATCTATGCTCATGGAATGTGCAAGGACTAAATCACCCCAACAAGCAGCATGCTATTCGCCAAATGGTCACAACACACAACCTTGGCATCCTTGCCATCCTCGAAACCAAAATCTCTGAAGTGAAGATGAGAAGCCTCATCAACCTTATCCCAAATTGGTCCCAAATCTCCAACTATTCCCCAACCTTCAAATGTCGAATATGGATCTGGTGGAACTCATATTCAGCCTTCATCACCCCCATCATATCTAATGAATAGATCATTCACTGCAGAATCACTCAACCCCACTCTAATGGCCCCATCGCATCCCCAAATGACTCATTCGAGTGCTCATTTGTCTATGCGCATAATAGACCTGAGGATCGTCCCCCTCTTTGGGATGCCATCACCACCGTCAAGCTACTCATCAACAACGCTCCCTGGGTTCTTATGGGGGACTTCAACACCATTCTGATCTTGAACGAAAAGCTCTCCGAGAGACCCTCCGCCCCCACTCCTCCGACTACGGAGCTCTCTGATTGTTTTGAAGCTTACACCTTGTGTGATCATGCTTACTCAAGTTGCTTCTTCACATGGAATAACAAATAATCCCAGTCCAGGATTTGGTGCAAGCTGGACCGTATCATAGTTAACCTATTCTGGGCTCCTACTTTCCCAAACTCTACCGCATACTTCGACAACTCATACCTGTCGGACCACTCTGCTGCTGGCCTCACTATCAACCCCAAACCCATCCCTCCTAAATGTCAGTTCCGTTTCTACAATATCGATCTGGGCCTCTCACGAGAATTTCATGGCTATTGTGAATGACGCTTGGCACACCCCTACCACCCATTACCATGGAAACCGGTTTCACCTCATCTGCCAAAAACTCAAGAGACTCAAAAGCAAACTGAAAGCGTTCCCCAGTGCCAAGATTGAAATCCTCCACTCAACCATTAATAACCTCCATTCCAACCTCACATCCATCCAAACCGACCTCCAATCTTCCCCCCTTAATCCTCGTCTCCTTGAACAAGAACGGAACACCCTAACCAGCCTCAACGCCAACAAAGACCTCCTCAAAGCCTCCTTGGCGCAGCTTTCCAAAATCTCCTGGGCCAAACATGGTGACAAATGCAACAAATACTTCTTCAACAACATCATTAATAGGCGGGCGCATAATAAAAACTTCAGCATCCTTAACCCTCATGATCTCGATAGAGGGCCCACCCACGATCCTAGTGAAATCTCTCATATCCTAACCACCCACTTCTCTAGCATTCTCAATCCACAAAATCCCCATAACCCCCTCAATCTCTTTCTTGACTACCAATTACCCACCATCAGCTGTGACGCCCGGATCTCTCTCTCTAGAGATGTCTCGAATGCTGACATTCTTGCTGCGCTCAACGACATAGGGGATCAGAAAACCCCAGGCCCGGACGGGTTCAATGCCTTTTTTGTTCAAAATCACTTGGTCCATCACAGGCAATGATCTCTCGGATACTATTCTTGACTTCTTCCAAACTGCTCGCCTCCCCCACCACGTAAATCACACTTCCATATCTCTGATCGCCAAGAAACCTAACCGAACACTTCCCTCGGAGTTTAGACCTATCGCTTGCTGTAATACTACCTACAAGATCATTGCTAAAATCTTGGATTCCCAGGCTAAATGAAACCCTCCTATCACTCATCGAAAGCTACCAGGGAGCATTTGTCAAAGGGCATTCAATCAAACACAACATTCTATTATGCCAAGAACTCTTCAAGAAATACAATCAGCAAAGGATCTCGCCTAGGAGTGCCCTAAAGGTTGACATTACTAAGGCGTTTGACACCCTTAACCATAACTTCATCCTCAATTGCCTTAGGCAAATGAACTTCCATGATCACTTCATTAACCTCATCAGAGCCTGCATCACCAATGCTACTTTCTCTATTAACGTAGACGGCTCCTTACACGGATTCTTCAAAGGCTCTAGGGGCCTCGGACAAGGCTGCCCACTATCTCCTCCTCTATTTGTCATAGCCCTTGAGGTTCTTGCGTCTATGAACACCACCAATACCTCAAACCCCAACTTCAACACCCACCCTAAATGTTCCTCACCCCGCCTCACCCACCTTTTTTTTGCTGACGACATTATTCTTTTTTGCATGGGTGACCATGGCTCCATCTCTATCCTGAAGAATACTCTCAATCACTATGGAAACTACTCAAGTCTCATCATAAACCCCAGGAAATTTGCTCTCTACATTGCCAGAGTCTCTATAGTGGAACATAGCCTCATTGCCACCAACTCGAACTTGCCAATCGGTTCCCTACCGTTCACTTATCTTGGAATCCCCATTGGTAGTAAGCGTCTCATGCTCTCCGACTACCTTTCACTCATCACGAAGATCACAAATAAGATCAACAGTTGGAGTGCCCGGAAACTTTCCTATACTGGCAGAAAACAAATCATATCTTTCATCCTCTTTCCCCTCCAATACTACTGATGTGCAGTGCTACCCCTCCCTCAAACCATTATCACCAAAATCAATAGCCTCCTGCGCTCCTTCCTCTGGTCGGGTAAAGACTCCAGTCACCGCTCCCTTGTTGCATGGAATACCGTCTATACTACCATCCCGGAAGGTGGGCTCGGTTTCAAAGAGATTCTATCCTGGAATAAAGCCTGCTTCTCCAAACTCCTCTACGAACTTGATAACCACTGCACCAACCGTAACATTTGGACCGACTGGATCAATAACAACATCCTCAAAGCTTCCTCGATCTGGACCTGCTTTGTTAGCTACAAATTCAACCATTCTTGGAACACTCTTCTCCGTATTCGTGATGACATCCTTACCTCCCTAAACGGAGCTTGTTTCACAACTGCAACCTCCAAACTTAATGGATCCTTCTCTACTAGTGCCGCCTACTCCATCATCAAACCTGGCCTAAACTCGCAGCATTCCCTTCTTTTCAATAACATCTGGAAGAACATTAGCACCCCAAAGTGTAGCTTCATTTCATGGCTTGCAAGTCACCAAAGGTTACCAACTCTCTCTAAGCTCGTCACCTGGAATATCACCACCTCAGACATTTGTAAGCTGTGCAACTCCTCTCTTGAAGATGAAGAGCATCTGCTCCATAATTGCAGCTTCTTCCGTTCCACCCTTGATCTCATTTCTCGATGGACAAGAATGCCACCACCATTTCCCTACGACAAGAACATTTGGGCATGGCTCAACTTTACCAAAATCAAGCGCCAGGATCTCATTGCCTAAATCCGTCTTGCCTCCATCACTAGTTTCATCTACCACATCTGGAAGGCGAGAAATGACCTAATCTTCAACAACCAAGTCACTCACTCCTCCACCTATGCCCACAACGCCATACAAGCTGTCAAAAACCACGTATCTCAATTCTGGAAGGACAGATCACCTGAGTCTATCTTCTAGGCCAACTAGCTTGGCATATCTCTCACCTAATCTCCTTATGTACCGTTCTCTTGTTGCCTTAGAAAGGTCTCTTGTAAATCCCCTCTATTTTGGTTAATTTACAACATTTCAAAAAAAAAACTTTAAGAAAGATAATAACCGGTTGTGTGCGAGCATGCTATATGTTTACTTTACCTTATGTGTGTTTGTGTCTTTATGTTCCTTCCGATATCTAGAATGTTAGCTAACGGTTTATACCGTTGTTGTAGATGTTCCGCAGGTTCAGGATGCTGCTGAGTGATCCGGATGGCGTGGTCAGCCGGGATTCCCGTACATTATAGGACGGGATTGATTTTATGTTTATGTTGCTGCTTTTCCCTTTTGTTTTGAACTTGGTTGCGAGTCTTTTACGTTTTCTTAGGTTCAAACCTTTAATTTGGTTTTATATTGATTTTGGGTTTTCATTCGTCTGTGCCTTGTTGGAAGATCCGTTGTGTTGTTGCTACTCTAAGGGTCGGGACCCATTGTGCGGTCCTAGCCTGTAGCGCTTCGAGTTCCCAAAACTCGGGGTGTTACAAATATCGGTATGACGACCGTGCCAACAACATAACCATGGGGTTTGATATACATATTTGAGATTTGTGATAATAGGGGTTTTTGTAGTGTGATGGTGGAGCTTGATTCCCGCCTCATTCGACAACTTGTCGAGAAAGAGGTGGACGTTATGCACCCTATTTTGGCCGGATACTTAGGTGTCAAGGCTTATAGATCGAGATTGGGTCGTAGGACTCGATCATATATTTAAGGAAGGGAATCGAGTAGTTGATTTGCTAACCAACTTTGCCTTCTCTATGGACTATGGTTTACACGTTTTAGATAACCTTTCTGGTATACTGAAAAACTTATTTTAGATGATTTGCGTGGGGTTCCTTCCCCGTATGACTCGTATATAATTGTTTTATTTTCAATATACATGAGATTGCGTCCGTCTTTTACAAAAAATAAATAAAAAAAAGCCCGCACCATTGACTAGAAACACCTTCATTTTGGGATAATCCACAGGTTTTTAAAAGACATCTTCTTAAACATTAATGTTGTTGATTCAACATCCCTTAACTATGCGTATGTTGAATCATATCATTTCAAGCAATCACATTCTTTTCACTCAACCGATCAAACAAAGGCCTTGTACAACCCATGTCTCCACTCCGAGCATAAACCCCCACCACACCCGAGTATCACCTTGAGGACCTCATAAAGGCTTGTAACGCCAGATTCAGCGAGGCGACAATGCATGCGGCGAAGTCTTTGACTGTGGACAATTTGCAAGGACGGATGCTAGACGAGTCGGAATCTGACGATTGACAACGGCGAGTTGGCTCGAAGGGATTGATAATGTTTGGAGTTCAAACATTGATATTAGGGTTTCGGGTTGGTGGAAAACTTGGAGCCTTGATTTGGCAATTGGGAATGGTATGAATGAAGTGGAGTCCAACATATAAGAACATCCACAATGGCCGCAAAATTTCTTCAAAGCTTTAAGTTGTTGCCTCATGTGTTGGCCGAGCTCTTTGAGGTTCCTTGTCAATGGCGTATATCCGACTTATTAGATGCGTAAGGAAAAAGGGAAGAACAAGGAGGCTTTGCTTAATTTCATAGGAGATTTTTTCATTATTGAGTGTGGGAATTTCAGTTTTGGGATATAGGGAAGGATGTCCACCAAGTGCTTGTTTATATGTCCTAATGAAAATTTTCTTTGTTGAGTTGAGGTTCCTTATGACTACGAAGGGCAATGGGTTCCTCCATTGTCCGCATAGATATTTCTATGGGTGTTGTGATGGTAAGAAGGGAAGTAGAGGTTTCTCTTGCTTGGTAAGTCATCTAAAAAGGCAACATCTCTTTGTGGTTGAACGCAAGAATAGGGTTCGGGGCATCCTTTAGCGTGATTTTGATGTTTTCGTCGCGTTTGTGGAGGTGTTGGTTGTTCTCAAGATGTGGTTGTGTGGGTGATGTATGGGTCTTCATTCTTTAAGTCATGAATGTCGTCAACTAGATGACTTTGATTCTTATTTTGGTGACGATGGTGGATACATTGTTGGTATCTCGAGGCCAGTTATGGCTATCTTGAGGCCGATTGCTAGAGATCATGTTGTCGTTAACGATGGGAGTATGGTGTTTGATGTAGAGTTGTTAGAGAGGGTTATGCGTGTTCTTGTTACTAATGTGAAAAACATCCCTCATAATTTCCGTCTTATCTTCTCTCAAGCATTGTTGGGTGCTCTCCTGAAGGTGGTTGTTGAGCCCGGGTGTGTAGCTGCTTGAGTTATGTTTCTTTTACTTCCTCGGTGCATGTTCGCTCCAAACGGTGTGTGCAAGCTTTAAATTTATAACCCTAGATGTAAGCTTAAAACAAGGATGCGAACCCGCAGTGTACGGGTCAATCGTAGTAAAAGCAAGGAATTCCAGGGGTCGATCACAAGGACTTAGTGAAACAAAGTCGGAATAGGTAAGCTTTGTAATTACTAACCACAAAAGCGATTAAAATAATCAAGGATGATAAAAAGTCAATTAAGGAAATATGCAATTCTAGGGATTAAAACATCTAGTTGTGGTTCCAACTCAAGATCTAAAGATAAGCGGACAAAGCTGAGATATCTGCATAAGGAAGGTGTTACTCAAGTGGAATAGATCACCGGGTAAGTCTCACTACTCACTAATCCCAAACCGTAACTCCTATTACCGGGTAAGTCTCAAGGAATTAAGGAAAAGAACTATAACCTCAAACTAGCACTCCAACTAAGGGAATAGAATCAACCTTTACCGGGTAAGTTTCAGGCTAACTCACATAGGTTGAATGAAAGCACACTCAAACCCCAATAAAGGATAAACCTTTATTACCTACACTTATGATCTTTGGTAAACAAACAAAGGAATTACCGGGTAAGTCTCATCCTAGGCTTGCATTGAACCAGGAAAGGTGTAATAAGAATAGGATTTGGCAAACTCTAACACTTAACTCTCAGTTTTGGATCAGATAAGTCACCTCGGTCAAACGAATTCCACCCCGGCCGAGATGTTCATCGACTGAGCGAGATGCCTTAGGGTTAAGGATAAAGACTCGAGCTTTTAGGGTCCTACTGTGATTAAGATTATTCTATCATCGTCTTTCCCACAACTTTCAGCCAATCACCCTAGAATCACACAAGGAAATTAGCCAATCATCATCATGAATGCAATAATCAAATATATGGGAAGAAAGAGAATAATTGAACAAGAAAACCTTAAGAGAAAGGCTTCAATAACTGAATCAATTATCAAACAACAAGCGTTCCTTGGATTAAAATCCAACAAGACAAACGACAACGAAGGGAATCTAAAGGAATCTTACAAAACCCTTCACAAAGCTATAAAAACTATAAACTTCCTTCTTCAACCTTCAAAAAGGCTCTTCAAATCTCCCAACTGGAGTGGGATAAAACAGCTGACTTGCGCGATGTGCAGCCCTAAACGGTGTAAGCAGCCTTTCTATGGTATAGCGTGATGTTGATTTGTGGAAAATCCAACCCTTTTTATAGGAAAATTACTCTCCAAAGATAAGATATCTTAGAAAGATCTCTTCCCATAAAAATAGGTAAAATATATGGGTTAACTTATCTTCTTCCTTCCAAAAATCCAGCCTAAAAAGATAAGATCCTCCTTCCAAAAATAAAAGATCTCAGCCAAGAATAAAATATCCTTGCCGCGTCCAAGGTGTTCGCATCGGTCGAGTCGGCTCCTCTGGATCACCTCGGTCGAGGTGACTCTGTAGTCAACCGAGGTGAATCACAACTGAATGTGAAATCTCTCAAATCTGGTCCAAAGTGAATCTATAATCCAATTCCATGATTCCTGGATTCTTCCTTAAGCTCTTGAATGTAGCTCCAATGACTCTTTAGCTCCTTTTGCTCCATTTTAGTCCAAAATGTGCCATTTTACCTACGATTACAACAAAACTAGGTGTAGACCTCGATTCCCGCAAAGGTAGATGAAACGACAATATAATCACATAATATACATCCAAACATGCAGATTATCAAAGATAAAACGTCTAAACAGGTTCCAAAATATAGACTATAATTCATGCTATCAGTGCACTTTGCAGGTGTTCAAGCCTATGAGCAGGTGAGACAAAAGGTCGGGAAGTAGAAAGTTGATGCAACATCAATGGATTTAGCAAGCCTTGTCTAGATGAGGAGAGAATGAGAGTGCTCGAGTCTCGTGCAGGCATTGTTAGACACTTTGGAGCATAGCCTTTTGGGATGGTTGATGGGGGCTCGGGCAATAGAGATG
The DNA here is from genome assembly GCA_033239125.1 of Fagopyrum homotropicum. Classification (NCBI taxonomy): domain Eukaryota; kingdom Viridiplantae; phylum Streptophyta; class Magnoliopsida; order Caryophyllales; family Polygonaceae; genus Fagopyrum; species Fagopyrum homotropicum. The sequence goes on along the minus strand of BSWB01000007.1, from coordinate 31,894,635 downwards.
GTTAAGAGAGAAACCCTAATATCAAGCAATGTCTCCGCGAGGTTTTAGTTGGGCATTTTACGGCCGTTGATAAGGTTTTGTATTCATTTGGAGTTGCCTCTTATAGTGAGGAGACTTGGAAGGTGTTAGAGGCTAAACTTCCCTATAAGCCTCCTTCTTCTAAGCCTTGCACTACCTTTCATGAACCACCCCTCTTTGTTGATATTAATTTGGCATTTAAAGGCATTAATTCCTTTCCCAAAGGTACTTCTTGCGGTAGAGATGGCTTGAGGACACAACACATCTTAGATGCTATGTGTGGTGAGGGTTCTTCGGTTGCCACTAATCGTTTGAGAACGATTACCTCAGTGGTTAATTTGTGGTTTGAAGGTAAGTGTCTGCTGAGTTTGTGGCTTCGGCTCCTCTTACTCCGATGCTAAAGCGTGACAATGTGGTTCGACCCATTGCATTGAGTACTATATGGAGACGGTTGGTGTCTAAAGTTTCCATGAAGGGAGTGTGTAAGGATATATATAGGAGACCATCTAGAAGATCTCTAGTTTGGAGTTGGTGTTTCAGGTGGTGTCGAGGTTAATCTGCATTGTATTAATAGAGTTTTGAGTGATCGTTATGCCGATGGTTCTCTAGCTATGCTGACAATGGATTTTTCCAATGGTTTCAACCTGGTTGACAAGACTATTTTTCTTAGGGAGCTTAGAGAGATGTCCGTCTATCCCCTTATGGGCTGAATTCTTGTATGGCCAAGCCTTCCGGTTGTACATCGGAGATAGATTTATTTGGTCGGCTATTGGTGTGCAACAAGGAGACCCTTTGGGGCCACTCCTCTTTTCTCTTGTCTTGCACCCACTTTTACATAGGATCAGGGACGGTTGCAAGACTCTTCTACATGCTTGGTACCTTGATTGATGATGATACGATTATTGGTCGGTCTGAGAAGGTGGCTAGAGCGCTTGATATCATTCGATATTTTGATACGGGTTTAGGCATTGAGTTGACTGTTCGCAAAACCGAGCTCTTTTGGTCTTCGTGTGATGGGTCAAAACTTAGAGATGGACTCTTTCCACATGACATTGCAAGACCGGTGTTGGGAGTTAAGTTGTTAGGTGGGGCAATGAATAAAGATGAGGGGTTTGTTAGAGAGCTTGTCATGAAGAGACATGTTAAGGCGGTTGAGTTGATGCATCTTCTTCCATAGTTGAGGGACCCACAGAGCGAGCTTCTCTTGCTTCGTTCTTGTATTGGTGATGCTAAGATGTATTTTGCATGAGGACTTGTCTTTTGGAGCATTGGGAGATGCAACAACTTATTTTGATGTTGAGCTTCGTAGATCAATCGAGGATATTGTGGTTTGTGGGGGGAATTTTTTTGGAGATCTTTAATGACGGCTTGCTTATATGCCTATTCGATTTGGGGGGCCTGGATTATACTCTGCTATGGATAGGTCTTACTTTGCCATTGTTGCCTCTAGGGCCCAATATTAAGTGCTTTAAGACCACATTTTGCGTGACAGTGGAGTAGTGGATATGGAATCTGAGTTTTTTTGGAGCTTTGGGAAATCTTCAGGCTTCTATTTTTGGTTTTGATATTTTTGTCTTTACTGCCAAGAACACCGTTCCCCAAAAGTCCAACACACTTTGACGAGTGCTCTTTTCGGTAAGACCGTGCAGGAGATGGAAGTTGGTTTTGATTTGACTCTTAGACAAAAAACGGTTTTCAAGTGTCTACAATCATCACATAGCCAAGATTTCATTCTTGCCATACCCATTGATGGACTTGGGCAATGCATGTCCCGATTGAGTATCGTTCGGTACTTAAGTATCACCTTATGATTTTTCTATACCCGGTTGATGAGATTTGTCCTATGCCAAATTATCGAAGAGTTTTGGATACTTTTGTGGAGCATGCGATTCATCGTAAAGAGCTCCCTGACTTCAAATATATGCATGATTTGTTCTGTGATAATTTGTGTGATGTGTTTGGGAGAGTGGGGGTCTTAGTTAAGAAGAAAGCGTCTGTGTTCTTTCTTGACCGACTCACGTGAGAGAAGATCCACGTTGAGGCCGACAAATGTCATGGTGCTTGGATGAGTGGAAAACATGCTTGCATTGATTTGATTGGGGATTCCCCACTGATTTTTTTGGGTAGTGGGTCTTTTGTGGTGGGTAAGGCGGCGCCTAATGCGGCTTCTGCTAAAGTGGTCAAACATGAGAAAGCTTGTATTGAAAACCAAAATGTGTTTCTTCCGTTCGCTTTCGACAATTTTGGTTTTGTTAAGCCTGATGCTATTGAAATTTTCATGAGGGTGCAACGGGTCTTTGCATGACAACGTTACGTCTCTTAGGTCTTCTCATATCGTTTTCAGAAGGATCGAATTCGCTATTCGGAAAGGGTTAACGACAAAACTTGTTGCCATTTTCATTCTTCCTTTTTCTTCCCGCTCGATCTAATTAATTATATTATATTATATTAAATAACATTTTATGACTGATATTATATCCTTTTTCTTCCCGCTCGATCTAATTAATTATATTATATTATATTAAATAACATTTTATGACTGATATTATATTAGTTACTGATCCAAAAGCAAAGCTGACTTGTCCAACCGAATAAGTTGATTCTACTAAAGCTGTAGAGCAAAACACCGTGTTGATTGACGAAATGCGCGATGCAGTATAACAATGATCCGATTACTGAACTGCATGGTTATATATATTTGTTTTTGGCTGAACCAATGTTGCAGAAAGCATTACAATATTTGAGAACCAGATAACTACATTTATTGCAAAGCAACAGCTTTCATATATTAGTTGAGTTTCCGGCAGTTGGTCCGGACCTCGCCACTGGATCCAGTAAGAGGGCTGAGGTTGCCCATCTTAATCATGGCAGCGGCAAAATCGGAGAAGAAAGTGGAGGAGCTGGAGGCGTAACCGGAGACTTGGGAGTCAGTTGACTGGTTTCCGAAAAGCTGCTGATCGGAATGAAGCAGCCCCTTGAAGCTGACTAGGTCGGAGTAGTAACCGTTGTCGAAGACGGCAGGGGTGGTGTCGAGGGGGGAAAGGTTGTTGTCGCCGCTGCCGCTGGTGCTAGGGCAGTTGGATTGCAGAGATGACGCGAAGGTTGAGTTTATGTTGGTCTCGCCGTAGATCCTTGCTCTGAATACCGTGCACCTTGCTTGCCCTATCGTGTGCCCTCCTGTAATTTCAAATTATTACCGTTAGTTAGTTGAAGGATATAGGTGGATAGAGTCAACTAGTTCGTCCACCTATGCCCATTTTTTTCATTGCGTTGCAGATTAACCATCTAAAAATTTTGAAACTCAAAACCAACTTTTACCATATTTTTGAACTTTGGGTTCTCAGTCCTAATATTTTAGAGCATCTTCATCCTAAAAATTGAGAGTTTCTTTAACCATTTCTTATCTTAAAAATAAAAATAAATGTCAAATTTTATTATAGAACCAAGGTGATGAGTGGAGAGAAGTATGTCAGATAAGAAATTCAATCTGACAAATTTCCTGCCCAACTCCACAAATCAAGATGATTTTAGATTTTATTTTTACTTTTTTACATAAATGTAGGGAGGTAAGTGGCTCTTTCATAATTTATATATAACAAAAATAATTGAAGAAACTTTGGTAAATTTTGGGATAGAGGAGAGAGATTCTTAAAATATTTTTGTGAATCAAAAATAAATAAAAATGTCAGATAAGAAACAATTTTAAGTTTCTGTTATAAAGATGCTCTTAGGATGAGAAGATAGTCAAATCAACCCGCTTTTCATTATAAAAATAATACCGGATAGGGTGACCATTTCTGCAGTTGAGAAGCCAAGGGCGGAGAAGGAGGAGATGAGGCCGTTCAGATTCAAGGTGGGAGCTGGTAAGAACGTGTTCGCCGCCGTTGTGTTTGCTGTTAGCGAATCTCTTCTTCCTAGTGGCACCGTCCAGGTCGGTCCTCCCAGCTGAGATTAATTAGCATTAATCAAAATTAGTTAGCTGTCTGTTAGTTAGCAGGTAGTTATCATTTATCAACCACACAGTAACAAACATTAGTTTTCATAACTAAGCGTTAGGTGAGGAGATACAGCTAATATCTATTTAAGGACTTTAATTATTGGGGTTTAATTTGTAATTACCGTAACAACAGAACCTCTTGCAGCAATGTTCCTCATCGAAAAGAAAAAAGAAAAAACATCGTCGAGAGAGATATCCCGATACTTTTTTTGAACAAGTCCAACTAGGCTATTCGCCGATCGGAGAGTTTTTCCGGCGCTTACATGGAGGCTCCTCCTCCGCCGACGAACACAGTTAGCACGGATAATCAGGAAGTGGTTGTGAATGAAACTGACGATATGGACATTGCTGCTACACCACAACCAGTGGAAGTGCGTGATCCAGAAACATCAGAAGCCATTGCTGTGATTGATAACTCGGTTCCTGGCACTGCGATGACGAATCCCGGGGTCACCAGTATGAATAATAAGTCCCATTCTGCGAGTCCTGTGTCCAGTGAAGGTGCGACAGCTTCGTTACCTATCCCACCCAGAACCTGGAGCGAGGTAATGGGGGGTGTCAAACCTACTGCCCAGAACAAGGATGTAATTAACAGAGAATCTATAAGCAGCAGTATCAGGATTATCTATCCCCATGGACCCGAAGGAGACCCTGCTATTGAGATTGATAATAAAGTTACCGAAGCACTGGAAGCGAGATGGAGACAGTCGCTAGTCTTTAAGGTACTGGGCTTTCCAGTAGCTTTCCCAGTCATGGAAAGGAGGGTCAGAGACCTGTGGAAGTGTGGAGACAATATGCAATTGATAGACTTGGATAATAATTATTTTCTAGCACGTTTCCGCAACGAGAATGAGTTATTGTCGATCCTAACGGGAGGACCTTGGATGGTGTTTGGTCGTTGCCTCATCATGAAGCGATGGTCGCCGGATTTTGTTACATCGAATCCGATCACATCAGCCCCCATTTGGATTCGAATCACTGGGGTCCCGGTTCATTGGTATCATGAGGCGGTGATCTGGAGTATGGCGGAAAGTATAGGCTTACCTATATCCATTGACCCGAAGACTTTGCATTGTAACAGGGGAAGGTTTGCTCGCATTTGTATAGAAATTGATTTAAGCAGACCTTTGAAAAAAGCTGTGTTCATCAATGGAAGGAGATGTGCTATAGAGTACGAAGGTCTCGATGTAATATGTTTTAAATGTGGTCGATATGGCCATTACGCCTCTCAGTGTGATCATGGGGAGAAGACAGATCATTCAGTTGCGACTAAAACTACTAACACTGATGAAAATGGTACTAGCGCTAGCAAGGAACAACATTCACAATCTCCGTCAGAAAAGTCTCCGATCATCGTCGAGGAAGAAGCAGGGTACGGTCCATGGATGATGGTGGCTCGTCGGCACAAACCAGAAAAAGGCAAAAATCATGGGGAGAGATCTCAGAGAGTTATTCCCAACCCATCCAAAGGAAACACCCCTAGTAACCAAGGAAAATATAATTCTGGTAGAGGAAAGGGTATATCTGCAATTGAGAAAGGTAAGAAAATAGATATTAATTATAATCACCAGGATCAGCAACAGCCGGGTCCACATGCCGTGACAGCTGGCGCGTCCACTAGTGGTACAAAAAATGATAAAAGCCCAATAATAGATGGATTGCAGAAGGGATCTCCTACTGTGGCAGGCCCAACCCAGGCTGTCATTTCCGACGAACAGGTAAGTACAAGTAAGGTTATTTTCTCAGCTCTCCCTTCTGAAGATGCAGGTAACGTAAATGAAGATGGTAAGAAGAAAAAGACAAGGAGCAAGATAAAGAACGATGCTAGAAGAGCGGCGTGGAGGATAAAGAAAGCAGAAGAAACAAATCTTATTCAAGGTAATTCAAAGAGACAGAGACAGAATGAACTTCCACCCAACTTCTCACCCACTGATACGTCAGTATCCGGTGGAGGTGTGAAGGATCATCAAGTCACTGGGAGTACTAGTCCTATAGATGGCATCAGTCCTGGCGAGATGATAAATAGGAACATAGACACAATCGCACCTTCCCAACTTGAGACCGTTTCCAGCTCGAATGCAGATGGGGGGTCGGGACTCCATTCTGTAGAAGCTGAGATTAACTCTCATGTGCTCACTGTGGCTACAGCAGATGAAATTATGACCGACATGACTGATGCAGTAAAGCATCCAAATGGTACCCAGAAGACCCAGTAAGTCTTCCCAACTCCGTCTTATCTCTTATATTTAGTGTTTTAATGAATTGCCTATATTGGAATGTGTTCGGAGCCTGTAAGAACGGGTTCCGACGTGCCATTAAGTATTTATGCAGGCACCATGATGTTGATATCCTAGCTATCTTCGAACCACGTACCTCGGGAGCTAGAGCTCAACACATTTGTGATCGCCTGAGTTACTCGGAGTGTTTTAGAGTAGAAGCTGAGGGTTTTGAGGGGGGCTTGTGGCTTCTCTGGAAGAGTGAAAAGTTAAATGCCACCATTGTTAGCAGCAATAAGAGCTTCATTCATGCAAAGGTTACTACAAATGCTAAAGTTTTTAGTATGATTTTCATCTATGCCCCTCCGGACTGCACTAGAAGAAGAAACTTCTGGAGTGAGATTGGTGCGGAACTGGAGAGTGTTACTAATCCGCTTGTTATAGGCGGAGATTTCAATTGTATTCGCTTCCTTCATGAACGCATGGGTGGCTCAGGTAACCTTCATTTTGATTCTCATGTCTTTAATGACGTAGTTTTGGCACATGGTCTCATCGATTTAGGTTACACTGGTGCGGATTTTACCTGGGATGATGGGAAGTCAACTAGAAGAAATATTTTCAAAAGATTGGATAGAATTTTCATGAATCAGGAGGGCCGTCTATTATGGCCTAATGCCCAAGTCAGACACCTTGCCAGGTTCTCTTCGGACCATTCTCCGTTGCTTCTTTCTCTAGATACTAATTTTAGATGCAGGAGAGAAAGAAGACCTTTTAGATTTGAGGCTGCATGGATGTCCCACCGTGACTTCTTCCCCATGGTGGAGAGTTGCTGGTTTAGTAACCCCGAAGTCGGTAAGGCTCTTCCCACTCTGAAAAATTATCTTATCTCCTGGAATAGGCTTGTGTTTGGTAGTGTTCATCGCAGGAAGCAAGAGACTATAGATAAACTTGGGATGGTCCAGAGGAGGAGAGGCGCTCAAGACTCTAGTCGATTGCGCGAGGAGGAAAAACGCCTACAAGCAGATGTGGAAAATATTCTTGAGCAGGAGGAGATGATTTGGTTTCAGAAATCCCGGGAACTTTGGCTTGAGCATGGTGATCGAAATACGGCTTACTTCCACACCTCTACTATCATTAGGAGATGCCGCAACAGAGTTACAGGCCTCAAGCTTGATGATGGGGAGTGGGTTGAAGACCAAGACCGACTTGAGAAACATGCTGTGGAGTATTTCAAGAGCCTCTATAAGCTGGATAATACGCATGAGCTACCTAATTGTCATCTTGATACGCTAGCATTCCCGGAGATTGAGGAGGCAGACTGGGTTAATATCAGTAAGCCGATGAGCATGGAGGAAGTCTGGCATTCGGCCAGGAGCATGGGTGCTTTCAAGGCTCCTGGTATTGATGGGTTCCAACCTGTGTTCTTTCAAAAATGCTGGAGTACGGTGGGTAGATCAGTCTTCGAAGAGGCCACTAGATTCTTTGTCACTCAGAAACTCTACAAGGGTAGCAATGACACTCTCATCTCTCTTATTGCAAAAGTCGGGAAACCAGAGTTCATTAGCCAGTTCAGACCTATTGCCCTCTGTAATGTCAGCTACAAGATCCTATCCAAGGCTTTGGTTCAACGGATGCAGAGTATAGTTGGTAAACTTGTTGGACCTACCCAAGGCAGTTTCATCCCTGGACGGCTGATTCAGGATAATATTGTTCTAATGCAAGAGGTGGTTCACTCCATGAGAAAGAAGAAGATGGGAAAACAATGGATGCTTTTAAAACTGGATCTTGAGAAAGCGTATGATAGAGTCAGGTGGGATTTCATTGAAGACACGATCTCCGAGGCAAGTTTTCCTGTGGAATGGGGCAGAATGATTAAAGAGTGTGTCAGCACCGCTAGGATGCAGGTTCTTTGGAATGGTGAGACTACTGAGCAGTTCACGCCGGAGAGAGGGATTAGACAAGGAGATCCGCTATCTCCTTATCTCTTTGTTCTTTGTGTGGAGAGACTCAGCCACCTTATTCTCGAGGCTGTGGAGAATGGAGATTGGAAGCCAATCAGGATTTCCCGTGGTGGCCCAAAGTTATCTCATCTCTTCTTTGCAGATGACATCACTCTATTTGCAGAAGCCTCCCTCTCTCAGTTAAGAGTCATCATGAGGTGTATTGACATGTTTTGTAAGGCGTCGGGCCTGAAGGTCAATATTCAGAAGTCCAAAATTTTCGTCTCTCCTAATGTCCCTAGAGAGATTAGCGACGCCATAGGCAGACACAGTGGAGTTGAAGTGACTAAGAATCTAGGTAACTATCTCGGTGTCCCCATTCTCCAAGGTAGAGTGTCAAAAACTACCTTTACGACCCTTTTGGATAGGATTAATGGCAAATTGAGCGGATGGAGGAGCAAAAATCTGAGCTTCGCTGGACGTGTGACACTCACTAAGTCGGTCCTCACATCGCTTCCTATTTACACTATGGCTACACTCTCGCTACCGGCTAGTGTATGTCATGCTATCGATAAATCATGTCGCGACTTTATTTGGGGACATGCTGATGGGGGTAGGAAGATTCACACTGTGAAATGGGATGATATTTGTCTCCCTAAAATCAATGGTGGGCTAGGAGTTCGGGATATGCTGAATACCAACAAAGCACATCTTGGGAAGCTAGGATGGCGCTTTCTTAGGGATGATAGTAGTCTATGGGTGAAGGTCCTGAGGAGTAAGTATATCCGGAGCGATGGTCGAACTCCGGTGTCACACTCGCATATATGGAGAAGTCTAATGAAGGGTATACAACAAGTGGTTGTAAAAGGTGCAGTTTGGAGGCTGGGCAATGGAACAGACATTAACTTCTGGACTGATAAGTGGATTGGTAATGAGACTCTGTCAACTGAAGCCACCTCTACGATCGATCATACTGAGCTGCTGAAAAAGGTCATTCACTATTGGGTCGATGGTGTGGGATGGGATTGGCAGATTCTTGGTGGACTACTTCCTATGACTATGCTCCTGAAATTAGCAGCCATCAGCCCGTGCGGCCTGGATAGTGTTGCAACCAGTGAACCGCAAGCTCAACAAGTTAGGGATGAACTCAGTTGGGGATATTCACAGGATGGGAATTTTACTACACAGTCCGCTTATGGGTTACTGACTGGGGCCATGCATATTCAGTCGGGTGAGGGTACTCTTTACTCGACTATATGGCGCTTTCGGATTCAAGAGAGAGTAAAACACTTTGTTTGGAAGCTAATCAGAGGAGGGATCTTATGCAACGAAGAACGTATGCGCCGGCATATGTGCAGTGATGATATATGTGCTTGCTGTCAACAAGCAGGTGAATCACCAGCCCACATGTTGCGTGACTGCCACGCCACTCAGCGGATGTGGAGGGACTTGCGGGCCGACAAATTCGAACCAACATTCTTCGCATCACCTTTCGCCACGTGGTTAAGAGGTAATTTTCTCTCCAAAGTTCAATTCAACAATAATTGTTTGTGGAGTGAAATTTTTGCAGTTGGACTATGGTGGTCTTGGAAGTGGCGAAACGCTAAAATATTCAACAATGGACCGGAATGCTTGGATCGAAGCGGTTTCGTTCGAGAGAGAACTAAAGAATACATGAACATCTGGAAGAACAGCGGAAAAGGGATAAGAAGAGCTACTCCAAGAGTGATCAACGTTGTGTGGGAACCACCCCCAGAAGGTTTCATCAAGGTCAATACGGATGGTGCCAAGAACAAAGATGGTCTTACGGCAGCTGCAGGTATAGTTAGGAATACAGCTGGAGAGTGGATTAGAGGGTTTGGAGCCAACCTAGGGACGTGTTCAGTCCCCATGGCAGAACTCTGGGGAGTGGCTCTTGGCCTAAAACTTGCTTGGGAGTTGGGCTATCGCTCGGTCATTATTGAAACGGATTCCCAGTTGGTAACCCAACTCCTAAGTAAGCCCATACCCCCCTACCACCCTCTTGCTAGTCTGGTATCTCAGTGCCATGACTTCATTAAAAGAAACTGGATTATCCAGATTCGTCATGCCTTCCGTGAGGCGAATAGAGTTGCGGATTGTATTGCAAGTTTTGCTTTAAACTTCCCAATTGGTTTAAGTGTATTGTATGACCCGCCGGAGGGTGTAGTTGATCTTTTACTTGATGATGTAAGGGGTCGGGCTATCCCCCGTGTGATGACTACTTAGCCCTTTTTCCTATGAATAAAAGCGCGTCTAGATGCGCCGGAGACCACTGACTCTCCTTCCCACCAAAAAAAAAGAACCTCTTGCAGCAACAGCCAAAATGTCTGCACATGAAACAACGCCTGGGCAAATGCTTTCTAATTGAGTTTTGATGGTGTCGACCACATCGAACCCTCTTGCCGAGTTGAGGTTCGGTCCTGCTGTCTTCTCTCCGGTGAATGTCGAGTTGTCGTCCAATAAGATCGATCCATCACACCCCTTGGCAAAAGGTTAAGGCCGCACGGTTTACAAAATCAAGTTAGATATTGGTATATACAAATTAAGAGTACCCATAGTATAAACTATATTTAGTAAATATATTCATATTTAACTCAATTCTATATAGGGTAAAATTAGAAGGAACTACAAAACAAAAGCCTATAAAAAGGGATTATTTAATCCAATTTATTTCAATTAAAAATTGTTAGTAGAACATAAAATTGAACTTACATTGACAAAGCAATCATGAAAATGCAAACGAAGAAGTGAAGCTCCCATGCGAGCTTCGTTGGAGATAGCGGAGTTCACCAAGGATTGAATAGTCGAGATGGCGTTGGGGCATGAACTATCATAGAAGGTTGAGGATAACTGTGCAGATGTTACTCCAAGGGTTACCATGAAAATGCAAATGTGAAGTTTAAAAAGAATGAGTTTTGTTGAAGAAGATTGATCATAAGAAGCCATATCTGAGTGTGACAAGTGTTTAATATAATTGAACTAATGTAGTTTCTTAATTACTTAATTTGTGCTATAGTGCGTATGCATGCATGTGTTTATATATACACGTACCGGGGTCCATGCACGTTGTTTTAACTTAATCGTTTTTCTTAACGTAACTTACTCCTTAATCAATGCTCGAATATATGTGGCGCATGTGGTAAGGTAAATGACAAGTTGCAATGTAACTTGATTGTCGACCCACCAATGCACAAGAATTTCCACGCAAGTCTTAATCGTGGTTGTCGATGTTTTGAAGTTGAATTGTAACCTTCTAGTCACATTGAGTTATAGTAAGCGTATGAATCATAGATGTAGTTGATTTTGATGTTTTGAAGTTGAATTGTAACCTTATACTCATTCTTAATGTATTACATTAAAAATTCAAAAATATAAAAATTAGAGAAATAAATTTAAAACTAACTATGACCTCATTAGTAAGGGTATATAATTAGTTTTAAAACTTATTATAACTACATTAATGGCCCGTTTGGTTCCAACTCTGGAAACGGAATGGAAACGAATTTAGTCCATTTGTATATCCATATTCATGAAATTCTATGGAATCATTCCTTGTGTTTACATGCAAAATGCACTTGTCTCCCCATATTTTATTACCCTATAGGGTATCAAAAGTAATCAAATTCAACTTCAATTACTTCAAATCAAAAGGAATGATTCCAACAACTTTCATGAACAAGAGCATACATATGGACTAGATTCATTTCCATTCCGTTTCCGATTCCGGAGTTCAAACCAAACGGGCCCTAAGTTTTAAACTTATTAATTCTATAAAATACTAAGTAATGGTATAGAAGCATTTTGTATGTTTTAAAAACATTTTAAAAGTCTAGTAAAGTATATTTAACATTAACTATGTACCCTTATTTAAAATAAAATTATATTAAATTTTTACTTATTTTCGAATTAGTTTTCAGTTTAAATTTTTAAAATTTTATTTTATTCAAAAATAAATAAAAAATTTACTATTTTTTAATTTTATTTAAAAAAAAAATATTTGATTTAAACTTACCATTTTAGATTTTTTTTAATTAAAAAATCTTGTATAATACATTACTTAGTTTTTATAATTTAATTTTTGACGTGGTCATAATTAGTTTTTAATTTAGTATTCTAGATCTTATTTTTTTTATGAATAATTTTTTAATAAAATATATTACGAATTGATATAAGGAGTAAACAAATCAAACCACACTAAGAATCTTGAAAAAAAGGACAGCAGGTAGAAAAGTCTAAAGTTGAAAGCATTTTCTTTTTATTTCATTATTTTTATGATTACGAACTGACGGAATCACTAACTATTCGGAATGGACACTAATCGGATTCGGAATAGACAAAAATCGGATTCGGAATGGACACAAATCGGAACTGAAACAAAGCGCTAAGAAAACCAAACCACCTAACAAAAACAAAACTTTCTGGTCACCCAAGACAAAACACCAAACAAAATTTCCCTTTATTTAGTTACTGATCCAAAAGCTGATTCTCTTAAACGGTGAAGCAAAACGAACCGCAGTGTTGATTGAACAAATAGGTGATTGATTATAACTTGATCCGTAAACATAACTGCATATATTTGTCTTTGGCTTAATCAATGTTGCAGAAAGCGTAACAATATTTGAGAACCAAAATTCATATATTAGTTGAGTTTTCTGCAGTTTGTCCGGACCTCACCACTGGAGCCAGTAAGGGGGCTGAGGTTACCCATCTTAACCACGGCCGCGGCGAAATCGGAGAAAAAGGTGGAGGAGCTGGAGGTGTAACCGGTGACTTGGGAGTCAGTTGACTGGTTTCCGAAGAGTTGTTGATCGGAGTGAAGCAGCCCCTTGAAGCTGACAAGGTCTGAGTAGTAACCGTTGTCGAAGACGGCAGGGGTGGTGTCGAGGGGGGAGAGGTTGTTGTCGCCGCTGCCGCTGGTGTTGGGGCAGTTGGATTGCAGAGATGAGGCGAAGGTTGAGTTTATGTTGGTCTCGCCGTAGATCCTTGCCCTGAATACTGTGCACCTTGCTTGCCCTATCGTGTGCCCTCCTGTAATTTTAAAATTATTAGCCACAAATGAATAAAGTTAATTAACCGTAAATAATACCTTAACTGAAATTAAAAAAATCCTAAAACTATATACGGTGGACCGAATCAACTAGGTCGTCTACCTATGTCCATTTCCTCGCTTTTCGCAATTTTGCTTTTCACCAATAATTTTGTAAAGAGGAATCGAATTCACAACTTGTATGTGGATTCGAAAGCCTGTAACCGTCTTAATTAAGTGTTCCGAAACATTAAAAAAAAAAAAAAGAAGATTTTGACAGTTGATACGGACACGGGTTCTAAATCCGTATCAGTGTTGATTTTCACATTTTATTTATTTATCTATTTATTAGGTTAGAATTCAAAAAGAAAATCATCACTGATTCGTACCTCATAACCGTAATAGTTAGGAATTTTGTAAATAACATAAAATAAATCACTCTACTCATGTAATGGCTAGTTCTTATTTGCGTTTATTTTTTATTTATGAATTAATAAATAAATAAATAATTTTTGAAAATTTCAATGGGCCTTTAAGAAAAGTACCGGAAAGGGTGACCATTTCTGCAGTGGAGAAGCCCAGGGTGGAGAAGGTGGAGATGAGGCTGCTGAGATTCATGGTGGGAGCCGGTAAGAACGTGTTCGCTGCCGTTATGTTTGCCGTTAGCGAGTCTCTTCTTCCCAGTGCCACCGTCCAATTTGGTCCTCCTAGCTGAGATTAAAACAATATAATATTCATCAATCAAACGACAAGTCGTACAATCACGGGCTAACAAAATTAGCTAGCAGCCTGTTTGTTAGCAAGCAGTTATCAATCACACAGTAATAAACATTTGTTTCCTATTAAATTTAGTAAGTAATTCAAGAATTTTTCAATTATTGGGGTTTAATTTGTAATTACCGTAACAACAGAGTCTCTTGCAGCAACAGCCAAAATGTCTGCACATGAAACAACGCCTGGGCAAATGCTTTCCAATTGAGTTTTGATGGTGTCGACCACATCGAACCCTCTTACCGAGTTGCTGTTGGGTGCTGCAGTCTTCTCTCCGGTGAACGTCGAGTTATCGTCCAATAAGATCGATCCATCGCACCCCTTGCAAAAGTTAAGGCCGGTTTACAAAACCAACTTAAACAGTATATATACCAATTAAATTTTGTATACTTACGTTAACAAAACAGTCATGGAAATGCAAACGGAGAAGTGAAGCTCCCATGCGAGTCTCGTTGGAGATAGCGGAATTCACCAAGGACTGAATAGTCGAGATGGCGGTCGGGCATGAACTATCGTAAAAGGTTGAGGATAGCTGTGCAGTGGTCACTCCAATAGCTACCATAAAAACGAAGATTTGAAGTTTTGTTGAAGAAGATTGTTCATAAGAAGCCATGGCTGAGTGTTCACAAGTGTTTAATGTAATTGAAGCAGTGCAGTTTTTTAATTGCTTTGCGTGACTATAATGTGTCTGCATGCATATGTTTATATATACACGTACCGGGGTCCATGCACGTTATTTTAACGTAACTTACTCCGTAATGAGTGCACCAATATGATTACATGCTGTGTGCCTTGATCATCTGGAGTATCCCACATCCATAATTAGTTTTAGAGTTACTCCTCTTAGTTTTAATTGGTTTTAGATGAAACTCCGAAATCTTGTGTGCGTAGGTTCATTTAACGTGCAAACCTCCTACGTTTTAGAGCCGCGGTTCAATTCGGGTCTACTCGAAGAAAGTTGCACTTGAGAAGGAGTGTTGAAATATTTCACATCGATAATATGATACTGTGTGAACTGTGTAAATTCCACGTTTTATAAAAATGATAAATTAATAGTCTGTAATAGTTAATGACAAGTTGCAATGTAGCTTGGGCGACCCCCCAATGCGCAAGAATTTCCACACAAGTCTCAATCGTGGGTGTCGAATATTGAAGATGTAAAATCAATTGAAAATTCATGCTTAACGAGACTAATAAGTGCACCGACTGTCGATTCTTATAGTAACCTTCTAGTCGCAGAGGGTTATAATAATGGTAGATGTGCGTACAGTGATGCTTTTGTTCATCGATCATTCAACTTTATCCTCCATTATCAAGCAAAAGTTGACAGATAAAGCAGATAAAGGATAAAATATCGAGGAACTGGAAGTAGCTAGAAAAGATGGAACATGACAATCAGTTGCATGCACTTGACCTAGCAGCTGGGTCATTTGGAAGATGCAGATTGCATTCAGTCATATTTTGTTATTATTATTTTTAATTTTGCAATTGTTCAGGCAATATTTATAGAAAAACATAGTTTGCATGATTATAAAACGAGACCTATTATTTAGGTAATCTATCATACCGTGCAGTTGAAACTGGAGGAGGAAGATAAGTGAGATTGACTCAAAAGTCTAAAAATAGTTTTTGCGGGAGTCGATCCCTTCGAGAAGATGTCGGCATATTGAAACTCCGAAGAAACATGAAGTACCTTAAAGGGACCAATCGACCTTGTCGCAAACAAATTGAATGTCAAGCTCAGCATGTTTGGTACGTTGGTGTTGAACGGGAATAATGCGAGATATGTAGCAGAGATGTTGTCAGTGTAAACAATAGAAGCTCGGGAATGCGGACAATGAAGCTCCAGAAGAAGGTTACGTAGCCAGGAACACTCAAAGACAACATTTGCAACACCTCGGTATACGGCCTCCGCGCTAGACTGATATATAACTGACTGCCATTTGGCGGACCATGAAATCAAGGTGTCATTGAAGAAGACACAATACCCTGAAGTAGAATGACGATTATTTGGACAACCTCCCCAATCGGCATTTGTGTAAGCAATAACTCAGATTTAGGCGAGAGAGATGGTTATACAAAGAGTCGAAGTGCCAGAGATATAGCGAATGATGTGTTTGAGAGCTGCAAAGTCGGCTCTCGGGGATCATGCATGAATAAACAGATTTGTTGCACCGCAAAACTGATGTCGGGCCGAGTGAAGACTTCCCAAGTCCTTAAGTGCAAACTCCTTATTAAGTAAAAGAATCAGCTACGAGCGTAAGATATCTGATGAGGCAGTGAGCATAAAATCATCAACATATAGAAGCAGATAAGCAGTGTTGTTACATAAAAAGCGAGGAATCACTCTTACTACCGTTGCTGTCAATGCGAAGTAAGAAGCCTGCAAAACGCTGGAACCATGCTCGAGGAGCCTGTTTAAGACCATAGAAAGACTTTTGCAAGAGACAATCATGATTAGGATGAGATGAATCACGGAACCTAGGAGGTTGAAGCATATAAATTTTCTCGTTCAAATGACCATGCAGAAAGGCATTTTGAGTGTGAGTTGATGGATGAACCAAGATCTAGATACATCGATGTTAAGAACCGTCCTGATCGTTACCGGTTTGACAACCGGCTGAAGGTCTCATCAAAATCTACACCAACCTATTTAGAGCAACCATTAGCAATCATACGAGCCTTGTAACGCTCAAAGGAACCGTCTGACATATACCGCGCAATATTAGCTTGAAGAGGACGAGGTACCAAAATCCAAGTATTATTCTGCATAATGGCTCGATATTCGTCAAGCATAGTAACGGACAAATGCGGGTCTTGGAGGGTTAAAATGTGAGATTTAGGAAGGGGAAGTGGGTTTTTGGGCGTTGTTTATTAAACAAATGAGTCAAAATTCGGGTTGGGCTTGAAAATTCCAAATTGGTTGTGTGTGGTGGGAATGTTGGATGGTTGGGCTTGGTGGGTAGGGGGCAAAAGGTCAGGCACAGGGGAGTGGAATGGATCAGCCAAATTTGGGCCAAACGTGGGGGAATGGGGCGGAGCAGTGGTAACAGACTCTGGGTTGGCATTAGAAGTTGGGCCAAGGAAGGAAGGCAGCAGATCCCTGCTGAGCGCGTTGGGCTAGGAGAGGTGGCATGCGGTAAATGGGCCTGTTAGGCTGGAACAGCAGGGTCTGCTGCGGATTCTAGCTGCGCCAGATAGCAAGGAGAAAAATCACCCTGATTCATCAGTAAGTGACTTGTAATGTGTCGGGGAGACTACAGAGCTAGTAGCAAACGGAAAACCCAACTCATCAAAAGTGACATAACAAAAAAGAATTAATTTATTTGTTGTTAGATCTAAACATTTATAGTCCTGATGATGGGTAGGGTACTCAAAGAAGACGCACGAAGATGTGTGAGGTTAAAGTTTGTGAAAAATGGTGGCACTTTGATTTGGATAGCAAAGACAACCGAAGACGCAAAGGTGACCAAAGGACGGTGTTGTAAGATACAATACTTGGGTAGGAGACCAATTTTGAATAGAAATAGAACGAAGAATGTTAAGGAGGTAGCATGATATCTCCAATGCATGAGACCAATAGGAGACGGGAAGAGAGGCATGAAAAATGAGAGAACGCATCATGTTATTGATCGTTCGAATGACTCTTTCGGCTTTGCCATTTTTAGGAGACGTGTGAGGACACGAGAAATGAAAGACGATGCCATGATTGGAAAAAAAAACGTTTGAAAGTTGGTGTTCTGAAACGTACGCTCCATGTCACATTGAAAACTCTTGATATAAATTTGAAATTGAGTCATTACTACTTTAGTAAAGTAAACCAACCAACTGTAATTTATCCGGTTTTCCTTCTATTAACGCCTATTGTCAACAGTTTGATATGTACTACTTGTAAATTTATTTATATAATATTCAATAATTAAATTATACATCTATATCGAATTTATATAAACTTTACTAAAATAGGCGACGTAAAACTGACGTGGCGGTTTCACATTTTTTCTAGGATAAATTTTTTACTAAATTAAAAGCCAAAATTTTTTTGTTTTACTAAAACATTATCTAAAATAAAATTGTTAAAATTTAAAATTAGGCCAAATAACTAGATCAGTTGGTTTATTTACAGCTTGAATTCCGATTTCTCATATATTCGGCGGTATAGTCACATATATTCAGCGGTATACACACATATATTCGGTGTTTACACGTTCACACGATAAGAGCTGTTTATGAGTCAATATATATATATATATAACATCTCATAAGCCAAATAAAATTTTCTCATTTTTCAGATAAATCGACAATTTCTAAGCTTGTCTGAATTTATTTGGGTATTTGGGCTTATGTTTAATGAAATTAGACGCCGTGAGATTATAACAAAATACTATAATATAAGAAGAAGCGATAACTCCATTACTAACCATTAAATAGTACGGATATTATACGAGCGACAGATGTTGGTGCCGTTGAAGAAAAACAAACGACCTGTTACTGAATTCCTTTCCTAGTCGAGGACTGAGCTGGCTGCTTCCCTGAAGGTTCAGCATGGTCTGTTGTGTAGTAGGCACCGCTGTTTGTGTTGTTGGAGATGAGCCCTTACGTTGGCTATTGCCTATTGAATGCCTTAACAACCGGTGTTGCTTGTAGCTTAGGGGAATTAGTCCCTGAAACAGAAGAGCGTGGCTTGCCCTTAGAAAGGCGAGGGCGACAAGTAACCATCATCCATGGTCCGAAACCATCACTATCAAGCACAACCACTAGTGCTTGTGTTGTAGATGTAACAAAGTCCGGTGTCCACCAAACACCGGCCGAATACTGCCCATGGTCTACTAGCAAAGACTGTCAGTATATCACTTTCTGACAGAAACCTAGCATGAAGTAATTGCTCTCGAAATCAATCAAGTAGACAGAACCCCACACATCCACAGTTCTCAGATCTTCCAGTCCATCACAGGGAACGCAATTGAGTGAACACAATAGATTGTGACCACTCTGATTCCAAATAATGTGCAAGTTATTTTTCTAAAATTTATTTTTGAAGAGTCTCTAATTTTACCCTATATATAATTTTTGAGAGAATTTGACATACTGTGCCTTTTTGAGAATATGATT
The DNA here is from genome assembly GCA_033239125.1 of Fagopyrum homotropicum. Classification (NCBI taxonomy): domain Eukaryota; kingdom Viridiplantae; phylum Streptophyta; class Magnoliopsida; order Caryophyllales; family Polygonaceae; genus Fagopyrum; species Fagopyrum homotropicum. The sequence continues at coordinate 31,875,534 of BSWB01000007.1, read as the reverse complement.
TAGTAAATGTACCCTATAATTTTTTACCATTTTTATTTAAAGGTAGGTAAAAATAATTAACCCCTTTATTTTAATAAAAAAAGAATAATAGACATTAGTTAATGTTAAGTTGTAATTACTATTACTGAATTTATTTATTTATTTTTTATTTATTTTTTTCTTCTTATTTTCTTTTTTATTTTTTTTATTTCCTGAAATAAATTTCTGGTATGAAATTTTTCATACCAAAATTTTACATACCAGAATTTACATACCAGAATTTTATATACCAGAATTACATACTAGAATTTTACATACCAGAATTTTCCATACCAGAATTTTATAATATCAGAATTTCATAATACCAGAAGTTCATCATACCATAATTTTTCATGATACCAGAATATTTCATAATACCATAATTTGTTGGTGCACTGGTGCTCGAACAACTTCATTAATCATCTTCATTACCAACCCAAATTGCTCTTTACCAAAAAATAAACAACCCAAATTGTTGATTTTAAAAGGGAATTAACACTAACGGTTGTAAACTATGATGTAAGCATTACAATATCAAACCATGTCAATGGATAGAAACTGTAGAGTATAAAAGGTAAAAAGGGTGTGTAGAGATATTGTTTCAATAATGAGAAAGGATGTGAGGACCAAAGTTCAGTAGGATAGCAAAACCTTCTAGTCACAGTTTGAAAAATATAGGGCGAAAAAGTGAAACAGGAGGCTGGAGATCTACTAATATTTTGTTAACGCCTTTCTTAATATAACAAGGGACAACGGCCATTGTACCTGAGCAGGAAATAGGGAGCAGGAAACATGTTAAGAGCATCTGTCATTTCTAGATCCAGCATGTACAAAGGAAGATCGAGAAGACAAAAGAGATTTGAAACATTGATCAATAGAGGCAAATGCAAACAGGAACGGTAAAGCCCTGGAAAGACGAGTAAAAGTATGCATATGAGGTTTTAATTACGGAAGTCATAGAGAGACTGTGCGAGCTAACGCTGAGAGAAGGGGAAGAAGAGGTGGACACAGAGCGAGAGCAGGAGCTGCGACTGTGAGAATCAGAACCGGAGGAGGAGAGGGAGCGAGAAGGGGAGGAGGAGTGAGTTGCGTCTGCGAGGTCCGGATCTACTCACCAGGGACTTCGAGCAGTCCCTGTTGGCTCGTCGAAGGTATCCACCGCGGACTTAGGCACTGCACCAATCACACTCTCCTTCCGCTCCACTCAGATCTAGATCTGGATCTGGATCTGAGGATGAGGATGAGGACGTAGGAGATATAGTTGAGGTTAGAGGAGATGAGAACATCCATGACATTGTAGGTTAGAGCTAATTGCAAAATGGGGAATGAAGAATAGGAAGAAGGGAGAGAGCGGTCATTGAAGAGAAGCGAACGGCTGTGGTAAGAAAAATAGGGTTTCACGGTAAAAGAAAAGAAGTGGGGTATATTTACCTAAACGAAAAATAAAAAGGCCTACTTAATAAACTTAAAACTCAAATTAGCCTATTAACCAAATTAGCCCATAATTTTTCCTAGACGAAAGAATTTGGTTAAATAGGAATATATTTACTAAATGATTTTATGTTATGGGTAAAAGGCTAGTTAAGATAATACTGGTAAAAGGCTAATTAATCATTTTACCCAATTTTTTAATGAAAAAATATTAAAAAAAAAAAAGTTGGGTCATGGTCCTATGGTGCCTAAATCGGAAAAAACTATTTATTTATAAATAGATTTAGCTAAAAAAAATTAGACGCCGGCACCATCCGTCAGCGTTCAAGCTAGGCGTCACCCCTGCAAGTTTTGTTGGTAATTATGAATTTGAATCGTAGTGGCACATTTTTAATTAACAATTCATATTTTACTGCTGTAAAGCTCATTACCTAGCGAAAAAAACCGTTTACTTACCACTCCCAACAGAAACTATTCGTTTAAAAATTAAAAGACTGTTGTAGTATTTTGTACACCTATTATCAGGGTCAGCCATCATAAAATTCGCACAGTCAAATCCTCATATAAGGGTACAAAGGACCCGGACATTCCTTAATTTTTTAAATTTAACCTGTTCAATATCAACCCAAAATATAGCATGCAAATATATATAAACCCAAGACACACTAGACAGTATGCACTACAATCTACATCATACACAAAGAAAATGGTTAACAGATGCATTCTTGTGTTAGCCGTGACGTTCCTGATGAGCTTAAAGTCAGGAGACGGCTACCCAATAAATCCCTTCGTGAGGTTCCACCTCTGCATGATGAACGAGCTTCCGCACGACAACCTTAACCTCATATGCTACCAAACGCAGCGTACAGAGGGGTCATCGAAGGTTGATTCGAAGTCGAACTTGAACTGGGACGAGCCTCAACAATTGGTGATCCCGCCTATGGGTAGCTACAATTGGACCTTCCATCGTTACTTGGTTGGGTTCGTGTCGTACTATTGCAATGCAGACTATTCAAACGGCCATTTCCTTCGTACCATGTTTGAGGCTTTTATAGACACTAAGCAGTTTTTGGACAATGGATGTGGCGGAAGGCATTGCGTTTGGAAGTTTGCAGATAACGGGATTTTGTTGTATAATGTTCATCAGAAAGCAGATAGGTATATGTACAGATGGTATACTCAAAATTAGTTGTCTTAGCTAGCCTCAGCTTTTGTGCTCTTCGTCATCTTAGGATCGGGTAATAAATGGATAGTTTTATATTACATTAGTACGTCTTTGTTGGATATATCTTTGATAAATAAAGACTTTTTTTTTAAAGAATTTACAGAAACATCTTCATCCCATTATCATTTGTTTGCTTTTTAACTGTTTAACATGATAAAACTAAGTTTGAACATCAGTGATGGGTCTTGTTTAGAGTTGGGTTTTTATTTCTAAAATTTAACACAAATTGCGTATGGCAAGTGATAATTTATGTAAATAATTAGGGCTAGTTTAACGGTTATACACTCTTGTAATCCCTTAATAATTACTCACTCTTGTAACCCCTTTATATATTATTTATAATGTAATGGAATCTCAAGGGGAATTCATCCATAATCTTACATGGTATCAACCTAATTACATCCTCTCGTCAGTTGTAGCAGACACTCTCAATCCCGCCGCAAACCACTGTTGCTGCACCCTTTCAGTGTCTACTCATGGACAAAGACAAGAAGTACTACTTTTATTTCGCTCTTGGGATCTCCAACAGCAAGAACAACATCACCCTTGTTCTCGATCATGACACACCCTATGTCTCTTGGGTTACTTTGTTTCGCTTCACCGTCAAGGCTCACAAGGTCTTGGATCATATTGACGAACAAGTTCCCAAACCATAAGACGTCAGTGATGAGTTATGGAATCAAGTTGGAGCTACCGTTCTTCAATGGATCTATAGTATTGTTTCAAAAGACATTCTTCTTCAAATTCTCGATCCTGATGACACGACTCTCCAATTGTGGGGTCGAAACAATGATAATTTTAAAGATAACAAAAACACGTGCGCCATATATCTTGAACATGAGTTCATAAATTACAAGTTGGCTTCTTTTTCCTCCATTATGCTTATTATCAACACCTCAAAGCCTTGTCCGATCAGCTTAAAGGTGTGGACTCGCCTGTCATTGAAAATAGTCTTGTGTTACAATTCTTGTATGGTCTTCCTATCGAGTACAATGCTGCTGCTACATTCAACAATAGGATACTCTTCCGACTTACCAAAAGGCTAGATTACAATTGATTTTCGAGGAAACTCGCATGACAAGTCAAGCTGCTTCTGCCAAGGACAAAATGACTCGGCGACTCCCACCACAACCAATTCATCTCCACCGTCTTCACATAACCATACTTTTGGATCCGTCTCTTCAAATAGATCACACTATTTTGCGCAGGCGTGGCCGTGGGTAGACATGTTGCCGGTTCCTAAACCGGCGGTTTAGGTTTAGGAACCGGCGGTTTAGGTTTGGCAAAAGCCAAACCTAAACCTAAACCGGCCAATGAGGAACCGCCGGTTTAGGTTAAACCTAAACCGGCGGTTTGCCAAACCGCCAAACCGGCGGTTTGGCGGTTTGGCACATGACTTTTAAAAAAAAAAAAAAAAATGTATATATATATATATAAGTAATATAATATATATGTATAAATGTATAATATATATATATAAGTAATATAATATATATGTATAAATGTATAATATATATTAATTAAAATTATTTTATAACTTTATATTTTATACATAGAATTTTTTTTTTACAATAGCATTTAGATAGAATTACTAAGTAAATAAAAGAAAGCAACTAATATAAGTTATATAACATTACTAACAATAATAAAAGAAAGCAAACTCAAATTTTTTATACATTGAATTTTTTTTCATTACATTAGCTTTTGAATAAAATAATTACATAGTAAAAAAAATTACTAACAATAATAAAAGAAAGAAGCAACTAAAATAAAATGACTAACTAACATACAAGTTAATGAAGTTATACAACAAAGCAACTAAAATTTTTTTATACATTGAAATTCAATGTATAATAATTACATATTAAACAAAATTACTAAGTACTAACTACTAACTACAATTCTACAACAAAATAAAGCAAGCTAAATTTTTTATACATTCAATTTTTTTTATTACATCTTTACATTAGTATTTGAAATTTTGAATATAACTAAATGAAAAAAAAAAAAAAAAAAGGAAAGGGCTTGAACCGGTTTCCCGGTTGCCTACGTATCCTCTTGGGGTTTAAGAGGAATCAAAGCCCACGTAGTTCTCTTACCTTTACTTACCTTTTTTCGGACTTCCGAGTTGTTTTCGTAACCCCATTACCTTTGCGACTCGGACTCGGAAGTAGTGGCCGGATCATCGGAGTTGGAATCCGATGATCTATCATAAGTGGGTGCATTCCGTTGTAGCCTCCTCTCCGCCCTTATCCAATCTTGAACACAAACTTGAGCCTCCAATTTATCGGGCTTCAATTGACTCCTCTTGTAGCTTAGCATGTTTCCTCCTTGACTAAAAGCTTGCTCCACGGCCACCGTTGATGCGGGAACGGCCATAATTTGTTGCACAATCTTGGCTAATGTTGGATACTTTGGGGCCATCTTCTTCCAATATTGTAAAACTTCAAAACTATCAATATCACCATCAAAACTAAAAGGAGTAGTTAGAAAATCTTCAAATTCCGCACTTGCGGATGAATGTCTAGGTGTTTTAGTTCTTTTAGATAAAATTTGTCTAGCTTTAGAAAGAATAGAAGGAGAAGGAGAAGAAGAAGTGGGTGGAGGAGTTGTTTGTGTAGAAGCACTAGCACTAGCACTAGTTTCAAATAAATTAAGTAATTTAGCAATTTCAACACGAACATTACTAATAATATTATTAACATTCATAATAGTAGATAATCCTAAACATTCATAATAAGCATTTAAAAATTCCGTAACACCATCTATTTTTAGTCTAGGATCGAAAACGGCGGCAATAAGATAAACTACGGGAACCTCATTATAATATTTTAGCCATTTTGTTTTCATTTCGGTTGCCGCATATTTAAGTGATTCTAAAGCTAAACCGGTTTGTAAAGCCTCGGCAACATTTACGGCTATTTCTAAAAAACAACAAGAAGTAGGAATGTAAACATAACTTAATGTATTAGTAGCATCACTAAAAACTTTTAAAACACTACAAATATCAAAACAAGTTTGCCAAATACTTTCATCATCTAAAATAGACCAAGAAATATATTGTGAAGAAAATTCTTGTAAAACATTTTTATAACGAATAGCTTGAGTTAGTAGTTTATAGGTTGAGTTCCACCGAGTTCCAATATCTTTCGAAAATGAAATTGGAGGAACATTTTTTTCAATACAAGTTGATCTCCATTTTCTTCTTAATTCGGTTGAATGCCAAATATGTTCAATTACATCGGTTATAGGTTCTAACATTTCATGTAAAACTTTTAGGCCATCTTGAACACTTAAATTTAAAATATGACATGCACATCTTTGGTGAGTAAAAGAAGTTTTTATAAGTTGACCCGCATTTCCTACTAAATGGTTAACGGCGCGGGTGTTAGCGGAAGCATTATCAAATGAGTATGAAAAAACACGGTTTTGTAAATTAAATTCTTGTAAAACCGTTTTTATTAAATTAGCAATGTTGGCGGCACTATGTCTTTCATTAAAATGTCGATATGTAATAACAAATTTATGCAAGTACATATCATTATCGATAAAATGTAAAGTGATGCCCATGTAAAAATGTTTTTGTGATAAAGTACTCCAAACATCACTACAAATTGAAACTTGATGCGAAAAAGATTGTAAAACCGTAAGAATTTTTTGTTTTTTTTTCATAAGAATGAGAAACTAATTTCGAAACTTGTTGACGAGAAGTTGGTTTATAAGCCGGTTGAAGATAATTAGAACAATATTCTCTTACATTAATAGATTCCGCAAAAGAAAATGGAAATGCTTCGGATGCAATTAAGTTGGCTAATGCTAAAGATTCATCAACATGATTATAAGTAAATAAAGAAGATTGAGAGGAAGAGGATGCAAACCCGTGGGACAATTGAGTTTGTCCCCGTGTTATTCCGAGCTTCTCCGGATGAGTCTTTTGCATGTGGGTTTGCAAAGTCCCGTATCCGCCCTTCGCCTTCCACTTGTACACCTTCGGACAATAATTGCACGAAACTTGGCAATAATCGTCCATCACCGGACCCTTGTTGTAATGTTTGGTGAATATGTCGGAGGTGAGCATTTTCGGTGGAGGGGCTTGTCGGAATGGCCCTTCACCTTGTGGAACTTGTGGAGCTTGTGGCATTTCCGATTCCGGCGGTTGAGTCTCGCTTTCTTGTGTGCTAGGAAAGAAAGCGGGAGTGAAGTCGTAGTCGCTTGGGAAATTCGGGTTTGCCATTTCGAAAGATCGAAATTACGAGAAAGAGAATACGAGATGGAGAATTGGAGATTGAGAGTAGTAGTAGATAGATGAGAATGTTGGTGTGATTTAAATGAAATAATTGTATGGTATTTATAGGAATAGTGGGTATTAAATTTTTTTTTTTTTAGTTAAACTAGTATTTAAAAAAAAAAAAAATAAATAAATAAATAAATTTAACCTCCAACGGCTATTATAGCCGTTGGAGTGAACGTTGGCAAAAGCCAACGTTCAAAATGTTGCAAAGAGACGTTGGCTTTTGCCAACGTCTCTTTTTTTTGGCTAAACCGCCACCGCCGGTTAACCGCCGGTTTGGCCAAAAAAAAAAAAAAAAAATTAAAAAAAAGCTCAAACCGGCGGTTAACCACCGGTTCGAACCGTCGGTTTAGGTTTTAGGTTGAACCAAACCTAAACCTAAACCGCGAACCGCCGGTTCAACCAAACCGGCAAACCTAAACCGCCGGTTTGGTCAAACCGGCGGTTTGAGCCGGTTCACAAACCGCCGGTTCGGCGGTTTGGTTTGAACCGGTAACAACTCTAGCCGTGGGCGCAGAGGCAAGAACCGACCACAAGCCTCACAATAGAAACCCGCCACCCGCTTTGTGTTTCGCCACCATACAAATGGCTTCTTGTGGTTGGGGTGTCGTCACAACAACCCCTCATAGTCCATACCGTCTTTTGCTCCCTGGTTTGCATCCCATCACGCTCTACCCTTCCCACATCCTCTCACCCCATTTCCTTCCCACCAGAAGATTTTTGGCAGTGGTCCTTCACAACAACCCATCCAACAAGCTCATTTCGGTTCGACATGCAATAACCCATTTTACTTGATCAATCCTTCTCATCCATGACGCTCAATCCCGTGAATAATTTCTGGTAGATGGACATCGGAACCACTTCTCACATGACGAATAGTTCAGGTAACTTGTCATCAATTTCGTACAATGGTCCGTTAAATTCGATAATTGTTGGCAACGGTATGTGGATACAATCTATAGGTCTTGGTGAAATTATCTTAAACACCACAAATAAGTCTTTGCACCTATCCAAAGTCCTTGTTGCACCAAAACTAGTTAAAAACCTTGTTTATGTTAGACGTTTTACTATTGATAATCGTGCTAGCTAGTGTCGAATTTGACCCTTTTGTTTTCTGTGAAGGATTTACAAGCAGGGAACATACGTATGAGATGCAATAGCTCTGAGGACCACTATCCCAGTCACAAGCTTATCTCCACCTTTGACTCAAGCCCTTTCCGTCCAGTCTTTGACATGCACGTCTTGGTCACCCTAGAACGCCAATTCTAGATTATCTTAGGAATGTTTCATTTTTCAAAATTCAATAAGAATAAGTTATTCAAACTTTGTCATGCTTGTCAACTGCTAAAACATCATAAGCTTCCTTTTGAACGCTCTTTTTCTAAAACAATTGCACCTTTGATATAGTACATAGTGATATTTAGACCTATCCAATGGTTTTAAATATTTCTTGTTGTTTCTTGATGATTTCACCCATTTTATTTGGATCATTCCCATCAAATTCAAGTCTCAAGTGTTCGAATTGTCCGTGCAATTCCATAACCTAGTCAAAACGCAATTCAACATGTCAATCAAAACGTTCCAACGTGACATGGGTCGCGAGTTTAACAACAATCAATTTCATAACTTCTTTCAATACGACATTAGTTTTTATTTATCATGCCCACATATCTCCCCTCAACACGGAAAATCCGAACGTGTTATTCGCACTATCAACAATATGATGAGATTGCTCTTATTCCATGCGTCCATTCCCGTTTCCTTTTGCCTTGTAAATGTCAAGTTACCACTTACGGGTCTGTGGTTGCCTTTTCTATCCAAATCAAATTGTCACTATCACACATAAGTTAGATCATCGGTTTATGTCTTGTGTTCTCTTGGGATATCCTTCTCATCATTGGGGATAAAAATGTCTAGCTGTGGCTACTAACAAGCTTATTCTCTCCCGACATGTCACCTTTGATGAGTTTGTCTTTCCCTTCACAACAAAACTCTTGTGTCTCCTTCCCAATATAATTTTCTTGATAACGAATCCTTCATATCTCCCTACTGTTAATCCCAACGCTTAGCATCTCACCCGCCCCAAATATCGTCTATAATTCTTGCGTCGGCTTACCTAAGTCAAGTGACACCACCACCCACTCTACAACCCACACCGGCTCCATCACCTCAAACACTCCAGTGATCCACCTATGAACTAGACCAATCCAATAAGATCGACAGGTGTACCCACCAACCCGACCTAACATTAGCTTCCTCAATGGTATTTTTAAACCCACTCCATTTTTTACCTCCACAACAACAACGTCCCTACTTCAAGCTTATCTTCTATTCCTTTCTTTCATAAATTAGCCTTCCAGGATCCAAAATGGTCCACTACCGTTCTTAATGAATATCGAGCACTTATGCGGAATGGTACTTAGGTTCTTGTTCCTCGTCTTGTGCGGGTTAACATTGTGAGATGTATGTGGATTTTTTGGCATAAATTGATGTGTGACGGTATACTTGAGCACTATAAAGCGTGTTTGGTTGGCAATGGTTGCTCAAAACATGTTGGTATTGATTGTGATGGGACTTTCAGTCCGGTTGCTACAGCGGCAACTATATATTCGTACAGTTCTTAGCCTCGTTGTCTCCCTTTCTTGGTCTATTCATGAACTTGATGTTCAAAATTCCTTCCTCCATGGACATTTGAACGAAAATGTATATATGTTTCAACCACCTAGATTCGTTCACCTTGCTCAGCCAAAGCATGTTTGCTTGCTACAATGATCTCTCAACGGTTTAAAATATCCCCTGGGCTTGGTTTTAGCGTTTTGCTGTCATTTATATCGCATTGATTTTACTAGTAGTAAGAGTGATTCTTCCCTCTTCATTAATCACTATGGTTCTGAATGACTTATTTGCTATCGTATGTTGATGATATCATTCTCATAGTCTATTTTGATATTTTGTACACTCATCTAACAACACAACTCAATCAAGGTATCACTTATGTCTGATTTCGGATAAGTTAACTATTTTTTGGGATCTCCATTAGTCGTTCTGGTTCAGGTTTATTTTTGTCACATGACAAGTATGCTCATGAGATTGCTGAACGAGCAAATATGACAAAGTGTAAGCCAACTTTGACTCCTGTCGAGACCCCGATTAAGTTTAGAGCTTCATTTGGACATATTACACTCATGGTACGATCAACAAATACAAACGAGTCGTTAATTAGTCAAAGAAACTGAATTTTTGTTCTGACATTTTATTGAGCACCTTAACGACATAACTAAAATTTACAAGTTTTGATGCACTTGAGATTAACAGAGCATTACCTCGATGACGTTTAGTGTGAAGAAAATGATTTTGCACTATAGTTGAACGAAGAGTGAAGACCATGATACTTGCTTTATGAACCGACAAACCAATTTGCAAAATTGCATAGCAATGAAGTTTTTGAACTGGGTGAGGAAAAGGTATGTACTTGCCAAAGACCTCCGATGGTGGTAGGAGACATGGGTTATCAATGAGAAATTGGGTTGAAAGGAGCAACGAGATAAAGGAAGAATCCGAATTTCTTACGAAAGAAATTAGACAATTTTATTTGGAGAGGATCGAGGTCATCTAACAAGGAGCGCCTACTGGCTTTTATTTTGATTTATTTTGTCGCATTTTTAATTTGAAGAATTTTTTTTTGTATTTTTCTCTATAATTTTTATATATGCATACACAATCATCATTACTATACCCTTTACCACAAGATTTATGTGGTGTGAATTAATGAAGTATCACGTAAAGTTTAAATTGCTTTATAAATTAATAAAAGTTTGTGTTATTTTGCACAATTCGAAAAAAGTTTAAATTATTCTTTGCTCGAGAAAATACTAATAGTTAATTATAATTGATCCATTTTGCATATTTTATTCAAATTAAAAGTGACATTAGGTGTCGAATCATAAACAATAAAAGTGGCTTTACGTGATACGTTATTTCCACAGCCAGCTCCGACCGATCTGCTGCACCTCAACAAAGCAAGCCCAACATGCATGATGTTATTCTTCAAAGGTCTTTTTGGTCGACATTTTTCATATGGTGGGACCCTTCTATTCATCTCACAACACCACGTTACTAAATTACCTTGGTTTCATATAAATACAAGAAATGGGTCAAAATTAAGTGAAATTAGGCACATTTCATGATGAGAATCAAATAGAGAAGAGCTTATTGCAGTTTCCTCGGCATGAGGTTGCAAGAAGAGTCAAAGAAGACGTGGTGTTTCAATTAATGATTAATCTTTGTGCATTATTTTTGGTGTGAATCTTTTTGCATTATTGTGAGCTACCAAAGAATGAAAAGGTGCTACAAGTGTGAGCTTGCTGATATGATTAATAGCCTTAGCATGCACATAGTGGCATGGGGCATGGGGATCCCATACTATACATCTTAGGTAGTGTTTGGCTATTCGCTATAATTGGATTCACATTTATACCAAATGTGTAAAACTGAGGGAGCGACACAACGAGAGTAGAGGAGAACATTAGGCATTTCAAGATGAGTTTGTGAGGATTCACATTAGGCAAAAGGGATCCAGATGTTATATATGAATATCAAAATATGGGTATCATATTGATATCTGATATTCAGTTTGATATCAATTTATGGGTATGAAACAATCTCAATTGTGAGATTAGGTCAGGAAAGGGATAAGGACGATCACTCAACACATACCTGATTAGGTCAGGACAGGGACGATCAATTCAAACAGCCCAAAGTGAAGGTTAAGTAATTGATTTCAATTCCCTCAAAATGCAAAACGACCCCTGAACGAAATATTTCTTTGGTAAACAACAACAGGACGGTGGTGGGGCTCCTTGCTCCGGTCGGCGGCTTCTTGATGCGGTCGAGAGTAGCAACAGGGTTGGTAGCGCCAAGAGGAAGGAGAAGATAAGGAATGTTGACAAAAAATATCGATAGAAGGAAGCTGATACGGTCAAAAAAAAATACGTATAACAAAATTGGGGTATTCATTTATCATGGTATCATTTTAATATCGAAACCCTGAAAATACCAAACATCGGATATGGGTATTGAGTGATATCCATACCCATACCTTTAAGCAGGGTATGCCTACCAAACGACCCCTAATATTTGTACTACTCTAATATAGCCGTTGTGTATAACCAAACGGGTCTTAGTAGTTTCCATCAAAGATTTGATTAACTTGAGTAGTCTTTTTATTCTCAGCTTTCCCGATCACATCCACACACCCTCTCTCCCCTACACAATAATGCCTGCATTCTTTTCTTTCTCCTTTTCACTTCTCTTAAAGATTACGTAAAGCTAAAGATCTTCAAGTCAAACACAACCCTACAATCTTCACACTCCCATTAAGCTTCACTCCAACCCTCAAAAAACCCTACATCCATTTTTCACAGCAAAACCAATGAGAGACAGAGGGAAAGGGATTGAGCAGTTCAATGGAGACTCCTATTTCATGGACACTTCCCTACAGCTCCCTTGCAAGAAACATCCATCTTCATCCTCTTCGGGCGGAATCTGCGCTGTCTGCCTCCGAGACAAGCTAGCTCGCCTAGTTTGTCCCCAATGCGGCGAGCAACGCTTACCCAACTGCTCTTGCTCTCTTTACTCTGAGCCCAAAGCAGCGGAGCCTGAAATTCTCAGGAGAAGCAATAGCATCAGCAGCTATGCAACTGATGTGAATCAAAGAGGCGGCCTTTGGAGATTTCGAAAGCTTTTTCGGAAGAAGAAGGAGAAGACTGGATTTCCTGAAAACCCAATTGATAATAATAATTCAAAGAATGAACCTTGGAGCTATTCTGAAGTAACTGCTGTTCAAAGATCAAGATCACTCTCTAGCTTTAGAGGAGGCGGTATTGGTGTTGGTGGCGGTGGCGGTTCATACTTTTATGACAATGATCAAGACAGCGGCTATATTCACTCAGCCGCTAGAGCCTCGAGTGTAAGCATGATGGAATCAGCGAAGATGAGTTGTTTTAGCGAATCCGAGGCTCGGATGAGCAATTTCGATTATGATAAAGACTTGATGAATAGAGGGATCTATACGATGAGAGAGAGTTACGAGTTCAGCAGTGTGGAAGATCCCAAGTTCATCGATTTGAAGCCGTCGTCTTCCTCGGAGATTAGGAACGATCAGTCTTATTACAGGAAAGGTTATAATGAATTTTACGGCGGCTATAATGGCGGAGAGTCATGTAGGTATAGTGTGAGTGAGAATGAGCTGAAGAAATGTCGCAAGAGTCGAAAGGGATGGAAATGGCCTTTCAAGGCTTCGGCAAAAGAGAAGGGTTAAAAAAAAACTATGTTTTCATGGCATTGTATAGATAGAATTTCATCCATTCAACAAAACTCTATGTTATCGATCTCATGTTTCTTGAGTTTGTCAAAGTCGTAGGTTTTGCTGCTTCGATTGTCAAGGTTAGTGTTCTAAACAATCATTGCACTTGAAGGCATGTGTTTAATAATTGCATTATTGCATATGAAGGTGGAAAACACCATCACAAAGAAAAATCAATTGTGTGTTTGTGTTTCGGCTCGGACCATGCACCCATACATGGGCTAACAAATATATGATAATTTTATAAATAAATCATTGATGATACAAATGATAAAATATAAAATTATGTGTAATTTCTTATAAACTTGTATTGTTGATGTGTCAAATGAATCATATTTATAGTAAATATAATAATTTTGTGAAAAATAATATTTCTACTAAGTATATTTAATAAATAGTTATTTAGTTAAATATATAATATTGGTGAATATGGATAGAAAATAGTATATTATAAATATTAAACATTAGTTATAGTAAAATATATATTTTTAGAACTATAAAACTAATCTAAATCATAAATCAAATTATTAGGTGAACAAAAACAATGGAACTAAACAGGCCCTTGGACCTCTCCACGATATTATGCTTAAGCAAACAAACTAACACACCTTTTTCTCCAATCAAAATTTACTATTTTAGTATATAAAATAAGATTGAATTTGCAAATTAATCTATTTAAAATTTAAATTAGGAAATATAGCCCAAACTTTTTATTTATTTATTTTTTTTTGAATCATAAAATTTTAAAATTTTTAAAAATCAAAAATTTGTTTTTTTTAGCCTGTCAAATATGAATTGTCAACAAGTATACAATTATTTTTAGTGCCAACAAAGTTTTCAAAAATAAAATTCAAAAAAAAGTTTTATTTTTTTAATTATATAGTCGAAATCAAATAATGAAAATTAGTAAATATTTTTTCATTTGCATAACTTAAGTGATTATCCTTCTAAATTATTGCATAAATATAAAATCTTTAGTATTAATATGATATGATCCTACCTACAAGTAAGATTGAGTTTTTTTGGTAATAAATGTAGTCACCATTAGTACACATTTAACAATTTATACATTACCAACAACCTCACTCTTTAGTCTTTACATATTATTGAATTTATTAATACATTTTGATTTATTTTTCTTACTATAGTCCAATTCAGTAATAAAAATACATATTTTGTGCATATTTTATGATTAATAAATAAATTATTTTCATTGCATTCCAAACTGTAATTAACTTTTTTGAACTCCTCATTATTGCAAGAATATAAACTATTTTTTTGTCACACATCTTATCAATTGTTTATAACATAAAATTAATGTCCGTGCTACGCACGAGCCTATACAGCTATACTTCTAGTTATTTTGTGAGATCATTCAAATTCAATGTTTATTGAGTCTAATTCAAATAATGAGATATTTGTAAATGAAAATACTAATTCAATTTTAACATTTATTGAAATCTTTAAGTTCATGTCTCCACACCGAAGTCATTAACTCCCTTCTCACAAGTTTGTCTACGTTCCAAGGTTAAAGAATCGGAAATATGAATGTGAAATATCGAAATATTGTATTGAAGCTCGTGGCTCCTTTGACAGAATCAGAAATGACGAAATTCAACATTCATGTTTAAAAACAAATTGAACGGAAAATCGACATATTTCCATGCAATGCTACACAAGACTAAGCGATTAAGTTGAAAAAACATAAAATATAAAAAGGGATGATCTAAGTTTACACCGAAGAAAGTTGAACTTGGGCCTTCATCTTGTCCTCCTTCTTAGGTGTTGACTTATAGTAAATCCCATACAGGACCAGCTGCACAAGACTAAGCACAGCTCCCGTTCCATTAGGAATCTGTGTTCAACACCAAAACACACAAGAAAAATCTCATTACTTTTTTACAAAAAGAAAAAAAATCATTGAAAAAGTCCCTTAAGACTAGGCCAATCATTACCAGGAGATTGATGTCGAATTCAAGTAAAGAATAGACAGTCCAACAAATTCCATTTAGGAAGGCCGCGAGCGAGAGCGAGAAAGGCATGTACTCCACGCTCTTCGTCTTTATCACCTTGTACTATAACCATAACACAAACACACTCGTCATGCTTCATCTTAAAATCAATTGATAATACAATTACGGTAAGAGAGAGAAAACGAAAACATACCATGACAGTAAGAGGAGCCATATACATGACAATACAGAAGATAATGCCAAAGACTCCTATGATCTTAGATCTGGCTTCGTGGGTGTGAAATCCCTTCACAACACCAATACCGACGCCAACGACGACAACTATCTCGACGACAATAGCGAAGAAAATTTGCAACTGCTCAAACATAAACAACAACTCTTTGTGTAATAATCCTTTGTATTTCTAAGATTCAACAAACATACAATGTATTATCTTACCTTCCTACTTTTGTCGGTGTAGAAGAAGTAAATTCCAAGGTAGGTGAGCTCTATCACGACACCGATTCCGTTAATGGTGATCACCAACGTGCTATTTGGATGGATAATGGGTAATCCGTAAAGTACCCAGAAAAAACAGTTCATTAAGCATGCTATGTAAGGATGGTATTTGAACTCCTCCACTGATTTGTTCTGTATCACTCTCTTGAACGTTGGGCTATTACAATACAAAACATCAGCAAATTTATTTACATATGAACATCCAAGTAAAAAGAAAAAGAAAAATAATTTTACACTGGCGCTGCGAAGAGGCCAAGCGATATGACATTTCCTGCAAAATGAGATGGAAAGCAAAGTTAACACCATAACCTAAGTTGTCAATAGAAGCGTCGCCAAGTACAAAGCGTTACCAACAATTCCGACGATGGTACGAGCAAGATCGACTTTATGACTATACATTTTCGCAGAGGAGTTGGGATGAATAAATGGAATGAAGAGGCTATTTATACATATAATCAAAGGATTATGCCATCTGTAAATCAATGGATTAGGACTCTTAACCAAAGATTGGAAATGTATGTAATCCTTTTTTATGGTGGAAAATTATTTTATTTTAATTATATGAATAAAAATAGCCTGTTTCGTTTATTTTCTTCCATTTATGAGTAAAAATTTGGCAGTAGAAAAACATAGAAACAAAAAGAATTTACCAGGAATGAATATTTTCCAATAAATTTCTGAGATTGTTGTCCAAACCATCCTATAAATATTATATTATCGAACCCGAAAATCATTTTGATTTAAAGAAAAGAGCATAAATAATTAGAGTAACATAAATCTGGACTTATAGGTTTAAATTTACCTTAATTAAAAGTTTATATTTTTGTGAAGATGTTGTACAGCATAACATAAATGGGTAAGAATATTTTTCTGTAGAAATTTATTAAGAAGAAATAAATGCATTGCGTGTAAAGGTCCGCATTTACAGGATAGAA
The DNA here is from genome assembly GCA_033239125.1 of Fagopyrum homotropicum. Taxonomy (NCBI): domain Eukaryota; kingdom Viridiplantae; phylum Streptophyta; class Magnoliopsida; order Caryophyllales; family Polygonaceae; genus Fagopyrum; species Fagopyrum homotropicum. Next base: position 31,858,799 of record BSWB01000007.1, on the reverse strand, counting down.
TCTTGCTATTTTAGATATTTATGTTGCAAGTATTTTTTTGTTGGGGAATCCATCTAGTCATGTGTACGTGAGTTTCTTGGAATAACTAAAGTGGGTGTATAATTCCGATTTTACAATTTGTTACTTTTTCTCTCGTCTAGTGATCCTAGATATACAAGCCTTCGGGGTTCCATCCTAAAACCAATTGGCAATAGGAGGAGTAGCCCTAGTGCTTATATATTAGGTTCACACAATATCGTATTGTCGATGTGGGACTTTTTCCCTACATCTCCAACACTCCCCCTCAAGGGTTAACTACCTGTTTTTCTTTCGACGGGTTTCGCATCTCATTCTCTTTTAGCTTTCGACGGGTTTCGCATCTCATTCTCTTTTAGCTAATCCCCGAAGTCGACCTGCTCTGATACCATGTTACTTTTTCTTATATCTGTCCCGAGACTAATGACGCGGAGGGCGCACGTCTAGTGATCCTAGATATACAAGCCTTCGGAGTTCCATCCTAAAACCAATTGGCAATAGGAGTAGCCCTGGTGCTTATGTATTAGGTTCACACAATATCGTATTGTCGATGTGGGACTTTTGGCAATAGGAGGAGTAGCCCTAGTGCTTATATATTAGGTTCACACAATAGCATGTTGTCATAATTTGACATCCTTAGTGTTCTCCACTATTCTGAAGTGGGTTGTAGCCCTTTAAATAATCCTCAAATATCTTATAATGGCCCATTATAATTGAGCCCATCCTTAATCTAAAGTGGGTTGTAGCCCTTCAATCGGTAACATATCCTTAATGTTTTGTGGGTTAATTAGGTAAGTAGTTTTTTTTTTTTAATTTACAACTAGTAACTAGGCTTTTTTTATTTTTTTTTTAACCGTTCAACTCCTTCATCAAGCCCTAACTTTCCTTTCTTCCCTCTCTGATAGCCGCAAATTGCAAGTTTCTATATTGCAAATTCGTTCGAAATCTAAGTCATGTCTGGTGTTGATACTACTGTTTACTTTGCCTCATGGCTTCATCCCTCTCCTTCTCGCCGAGAGGCTTCACAAACACTAATTCAACTTCATACCAGAGGCTTCTCTACATGGCGGATCAAATGGAAGCCCCAGACATCGAATCTGTCCGTAGGTTTCTTCCTCAATCAACCCAATCTTTCTTAATTTGTAGGTTATGTTGATTTTTCATCCAATTGTCAACTTTTGCAGCCAAATCGATGAGTTAAGCAAAGTTCTTAGCAACAAAATCGCGAGCTGATAACCATGAATGTATGCGCACCACGCCTGAAGTTTCTCTCCTCATTCAATCCATTAACGATTTATCAGATTTGGATATTGAGCTAAAATTTTGCTAATCTAATCGCATAGTTATTTGATTTTGTTGGTTGAGGTTTATCTTGAGACTCTTATGTGGACTCAATCGCCATTTGTTTCCTTCTGTTTTCCTTGTCTCTGTTTTCTCAGGTGCTTACTACCAAGAGAGGATTTGCTAGTTATTGTACTTTGCAAGAGCAGGATATTGATATAGAAACTTGGTGCAGATTGAATCTTGTTTTCTAGTCGTGCTAGTGTTATCATGTAATTGTGTATTTTCTTGTTCATGTGGTGTTTGATGCCTGATCTATTTGAGCCAATGCAGTTCTATCACGTTATTAGTTGCTTTTTATCTTCTTCTGTGATTCGATAAGATCAAAATTCATATGAATCTGGTATGAAATTTATGCCATTTTCTGTTATGAAATTTATGGTATGTAATTTTATGGTATGAAAATCTAGTGTAAAAAATCTGGTATGACAATTTCTGGTATGGCAAAATTCTGGTATTTCAAAATTCTGTTATGACAAAATTCTGGTATGAACTTTTCGTATGATAATTTCTGGTATGAAATTTCTGGTATGAACTTTTCGTATGGTAATTTCTAGTATGAACTTTTCGTATGGTAATTTCTGGTATGAAATTTCTGGTATGAAATTTCTGGTATGAGAAATTCTAGTATGAAAAAAATTCTAGTATGAAAAAAATTCTGGTATGAAATTTTTGGTATGAACTTTTCGTATGATAATTTCTGATATGAAATTTCCGGTATGAAAATTCTGGTATGAGAAATTCCGGTGTGAGAAATTCGGTCCAGAGAATAAATAATAAATAAAAAAAGACAAGAAAAATAATAAAATAAAACAAATTCAATAATTAAAAATTAAAAATTATACTTATATAACAAATAATAAACATCATTTATTCTTTCTTTTTAAATAGAAGGATTAATAATTTTTAGCTACTATAAAATTTAAGTGGTAAAAAATTTGGGGTATATTTTCTTAAACAAAAACTCAAAAAGGTCTAGTAGGCCAAATTCTCCCATGTTTTGTTTGGTTATTTTCATTTATAAGGCCTCGTTTGGTCTAATTGTGAGAGAAGCATAAATCAGAATTTCCTAAAGAATTGGAATAACTTAATCTTGATACTTGTTGACATAATTTTAGAACGAGGATTCTTGAAACATATTACTTGATTTTATATGAATTATGAAACGAGGAATCATACTATAATTGATGATTTTTGTATTTATGATTATAATGTAAATATTTTTTTATCTACATTTAGGAAAAGCAATGATAAAATCATGACTTTAATTAAATTTGAACATGAACCAATTGTCTATCTAAATAAAAACAAGTATATAATTTCTTATATAAATAAATTTTATCTAATTGAACCAATTATATTGTTTTCGAGTACTTTTGGATGACACATCATCTTGACGGATAAATCTGTATTATAATCGGTTATCTACTTTAATAGTATGTTTATACAAAAAAATAATTGTTTACAAAATAACTTAAATACAATTCAAAATAATTGGGTATATTTATAAACAAAAATGTGTTTTATTTATAGAATTAAATAAGTGACTATTATATATGTTTCATGAAAATATATAAATGTGATTTTAAAATTAAAACATATTGAAATTGATTATAGAATTATGTCATTCTCTAGATTTAGAATGAGTCATTTTACTAAGACATTTTATTTAATCAACTATAACTCTTGTCCTTGGTGATTCTAGAAGCACCAACTTAAAGATTAAAATAAAAAAAATAAAAATCGAAAGTCACCATCATTGTGTGATGATTATTGTAGATTTGAAGAGATTTGTGAATCGAAAGCTTGTTTATTTCATTGGTCAAACAATGTTTATAGGAAAATATAAAGAGATAAAATAATAACTAATGCTAAAAGATAAGATCAAAAGATAAAGTAACAAATAAAGTATAAGTCCAACATATGAATTAATATACTAGGTCCAATATACTAGGCCTATAGACCCATACTCTAACAATCCCCCTCAAGTTGGTGGTGTGATCCAACAACTCCAAGCTTGAGCAGGAGAAAAATTGAAGAAGAGCAGCTTGATGTAACTAACTTCCTTCATCATCGGTCTTCGGTGGGTTGGACCCTAATACGCAAGTTGATTAGCATCTTAGGGTAAGTTTTGGGCATTAGTACGCAGTTTGATTAGCGTCTAGGGTCCTAGAACGCAGGTAAACTAGCGTCCTAAGGTAAGTTTTGGGGGATCTTTTGCCTAAGTACACTAATTTATGAAAATATTTCCGGTTTTAGGCTCGGACCAAAATAATTTACGATAATGCACAAGATTTAGGTTCGGAAATAGAAGCGCGGTCTGGGACCGCTCTTTTCTTCGTAAAAAGCGATGTCCAAGACAACGTTTTAATTTACGCAAAAAAATTTTAAAAAAAACAAAGAAGTGCGGTATAGGACCGCGCCTCTAGTGCTTTTTCAGGAAGAACGTGATTTCTTGCGATTTCCTATCAACTTTCTGTATATAAAAAAAAAGAAATTGCACTAGAGGCGCGGTCCCACCGTGCCTCTATATCTTTTTTTTAAAAAAAAACTTTACACTAGAAGCGCGGACCGCGCTTCTGTGTTTTTTTTTTTTAATTTTGCGTAAATTAAAACGTTGTCTTGGACAGCGCTTTTTACGAAGAAAAGAGCGGTCCCAAACCGCGCTTCTATTCCCAAACCTAAATCTCGTGCATTCTCGTAAATTATTTTGGTCCGAGCCTAAAACCAAAAATATTTTCAGAAATTAGTGTACTTGGGCAAAAGATTCAGTTTTGGGCCCTAAGACGCATGTTGATTAGCGTCTTAGGGTCCTAGGACGCATATAGATTAGCACCTAAGGTAAGTTTTGGGCCCTAAGACGCAGGTTGATTAGCATCGTAGGGTCCTAGGACGCAGGTAGATTAGCGCCCTAAGGTAAGTTTTGGGCCCTAAGACGCAGGTTGATTAGCATCGTAGGGTCCTAGGACGCAGGTAGATTAGCGCCCTAAGGTAAGTTTTGGGCCCTAAGACGCAGGTTGATTAGCATCGTAGGGTCCTAGGACGCAGGTAGATTAGCGCCCTAAGGTAAGTTTTGGGCCCTAGAACCCTAGAACATAAGTAGATTAGCGCCCTAAGTTAAATTTTGGGCCCTAGTACGTAGGTAGATTAACGTCCTAGGGTCCTAGGACGCAAGTAGATTAGCGCCCTAAGGTAAGTTTTGTGTTAGGATGAACAATAGAGGGCAAAATATTTTCTGATATCACGGACAAAGTATACTCTGAAACCGCGGCCAAAGTCTTACGTGATACCGCCGTCATCGCCGCCGTCATCACGGAGGCGATGACGGTGCAACTAGGGTTTTGTTTTGTACGGAAGCGTAGGTTAAGGAAAGTGCTCTGATACTTAGATTTGTGAATCGAAAGCTTGTTTATTCCATTGGTCAAACAATGTTTATATTGGAAAAAATTAAAAAGATAAAAATAATAAACTATACTAAAAGATAAACTAACAAACAAAGGATAAGCCCAACATATGAATTAATTTATTAGGTCCAATATACTAGGCCTATGGACCCATACTCTAACAAGATTGCATTCTTAAATTTCATAAACTTGTTAAATTGGTATTGACATATTTTTATGCATAAATAAGAACATAGGGTGGTTTCTTAATAAAAAGGTCATTTATAATAAAGAAATGTGGCTTATGTTGTAGAATGTACAGTACGTGTTTAGTTGTTAATTAATAATACCCTTCAGGTGTTGGGAAACTATACTTGACCTTTCTTGGAAAATGATCTTTCCCTCTCTTTTTATTTTGACCCAAACCTAACTACCGTTGACCTGCTTTGACTGGTTCACTATTCATAGGCCCATAGCTGGAGTATGCCACTTATTTTTACAAATATTATACCTACACTTTAGTCTGAAATCATTTAATCACTACAAAAGTATCGAAACCTAAAGTTAATGAACAAAAAAAGATGCATAAGTGAGTGTCAAAGGTTGTTTATTAGGTAATCACTTGTAATGTTATGATCAACTATTCCTTTAGGGAACAGCTTCAAAATTTAAATAAGACAGGAGACATGGTGCACATGCTCCAACATAGACTTATACATACTAATGTGTGATTATACAATAAGGTAGGCAGTAGAGGAATGAGGAAAATGATACTAAAATGGAGAGTAGAGCAAAATAAGAATAAGGCCAACTGCTGGGGTGGAGGGTATCATCTCATGCCAGGACAACTCTAATTATTTTTCCCATTTAAATATTCTTTTGATTTTATAACATATTTTAAAACAAATTTCTTGAGAATCTCAAAATAAGTGGCCTTAAATTTCACAATTTGCAAACTACCACGTTTGATTGTATAATTTTTTAAAAAGATTATGGGGGGCAATTGTATTAAAAAGTTAGGTGTTAGATTTTTTATTTCAAAACTTAAATACGTTAGAAAATTTTATTAAATTATCTTTATCTGGGACGTACGTAAGTGAACCTTCCACATAACGTGGGTTCCATCCTAAAACCAATTGGTAATAGGAGGAGTAACGCTAGTGCTTATATATTAGATTCGGTTATCATCATATTGTCGATGTGGGACAATATATTCCACACATCTTAACAAATTTAACAAATTTAACCTTTTTCATGTGGTTATATTATATGTTTGCTACATTTTCTAAAAGTTTATATGCTTCGGTTCATAATACAATTTTTTGTCTGTAAATATAACTAGTTTGAGGTATTAACATATATCGTTCAGTTATAAAGATAACGACCTCTTCGAACACGGTAGAAATAATATTTATTTTGGTGGAAACGGTAGAAATAAGCTGTGTCGCAAGTTGTCGAGTCTCCAAACCTCTTTATTTAACCTTAATATATATGAATGGATGGTAATAAAGACTTTCACCTTCCAAATTATGCTCAAATAAGAGATTAAACAATTATAAATGATTGCGCCTTGGTATAACAGACTTGAACCGAATTTATATACATATATTCTCAAAGCCTCTTAAACTAGTAACATCTCGACACATTCAAACCATTTAGGGCCCGTTTGATTACGGAAGGAGAAACGGAAACGGAAACGGAATGAAGAATGGAAGGAAAGGAAACGGAAAGGGTTACTTTTATTATTTGTTTGGTTATATTTAGGAATGGATTCATTGACCTCAATGATAGTTTTTCTTGTTTGGTTTGAATGGAATCATTGAATGGAATCATTAATCTCATTCAATAAAAATGAATTATTATTATTATTATTATTATTATTATTATTATTATTATTATTATTATTGGATAAAGGATCATCGGATGAAGCCTCTAACTATTTCAACCACCAAACTAATTTCAGTCATAACTTCTAATTTTTCAAAAAATGAAATCCGTTTCGGACTTACAAAAAGCAAAATTAGCTGCACAATTTAAGAAGCAGTTTCCGACTTGCAAAAACATAAATAGTTTAATCATGATCACAATTAAACAGAAACAATTTTCTACTTACAAAAACAGAATTAACATCAACAACTTATACCCAATATATGCAAAAACAAACATCAACTTCATGGACTCAATTTCAGTATCGGCTTCAAAATTAAATTCTTCATCGCTATCAATTGTAGTAGATCCATGTCTGAAATCAGATTCTATATTTTGAACAGCTTGCACAAAAGACTCGCTTGCTCGTCCCATCGATTTATCTTTCCCATAAATTTCAGCCGGTTTATCAAAATATGGGAATGGAACCCCATATAACCCTTTTGTCTTCTTTTGAGACGGTTCATAGTACAGATTTAAAATTAAAAAAAAAGAAGAAGAATTGATTAGATTACCAAATTAAGCGAAGTAATTTACCTTGATCAATTCCTCGTACATATTTCTATCTACTAGTAATAACTTCTTCTCATGATCCCAGCTAACATACTAACCAACCTCAATCAAAGAACACAAGATTGACAATCACTACTATACTTATTATATAGCATTTGACTGATTTTGATTGTTAAACTACTGCATCTAACAATATATTTCGAAAATGCAAGATTAACCAACATACTAGGTAGCCACAATCAAGATACCGGAAATCTACCAATATACTCAGTCAAAGTATAGAAGATTGACAATACTTCTTCTAAAATACTCAGTTGATTTTGAATATGTTGAACTACTTGCATATAACAATATATAAAGAAAAACAAAGATGAACAACAAACTCAGCAGCCACAATGAAAATCAGTAGTTATTCAACAACATATTGGACAACCACAATCAAAATACAGAAGATTGACAAGCAATGTTGTACTTGTTTTATAGCATCAACTGATTTTAGAAATGAGGATTTCCAAAACAATTTACTAAAAAGAATTAAATATACATAAATTTACACTAATATGTAATTTACTCAATAACGCGATAATTTTCTTTTTAAAAATTAAGTAACTAGCTAAGGGTAACCATTTGGTACATTTAGCCAAAAACGCAGCGTTTCAGGTTGGGTGTTAACTGTTAGGTGGATAGATTGGTAGATTGGTAGAGGTTAATTAGAGCTTGCAGGCATGGCTCATGATCCCTCAACCTCTTGTACTTTGAAACTCCACCATCAAAATATTTATACTTGTTAGAAAAGATGATGGTTCTACAACTTATATCAACACTCACCATCAAAATATATAATGTAAAGCTTTGTCTTAACCTTCTCACAAAAATCAAAATAAATGTTCAATAAGCAAAAAAGAGTTCAAAGGAAGCAGAGAACTTGCATTATAATTAAATAAATGTTCAGTAAGCTTATTCTTATTCAAATTGCTTAGCAAAAATAAACAAAACTCTCTTACATGTGGCTCCAGCTTGTACAATAAGCAAAAAGGTAACATCCAAGCAACAAAACATCAGAATAACAAACCAGGAGAGAACTTGCAAGAATCATAACCACAACTCCTAAATTAGATTTGTTTCCCCTTGTACATATTGATATATATACAATAGTGACAGAGTTAATAGTTTAGACCTCAAAAAAAAGAACCAACATCTCATTTCCTGTACTTTGCTCTATTACAAGTTGCCCATAGCTTTTTCTATAGTTCAAAAATATCATAAGACTTGCTTGACATAAGCAACACATTTGTTGAAGACCTCTATAGTGGGTATATCTACAACAAACTTTTGGACTTACCTTACAATCTTACATACGCATTTTGGGTACAACCCTCCTTGTTCGTATATAAATTAATGATTTTTCGTTTTATGTCCCCATTCACCCCTCTGCTCTCTCAAATCAATTAACCCTCCCCTCCTATATATAAATATCCATTTACACAGTACATAATCACATATCCTACCACGAGGCTGCACTTCTTCAACAAGATGGACTTCATATCGTCTCCATCTCCCACCGCCTCCCAGGCCGCCACCGTCCGGAGAATTCCCGGTGGATGGAAGACTATGTCATTCATATTAGGTTCGTTCATCCTTTACTACCATTTTCCAAATTCTCTGCTTCTTCACTTTCTTCTTTTCATTTGTTTATCATCGTTTCCAAACAACTATTGTCATCCTCTATTAATAGAATGATTAGCTAATAGCAAATTAGCAATGAACTGTGATTGGGTTTGAAATGGGGTCAACTTTTTAACAGAGGTATATGTCCTTAATAATAATACACATTAGCATGATGAGAATTGGGCCAATTTTTCATTCAAACCGCTTATCCTTTTTCACTACTGCCATCCTCATCTCAAATATATAATATAGCATTAATGTTCTCGGTGCTATATTAAATGCCTCTCTTCTCAACATACATTCATATCATTGTGATTTTCTTTTCTATAATTCAAAAATAACAGCTAAATCATGTAAAAGCTTGACAGAAGACTTGCTTGACCAACTAGAAAGCAATAACAGTTGAAGTAATAGCACCTAACATGAAAATTCACAATATCAGTCAATAAAAAGAATCTAGAAGAAGAATTTGCACTCACCAGATCCAAAGAGACTTGCAATTTATCACTAGTGTCAACAGATTCAGCACATTATTCACCAATTCAATTCTCACCTAGACAAAAGGATTAGAAAACGAAGCAGAACGAGAGTGAAGATAATAGAGGTGCGAAGGAAATGCATATAGTTACCCATATTAATGAATCATATGCAGGATTTCCAATCTGATGAGAACAAAATCGGAGCAAAATGGAGATGAGAAGAGTGGAGGAAGAACAGAGATGCAAGACATTAGAGCATAGAAATGTCGGGGAGAGAGAAATCAGAGGCGTGAGGTTTTTTTTTATGGAAATGGGCTTTTTTAAGTCCGGAAACAGGAAACGGAAATGAATAAGGCCAACCAATGGATTCATTCCCTTTAAAGGCTCAAACAAACAAGCATTATGAAATTGGGCCGGAATCAATCCATTCCGAGCCTATTTTTTTACTAACCAAACGGGCCCTTAACCTAATATCTCTCCAGCTCTTTGTGACTTTTTCTTTCTATCAATTATAAGTGATTGCACCTCGATGTTTTGGTGCCCCTCTTAATTCACATATCCCTCTCAAACGATTCAAAACTAACAATCTATATAACAAGTCAAGTTACTCAAGTTCAAAAATGAGAATGAGTCTTATATTATTGAACTAATTTGTTGTTGTGTAGTTTTAATTTTTAAATCGTTTGGTACATATGTAACTCTTCTCAGAATTAGAATGTCCATCTTTGTGCAAGTCAATTTCTTCTTCTTCTTCTTCTTCTTCTTCTTCTTCTTCTATTTTGCTCTTTCGGTTTGATATTTAGTATATGTGTTTTAGTTTCATTTAGTTCTAAAACATAAACTGAACCTAAGGATCGATTTTTCGAGTCATATATTATCATAAATCAGTGTTGGCTACAAATTAAACTAGACCTTTTTTTAAGAACGGTTATGGGTTTCACAAAAAATCGATTTTCGGTTGTATTTTGAAACCTATCATCAGACCTACCTGCAAATATGATCAAAGTCTAAACTAGTGATGTAGTTTGATACAAAGACCTACTATGAGGTATCTCAAGAAAAAAAGTTTTTTTTTTATCCCAATACACTAATTTACAGACTTACAAATACAAAGAAAAAACTCATAAATTAGAAAAGATCTTCTCATAACAAACCAGAAAAGAAAGCAAGATAAAGAAGAAACAAAAGAGAAGAAGTAAAGTTTTATTACAAGCACAAATGGTTTAACTAAGCTTCCAATGAAGCAAAGTTCAACTCTAATGATACCACCAGAAAGGATTCTAATGAAACAATAGGCTCAAATCTCTCTCTATTTTCTTTATGTTACTCAAATCTAGAATTTTCTTGGAGAAGGAGTTCGAAGAAGATCGGATTGAGGGAATGACACAATGGCATTTAATGACCTTAAGTACCGGTCTAGCCCATAACGACATAATCCAATAAGCATAAGTGAACATCTGTAAATCCGGTCTAGCCCAAGCTCGTTTTTGATCATTGCGGCCCTGACTAAACTCATATTGCTTGTACTATTAGACTTGAACACAAGTTCAAAAGATCTAGCAATATGCCCTCCTAAACTTTGTTTGAACACACTACTTGCTATTAGTTGTGGATTGATGGTTTAATTGTTCATAGACCTAACGTTGCAACATCTCAAGGAGCATCATTGATGTGCAAATAGCTCATGTAGTACGGAAACTTGTTTGTAGTGACTATCTTCGTAGCAAAATTAAAATAATTAAAATTTCATTTAACTTTTTGAAAACATGTATCAAGTTGTCCTTGACTTTCTTCACGATATATTCATACCTAACATCAGGCCTTCACGAGGCAATTAGAATACAAATAAAAAATATTGAAATCGAAGGGGATAGCCTCTATGTTATCAAGGCACTCCAAGGATGTTGGAGTTGCCCTTGGGAGATCGAGATTATTATTTTCGATTCCAAACTGGACCTCTGGTTTTTTACGAAGTCCAAATTAGGCATGTTTTCAGAGAAGTAAATTGTGTTGAAGACCGATTAACCCATCTGAAAATTTCGACACTTAACACCACCTTTTCTAATGATCTTAAACTTTGTATTCTCATCCGTAAGGATGCTTTAGGATGGACTATTTCTAGAAGATAGTCCATCCTAACCGCTTTCAATTGTCAAAAACAACAACATTAGTTATGTTGTTGTCATGTATTCAACTTTAGTTGAAGACAAAGCAACTATTGTCATGTATTCAACTTTATGTTATCCTTATTGCTTGCATAATCAAAGTCACCAAACCCAATTATATATGACCTAGAAGTACGTTCTTTATATAAAAGACATTTATTCTTAGTGTCATTTAAGTATTTGAGCATACATTTCATAGCACCCCAGTGAGAAGGACCAAGATTATACATGTATATACTTATACCAAAAACTAAATTAAGATGAGTACAAAGTATATCATACATGATTTAACTAACTACAACACCATATGACACTTTAGACATTTCATTTTTACCTTTAGGAGCGGAGGGACGACCTTTCTTAGATAACTCTAAGTTGCCTCCTAAGGGGGCATGTGCATGTTAGAATTAAGTATGTGAACACGAGACAAGACTTTATGCACATAATCAATCTAAGATAACGGGGTGGATTTCTTTTGTCTATCTCTAGTTATCATAGTGCTTAAGATCTTCTTAGCATTTTTCAAGTCTTTCATATCAAAGTTATTTCTCAAATCAAACTTAACACTAATTTAGAAGGAGAAATGTTCAAGATATCATAAACATATAAAAGTACATAACGGGTAGAGATTGTTTTAGACCATATAATAATTTATTTTATAAATAAGCATTATGTGGTCTATTAGTATCAACAAAGCCCTTAGGTTAAAACATGTAGATAGTTTCAATTAAATCACCATGTCGAACGCATTCTTAACATTCATTTGTTTTAATTCCCATTCATATACAACAACCATATGAAGTAATAATCGTAGAGTTTCATACATAATCAAAAGAGAAAATATATCATTATAGTCAAGGCATTTTCCTAAGTGAAACGCTTAGCAACTAGTCTAGATTTATACCTAGTAGGTGCACTCATAGTAGCACCTTCTTTTAGTTTAAATCCAACTACATTGTATGAGTTTTAAATTAATTATTAGGCTTAACAATTAAAGTTCATTTTTTTTATTTGCATGCATGTAATCAAATTCGTCTTTCACAGCAATAAGCCATAGTTTGAACTCTTTACATTAGATAGATTGATCATAAGTCTCATGACTAGACGGATTTAAAATAATAATAGTAACAAGTAAAGCATACTCAACAATATTAGAAGATTGATAATTTCTATTAAGTATTACAATTATAAGAGCTCTATGTCTCAACCGATAATCAAAAGTAGTATGCTCGTCAGTGAGTGATATCATATCCCAACACAATATCATGAAAAACATGCATATTATTATCATTATCAACAAAAATAGAAAAGGATCAAGATCTTCCTTTCTAGACTTTCCCCTCATGATTGGTCAGTATTGTCAATGTCCCCATTCACTCGAGAATGTTTTTCACCTTGTTAATTAGTGTAGGGAGGACATTCAAATGACTTTAGGTATGATATGTTTGGTTTTTATGTCAGTCCGCATCTCTTGTGAAGTTTTGATTCATAATAAAAGGGAGTATTTCTTGACTTTCGTCTTAAGTTATGATCATCGGATCAAGAGGTTTGACCTATCTATCTAATGTTCCATATGTCCACCCCATTTTTATCCCTTTCATCACAATCTCCATATCCGTCATCTATCTAGATCTTGCTCTTTCTATTTTAAAATCAAGATCACAACTTGATAGTTCTTGTTGTCAAAATCAATTACCTACGGTATTATTGATCATTGATTTAGATTTGATCTTGTATTAGATCCATAACAAACTATATGAGAGAGACACATGAGAGTTATGTGGTTCTAACCTGATTCCATATGAGATCCAACTGAGTCGAAGACATATATATATATATATATATATATATATATATATATATATATATATGAGTATAGATCCTATGAGAACACCCCCTAACGTGAGAACATGAGAACATATTCGTAATTATTATTAGTTTTGTTACGAATGTGTCATATCGTTTAATGTATTATTCGTAGTTATTGTTGGTTGAGTGGATTATTCGTAGTTATTGTTGGATTTCTAATTATTATTATTCGTAGTTATTATTAATTATGATATCTACTCTAAATCTTAACCCTTAATACTCACCATCCAACGGTGTACGATTGTTCTCATGTTCTCACGTTAGGGATGTTCTCATGAAAACCACACCCTCTATATATATATATATATATATTTCTTATTGTACCTTGAAACGATGTAAACTAATCTGTGTCTAATAATTTCCCATACTGTAATTACAGTATAAGTAAAAAGTGTTGGGCGGCTTTTGTAGTCTTCAATTTTATATATTTGTAGTAAAAGTGACTGTTATTTAAGCGTAAAAGCGGAAGAAAGGCGGGGAAGATCCAACGGTAACGGAAGGAATCTGTTATCCGTTGAATAGTAGGATGGGACTGGGACCCACATAGCCTGCAAAAGGATTCTAAAAGTAAATGGTTGCTGGGAAATTTCACATCCATCATCTTGTCAAATCAATAGCCATTCAATTAAAATATTTTAAAATGATAGCCCGATTTTACCAACGCACAAGTAGGGTTGAATATAATGACTAAAACTGTTGTGAATAAGACATTAGAGTTAGTAATATGCAAGTGTTGAAAGAAGCACAAAATGAGGAGAGAATCATGGACGACCTTCATTTCTGTAACTAATTTGCATATATCCATGCAAAAGCTACGAGCTTTATGTTATAATTAGAGTCAAAAAGCCATAAATTAGGTGCAATATATAACTCGATTCAACTACCGATCTTATGGGATCGAAATCGAGGGTGAGGCTCTTTGTGTCATCAATGCACTTCAAGATTTCTTTGAGGAAATCCATATCAGACACGTTTAGGAAAATAAACCGTGTTGCTGACTGATTGACCGACCTGAAAATTTTGACCACCAACACTTATTTTTCTAATGATCCCGAACTTCATGTTCTTATCTTATCTGCATGGATGTTTTATAATGAATTATCTCTAGAAGATAGACCAATCTAATTGCTTCATTTATCAAAAAAAGACCTGATGTTTCACAAATTTGGAGCTCCAACTAATCTCCATAAATGCTGGATAATCATCATTATCTTATTTAGGATTAATATCAATTGTTTGTCAACATTTTTCGTATTCTCCTACAAACTATTGATATTGATCCTAAATAAGGCCATGTCATTTGTAGTCGTTCATTACATATAATTTATTTGATGTTAGCCTTCGTGTAAAATAAAATCTCGTCATCAACAATGAACATATAATTTATTTCATGTTAGCCTTCGTGTAAAATAAAATCTCGTCATCAACATTTTAGCACCGTTTGCATTGTTATAAACCACCCTAGTTAAAACAATTGAGATTGGTCAAGAAGCGTTGTCTGCTCACATGTTGGAAATTTCACTTGGAGAGATCGAAATTCCTTACCTTGGTGATCAATCCCGAAACTAACTTGACAAGTATCGAACCAAGTCGGCAAGGCTCACTCCGAGTCTCCGAGCATGCCCAAGCCACGTTTGTTTCCTCTCACTCCGCCTAAGCTGTTAAGTTCACACACTCTTAGTAAAACGTCTATAACTTAGGCAATATTTTGAGTTAGAAGACTCATGTGTAACACTTTTAAAGGTGTTTTCAATAACTACAGTTTTATAGTTGACTCGAAATCAAGAATCTTAAAGGAGGAGGGTCAAAACATATGGACGCACATCTTTCATCTCTCATCCTTGACAAGCCATCCAATCTTGAATGAGGGAACATCAAAAATCATTTCAAAATAAAGTCAACATTGGCTATTTAATTGTTAGGTTAAATAGGTAGTAACTCTTGCAACTTTTTTTTTTTTTGAAAAAGAAGGTGAGATGCTTGACTACACCAAAATAATTGGTGTATCGAGAGGCCGACAATGGGCAAACGGGCAGACCGTCATGCAAATAGAAACTAAAAGGGAAAAACTACAAACACCACAAGCAAAACTGGAAAAGAGAGAAAGACCAAAGAGTCAGAACAACTAAACCCTGGGAGAAGACGTGGAACACTCGAGAGTTTGAATATTGAGTGTATGAAAAAGGGTCATTGTACACACCTATTTCATAATTCAAGATCATGAGTTTAACCTTGTGCTTTCTTAGTGTTGTTCATGCAAAAATAAAACCCGAAGTCTAAGTGAAATGTTAAGTTTTCACCCTTCTATGTGAGAGGCCTAGAAGTGTTCTTGAGGTGAGAGGCTTCAAGATTGAAGGAGATTTCAATCCAAAAGTTGGATTCTGAGGGAGAAAAACTTGAGTTGAGAATATCTAAGATTTGAGGCGGAACGATCTTGCTCTTATACCCCAAATCTACCTCTAGTTTTATCCTTTTTTACATCTCAAAAATCGTATCATCCATCCAATCTTTCAGACAAAAACTTGTTTTTACATCTCAAAAATCATATCATTCATCCAATCGTATCATTCATAACCTAGGAGGAGCATGTACTACATTATAATATAAGCTTTGTTTCTAAAATACCTTCAAATTACTTACAAAAAAAACTTGTTCACTCAAGTATTTAATTCTACTATAAACCAAATATCGAATTTAACTTCCAACTGCTAATAAGTAAAAATTGACACATTTTATGGTAGATATTACTGCAAAGGTCAAGTAGGAAGAGTAGATTGTTGTTCAGACTTATTTCGATGTTTTTATCATTATCATTAGGGGTTGATATTGGCACCATAATTAATCTGCTAATGCCACCATAATTTGAAAAAAGTAGACTTTGCCTCTCGCACATAGTGTGCGAGAGGGTTAATTTTTTTTTTTAAAAAAATAGCCTCTCACACATAGTGTGCGAGAGGCAAAAAAAAATAAAAAACTTAGTCTTCTCTCGCACCTTATATGCGAGTGACTAAAAGTTGGTAAATTTTGAACCGTAAATTTAATGTTACGGTTGGGGGTTAATGGTTGGGGGTTAAAATTTAATACAACGGATGAGAAGTTTTAGTATATATATGGGTTAGAATATGGAAGATGGATAAGATTTTAAGAGAGGTTTGAGAGAGTTTCTTACAAAAACGTGTCTTCAAGTTCTTCGGATGAAGGGGAAAATCAAGTAGGTCAAATTGAGGTACGTTTTTATTATTTTGAAATCTTTAAATTTCGTTATGTTATATTTTGTAGATTTACGATGGTCCTTCATTTAACTCTTATCGATCTTTTACCAAAATGAGGGACCCGATTATTCTAATCCATATATATATATATTTGAGAGAGTTTTTTTTTTGTTATTTTTTTTAGATTTACGATGGTCCTTCATTTAACCAAAATGAGGGACCCGATTATTCGGGGATATTCGTAACGGACGGATGGTGGAGTGATAGAGATTCCATGATTGCTTGGGCTCGGGCCGAGACGATGAAATATTTTATGGTGCTTACAATAAAATGATCATGGAAAGCGTCAGCTTCACGGAGTTACGGTATGATGCAATTAGCATGTGAACAATCCGGGAGCAAGAAGGTTGGAAAGAAAAAAATTATAGATTTAAATGATGTCCCGGTGAAGACTCGACGTAGTCATTCGAAAAAATGCGGTTGTCCATTTTTGCTAAATGGGTATGAACAAGCAAAAGATGTGTGGCTGTTGGCGGTTGAGTGTGGATTTCATAACCACGCGCTGCCAAAACACTCAGAAGGTCATGCTTTTGCCGGTCGTTTGACTAGTGAACAATTTCAAGATGTGGAAAGGGCAACAGCTGCCGGAACGGCGCCAAAGATTGTTCATGAGATGTTGAAACAAAAGTATGAAGGCAGTTTGGTCGGGGAGACAACACGTGTACAATGCGCGGGCGAAGATTCAAAGGTTAAAGCAAGAAGAAATGAGTCCGACGCAATTGCTATTCAACATGTTGGTGGAAGGAAATTTTATTTTTGGTTTTAGGGAATCTGACGATGGAAGCTTGCAAGACATTGCATTTGCCCATGAGCAATCGATCAAGTTATGGGAGAAATATCATTACGTCATGATCATGGACACCACCTACAACACTAACATGTAAGCTTTAAATACATTAGTTTTTGCCATTTTAATAAATTTAGTTAGTAATGTCATTAATTAACTTTTTTCTTTTAGGTTTAAAATGCCATTTTTGGAGATTGTCGGTCAAACATGCACCGACTTGACATTTCACTTGGGCTTTGCGTTCATGACAAGGGAATATGCCGATACATATAATTGGGTATTGCGCCAAGTCGAAGGGTGGTGTCAAGAGTCAAAATACCGACCGGAGGTGATAGTGACCGATCGGGAGCTTGGGCTTTTGAGGGCTATCCCATGAGTTTTTCCAGATGCAGCTCATCTTTTGTGTTCGTAGCACGTCGACCGCGGGATAGAGGGACAAGCCTTTAAAAAGACAAGGTCGTAACTATGCAACATAAATTTCAAAGTGATTGTAAGGCTTTATTCAAATCAAAGTCAAGTGAGACATTTGAGGCATGGATATGTCACAAGGAGAAAATTGCAAGTTACTTGGTTGACCAACATTTTCACCTTGGCAACCAAGTCACAAACAGGTATATTTTGTAATAATTATATTACCTCTTCAATTACTAGTATTGCATATTTTATGTCATGTTTAAAATAAACTTAAAATGTAGGGTCGAATCCGCACACTCTTCCTTGAAGAAGATGTTTGATGCATCTAACTTCCGACTCTCGACGTGTTTGAAGCATATCAATTTGATGTCGAGGGATCAATTTCGTCGATTGATGGCATCATTGGAGCAATCCCGTTTCAAGACTCCGAGTGAGGTTGCAAACTTACCGATGTTTCGTCAACTATTGGGTAGGGTTTCCGATATTTGCTTACGGGATTTGTATGCGACGTACATCACCGTATGCAAAGGGGATTATCTTGAGAATTGTGTTAAATGCTTTGTGCGGTCGTCTACCGGATTACCTTGTGCACATGAAGTGGCGAGTATCATGAGAGAAGGACGGGTTTTCCTTGTGACGGATGTCCATATATTTTGGCGTGAGATCGATTGGTATGGGGTTCAATCAAGTGGTGCGGACGAACTAGTTGAGATCAATGAGAACCAGATTGCTCTTATGGACCTCAAAAAGGCAATAGAGATGGATTCCTTAGACGAGAACCAAACTCGACAATTATGTAACATTTATTTGACTTATAAATTTTTTCTTTCTTTTAAGTTTAAAAATAATTATTTATTTATTTTCGTATTCTTTTACATTATGTTCGAAATATTTATTTTCTTATTTTTGTCTTTTATTTATCTCTTGGAATATTAATTACTTAATTTTGTCTCTAAGGCACCTTGTGGAGGTCAATACAAAATCCAGAGACAGTGAATATGAGAAACCCTAAAGTTCAAAATCCCAAAGGAAGACCACCGAAGAAGGGCACCGGGAGGAAAAAGTCGGCGTTTGTGCATGTTCGAGATGATGTTAGACAAGCAAGATCACCCACGGAAAAGGATCGGAACTTGACTCGTTTGTTAAATGCACCAGCTACTTGAGCTTGATAAATTTTGAGTCTTTGTTGTGTCGCCAATCTACTCTCGTCTAATGCTTCGAGTTCAGCTAGACGGATTTTGACATTTTCCTCGGGATCAGTGAGTTGTACCGCAACCCTAAGGGAAGGTAATTGTACCTCCAAAGGTAAGACGGCTTCAGATCCAAATACCAAATTGTATGGCGTACATCCGGTAGATGTTCGAACTGTTGTCCGGTATGCTCATAATGCTTCATGCAATCTTTCATGCCAATCTCTTCTTGATTTTGACACAATCTTCTTGAGAATTTTGCATAGGACTTTATTAAATGCTTCAGCTTGACCATTCGAGGATGGATTGTAGCTTGATGAAAAACTGTGTTTGAAACCAAAATTTTCAGCTAGTTTCACCATTACTTGATTTTTGAAATAGAGGGCATTGTCCGATATTATCTTCAAAGGAACTCCATATCGGTATATCAAATGAATTATGATAAAGTTGGCAACTTCTTTTGCCCCCACTACTTTCAATGGTAAAGCTTCGGCCCATTTGGAGAAATAATCAGTTACGGCCAAAATGTATTGATGACCCCGTGATGATGACGGATTTATAGGCCCTACAACATCAAGACACCATGCATTGAAGGGCCAAGACAAGATTGTCGGATGAAGGAGTTGAGGAGGTTGATGAATGAAATCACCATGAATTTGACACGCATGGCACGTCTTAGCAAAATTCATTGCGTCTTTCACCATGGTCGGCCAATAATAGCCTAGCCGTTTAACTTGATCGGCTAACTTAGGACCACCTTGATGTGCCCCACATATTCCGGCATCAGTTTCTGTGAGAATATATTTTGCTTCTTCTTTTGATAAACACCGAAGCAGTATACCATCAAAGGCTCTACGATACAAGGTATCATTTTTCAACAAGAAACACGGTGCCCGCCATTTGATATCCACTTTCTTTTTGGCATCATCAGGTAAAATCCCATATTGAAGATATTCAATGATTGATTGTCTCCAATCAAGGTCTTCATCAATCTCATATACCGAGGCAACATGCACTTCTTCGGTTGAGTTGAATCGGTCTAAAGCCGATGAAAGCAAATGACGCTCCCCAATTGTGATTTGAATCTCTCTTTCATAAGGTAGTGTTAGAGATGCCGCTAATTTGGCTAGGGCATCAGCCTTATCATTTCCGGATCTTGACACATGCATTAATTCTACTTGTTGAAACTGTTGCATGAAATATTTTGCTCTTTCGTGTAAAGGAATTAAATTTGGGTGCTTTACTTCATATTCTCCATTTATTTGTCTAATGATCAATTGAGAATCACCAAACACCTTTAATGGATCAATATGCAACTCAAGAGCTATTTCAAGACCGATGATTAGTGCCTCATATTCTGCCACATTGTTTGTGCAAGTCTCTAAAAGAGAGAAAGAATATGGAACCAAGCCGCCATAAGGAGTGATAAACATAATACCGACTCTAGATGTTTGTTTTTTCGCCGCTCCATCAAAATATAATTGCCATGATGTTTCCTCAACCATTAGAACTTCTTCATCTGGTAGATCATATACCAATTCTTCATTGTCAGGGGTTGGATGAGCAGCTAAAAAATCAGCAATGATTTGTCCTTTTACTGCCTTTTGTGACACAAACTTGATATCAAAAGGAGCTAATAGCATTGCCCACTTGGCTAATCTCCTAGACAACACTGCTTTTGATAAAATATATCTTAGCGGATCAGCCTTTGAGATCAAGGTGATTTGATGGGTTAAAAGATAATGTCGTAACTTTTGAACGGCAAACACCAAAGCAAGACATATCTTTTCCATGGCAGAATAATTGTGTTCTGCCCCTACCAAGGTTCGGCTGATATAGTATAAGGCATTTTCTTTTCCCTCATCATTGTTTTGAGCCAACATAGCCCCTAAGGACCGTTCAAGAGCCGCGGTGTACAAGATTAGAGGCCTTCTTGATATTGGTGCCATCAAAATTGGTGGATTAATCATATACCTCTTGATGCTATCCAAGACATTTTGGCATGATTGATCCCATATAAATGGAGTATCTTTCTTCATTAACCTTAGAAATGGTTGACATCTTCCGGTTAAATTCGAAATGAAACGTCGGATGTAAGCAAGTTTTCCTTGTAAGATCCGAAGCTCGTGGAGATTCCTTGGAGGAGGCATATTCATGACTGCCTTAATTTTATCAGGATCAATTTCAATTCCCCGACCCCGAACGATAAAACCAAGAAATTTGCCGGATATCACTCCAAAAGCACATTTGAGGGGATTCATCTTCAACTAGTGCTTGCATAGCCTTTCAAAAACCCTTCGAAGATCATTTGGGTGATCTTCTCTTTCTTTTGTTTTGACAACTAAATCATCCACATAACACTCAACTGTGTTATGAAGCAAATCCCGAAAGATAATTGTCATGGCTCTTTGATAAGTTGCCTCCGCATTTTTAAGACCAAAAGGCATTACTGTATAACAATAGGTGCCTTGAGGTGTTCGGAAAGCAGTTAGCTCTTCGTCATGAGGATCCATTTTAATTTGATTGTATCCCGAGAATCCATCCATGAAAGACAAAGCCTTGAATCCAGTGGTGGCATCAACCAATAACTCGGTTATAGGTAATGGAAATTCATCTTTAGGGCATGCTTCATTCAAATCCCTAAAGTCCACACAAATACAGAGTTGTCCATTTTTCTTCCTCACAGGAACAATGTTGGCTAGCCAAATCGGATATTGGACCTCACGAATGAAACCCGCTTCAATAAGCTTCTTAACCTCAATATTTATTTGGATAATCAACTTGGGACGAAAGCGGCGTTGTGCTTGTTTTACTGGCTTTTTCTCTTCAGAGATTGATAGTTTATGCATTGCCACCTTCGAGTCTAAACCAGGCATATCCTGATAACCCCAGGCAAACACATCTTAGTACTCATTGAGAAGTTCTTCATATGTTGTTTTTTCTTCATTAGTCAACAATGCACTAACAAGGACGGGTTTAGGACATTCAAGAGTGCCTAAATTGATTTCTTGAAGATCATCAACTGTAGCTTGTCCACCGTCTTCCATTTCTGTCGGTGCTGGTTGAACTGTATTGATGAAATCTTGTGAATCCTCCTCTATATCAACAAACACCATGTTCACCTCTTCTACTTCGGCATTCATGAAATCTTCATTTGGCTTTTGCACAAGCAACCTTGCTTTCTTCTTTTTCTTACTGATCCTCCATTTTTTGATTTGTTTTGATTTGTTTTTAGTCCTATCAACATATTCAAGCCTTTGAAACACAGAAGCTCTTGTTTCTCCACTCGTTGAACCGGTTTCAAGCCTATCAAATACTGTAATCCGAGATGTTGATGGTTTATCATCGAGAAACAAGCTTTGCTCCTCCGGAGTCAATGTCATAGGCTCTTCAAAACTCGCTGTCAATATACCCCCTTCGTGAGAAACCTTCAAGTTTTCAATACCATCCTCATTATAGGGGTTATATGGAGCTTTGTTTTTTGATAAGAACTTCGAGTTTTTCACTTTAACTTTGAACTTCTTGTTCAACTTCCTTGCAAGTGATTTAGAAGGAGGATTATTGGCTACAACTCTTGACACTACCCTTCTGTTATCACTTGTTTTAACCCCGAAGGACCTTTGAATGACCAAAGTCGTTTTTGGAATAGATTGATCAATTTTCCGTAGAGGAAAGGTGTAACTTGTCATGAGAGAGTTCATAACCTTCTCTACCGAGTTCAAGGGTTTTTGCCCGGCTTTTCGTCTATCTTTTGGTGTGTACTTAAACAACACCTTAGAACATGTATCACCTTTCTCATTCTTCCCATTCAGAGAAACCTTTGGTGCTTGGTGAACATTATTGGTATTTTTACCATTGACAACCTTCATGGGCATGTTTAAGTTGAAATTAACCGTCTTATAAAACTTGGCATCAGCATAATTAACACTTTCTCCGTGAAAAGGGTTTGGGTTACCTCGAATAATCCTTTCATTTCCATTATCATCAGTGTATTTCAAACATTGATGAAGAGTAGAAACTATAGATTTACTAGCATGAAGCCATGGTCGACCAAGTAAGGCATTATATGAGGTGTCCGCATCTATGACATGGAACAAAGCATCTTTATAAAGATTGTCAAGAACGATCTGTAATGCAATGGTACCCATGGCTTTTTGTCCAACTTGATTGAAACCTTGGATGGTTAGCAAAGTAGGAGATAAGTATTGATGCGTCCTTGGACACGTCAATGAAGTATTCCGGATCTAGATCAAGCTGAAGCTCAACTACTCCTTAGTTGAAGTGCGAATGCAAATGAAGATGGGTTGCGGAAGCTTAGAGATGGAGGCAGAAGTTGTATGATTGAGTCGATCAAACCTTGAAGGGGTCGGTTGAGTTGGTTCTTGAAGAACCCTCGAATGTGGTTGAGTTTGGATCGAAGATCCAAAAGAAGAACTTTGAGAGGGTTGGAAGAGGGATTGATGCTCAAGTAAGTTGGAGGAAACTACTTCTCTTTACTTAATCAAATTGAACATGCTTTACAAATGAGCCAAGCATCACCTTATATAGTGGATGAAGGCTATACAAAGAGTCGGAAATTAAATGACGGAAATAAAGTCGGAATTTAAGTTCCGGAAATGAAGCACCTAAAAATATGAAAGGTTGAGAATTTAAGTTCGGAATTAAGTTTCCGAATTAAATTCCGAAACCAAAAGTCTATTCTTAAATTCGGAAAGTTAATACCCGGAAATAAAGTCCCGGAAATTAATATTCCGAAAATAAAAAGACTTATTATTACAAAACGCTAAATTATGGAAAATGCGGAAAATGCGCCGGAACGGTGCCGGCTTGACAAGCTTCAAGTCATTGTGGCGTAGAGACACGGTTTGCATCCAATGGGTCCGTGACAAGCAACGGTGCGGCTAATGATGGAGCCGGTAGCTTGAGCGATTGCTTTAGTACGGGAACGGGTGAGCGGTCCATCGGAGCGAACCCGAAGTGCCTCGTCTTCCTCGTCTTGGGACATAGGGGTCAAGGGCGCATCAGTCCCCCCATCTTGGATGTGAAACGTCCCCGTTTCACCTTCGTCAAATAGGGGCTCAATGTATGGTGCAAGGTCCTTGACATTGAACGTCGGGTGCACACCATAATCGTCCGGAAGCTCCAACTTGTAAGCATTCGGGTCATGGCGGGATAAGATGCGGAATGGTCCATCACCGCGGTCCGAGAGCTTGCCTTTGCGGCGGGATGGAAAACGCTCCTTCCTTAAGTGGAGCCAAACAAGATCACCAGGCTCGAATGACATTGGACGGCGCCCTTTGTTGCGTTGTGTGGCAAGTTGATCGGCACGCCGTTGGAGTTGTGTCCTAGTCCGCTCATGAAGCTCAATAATGTGAGCGGCACGACTTGCTCCGGTGATGTGTTCTCCGTCTTTTAGTGGACGCGGAGTGAAGTCCATCGGGGTGTGTGGATTAAGGCCGTAGACAACTTCAAAGGGTGAAAGCTTTGTTGCCGAGTGTCGAGACCTGTTATAAGAAAACTCCACAATAGAAAGTAAGTCCTCCCACTTGCGTGGGTTGTTCCTAAGGGTCGCTCTAAGTAGAGCGCCTTGAGTCCGATTGGTCACCTCCGTTTGACCATCGGTTTGGGGATGATAGCTACTTGAAAACAACAAGTTGGTTCCAAGTTTTCCCCATAATGTTCTCCAAAAATGGCTCACAAACTTTACGTCCCGATCACTAAGGATGGAACGCGGTATTCCATGTAAGCGCACAACATTGTCAAAGAAAAGGGTAGCTACTTCACTAGCATTTTGTGTGCTCTTACATGCAATAAAATGTGCCATTTTCGAGAAACGATCGACTACCACAAAAATGGAGTCTTTGCCTCGTTTTGACATGGGTAGGCCAACCACAAAGTCCATAGAAAGATACTCCCAAGGTCCCATTGGTATATGCAAAGAAGAATACAATCCATCCGGACCTTGGCGCGATTTTGCATGGTGACATGTGATGCAACTTGTGCAAAACCGTGTCACATGCTTGCGCATGCGGGGCCAAAAGAAGTGCTCTTGTAGAGCGGCGAGAGTCTTGGTTGCACCGAAGTGACCACGACCCTCATGGGCCTCCTTTATCAACAAATAACGAATACTCGAGCGCGGGATACAAAGTGTGCCCGCACGGAATAAGTAGCCATCGTTAATAAAGAAAGACTCATGCTCTCGGAGGTCAAGGCATTGAGCAAATATATCCTTGAAGTCAAGATCCGTGGCATATAACTCTTTGATAAGAGCAAAGCCATGGATCTTGGCGTCTATATGCACAAGAAGGATATATCGGCGAGAAAGGGCGTCGGCTACCACATTCTCTTTACCTTTCTTATGTCGAATGACATAAGGAAAGGTCTCAAGAAACTCTACCCAACTCGCATGGCGCCGACTCAAGGTAGTTTGACCCTTGAGATACGAAAGAGCCGCATGATCCGAATGAATCACGAACTCCTTCGGCCATAAGTAGTGTTGCCATGTTTTAAGACAACGAACTAAAGCATATAGTTCCTTGTCATAAGTTGGGTAGTTGAGTGAGGGACCGGAAAGTTTTTCGCTAAAATAAGCAATGGGTCGATTCTCTTGTAGGAGAACCCCCCAATGCCTACATTAGATGCGTCACACTCCACCTCGAAGGTTTTCGAAAAGTTTGGGAGTTGGAGTAGTGGCGCATTACAAAGACGGTCTTTGAGCGACTCAAACGCTCGAGCATGGGTGTCACACCACTCAAACGTGACACCTTTATTAGTAAGCTCATGTAGCGGTGCTGCTATCGAGCTAAAGTCCTTGACAAAGCGTCGATAGAAACCCGCTAAGCCGAGAAAGGCTCGAACCATGGTGGCCGTAGTAGGAGTAGGCCACTCCCGAATGGCGCGAACTTTTGATTCGTCCACTCGTAGTCCGTCCTTAGACACGACATAGCCAAGAAAAACTGTGGTGTCCGAGCAAAAGACACATTTCTCCAAATTGACATATACTTGCTCTTGTCTAAGGCACTCGAGCACTTGGCGAAGGTGCTCGATGTGTGCATCCAAAGACTTGCTAAAGACTAAGATATCATCGAAATAGACAACAACGAAAATACCCAGAAATTTGCGCAAGACATGATTCATGAGGCGCATGAAGATGGATGGAGCGTTGGAGAGGCCAAATGGCATAACAAGCCACTCGTAGAGGCCATGCTTCGTCTTGAAAGCCGTCTTCCATTCATCACCTTCAGCCATGCGGATTTGACGGTATCCGCTCCGGAGATCGATCTTTGAAAATATGGTGGCGCCATGGAGCTCGTCCAACATATCATCAAGGTGCGGGATCGGATGACGATACTTGACGGTGATTTGATTGATGGCTCGGCAATCTACACACATCCGCCAAGATCCGTCTTTCTTGGGTACAAGTATGACCGGCACGGCACATGGAGACAAGGACTCACGGACATAGCCCCGGTCTAGGAGCTCTTGGACTTGGCGTTGTAGCTCCTTGGTCTCCTCCGGACTTGCACGGTAAGCGGCACTGTTGGGCAAAGACGCGCCGGGCACCAAATCGATTTGGTGCTCAATTCCTCGGATTGGTGGCAAGCCGGGTGGTAGTTTGTCGGTCAAGATGTCCTGAAATTCGGACAACAACAAGGACACCTCGTGTGGCACATTACTAGGGTCATGGGAAATAGATAAACAAAAAGGGACAAGTAAGAAACAAGGAAACTTACCTTCCATGACCCGTGTCAAGTCATGTCGTCGGGCCAAAAGAATTTGGGGCTCACATCGCCCTTGAATGGTAGGAACCGGAGGTGCATGTGTCGGAACAATGCTCTTACTACCTCTTGCTTCGGTAGCATTACCCTTATGGCCGGAATTACGGGAACCGGAAGTAGGAACATCCACAATATCGGGAGAACGACGAGAAGGGTCCGATGTGGCCGGCGGTGTAGTGGTGTCATCGATCACTTGTTGCCTCTTTCGTTCTGCATGGTCAACTAAAATTTCCTGTGGAGTCATAGGCAAAAGTGTGATCCGTTTTCCATTGTATTGGAACATGTAACGGTTGAGATAACCATCATGAAAAGTTTTACGGTCAAATTGCCATGGTCGTCCCAACAATACATGTGTGGCGTCCATTTTGATAACATCACAAAGGACCTTATCAACATAGGCGCCAATAGAAAACGTCACCCACGCTTGTTGTGTGACGGTGTCACTTGCCTTATCGGAAATCCATTGGAGTCCGTAAGGTTGTGGGTGGGGGGTTGTAGGCAACTTAAAGTGTCTTACCACTTTTTCGTTGATAATATTACAACACGAACCCCCATCGATGATAAGAGAGAGAGTCATTGACCAAGAAACGAGAGTGGAAGAGATTCTTGCGTTGGTCAATAGGGAGATGCTCTTTTATAGCAAGAATGCGACGAGAGACAAGAGCAAACTTACCTGGTTGTGCCGGATCGCAAGCAAGTTGGTCGTCGCATGGCTCCATGCCATAGTATGGGTCGGCATCTTGGTCATCTTCCAAGAGGATATCACCATTATAATCCTCTTCGCCATCGTCATATGATGGGTTGACAAACATCACCCGCTTGGTGTTCGGGCAATCACGTTGGACATGACCAAACTCGCTACATTTGAAACACACGGGTTCTCGTGGGCGGGCCACCGTTTGCGATCCTTGTTGGGGTCGGCCCGGAGGCGTTTGTGGTGGAGCAACGGTGCCACGGTATGGAGGTTTCTCGGTAGCCGCTTGCCGGGTGGGTTGACTCATCCGTGGCGATCCTTTAGCGGCTCCGGAATCTTGGGGACTAGAAACATCTCGAGAACGAGAATTAGTGGTATAAGAGTATTGACTATTGGAAGAATTATACCTTGAGTATCGAGGCGTTTCAAGTTGTTGCTTGTGAAGTTTCATGGCGGCATGACATAAGGCTCCCAAGTCCTTGTATGGGACAATCTCGAGGGGCCGCCGAATTGATGGATTAAGGCCGCTCATGAATTTGGTTCGAAGGGCGGAGGCGGAGGCCGAGATGCCGGCCTTCATATGCATGTCCTCCAGCTTGGCTAAGTAAGCCACCGCAGTAAGGCTTCCTTGTTGGAATTCGGCAATTTGCAACCGCATGTCGTTTTTGAAGTCGTCGGGCACGTACTTCTTAGTCATGACATAGATCAATTGATCAAATGTCGCAACCGCATGTTGGTTTCGTACCGGTTCCACCAAGATTTTGCATCACCTTCAAAGTAAAGTGTCACCGCTTCGATTTTCTCATATTCTTCATAATGGCAATGCTTGAGAGCTCTTTTCATATCCTGTGCCCAATCAAGAAACGCACAAGGATCATATTCACCATAAAATACCGGAAATTTAACCTTACCTTCCCTACGAGCTCGGTAGGGATCCGGTCGAGGCGGTGCCATGTATGCCTCTTCGTGATGGGCTCGCCGGTGGCCATCGTTATGCCGTTGGCGCCCATGATTAGGTGGGGCACGCCTTGGTGGGTTAGGAGGAGGCAACCATTCTTCTCCTCGATCCTGGTTCTCAAAAGGCTCTCGGATGGGTGGGTGCCATGGACGGACATGTGCCACCCGTTCCAAGTCCGACTCATCATCGGAGAACTCGTCAAAGTCATCTCGTTCATCATACTCTTCATAATCATGATACATCGGTTGCCGGCTATGCCGTTGGCGGCGTTGTCCGGTCATCAATCCGGGAGGGACGGTTGGTGCGTTGGGCACTAGATGGAGGAGGGGAAGTGCCATACTTACGTCGGTTATGCTCATAGCGTTTGTGCCGATTCTCCGTGTCAACATATAACAAATCATTTGGAGAAGGGTCGGGATTCTCGTCAAAGTAGTGATCTCATGCCTTTCACTAGATTCCTGAGAATTTTCCATTGTGACGTTAGTCATAACTCCAAGATTGGACACAAATTGCAAGCAATCAAATGAGCAAGGTGACAAGATAAGTCAACGTTACCCAAGTTCAAGTGCGTTAGGGTTCTACCTTTGGGAAAGCCGTTGGGCGGTTAGGCAAGGAAGGCAAATCCAACAAATTTGAACCAAAATGCACACAAATTCAAGAGAAAATTTGCAACTTGTAAGAAAATGGAGAGATAGGAAATGGACGGATTGTTTATCGGCAAGTTTTACTTGCTTTGGTCTTTGACCTTTTCAAAAATCCGATTTTTCGGATGGACCGGTTTGCCGGACGTCTTTTACTTTTGTTTTTGTGGAATTGTTTCTTTTTTAAACTTTTGAATGCAACCTTTGGAATGCAAAAGATGAATCCACTTTTCTTTGAAACAAATCCGTTTTTTGAAGAGTTTTTGCTTTGTTTTTGATTTTGGAATATCAAAAGGCGTGATATCCGATTTTGTCAACAAAAAAATCCCAAGAAAATGGTGAAATTGATTAACAAAAATGTCGGATTGGGTAAGGAAAAATGTTTTGTTGATTAATGGTTTGATGGCAAACCAAAAATCTCCTAACTTTGCTTTGCAAAATGGATCGAGAAAAAAAAAATTTCAAGAACGTGGATGAAGATGCGAAGAACAAGATGAAGATGGTGATGAACAAAAGGCAAAAAGGATGAATATAATAACGCACAAAAACAAGAGTAAAGATAACTTAGCTTAGATCACTTTGCTCTGATGCCAATTTGATGCGTCCTTGGACACGTCAATGAAGTATTCCGGATCTAGATCAAGCTGAAGCTCAACTACTCCTTAGTTGAAGTGCGAATACAAATGAAGATGGGTTGCGGAAGCTTAGAGATGGAGGCGGAAGTTGTATGATTGAGTCGATCAAACCTTGAAGGGGTCGGTTGAGTTGGTTCTTGAAGAACCCTCGAATGTGGTTGAGTTTGGATCGAAGATCCAAAAGAAGAACTTTGAGAGGGTTGGAAGAGGGATTGATGCTCAAGTAAGTTGGAGGAAACTACTTCTCTTTACTTAATCAAATTGAACATGCTTTACAAATGAGCCAAGCATCACCTTATATAGTGGATGAAGGCTATACAAAGAGTCGGAAATTAAATGACGGAAATAAAGTCGGAATTTAAGTTCCGGAAATGAAACACCTAAAAATATGAAAGGTTGAGAATTTAAGTTCGGAATTAAGTTTCCGAATTAAATTCCGAAACCAAAAGTCTATTCTTAAATTCGGAAAATTAATACCCAGAAATAAAGTCCCGGAAATTAATATTCCGAAAATAAAAAGACTTATTATTACAAAACGCTAAATTATGGAAAATGCGGAAAATGCGCCGGAACGGTGCCGGCTTGACAAGCTTCAAGTCATTGTGGCGTAGAGACACGGTTTGCATCCAATGGGTCCGTGACAAGCAACGGTGCGGCTAATGATGGAGCCGGTAACTTGAGCGATTGCTTTAGTACGGGAACGGGTGAGCGGTCCATCGGAGCGAACCCGAAGTGTCTCGGCTTCCTCGTCTTGGGACATAGGGGTCAAGGGCGCATCAAGTGTGCAGTTGTCAACCCCATTGTCCTTAGTATCCTTAATGGAAGAAGATTTACTGCGGATCCACAATCCAAAAGGATTCGATTGACCTGTGTATCCCCAATAGTGCCCGTAACATATAATGGCCGATTATGATATTCATTCCCCAATTGAAGATCTTCATCCGAGAATGTTATACAAGCCATGCATGAGGCACATTGAGTTGACGGGGATAATGAAACATCATTAACCTCCACCATTTCAACTTGATCTTTATAATCATCGGGATCCATAAGAGCTTGAATTAGGGCTTTCCTCAACTTATTTGACATTTGTAGGGCATCATAAACACTCAAACGTGCGGGAATGCGCTTCAAGTGACTGATGACGTCATATTTTACTTTTTCTTTGTACGGAGCTTTATGAAGCGAAACCGGTACGCGAGAAGTGGATTCTTTTTGTAGCACCTCAATGTCCTCCACATTTTTCTGAGGTAATTGAGAAGTTTCTTTATCAAGACGTTCATCAAAATTTGTCACTTTTGAATGTTCATTAGAAATCAATTCTTTCTCCTTTCTTTTTTCATTGGGTTTCGGAAATAGAAGTTGACGTCCGGAACGAAGAGAAACTGCATCAACTTCTGGTTCCTCCTCTTCACATATATCGGCCCATGTGGCCATGCAACATTGAGCAACTTCATTGCCCCAAAATGTCTCATCTTCCGAAGGTTCTTCATCGCCATAAAATTTCTTTGGGACAAAATCTTTTAAGGTAACCGGTACCCTCTCAGGTTGAACGTATTCTTCCTCAGAGTCAGAATTTGGCTTCTTTTCCTTCTTGTTTTTTCTTTTTTTTTGTTTTTCTTGTTTTTCTTTTTCTCGGGTTTTCTTCCGATCATTCTAAACCCAGGAGAACTCGATTTGTGAGTGGCTTCTGGCCGGGTCTTTCAAGTTACACAAGTTTTCCACTCAAAATCACTATCAATGTCAAGATCATCGTCATCTGAAAACAGATCTTCGATATCTGAGTATGTCATAATCTCATATAGAGTTGGGACCCCAGGACCATCTCTTGGCATATCAGGGTATGCCCAAACAATGCGGATATCATTGCCACCATCTACTGAAAATTGTACAGGTATCGCCATCAGAGGTAAGGAAACCGTGGGAATACCCTCATCTTCATTTGACCCAGATGGTTCTTCGAGTGTATTTGGAGTCACCAAATTATCCGCATCCACTAAGGATGTAGTATTTGATGAAGCCTTTGGAGCTACCGAGTCTTCACCTTCAATCTCGATTTCTCCTTTGTTAATCATCCTCTCAACTATATCTTTGAAGACATAACAATCTTTGATAGGGTGACTAACGATTTGGTGATAAGGACAATACTTTGGATGATTTGTCCTTCCAACTTCATTTGGCCTTTTTGACTCTGGAAGTGTAAGAAGATTAGACGACATCAACTCATCAAAAATCCCTTGGACATCATCATCGTCAAAAGGATATTTCTTTTGCTTCCTTTCCTCAAGAGTGAGTCTTTTTATGGCATCTTTACCTTTTCCTATATCTTAATTTTGGGAATTATTTCCTGTGAAGATTTTATTTCCGGGTTTAATAAAGGTTGCCATAGACTCTCCCTTTTTAAAAGGACTTTTTCCATCATCTCTTTTAAGTTCATTTGCCTGAGGAAAATAGGTTTTTGCATCACGCCGAGCCAATTGTCGTTCAACATTGCAAGCCTTTGAAACTAAGGCATCAAAAGAACGAGGCTCAGCACTACCAACATGCACTGCTAACTCAGGAATTAAGTTATTAGTTCACATCTGGACACATGCCTCTTCACTTAGCTTTTCTGGGCATTGAAGTCTCAAGCTTCGCCATCTGGCGATAAAATCATTTGCAAGCTCATTTGACCTTTGAAAGGTATTAGCAAGATCCATAATGGATACCTTTGCCTTAGAGCTCACAAATTGAGCTAGGAATGCTCTTTGTAAATCATCCCATGTGTGGATTGATCCCGGTTGAAGTTGAGTGTACCAAGTAAATGCCGATCCCTTTAAAGATTAGACAAATTGTCGGATCAACAAAGCATCACTCAATGCGGTCTCACCACATGCTGAGTAAAAATGAGCGAAATGCTCGTGTGGTGATCCATGCATTCCATCAAACTTATCAAAAGTTGGTCTTTGATAACCGGGAGGGAATGGTACTGAATCATATTGGATCGGATATGGCTTTCTATACCCGAGTACTAGAGGGTTTTGTGACACTTGGAATTCTCGGATTCCTTGGGCAATCATTTCCCTAATCTCTTGTGGGGAAACGGATGAGCTACCACCAAGACTTTCATCATTCCTCCTTACTGGCTCATGTCGACTAGCATTAGCTTGGTTTTCAATTTGAGCCATAAGTGTAGCTATTTGAGCTTCCCTTGCGGCTAATGGCCTTTGCAAGTCTTGAACTTGTTCCTCAACACTTGTTGTTCCGGTCATAAAAACTTGCATGTTCTCAGATTCATCTTGGGTTACAACTCTCGTTGCTCCTTCCTTTATAATAACATATGGAAATTCCTCCTCTTGGAATAGAGAAGATAAATCTCCATACAAAGGAGAACTTGAGCTTTCTTCCGATTCTCGTTGTGGACTTGGTGGTTGTGAAGTTCCTTGAGCATAAGTCGTTGACTTTGCTTTTGATCTTGTAACTGGACCATCACAAGAAACAACTTGAGCCTCTTGCGAGACTGAGCTTTTAGAAACACGAAGACTTCTTTCTCTCTTTTGAGTTTTAGAAGTTTCTTCAATCACTTCATTCTCATTTGAATTTTTTTTCCCGTGAGGGTTTGTTGATTTTAAGCTTTGGAGCTTTCGGTTGATTACCCTCCTCGGAATAAGAAGTCATGTAGACTTGCTCAAATTTGTCCAATGTAATAGGAATTGACCCTACAAGAATTTGCCTTGCGGTAGTCATTGAAAAATTATCCATTGCATGCTTTGAGTTTAAAAGCTCTTTTGCAGCTTCACAAAGGATTGTGTTGGCTTGTTTTAGAGCCGGTGAGGAAGCTAGTTTACGAAGCGGTCCAGTGTTACGAAGGGAACCATTCTTGCGTCCCCTCCTTCTTCGAGACTTGTTCACCTTCTTAAGACTGTTTTCGGCAGGAATACCAACAGGCACACCATTCTTCTTGATGACACGAATGATTGGCCGTGGGACAACCCTAGCGGAAGGCTTTGTGCCATTAAAGCTAGGAGAATTGTCATGTCCAACTTTGACATAAGCAGGTTTCTCATTGTTGAACTTGTTGTTGGGCTTTATGCCCCCATGTCCCGAAAGAGCCATGGACAAATTCGGAGTTGCATATTCCTCCAAACCTTGAAGACTCTTGAAAGAGTTCTTCAAAGGGATTTCAGCATAGATCGCATTAGGAGCTGATAGCATGAATTATAGTCTATATTTTGGGGTTTGTTTGGACGTTTTATCTTCAAAAATCTGCATGTTTGTATGTATAATATGTGATTCTATTACCATTTCATCTACCTTTGCGAGAATCGAGGTCTACACCTAGTTTCGTTGTAATTGCAGGTAATATGGTACGTTTTGCATCAAAAAGGAGCAAAAGGAGTCATTAGTCATTTGGAGCTACATCCAGGGAGCATAGCCATGGATTAAAGATTTACTTTGGACCAGTTTTGAGAGATTTCACATTCAGTTGTGATTCACCTCGGTTGACTACAGATTCACCTCGACCGAGGTGATCCAGAGACGCCGACTCGACCGAGGCGAACACCTAGGACGCGGCGAGAATATTTTATTCTTGGCTGAGATCTTTTATCTTTGGAAGGTGATCTTATATTTTTGGGCTTGGCTCCTGGAAGGAAGGAGATATGCAGAATCATATATTTTACCTATATTTATGGGAAAAGATCTTTCTAAGATATTTTATCTTTGGAGGGTATTTTTCCTATAAAAAGGGTTGGATTTTCCACAAATCCACATCACGCTATACCGTCGATTAGGGTTTACAGCACGCAGCAGCAGCCTACTCCAAGTTGGGAGAGTTGAAGAACCTTTTTGAAGGTTGAAGGAAGATTGAAGTCCATAGCTTTTATAGCTTTATTGAAGGGTTTTGTAAGATTGTCTTCAATTCCCTCAATTGTTGTCTTGTCTTTTTGGATTGTTATCCAAGGAACGCTTTGTTGTGATATTTGATTCAGTTATTGAAGTCTTTTCATTAAATTCTTCTTTGTTCAAATATTCACTTTCTTCCCATATATTTTAATACTTTCATTATGATGATGAGTGGCTAATTTCCTTGTGTGATTCTAGGGTGATTAGCTGAAGGTTGTGGGAAAAACAATGATAGAATAATCTTAGATTCCAGTAGGATCCTGAAAGTTCGAGTCTTTAACCTTAACCCTAAGCATCTCGTTCAGTTGATGAACATCTCGGCCGGGGTGGAAACTGGCTGACCGAGGTGACTTATCTGATCCATAACTGAGAGTTAAGTGTTAGAGTTTGCCAAATCCTATTCTTATTACACCTTTCCTGGTTCAAAACAAGCTTAGGATGAGACTTACCCGGTAATTCCTTAGTTTGTGTACCAACGATCATAAGTGTAGGTAATAAAGGTTTATCCTTTATTGGGGTTTGAGTGTGCTTCCATCCCATCTTTGTGAGTTATCCTGAGACTTACCCGGTAAAGGTTGATTCTATTCCCTTAGATGGTGTGTTAGTTTGAGGTTATAGTTCTTTATCTTGATTCCTTGAGACTTACCCGGTAATAGGAGTTACGGTTTAGGATTAGTGTGTAGTGAGACTTACCCGGTGATCTACTCCACTTTAGAAACACCTTCCCCACGCAAAAATCTCAGCTTTGTCCGCTTATCTATAGATCTTGAGTTGGAACCACAACTAGATGCTTTAATCCCTAGAATTGCATGTTTGCTTTATTGACTTCTTATTCATCTTTGATTGTGTTAATTGCTCTTGTGGTTAGTATTGACATAAGCACACCGTATTGATTCTGTTTCACCGAGTCCCTGTAATCGACCCCTGGAATTTTCTTACTTTTACTACGATTGACCCGTACACTGCGGGTTCGCATCCTTGTTTTAAGCTTAAGTCTAGGGTTATAAATTTAAAGCTTGCACACACCGTTTGGAGCGAACAAGTTTTTGAACTCAATCAAATAACTTGTATGTATGCATGCAATCTCAGATAAGCACGTAGAGCATAATAATATCCGAAAGAGTCATACAAATCATCCACATACCCCATACTTGGGACACATTGTCCCAATGGGTCAAAATACGTAGAAGAATGTCCCTAAAAACATGTAATTCATGCTAAGATAGCATGAATTACATGCTTATCTGAGATTGCATGCATACATACAAGTTATTTGATTGAGTTTAAATTTATAACCCTAGACTTAAGCTCCTTTTGCTCCTTTTGCTCCTTTTGCTCCTTGTTGTCTTGTCTTTATTGAAGGGTTTTTTTTTAAAACTAGTTTTTTTTTCAGTTTCGACGTTTTTTTCAATCAAATAACCTGTATGTATGCATGTAATCTCAGATAAACACGTAGAAGCAAAATGAAGCATAAATAGCATAGAAGGTCAAGTCATACATCCATGAGTCAAATAATACATAAATACCCCATACTTGGGACACACTGTCCCAGTG
The DNA here is from genome assembly GCA_033239125.1 of Fagopyrum homotropicum. Lineage (NCBI taxonomy): Eukaryota > Viridiplantae > Streptophyta > Magnoliopsida > Caryophyllales > Polygonaceae > Fagopyrum > Fagopyrum homotropicum. The sequence goes on along the minus strand of BSWB01000007.1, from coordinate 31,822,633 downwards.
GGTCGAACTAAGTCTAAGGACAGGATACTCACCGAACATAGCTAAACTGCATGAAGAAGTAAGAAACAGCTCCCAGATAAGACCATCTCGGTTGGCAAAGCACATCTCGGTCGAGGTGTTCTGACAGTACCCGAGATGTATCTCAGTAAAGCTCGTTTCCTCAACTTCTCGAAATTTCGTTCTTCTAGTGTAGCTCTTGAACTGTGATCCTTCCTTTTGGAATACTTGGTTGTTGTCTAGAGGAAAACAAAAACAAAGCAACTATCTAAACTAAACTAGAAAAGGGAGAAGAAAGCAATACCTTGAGTTGCCTCCCAAGAAGCGCTTGGTTTAAGGTCGCTAGCTGGACCATACGGCATGGGATTACTCAATGCACTTCGAATGTCGTGGAGTGCTCATCACATCCGTAAAAATCTTCCAAGAAGGTTCCGGTTCCTAACTTCACCGGCAAATGGTAAGATCTCCCACGTACAAGCTTGTACGGTTTGATTCTCACCGGAATCCTTCTAGCCTTCCTACACTTCAATGGGACATTCCTCGTGTCCCATCCTTTCCTTGATCGAGAAAACAGTTTCTCGAGAATCATAACAGCTTCCCCATCTATAGCTTGGGGATGGTACAGGGTCCTGAGCATGCGAGGGACCCCATACTTGAACAAGAGACACTTCATCGCCTTCACGGTGTAGTGCTTGCAAACTCCACTCCTCATGATCCGAGGAGCTTCTTCTTCCAACAATTTCAAGGAAGACTTCATCTTGATCTTTGGAGGTTCTTTCGGAAGAGACCTCCAACTCTCCGGTGCTTTCCTGAAAAATTCAGAGATTTTAATAGGGAATTCAAATGAAGTAGGAGAATGTACCTTGCAAAGTTCTCCAAAGCTTGAGACAAGTTTCGTGTTGGGTTGATAATCCACCCACGAAATCTCTCTCAGTTCTGCTGGTCTTTCTTCCACCTTGACCACAATCTCAGTAATTGGGCCAAGGTTCTCTGCATCTTCCACTTCTGGTTTTGCAGATTCTTCTTCCATCTCGGTCGAGATCTCTTCCACATCAGCCGAGGTCTCAACAGTCGGATCGAGATCTTCCACATCCCCCTCTTCCACAAAAGCTTCAGGAGAAACTTCCGGTTCGACAAAAGGAATGCTTGGAACGTGCAACACTTCCTTATGCTCCTCTTTCGGCTTAGCATAGGATAGGGTGCTTTCCTTGAGCTCCTCCACCTTCTTCATCAACTTCTCCAATCTTGATTCGAGAGAGTCTTCAAAAGGTTGCTCATAAATGTTTTTAGGGACATTCTTCTCATCCCATATCGCAAGTTCACGCTGAATGACCTCGTCTCTTTCCCATTCATTGTTAAACCAATAGAAGGAGTACTTCTCCTCCAAGTATTCATAATGGTCCGCCCTAGCACTTTGCCTTGCTATCCAGGCTGGATCAAATGTAGTCATCGGAAATCCTGAAAACTACAAAACTCATAGAAAGAGTAGTTAGTAGCAACAGGGGCAAATGCCCCGAAAGCAAACCGTAACCGGCTCGGTCTAGACCAAGTCCCCGGCAACGGCGCCAAAAACTTGTTCTTTGGCGAAACTCTGTTCCGTTGCCGGAACGAGAGCTTTGTATGTACCTAAGAACACAAACCTGCAAGAACACTCAAGCAAAAAGATCAGTAGAAAAAGAAAGAACAGTCCCCGCCTGTCACGCGGGTGACCCGGGTTCGATCCCCGGCAACGGCGCCAAAAACTTGTTCGCTCCAAACGGTGTGTGCAAGCTTTAAATTTATAACCCTAGACTTAAGCTTAAAACAAGGATGCGAACCCGCAGTGTACGGGTCAATCGTAGTAAAAGCAAGAAAATTCCAGGGGTCGATCACAGGGACTCGGTGAAACAGAGTCAATACGGTGTGCTTATGTCAATACTAACCACAAGAGCAATTAACACAATCAAAGATGAATAAGAAGTCAATAAAGCAAACATGCAATTCTAGGGATTAAAGCATCTAGTTGTGGTTCCAACTCAAGATCTATAGATAAGCGGACAAAGCTGAGATTTTTGCGTGGGGAAGGTGTTTCTAAAGTGGAGTAGATCACCGGGTAAGTCTCACTACACGCTAATCCTAAACCGTAACTCCTATTACCGGGTAAGTCTCAAGGAATCAAGATAAAGAACTATAACCTCAAACTAACACACCATCTAAGGGAATAGAATCAACCTTTACCGGGTAAGTCTCAGGATAACTCACAAAGATGGGATGGAAGCACACTCAAACCCCAATAAAGGATAAACCTTTATTACCTACACTTATGATCGTTGGTACACAAACTAAGGAATTACCGGGTAAGTCTCATCCTAAGCTTGTTTTGAACCAGGAAGGTGTAATAAGAATAGGATTTAGCAAACTCTAACACTTAACTCTCAGTTTTAGGTCGGATAAGTCACCTCGGTCAGAAGAATTCCACCCCGGCCGAGATGTTCATCAACCGAACGAGATGCTTAGGGTTAAGGTTAAAGACTCGAACTTTCAGGATCCTACTGGAATCTAAGATTATTCTATCATTGTTTTTCCCACAACCTTCAGCTAATCACCTTAGAATCACACAAGGAAATTAGCCACCCATCATCATAATGAAAGTATTAAAATATATGGGAAGAAGGTGAATATTTGAACAAAGAAGAATTTAATGAAAAGACTTCAATAACTGAATCAAATATCACAACAAAGCGTTCCTTGGATAACAATCCAAAAAGACAAGACAACAATTGAGGGAATTGAAGACAATCTTACAAAACCCTTCAATAAAGCTATAAAAGCTATGGACTTCAATCTTCCTTCAACCTTCAAAAAGGTTCTTCAACTCTCCCAACTTGGAGTAGGCTGCTGCTGCTGCGTGCTGTAAACCCTGATCGACGGTATAGCGTGATGTGGATTTGTGGAAAATCCAACCCTTTTTATAGGAAAAATACCCTCCAAAGATAAAATATCTTAGAAAGATCTTTTCCCATAAATATAGGTAAAATATATGATTCTGCATATATTTTACCTATATTTATGAAGGTTAAGAAGAGAATGAATTCCCTTGGGTTTCCAGGAAAACAAAAACAAAAGATCACCTTCAAAAAGGTTCTTTGAACCCGCAGTGTACGATTGACCCGTACACTGCGGGTTCGCATCCTTGTTTTAAGCTTAAGTCTAGGGTTATAAATTTAAAGCTTGCACACACCGTTTGGAGCGAACAGGAGCAATGTCAAAGACGACTTCAAACGACTTGCGGCGCAGCCATCGTCCTCCTTGGATGACGAAGGTAGCCGGAAGTTCATTAAAATTCACAATTGCCCTTGACGCCATTTCCTTGCAATTAAATAAAATCAAACATTAGTATATGTATAACTTAGAGATGAAAAGAAAGAAAAGGTCCCACTGGGCGTGCCAAAAATATGTTGAGTAAAAATGTACATAAATTTACAAAACGCTTTTTTATGTTTTATTCGAATACAAATTTACAAAACACATTTTATTTATTTATTTTTTATTTGAGTTCGACCCTCTCTTTTTGACCTTTTGATTCTAAGTTATATAAATACCGATGTTTGGTTTGGTTTTGGTGATTTGGGCTGCACCCGTTTTTGGACGGGTTGCCTACGTACCTCGTTAAAGAGGATCAAGCCTCACGTAGTTCCGTGCGGTGTTTTCATGCATCAGAGAATCAAAGTCCCGACCCACCTTCTAGGAAGGGTTACCTAGACGATGATTCAACTATCATTTGCATGGTATTTATATCTCGACCATGCATCAAAGGATTAAATTAAACCCACCTTCTAGGAAGGGTTGCTTAATTTATCCCTACTATCACGCACATAATCAAGAACAGTGATAGGTTATTTTATTTTATTTTATTTTAAAACTTGTGACTGAATCCGGTTCTTAATTTACCAAATTTCCTACGTATCCTTTATTAGAAATCAAGTCGTACGTAGTTCTTAAAGGGATAAATTTAGAATTTAATTTCATGACTTTCATTTGATATAAAAGTCAAAAATATATTTTGCGATTAAATTTAATATGTATCCTTTTGTATTAAAAGAATATTTAAAATTTAACTTTATGACTTTCATTTCATATAAAAGTCAAAAATATATATTTTGCGATTGAATTTAATACATATTTATTTGTATCAAATTTCCTACGTATCCGTAAAAATAAACGGAATCAAATCATACGTAGTTCTTTTAGCCGTGTTAAATTTAATTTGAGTATTTGTTTGACTCTTTATTTTAAAAGTCGATTTAATTTGTGCGATTGGGCTCGATAAATTTAAAAGTCGAGTTTCCTACGTAGTCTTTTATATTTTTAAGACATCAAATCACTCGTAGTTCATTTTAAAAGAACTAATTTGTACATATTTTTCTTGACTTTAGGTTTGTATGAAAGTTATTTTTGTTTAGCGGTTGAACTCGACAATTTATTAATTGAGTTTCCTACGTACTCTTTTACAAGAGATCAAACCACCCGTAGTTCGTTTGGCGAATTTTGATTTTGTAAGTCCAAGGTTTGAATTTAATTATAATTTACTTGGACGGGTCGACTGAATCCAATTTAATTTGAGATCGGATTTCCTACGTAACTCAGAACGAGTATCAAGTCATAACGTAGTTCTACCAAAAAAAAATGTATGGTTTGATTATTTTGTGAGATTAAACTCGACGAGCGAATGCTATATATCGAGTTAAGAATATTTGATATTTTCTAATGTTTGAATTTGATTTGCGACTGTACCCGATATAATATAAATTTAATATCGAGTTACCTACGTTGCCTTTTAAAATGGCGCAAGTCCTTACGTAGTTCTATATAAAGATGTTTAACTACGATACATAATCGTAAATTTATGATCCTAATTATAAGATTTTGTCTTAATGGGATCACTTTTGTAAATAACATATTTATGGGTTATTTTTTATAAAAGTTAATTTTTATGGGTTTATTTTATAAATAAACCAATAGTTGAATTGGAAGGGACACCTTTCCACGTAAATTAATTTTACAACATTGATTTACTTTGTTTTTCTTTTCTTTTTTTTTTAAGAAAAATGATATGGGTCTCATTTTTCATTTGATTACTCTCTCCTACTTTCTTGTTTTTTCCTTTATTTCTCCTTCTTTGTTGTCTTCCACAAGAAAGCATTTTATAGACATCATTGACAAAAAGTTATACTTGAAGTCTTTTGAAAGACAAATTTGAAGAAGTATGGGAGTCCATTTACAAATGGATTAAGATTGTTGGAGGGAACCAAGGAAGAAGGCCATAGGCATAAAACGCATTTTTGTAGCAACATTTGGGAAGATTGCAACAATCGAAAGTAGTTACTTTCGATATGATTACAAGTCGGTGTAGTGGTCAAAAGTAAGTACTTTCGATCCAACTACGAGTCAATGTAGTGATCGAAAGTAGAAACTTTCGGTCCGATTACACCAATTAGCGTCTATTTGATCCTTCAACTTGGAGGTGATAATGAATAAAACATTTTTCTTGGGTTTATTTTTGTCAACCCCAAACGTGACTTGGGATAATCAAAGAACCAAGTCTCAAGAGTTTTAATCATGTAAAGATGGTGTTTGACTTCTTTCATTTGCCCTTTATTAGCATAATGTAGTTCCTCCTAACTCCCAAATTGAACCTTTCCTTCTTTTTTTGTTGTTGCAGTAAGGTATGTTTGCAACTTAGTAAAATGAAGGAAGAAAAAGACTTTTTTTCCTTGTTGTTTTATAGCCAAAGAAAATAGGAGCTAAAAAAATAGAGTAATTAATAACCCCTAAAGCTTTTCCACCTTCCACATTTTACACGTCTGACACATTTTTTACCCATTTACTTCTTCTTTTCTTTTATTTGTTCTTTTCTTTGTTTTCTTCTAACCATTTATTTTCTTCTTCTTCTTCTTTAATCACTTCTTTTCATTTCTCTGTAAAACTTAATACTCTCTTCATATCCTTGTCTCTTGCAGCAAGAAACCGGAGTAAATATGAAAAGAAAAAGCTATAACCCGATATCGCAAGATCTAAGAAGTGAAGTGCGAGATGGTGAAGATTCGCTCTCGGCTACGATGAAAAAGAAGCAGAGTATAAGAACTCCGTGTTTGGGCTTGAATCGATTTTGAGATCGTTCCTAGAGTTTGGATCTTTGTTAGACCGTTGTTTTGTGTTTGTATTTGTGGAGAAGAAGAACGGAAATTCCGTTATATATATTTAAACTAAGACCGAAATCAAATCGAAGTTGATTTCGATCTACATGTGATTATAGGGGTAAAAGAATTCTCTTTCAATCCCACTACGATCCGTGTCGCAATAGTGAAACCATTTGATTTCAAACATATATGCGATTTGAATTCGATCGAAACCTTTATTTTGAGATGCTAAGGCTTCTTCGTCTCCTTCAGGGTACTTCATTTCTGGTTGATGTTCTTCTTCCGTTGCTCTTCTTTTTGTAGATGGCTAGAAAGAAGACCCTCATTGTTTCTTACTCTCCATGTACAAATTGAAAAAAGGCTAGTTTGAGAATTGGAGGTTCATCTTCTTACAAAAAATGGAGTCTCCTCTCTCTGTATTTAGTTTTGCTCTTTCTTCTTTTTCTTCCTCCAGATTAGCCTCCCCTTTCTTTATTTTTAAAAGTCATCTTCCCCACTTATACTTCATTTGAAGAAAAGTTACGTGGTTTAGAGAAGTTATACCCATTAACCTCCCACTAACCTTTTTCTTTTATATAACTTTTTCTTTATCAAGTATATTTGTACTCAACTTTACAGAGAAGGACTTTTTTTTTATATTTTAATTTTAATTTATTAATTTAGTATAATATCAGCTAATTAGTATATTTAGCTTTCATACTAAATTGATACAGATTAGGAGTAGGCTATGTTTGAACCATAATTTTTAACGACTTAGATTCACACTTAATGTTTGTGACACATTTTATATGTATATATATATAAATGTGTCCGTAAATTTGATGATAAAATTTTAGCTTCATGCGAAATTTTGAGTAATTAATCGTTTTTTTTATTTCATCAAATTTAAGATTTGCGAAATTTTACCCCCAAACAATATGCTCTTGGGTCGGCTGGATCCTATCTTCAATCATCCGTGCAAGTGCAACTCCAACATGCTGAGAACGCTATAAAAAAGTATGTTCAAACAAAATTAGTTCATTACAACATTTGTTTGAAATTAAATGCTGAAACATCTCAATTATCATCGTACCGTGATAAACCGAGTCGCAAGAGAAGGCTCATATCCGGAACCAACACCCATCCATGACTCTTGCAATAATTACGGGTGACAATGTTGGACATACCAATGCATGTACCGTGTCGTGTCCTGCCATGGGGCATACGCATATAAAGTACTCCTGACAAAGCTCAAACACACTGACGAATGACGGCTCTCCCACATGTACACCTCGGGTGAAAATCTAGCATATAAGTCCTCCTCGAGTTTGGCCTATGCCTACGTACTGGGACAATAGGTGGGGGAGGGGGATGTCCTGGATCTGTCCAAACTGTCGAACGACCCTCTCTGGCATATAAGGCTCAAATATCGAGCCATATCTGATAGTCCCTCTATACATGGCCACTTCTAGGTGTCCTTCCCATCGCATAGACCTACCAGAGAACGGGAACCACATAACGCTAGAGGCATCCATGCTCTCTAAGACACCACGGATCTGTGACAAACGTCTCTCTAAACGCACACCTGTACGATATGCAAAGCTCTCAGTGCCCACAGGGTCATCTCTACTCCGACGTCCCATGTTCGGATGAATCTCAAAACATGGGAAATATGTAGAGGTCCAATGCTGGAACCAGCATGTACAAATGTTAATTCAAAAAAACCTTTTATTTTGGAAGAAAAAAACAAGGCATAAATATCTTACCCATATGAGCGGACTAAATCCGGCCATCTGCCTCGTATCTGTGCGCGAGCCCTCCCTCAACTGTCGATATACGTTAGCAAGGGTGGAAGTGCCCCATGTCAACTGATGAGTAAGCCTATGATCTCGAACGAAGGTCAAGAGTTCCCACTTGACCTTGTTGCCCGTCTTGTCCATAAAAAGTGAGTACCCGAGAAACAACAATAGCCACGCAGACGCAATCGCTTCCGCTGGACCACCTCTCTCGATCATTGCCTGCATCCTGGACTCTATATCTGCTGTACGAAATCCGCTATTCACACGGATCTGATGCCACTCAACCTCTGTTCAATCCCCGAATAAATGATGTGCCGTTTCCCGTATAACCGGCCACGAATCAAAAGCTCCCAGGTCAGGTTTGTCTATGCAAAGTCCGGTAATGTGAAACACATCATGCAATGTGATGGTCATCTCCCTAAAATGCATGTGAAATGAGTTCGTCTCGGGATGCCACCTCTCTACAAATGCATGGATAAGAGTATGATCCATATTGCTCATCTGGATCGTGAATAATGGACGTAACCCCGAGTTATCAACTATAGTCCGCCACCCTGCATCTACGGGAGTGTCCATATACGTACGTAGCAAGCTATTCAGGGCCGGACTAGTCCTCCGGACTCTACGTACATCACTCTATTGAATAAAATAAATATTATTAACTGTATTGGAAGTTGTGAATGTTTTTTTATAAGTATAACGAATAGGAACTTACGTTTGCCACCGGATCAATCCAAATAGCTCTCGCTTTATGCATCCAGTAATCTACCAATATATCAGTAGCGAGAGGTTGTCCAGTTTCAGTATCGAGAATATCATTCGGCCACACATTTGTTGGATTCACATCGGGTTGTGAAGCAAAACCCGATGGTCCAACAAATGACGGACCCGCATCCATCGAAGGATAGTGAGGTGAGGGATGAAAGGTGGAGGGTTGCACTAATGATTCTTGATAAGCAGACGGTTGAAACTGGTCCTCCTCCTCATACTCCATGTTTAAATCAAAATTCATCTCGCGTCTCGGCCGTTCAGCAGGTTGAGGTTGAGTGCATGGATCGATATCCTCTCCGAATATAGTAGAAAAATACGGGGATGGGATTGGAGGTGTACGGACATCTAAAGTGTCCTGAAGATATGAAGGAGAGGCGTCGAACCTAAGAAATGATAAATCGTCCATGTTTTGTGTCGTGGACGGCTCTCCTAGATATACTGGTGGGTTGCGACCTGACATATGAATAGTAGGTCGATTTTGAAAGTTTCTACTAAGCTGTATATTTAATAATTTAGAACAACAATAAATAAATATTTAAATAAATAATAATTTCATGTAACATATTAAAATCTATACTTGCACGTGGAAAATTATAAATGCATGTAAGAAATTAAAATCTACAATTGCATGTATAAAATCTATAATTGTATGTGAAAAATATATTTGCATGTAAGTTATTAAAATCTATAATTGCATGTACAAAATCTATAATTGCATGTGGAAAATTATATTTGCATGTAAGTTATTAAAATTTAGAATTGCATGTACAAAATTATAATTGCATGTACAAAATCTATAATTGTATTTATAAATTTACTAACTTAATCCAAAAACACATAGTTGCAAACTTAAATTTCATCTAAAATATAGTAATATAAATTTACTAACTTAAATTACTAACTTCATGTTACTAACTTACATTTCATCTAAAATTTGCCAACGGCTCATAACTCGGGTAAAAAGTAAATATTCACAAAGGGATTTAAGTTACCAACATCAATTTGTTGATAAACTAATAGAAATTTATTAATTTACTTCTTATCCAAAATATAGTAATATAAATTTACTAAATTAAATTACTAACTTCATTTTACTAACTTACTAACTTAAATATTATCTACAATATACTAAGTTAAATAAACTAATATAAACTTATTAATTTAAGGTTAACGAATTTTACTAGCTTAAATAACTAACATAATTTTACTAACTTTAGTTTCACCTAAAATCTACAAATATAAATATACCAACATCAATTTGTTCTAAAATATATTCATGTAAGTTTACTAATTTAAATATCGTCTAAAATATACTCATGTAAATTTATTAATTTAAATATCATCTAAAATATACTAAATTAATTTCATTTAAGATATATAAAATATAAATTTTCTAATTTAATGTTACCGGATTTTGCGCAGCTTCGTGTATTGCGGCGTTTTCCCGCGCAATTCTATCCGCACGTCTTATTCTCATGGCTTCCCTCTCCTCTTCGGTTCGTACCATTTTTAAAAATAATAATAAGCTAAAAAAACTCTCTTTGATTGAAAATTTTTTTCACTCTCAAACAAGGTCTTCTCTCGCATATGGGACGGATGGTGAAGTTTTTGAAGAATGAAGGATATATGTAGAGATTTGAGAGGAGGTCACGGGTAAGGAAAAGTGTTGGACACGGGATGGCATAAATGCATCGGGAGTAAGCACTGCAAAAAAAAGCAATGGTCGGTTGACCACAAAAGGCCTCTCGCGGAAGAAGCATGAAAAAAGCACTGCCTCATTTGCGGTGCTTTTTACTACATTTTTTTACTCTCTCGCACCTTATGTGCGAGAGGCTTTTTTGTGGTCAAAGACCACTATTTTTTGCAGAGTTTTTTTTTTTTTTTGGCTGCTTTTTTTATGGGTGCCTCGATCAATTTTTTCTGGGCGCGAATAAGAGTCTTGTTATCATTTCCTTTTTTTTGTCATATGTGGAAAATTTTGAAGAAAATCCAGTTTCTTACTGAAGAAATTTATTGCGATCCAACTGAAAATAAAATAAACATAGAGACCGGGTCAATGCAATAGCCTCAGGACATTTTCCTTCGGTCCTTCCAAAATTCAAACCAAGAACCTGTCATGTTAAAAGTGTTTTAAAAAAATCAACTTTTAATTTCTTGTATTTTTAACAATTTATTTTTTGAAAACATCTTGTATAATGTCTTTCACTAAACTTTAAGCATCAATAATTATTTTACAAAAAAAATATGTTAAATGACTAAAATGCTCTTTATTAGATTATTTATTAAATGAAGTTACTTATTTGGAAATTTGGTACTTGGTAAATTAAATAATTTTTAAGACACACCAGCTATGATAAGGATTTTTGAACATATTTAACAAATATATTTGATAAATTTTATAATAAAATGCCTTATTTATTTAAAATATTCAAAAAAATATATTTTTCATAATTAAACTAAAACACAATTATATTACAAAAATAAAATTTAAAACTGAAATGTTTAGCAAACAATTTTTTAAAAAAAATTATCACTAAACAGATGTATATGATAGAACTCATATGCTTCTTGGGTTACTAAATTGAGGCTACCATTCAAGGCATATCAACACATGTCAACCTTAACTTGAATCATCACAGACATACCAGATGCATTAGTCAATGTCTAAACTAGATCATCTCTCTCTATCCAAATGTGTCCCTTGAGCACTCAACAGATTTTGACATATGCAAAGTCCAAATAATGTTGGAACTTGTTGCGGGGTACCGACTTGGTGAACATATCAACAGGATTACCAACAGTCCTTACTTTCTTCACCTTGACCCTCTTCTCACTTATTAAGAATTGATACCCGCCAATATGATTATTCTTCTCATGATGAACTCGATCCTTGGTCAAACAAAATGAGCTCAAATTGTCACAATATACAATAGCGTGATCGTGATGTATACCTAAATCACTAGTCAATCCCTTCAACCAAATTTCCTCTTTAGTTGCTTCCGTCAATTTCATGTACTCTACCTCTATGGTAGACAAAGTGACTTGGGTTGTAAGGTTATCTTTCAACTTACAATAGAACCGCCAAGAGTGAAAACATAATTGGTCATAGCTTTTATAGTATCAACATCTCTTGCATAATCAAAACTAGAGTACCCTATGACCAAACATTGTGTATCATTCAAAAAATTGAGCCCAATCCCAAATGTACCTCTAAGGTACCGAAATATCCTCTTCACAACTTGCTAGTGTTTGAATCTTGGTTGACCAATGAACCTGCTTAGAACACTAATAACTTGTGTCAAATATGGTTGTGTGCAGACCATATCACATATAAACTCCCTACTACACTATCATAAGGGACTTACGACATATACTCATTCTCCTCGTCTTACTGAGGTGAAAAAAAACCAACCTCAAAACCGTAACATTTTATATTTAGACTAAAAGACTATATACAAGTCTTTATTCTCAAAACATTTATGTAATAAGTTCTTATGAAGTAACTCTATCTCATCTCCCTGTAATATCCGGATATTTTTATTCCGATTAATTCCGTAGCAAACCGGATTTCGATCCGTTGATCCTTATATGTCTACCTAGTCGGACACAATATCTCAAATTTTATCATTTTATGTAATCTCACTTCACATAAAATGATAAGATTTTTATAGCAACCCTAATCCATCAAACCCTAGTTTAGAACATGACTTGTCTTTGACAAGGTCATGACGTCCTAGTGACGAGATCAAGACGAGACCATGACAAACTCGTGACAAGGCCATGCATGGGCTTGACAAAGCCATGACGAGTTTTGACAAGTTTTGACAACTCAGCCCACCTTTGTTTTTTTTTACAATTTCAGCCCACCTATTTCATTTTAGTTCAGCCCATGCCAAGGCAATTGGCAAGGCCCGAGTGGAAGCTTCAGCCCAGGACAACCCATGTTGCTGCCTGACGTTAGATTGGCCAGATGAGAAGAAGCTCAAGCCAGGATAGTCGCTTCGGGTGCTCCACAACTCCTTGGAACGCAACGGACATCTCTCTCTCCTGTCCTTACTCTTCTGCACGTGCAAGATCTTCCTAAAGCCACAATTTTGGCAAGTGTATATTCGGGGAGTTATTGTCCTCCTTAACTACAACAATGAGGGATCGGCTTTCCTCTTCAACGTATACACAGATCGGCCATTGTTCCCCTCTCGAATGTCCAGGTGCAGCGCTTAGCCATTTTCATTTCTCCCCACTAACCAAACTGGTTCAAAATATAAATCAAATTAATTCCAACATCAAAGTAAATCATTATATAAAATATTATAGGGAATGGGATATTAACAAAATCAACGACAAGATCCAAAATATTATTAACCCGGATATTTTGAAAAAAATGAAGCAAACATTTATCCCAAAAAATGAAATACAAGATAGATTGTATTGGAGGTGTAGTCAAAAGGGGTGATTTTCAACCAAGTCTACTTTTGAGCTACTAATGGAGGATAAATGCTTTCCTCTTTAAATGTGTGTGACTCAATTTGAAAACTTAACACACAACCCAAAATAAAGTACTTCATATGAAAATTTTCAAAAAAAAACGGATAACCAACAATAGCAATACTTGACGAAAGAAAAAGTGTGGTTAGTCGTAATTGTGAGTTGTGTAACCATCAACTTGAGGACTTGTCCTTTTACCAAGCAAATCATTAATAAATTGACAAAATAAATTACATCAAATATGAGAACAGAAAAAATAAATGATATTCTCCAAGAAATTATAGTTAAAATTGGCTAAAAGTAGTTCACATGTCTTGCTACCTTTTGGTGGTGTATTTGGTATTCTAGGAACAAAATTATTTTCAACAGCGATCATCTTGACTCATTTAGTAACACTGTTGCTTTCATTAAAAATCAAATCCTTGAATGAAAAAAATATGAAAGATGAAAATGACTATGACATTAGGCCACCACCAAAAAATAATAATACCAAACAAAAAAAAACATTGAATATGAGAAACCAGATCACAAACTTAACTTTGATGGCTCTCAACTTGACTTTAGGGCTACCTCCATCGGTTTTGTTATTCAGAACCACAATGAGGAGGTAATCAGTCTTGGTGCAAAAAATGAAAAAAAAAATTACTTCAACTCGGTTCTAAATGCATAAGCCTATACTCATAAATTAGGCTTGCAAGAAGCGATCAAATTGCAAATAAAAAAGATGAAAATCGCAAGTGACAATTGTTCGTCATCAAGGTACTTCAAGATCTTTGGAGTTGCCCATGGGAGATCGAGACAATTTTATCCGACTCCAAATTGGATATTCTTTTCTTTGACAAAGTCCACATCAATCATGTATTCAAAAAAGTTAATTGTGTTGCTGACCGGTTGACCCATTTAGTAATTTTGATACCCAACACAAATTTTTCTGATGACCCCGAACTTACTTGCAAGAATTTTGTAGGTTCGTTTATCTTAAAAGGTAGATTAAACTAACCGGTTTTTTTTTTTTTTTTTTAAAAGTCTTATATACGATGTCTTGAACACATTTTAATAATTTTATGCAATTTCAAGTGAATGAGGAGATAATTTATAAGGTGTTTATGCATGCCTTTAGCGTAGCAGAAACGCATAAAAATGCAACTACTAATAATAAGGCATATAAGCCATGCTTTTCTCCCATAAGATAGAGGCTTGACCATGACCCACCAAATAGTTAATGAATAAATTAAAAATGTAAAGCAATAAGATAAGTTTGGGCTTCTTGCGATTTGGAGATATGTGATCATCAGCTTATCTCATTATAATCATATTATTGGTATGAATTTCGACAAATCCAAAATTGCATTGTGACTTTTGGGTAAAGCGATTATAAGCTTCAAAAATTGCATTTCATCAATCATCATCATACTTGTTATTGCGTGTCTATGTGCATTTCCCATCTTTGACAATTTCTCCATTACCCAATCTTGCTTAATTTAAAGAATTGGTATCTTGGGGCAACTATTGTAATCGTATCTTAGCCAATTATAAATTTCTTACCTCACATTCTTAACTGCAAACTTCTTTGACAAAATTATGAAAATGTTACGTTTTCTCAACTAAAACAAAAGCCTTTACATGATTAGTTGAACCAAACGAGGCCAAAATATCTTAACTTTTTATGTATTTGTACAAGCTTTATTAAAAATCCTATCAAAATATCAACATATTTTAAGGTTTTTGTAAAAGTTAGACTAGGGTCCGTTTAGGATGATTAAAAATTACTCTCGAAAACAAAATATGACCGAATCAATAAAAAGTCGTATTTGTTTAACAACTCAATGGAATGTTAGAGGCATTTTTATTTCATTTATATCTGCTTAGCCATTTTCATTTCTCCCCACTAACCAAACGAACACTAAAAACAAGTTCACCGGTTCGGTTTTAACAAGTCTCCATATAAATAAAGTGATGTGGCGACATCCATTAATGTCCACCCGTTTGTTTTAACCGATTTTCATTTCACATTTGGTGACCTTAGAAATTTCAAAGTCTAAAATCTTGAAATTTATTGTGACATTTTTTAACCGGTTACCAACAATATTATATTCATATATAGTCCCATTTTATTTATTTTTGTAAGAAATTAGGTATTTTAAAATGCCTTTTAAAAATATATCTACTTAATCAATTGTAAAAATTCTTTTATCATTATTATTAAAAATATCATATGATTTCATTTTAGTAAATAATAATAAAAATTATTTAAATAAACACCTCATTTAAGTTTATTTTTTTTATAGTATACGTTTTTTGTTTAAAATAAAAAAATTAAATATTTTTTTCAATAATAAATAAATATAACCACATTAAATTTAGCTGGTCAAGAAATAAAATGGATGAAATATGTCAATGTAAATTTTTTTTGATACAAAGGTAAGAAATTAGGGGGATTATTTTCTAGAAACTAATCAGCCTAAAACATCCTTGCGGATGAGGTCTCGAACATCTTCGGGAATCGCATTGACGTCCAGCTTGGCTAAGTGTCCGTGCATTGCAATCTTGTCCGCAACCGTGTTGATTTCCCTGTAGATATGCTGAATGCTGGAGTATGAAAATCCTGAGATAATGTTTGAAATATCGTTGATGATTAAGTCCATCTCCCATGGTGGCTTCCAAACTTGGTTAATCGAATTGATAAGAACCATGTTATCTCCTTCAATCTCGATAGTTGGAAAACAACTCTCCTTTGCCTTTTGTAGGCCCCACCGTAAAGCAATTGCCTCAGCTTCCAAAACGGATTCAGCGTTACAAGTACCACTTTCCATAGCTATGGGCACGACACAATGGTCTCTGATGATAAATCCAAAAGAAAATTGATTCGCCCCAATTTGAAACGCATCAAAATTTAGTTTTTTGTTCCCTACTACCGGTCACATCCATCTTAGATTTTTCTTTTTTCTTCTCGTTTTTTTATTCAGTTTGTTACTATTGTTCTGGTCCTTATTAGCTTAGTCTCAAGCAGCTATTTGATTCATAGCTTGCGGTTTAAAATTATGTGGAATTTTAGTCTTATGAAGAACGAACTAGTTCCTACTCATCCACATGTTTCACCAAATCACGGCTAGAAGGCTAAAATCATATGTTTTAAAAAAATTTCTTTGAGATCAAGCATGATTTATGTAATGCCCATGTTGTCAATGTCATAATTCTTTAAAATGGGTGTGATTTTACGATCATCAATGGCCATTTTCAGCGAAGGACATTGAAAAAAGAGGTGCTTCGAGCTTTCTGTATGATGGTTACAAAACTCACAATTCATAACAATAGGTATTCTGTATCTATCTAGATTCTGTTATGTTGGGAGGCCATCTAAGGGTAGTTTCCATAAGAAGTTTCTAATTTTCGGCAAGACATCCTTTTTCCAAATCTAAGTTTTATCCGATGTGATGCCTATTTTGTGTTTTTGAATTAATTCCATAGCGAATTTAGTCGAATACCACCCTTCATCGCTTTCCGTCCAATATAACCTATCCCTAATCTCATTAAAAGGAAGGTTATATTTTTTTTTATTTTGTCGATAATATCACGAGGAAGGATCTTATTAAGTTGGTTTAAACTTTGATGATTCCAATGATATTTAAACTAATTATTTTTTTATTTCAACTTTGACACTTTCGTATACTTTGATTTTTTTCAATATGATATATTCACGTGTTGCTTTCATTGGTTAGTAAAGTTTTTCATCATACATCAATATTTTTAGATGTAAACTCCTAGTCAATTGTTAGAGCTTAGAATCATCGACGATGAGACCCAAGAGGCCAAGATACATAACTTTATAAAAAAGCTTGTATCCAATGTAACAATACCTTCGTAAAAAACGAAAGGTGGTCGAGTATTAAAAACAAGGAAAGCATGGAAAAGGAAAGCCAAAACGGGTGAGGTGTGGAGCTTATGGGATCAGACTGACGTGCAAATACAAAATAAATCAGCAGAGCTGGCGCCTCTGTTATAGAATCTTTAGCATCATTTCCCAAAAATAACTCCACATGATAAAAAATTTTTTTAAAAAAAGTCCCAAAATTTATGTTAATTTCTCTGAAACCAAAGTTAGAAAAAAAAAAGGAAATTATTTTATAGTTTTGCAGGTCTCCAGCACCAGAGCAATGCCATACCCGCTGGACTGCTGCAGGTATGCTTCCTCGCATAGCTCCCGTCGTTATCCAGCTCCTATTTCAAAGCGCGTGAGCACCAAACACGTTTCAAACTCCAAACCCCCAAACACCACAACATTTCACAGTCATCAATAAATCCAACTGCAAAATGAATGGGGGTCTCCTTTTCGAACTAAAATCACGGCTTCCTCTCTGATTTTGAGATGATAAGTTGAAGGACAAGCACAGCAAACAAGTTCAATGCTCATCTTTACCAAACATCTAGAATAGGCAATTCATGTCAATCTAGTTAGCATCAACAACTACAGACTACAGTAGCATTCAAAGTTACTGGTAAATTAGCATGAAAAACTGACTTTTCAATTTGCATTTACTTGTATTTCCTGATTATAAAACGACAAAAAAACATGAAAGAAGCATGATAATGTCTGAACCTCCATTTTACCTTCCTTCACCTTCTAGCTACTCCGACCCCCTCTTGACTCTGTTGCCATTACGGTTGTGGTGCTGCGCTTTACTATTACCGCCCTCTTTCTTCTGTGATTGAGAGAACAAACCGAATACGCCAGATTTGGACGACCCTCGAAGAGAACAAACCGGAACGTTGAGAACAGGAGTAACACGGACATTTGCAGAGTAGGACCTCTCCATTCCCCTGTTCTTGTTGTATTTTGGCCCCCCATTGAAGCTGCTTGGGCTGCTCGAGCTTCTTTCCAGTCCTTGAAACACAATCTTACCAGACGAGCTCATCCTTGGGCTATCCACCGAGATTGCTCTCGTTATAGGTGTGGGAGCAGAGGGATGGTCGATTAACGGCTTTGGATTCTCGGAAACTGAAGCTGGAACCATCCTTGGTTTCACCATTCTAACCCTAGGATGGCCAGGGACATGATTTGAGCCGGAGGAACAGCGGGAGAGAGAGGTGTGTGGCTGGATGTTGTTGTTCTTAGAGTCGGAATCGAGGGAAATACGAGGGAGATCGTCGAAATCGTGGCCGGAAGAGGACGAGGAGAGTGAGAGACGAGAGGAGGAAACGGAGATCGACTCCGAATCCGAGTCTTTCGACTCTTTCAACAAAGGGAGGTTCAGAGAAGCGTCGGTGTTCGACTCAGGCAATGACTTAGTGTTTCTAAGAAGAAATTGACGTATTGATTTACCAGTGTTTGAAGAAGAATTCGACGGGGTTGCAACATTTGACGATGAATTTGTCTTGTTGTTCTGGTACAGCTTCTTCAGCCCTAGAATCTCTCTCCAACGGCTCGAACACCTCGGAGCCTTGGGAGAGAACAAGGCCTCACTAGCTCGCAACGATTTCATCGTCTCCGAAGAGACCGGAGGATCTGTAGAAGTCGACGGAGCAGAGCGAGTGGCCGTGAGTTGCAGGGGCATGAGCTTCCCATCGGAGAATAGCTCGTCAGCGGGTAGCATAGTGACAGAATCGTCAAGTCGGAACTCGAAATCTGCAGCATCCTTAGCCGGATCTGATGCTTCAAACGTGACTGATGGCTTCTTCTCGTCAGAATACTCGCGGCTAAAGGAGATCCTGGGGTTCAGCCATCCGAATGCCGGAAAAGTTGCCGGAGGACAGTCGATGAAGTTTTCAGGCTGAACTCCGATGGTTTTAACACAGGCGGAAGCCATATCAGGAGGTCATGCAAGATTGAGAGTGATTTTTATTGATTAAATATGGCCAATTGAATCGATTAGGAGAGGGATTCAGAGGTGTTTGGCTAGGGTTTGAGAGGGAGGGAGGAGATGGTGGACCGTGGATGGGAAGGTTGAAGTTTGGGAAGAATGGGTAGTTAGTTCCAGTACAGTGTTTATATAGATGAGATGGATGTTACTGAGCTGACTGGCTACTGATATACTGCCACGTGCTTTTATTTTTTAATTGCCCTCTAACATACTAAAATGATTTTTTAAGGAAAATTTACTTTTTATGTCCTCAACTTTTATGATTATGCTTGGTGTTCAAAATCTCTTTATGTTTATAAAACTACCCTAAGTTTTTCATTTAGATTATATGTATACATTGTTTATGTCTTCGAAGGAAAACCCATCAACTAATAAAAATGACTAAATGAAAGTATATCCATAAAAATGACTAAATGAGAGACGATACTATACCAAAATATAAAAATTAGATATCAAGTTCCGAGTCCCCCTTACTTGTGTTACCCAAAATGAAAGGGACAAGAACCATTTTGGAATGACTTATACGAGACTAGTCATTAAAATAAAATGCTCGTAATGGTAATCGGCGATCTTGATGAAATATCATGTTCACATGACAAATTAAGAGGTGCTATACCTAACTAAATTAGATGCCTTACATTAAATAGTTTTATGAACACATGCGGTCTAATTGTCTAAGAACAAAAGGAGATAAATTCATCAAGAGAAAGTGAATGAATGAGAATGAACATTATCTTTGGAAAACTTGATAAAACAATAATTCACCTAGCGAATCATGGATTTAATTCCAAATATATTCACTTGGAATCATGCATTCATATGATCGGATCATTGTAGGCTCTAAGTTGATATAAACTCAATTTCAAGAAAAAAAAAAAATCTTTTCTTTTTGAAAAAAGAACAATTTTTTTCTCTTTGAAATGTCATGGACCCAAATAAAGGATCTTAAAATTTTCATTAAACAAACATGAAGGATGAATCACCGAGGCACCCTTCTATTTGGTCTATCTATAAAAAAAATAAACTAACTAAAATAATAATTAAGCACAAAGAAAAAAAAAAACTTTGAAAAAGACAATTAAATGATGTTAACAGAAGTCTACAAATTGAGACAACTGACAGAAAGACGAAAAATTGATAGACTCCTAAAGAAAATGTATGTCGTCTAAATTACCAAAACAAATATTGGTCATAAAGAGTTAAAACAAACGATCTTTATTTTGAAGACCGGAACACTAAGTGTCACCATTGTTTGAAAATCGGTAGGACAAATCTTAAAAAATATATGCACAGTCACCCCCAAAGAAGATATCCCCGGACCAAAAAAGGAAGAAATCAAATTAGAATTTATTATGGAATTCTTAAAAAGTTTTTATAAACATTATTGATCCAGACAACATTTGAGTCAAGACGGTCCAAGAAAAATATTTTCAAGACTAATGAAGTTATTCTCGG
This sequence comes from Fagopyrum homotropicum, assembly GCA_033239125.1. Classification (NCBI taxonomy): domain Eukaryota; kingdom Viridiplantae; phylum Streptophyta; class Magnoliopsida; order Caryophyllales; family Polygonaceae; genus Fagopyrum; species Fagopyrum homotropicum. The sequence continues at coordinate 31,802,110 of BSWB01000007.1, read as the reverse complement.
ATTTCTAAAAAGATATCCGGTGAAATGTTGGAGGTGAAAAAACTAAATACCTTTGAAAGAACAACTAGATAAATGAACAAATATTATTAAAGTATGTTCAAAATCATACAAATATCACCTTCAACGAGAAGGTCTCAATTTTGACATCGGAAAAAAAACTATAAAAATAAGTTCCATAATAGATCCCCTTTCACCAAACAACATATAACTAACCATCAACTATCAATAAGCCTGATCCAAGACAAAATTTATTGGGTACCCTCTTCAAAGGGATGGTTCTCTACCAAAACTACAATCAATCTTATACAAAACAAAAAAGATCGATCGGTCAACAAACTGTAAGTCTGTCGACCTAAGGGTGCAGATCAGCCGATATGTGTGGAAGATAAACGAGGATTAAGGGAGAGAAATATGCTATATAGGTTAATCTATCCACAACAATCAAAATTCAAAACATCAACATAAGTGATTAATAAAGTGATTCCAAAACTTGAATCACTATAACGGAAACTCAATTGATGATCAAGTTAATCCAAAGCTATATATGGTTATGCTATGAAGGAAAATTTCTTACACAACTCTCGCATCTTGCGTGAAATTAAGGTATTTATGGGGACTAGACGTGAGTCTCAGTTCTTGCAAATAATTTACAAAACTCAAGTGTAATAAAGGGGCCGGGATCGAACACTAGGAAAATAATATGATGATTTGACAAGTTCAAAGTGAAACCCGAATAAAATGAATCAAAAACATAAAAGAAAACAAATCGATCGGCCAATTGACAAGCACTTGTCGACCAATCATGATGAAAACAAAAAAAATACGGAAGTGTAATATCGTAAATCACAAAGAGGAGAGAAATACATAAGTTAGCCGATTGGTAGGCACTAGTAGAGAATAACATAACACATATTTGTAGCATAAAAGAGAAGAAAGTAATTTTCGTTCCTTGATCCAAAATTAGTAATACCGCAAGTAACCAAGTTTTTTTGAATCAAAGATTAATAAAAGAGTTTAATGACCAAAATGAAAACAACGCAATATTAAATCTCAATCGTTAATAATCAATCTAAAAATAAATATAAAGAATGTTATATGGTAGAAAATTCTACTTGGCTCTCGCATTTTGTAGAATATGAAAAACATGAGTGATTCGTCTCTCACAGTTTTCCATTAACACTTGGAAGAACAAAATAAATAAAAAATTCACATTCGGCTCTTGCATTTTGCATAGAAAGACTCAAAACTACCATAACACTCTATAGATACGCATAAATAAGGATTGATATATCATCAACATCATAAACTATTCATGTAGATGGGCTCTTCAAGCGCTAGAAGGATAGATTTTAGCAAAACATACCTTATTGTAATTTCAAAGCTTTATTAATTAAAAGATTAACAAAAAGAGTTTCATGACCAAAATGACCACACCACACGTATCAAATCTCAACCGATAATAACAGATCAAAAAATAGAATATAAATCATGTTATGTGGTAGAAAAATTTGCTTGGCTTTTACATTTTGTAGAATATGAAAAACATGAGTGATTCGTCTCTCACATTTTTCCATTAACACCTCAAAGAACAAATAATAATAATAATAATAATAATAATAATAATAATAATAATAATGAAGAAAATTTATGTCCGGCTCTTGCACTTTGCATAGAAAGACTAAAACTATCATAACACTCTATAGATACACATTCATAAGGATAGATATGTCATCAACATCATAAATTATTAACGTAAGTGGGCTCTTAAGACGCTAGAAGGAGAGAATTTAGCAAAACATACCGTATTGTAAATTCAAAGCTTTATTAATCAAAAGAATATGGATTGGTCGGCCGATTGACATGGATTGGTGGTCGATCAACAATGTAGAAAAAACTTGACTTTGAAACTATCGATAAAAGTTGGATTAAAGAAAACTAGTTTGTAAAAACTCCCTATTTATAGGAGGATTTCTAACCTCGTCCACATAGGGTTCTCTTATCTAAATCTTCCAAATCCTATCGTATGAATAAATAATAACAAAAACATCCAAGTGGACGGGCTAAATATAGCCTAAAGTAAAAAGGATAAAAGGAAGAGAATAGACGTCAGTAAGTAGATCCATTGTTACACCGGTCAGCCGATCAGTGGGTCATAGTCGTTTCTCCCTTAAACTGAATCGGACCAATTTTCTTTAGAAAAATTATCAATTTCTTGAACAAAGTATTGGAGGTCGGCCGATCGATGATCAGTGATCGCCTCCAAGGCTTCGAGCAAATCTTTGTATATTTTTCTCGGATCTCAATCAATTTTGTCTTGACCTCGACTTTATTTGACTAAATAGAGGACCTTAGTGTTTTGAGAACATTCTTTCTTAAATAACTCCATTTTAGCTCTAGAAACACCTAGAATGCCTACAATTTCATCAACATACCGGTAAATCTCCAAAATACAAAAGGGAGGAAATATGCCAACAAGCAACGCAAATATAACAAAAAAAACTTACGGGAAGGATAAAAATTAGGGTGAAATAGACACTAAGATGAATGTAACTAGATATCAATTCACGTAGCTCTGGTATCTTGCAAACAAACACCCTGAAGTACAAATAGACCTAGGAAAAAATCCTTGCGCAACTCTTGTATCTTGCATTGGATGAACGTCGGACTACCATGACATATGAACTAGACATATAATCAAAGGATAAAGATAACCATAAACATCACAGAATCGTCACGCATATCGGGATCTTCAAACCCTAAAATAACAAGAATTTAGCGAGAGATACTTACAAAATATCTTTCTTTATTAACCAATAGAGAACAAGACCAACCTGAAAGAACAACAAACAAGTCGGCCGACCTAGGGCCCATATCGGGCGACTCCCTATTGAAGATCGAGCCGATCGGTCTAGTCTTTTGATTGCGCTAGTTGCTGTTCTAAATTGAATATAAAACAAGATGAAGAATCTAATTATTTAATAGCCTCATTCATAGGGAGAATATCTAACCCAACCCCCCTAATGGTTTAAGGGAATCCTATAAAACCCTATCTCTAAGGATATAAAGATAAAAATATCCAAGTGGATAGACTAAAAAATATCTCAAAAAAAAAGGATAAAGTTAAAGGGAAAGAAAAGATAAATTGTCCAAGTCGAATGTTGGTGGTGGGACCAAATGGCCGACTTGTAAGGGTAGATCGGCCGACTTGTTACAACTGATGTCTCGACTCGTAGAAATACACATTTTCTTAGAATAATAGGTCAAATGCTAGGAGTTTATGGTACATGTCATCCGTTTTGCATGGATAGGTCGACCGTCTGACAACGTTTTCTCAATCGATCTTCATTTTTTCATTCTCGGATCTCAATCATTTCAGACTTGACCTCGACTTCCTTGATTGCAAAGAGAATCTTAGTGTGTAACACACAATTTTCCGATAATGACTCCATGTTAGCTCTTGGAAGGACCATAATTTTTACAATATCATTAAAATACGAGTAGATCTCCAAAACACAAAAGGGATGAAATTTACCATAATATCATGCAAAATTGTACAATATATTCAAAGGATGGATAAAATTGATGGTTAAGAAGTGACTACCAACAAAACTTAGAAACTTGTTGAGCTCCCAATGGTTAAGAAGACATTGTACAACAAATGGGTTTACATACTAAGAAGGAAGTTGATGACATCAAATGTTACAAGGCAAGACTAGTTGTGAAAGTATTTTAACAAAAATACGGAAGGAAGTTGATGACATCAAATGTTACAAGGCAAGACTAGTTGTGAAAGTATTTTAACAAAAATACGGTATTAACTATCCTGATGTTTCGACTCGTGTGATGAAGTTCACTACTATTCAATTAGTGCTTAGTATGATGGTTATAAATAAAACCTTTCTACATTGTGACTTAGATGAAGAGATCTACATGAATCATTGAGATGACTACCTTTCTAAGGGTAATAATGAGATTTTGTGCAAGTTAAAAATAGTATGTACGGTTTGGAACAAGATGCAGGATAGTTGTACAAGAAGTTTGATTGCTTCATGAACAAAATTGAGTTAGTGATTTTGACCTATAACACCCCAAGTTCTGGGAACGCAAAGCGCTACGGGCTAGGGCCGCACAATGGGTCCCGAACCTCAAAGTAGCAACAACAAACGGATCTTACAACGAGGCACAGACGAATGAAAACCGAAAATCAATATAAAACCAAAGGTTTAAACAAAGGAAAATGTAAAAGACTCGCAGTCGAGTTCAAAACAAAAGGGAAACAACAAAAGAAAAAAAACCCGATCCCGTCCTATAATGTACGGGGACCCCAACTGATCACACCATCCGGATCACTCAGCAACATCCTGAACCTGCGGAACATCTACAATGACGGTATAAATCGTTAGCTAACATTCTAGATACTAGCAAGAGCGTAAAGGCACAAACACACATAAGGTAAAGAAAACACAAAGCATACTTGCACACAACCGGTTATTATCTTTCTTAAGGTTATCCATTACTAATTCAACTTCTTTTGTCACACGAGAATCTTCCGAAAATCGCCTCCGCTTCCGTCTACCAATAGAAATAGATCAATACTATCCGTTACGTATGGGCCTGGGTTGCAAGAGCACATTCTAGTCTCCTGTCGAACTAGACAAGTGGTCACCGCCCGGTTATAATACACTTGGGCCAGTTAAGGGTAGTAAAGGGTGAATCCTATTCCGGTTATCCGTTATAACAATAATAAACAACACAAACAAGCCAATACAATCCAACTAATACGCGGAATGAAGCTAAGTCCAAGGGACTTACCTCACTCGAAGGTAACTCAAAGGCTCAGTAACAACTTAGAGAACACTTAGTTTCCCTCAGAAAAGGAGCAAGGGAAGTCTGTTCACACAAGCATCACGAATCAGAAACGAAACGGTTGCTAGAAGTCTATAAATTCTAGTCTCAATGATCTCTAAGAGACCTCCAAAAGCTAAGGACTCAACCTTAGTCTAACATCATACTCAGGAAACAAGGACATCCATAAGGATCAAGGAAAGGAACGAGGAAAGAAAGGAAGGAAGTAACTCACAAGAACGGGAGTTAATGCAGAGGAAACCGCAGGGGCGGCTGGACGAGGCGCAAGGGCGGATGGCCGTGGGGGCGGGGATGTGCAGGTGCGGGGGCGGCTGCGTGACAGAAAGTGTTGTCGGCTTTCTCTTCGACATAACTCACAACAAGGGACACCAAAGCTCGAACATTTGATTCCAACACATCAAGACTCAACTCCAGAGAGCCTGAGAATAACGATACATCAACAACGAAAAGCCAACAAGAATCAAGGTTCAAACTTGATTCTTGGAGGAGAAGAAAAGAAGAGGAAAAGGAAGAAGGAGAAAACGAAAAGAAAGAAGAAGCATGTTACGCTCAGGATGTGTGTGATACACAATAGGTTTTAAATTTATACTCGTTATATTTCTCCTAACTCCTAGCGAACCCGCAGTGTACAGGACGTTTGTAGTAGGGATAGTATTCCGAGGTCGAACACAAAGACTAAGGTGAGATTGATTCGATTTATGATTAAGTTTAGTGAAGATCTAGGTTAAGAAAAGAGAAAGAAATAAAGAAACGAAAATCTCAATGTTTTTTGTTGGTTTTAGGTGATCAATCAAGGATCACAAATCATGCAAGGTAAACAATCAACTAAGCTAACGAATCAACACAAACAACAAGCTAAACACGAGATATGAATCAAGAGAGAAAAGCGGATTCTAGGGGTTGGAAATTCCGGTTATGGCATAAGACTCAAGCTATCTAATCGTTCCTTGGACTAACTATAATGTGTTGGGAATGAGTGTTTCTAGATTGGGATCAATCACCGGGTAGGTCTCATGGTCCACTAGTCCGTTCCTAAGATCTTATCACCGGGTAAGTCTCTAAGAATCTAAGGAATGAAATTCTACACAAACCGGATTGTCAGCTAGGGATCTAACCTATCCTCACCGGGTAAGTCTCGAAAGGGTTAGTCCTAAATAGCTATCCTAGCACACTTAGTCCAATGGCGGCTTATGAGGCTCACCACTACCTAGGGTTTATCATCTTTGGAATCTAAGAGTAAGGATCACCGGGTAGGTCTCTCCTAGCACTTAGTTGCTAACACTAGGTCACCCTAGGGTAGATCAAACTCAACAAACACTAGGATTTCAACCATCTAACAATCTAGAACTTAGGTCCATCGAACCAGAGAAACCACGGGCTATTCTACACCCTCCACGGCTGTGGAATGGCAAGAACTGACCGTGGACTCCAACAGAGGCTTCGTTCAAGTAAACAAGTCATCCAAAGGTAAATCTAAGTTCAACCTATCATAGTCTTAGCCATAACCATCCTTTCCTTACCCTAGAATCGCATCTATTTAGCCTACAACATGCATCATAACAATCGAAATCATCAAGCATAAAATCATGGCTTCCATTTGCAAGATAATGAAGAGAAAGAGATGAACAAGTGAAGTAAACAAAACCAAGCTGAAATTTAGATTAGAATGACTCACAACCCTTCCAAAAGAAGGTTTAAATGGTTCATACAACTCTAGAAATCGATTCCGAAATTCTTCACTACAAAAGCTATCAAAGTCTAGCAATGGTGTGTTCTTCTTCTCCTCTCCAATGGAGCTCCTCTTCCTCCTTCAATGGTGTCTTCCTCCCTAGAGAATCTTCTTGTTGAGAGTGTTTTTGATTGGATGATAGAGGATAATGGATGGCTGCTCCCAGATGCCTTCTCTCAGCCTTGCAGGACCACTTTTATACTACAACCTTGCTAAAGTGAGCCATGAGATCGTGGCACAGCTTTCACAACCGTCTGGCAAAAACCACGGTTGGTTCCACGGCCGTGGACCTTCAGTGAACCGTGGTTTGGTGCTTCAGCTTTGTCTTGGATCATTAAGCTTCGATTTGGTGCATGGCTTGTGTTGGCAAGGTTCCATGAGTCCTCCTTAGCCCTTAGCTTGCATTCCAGTAAGTCCGAAAGTGTGTCATCTCGAGGAGTGACTCTTGAATGCATCGATTAAGCTCCTAAATCTCCCAAAATACCTATAAAGCAAGCAAAAGTCCGCGTAGACGTCTATCTCGACAAAATACGTGATTTAAGTGCAAACGTCGTGAACTAATGCTAGATCATGCATGAATGAGTGAGAAATCTATCTAGATGACTACCTAAACCTAAGTCATAAATCGTGTTATCAAAAATACCCCATACTTAAGGTTTGCTCGTCCCCGAGCAAATTCCCAACTATAGACTAAGAGATGACATGATTTATGTATGCAGAAAAATGGCAAAATCTTTTTGGGTTTGTGCTTCTAATATTGGATCACCTTCATAGTCATGTTTCATGGCAACGGACAAGCAATTATGTATCAAATAAATGAAGGCACGGAAAGACAATTATACTTAACTCGAAAGCATGCATGAAATGTAAAAATGAAGAAGTCAAGATGATCAAAAACATATCCAATCTAAATTACTAAGTCTTACAAACATGCAAATAGGTCATAAGGTCTTGTGAAATAAAAGGCCAAGAAACGTTGTGATTAGGTGGGGATTTTTCTTGGCTATGTGATGCTAATCCGGGAATGGAACTAACTACACAATTTTGTCCTCGATCAACTTCCCTCAAGTGTATATTTTCTCCATCTTTTCTATCTTTTCTTTTTCTTTCACTTATTTTTGAGACAATGCATTGGTGTACAAAAGCCGAAACCTTGGTGATTAGCCATCCTCGGGCTTTTTCTATTTTTCGAGGTGCATCCACACCGGGCACACATACCAAAGCTCGTTAGGACTATTGGTTTATTTGACTTTGGCAAGGCACCAACACCCGATTATGTGAAGAGTGCCGAGTTACTTGTCATTTAAACCAATGTCCCCAAACCTATATTTTTGTCTACACTTTCACAACAAATTCAGCATTTTATTCATGACATTCTTTCATCAACATCTTCACCCCACACTTGCCTTTCACACACATCAACACACTAACATGCTCCTATTCCCGGATGGGTCAAAAGAGGTCAAATTTATATCAATTGAGGTGCTCAAACATCATGATCAAGATGAGAAGTAGAGAAAGATGAATTGCCTCATTCATTCCTAGATGGTGTGCAAGAACTAGCATGTAATTTCGACTTTCAATACTCAATCCATTCTAGGCAAACATCATGATCACAATCCATTCATGGGATTCAAGAGAAGTACTTCAAGTCCACATATGCATTTATCAATTTAACACATAAGGCCATCCATAGCCAATCCACAAGACAAGATGCATCATTAGGGTCATATCCAAGCCTAGAAAGCACAAAAAAATTTGATTTTTTTTGGATTTTTCCGAAATGAGTATATACAATGCAAGACATGTGATAATATTAAACTACCCTAGATGCTAATCATGCAAAGGATCATGCAAACCCCACCCCATACTTAGAAACACATTGTCCCCAATGTGTAAATGAAGTAAAGAAGAGTGAAAGAAGGTTCTCACAATGTAAAAATGGTTTGCTATGGTATTTGGGATTGCTCAAGTGGATTGATGGTGAATGATCCTATCAACAATGGTAGAGAGCTCTAAGTGTTCATCAAGGCGTCGGGACCTGCGCTAGGCACCGCTAGCCGTCCAAGTTCCGCGTCCGCTCTACCCATAATTGATGAGGGACTCATCATCATCATTCACACGCCATGCAAGGCTTCCACGCTACCAAGACTTTAACACACACAAAACACACCAAACACACAAAAACAGAAAAATCAAAAATAGAAACAAAACGAAAAAGGGAAAAACGTTACCAATGGGTTGCCTCCCACCAAGCGCTTCTTTAAGGTCATTAGCTTGACCAAACTCGGGGGCGTCTCATTCTAGGTGAAGTGGGGCAATCATATCTACCGGAGTTCCCGGGATGTACTTCTTTAACCGGTGCCCCTTCACCTTGAAATCTCCACAATGCTCCCCTCCTATCTCAATAGCTCCATGGGGGAAGATCTTCTTCACCACATATGGCCCGGTCCATCTTGATTTTAGCTTCCCGGGGAAAAGCCGCAGCCTTGAGTTGATAAGAAGGACAAGGTCGCCTTCTCTTAACTCCTTCGGAATGAGGTGCTTGTCATGCCACCGTTTGGTCTTTTCCTTGTAGATCCGGGCATTCTCATAAGCATCCAACCGGATCTCCTCAAGGGCGTTCATATCAAGCAATCTCTTCTCTCCGGCCTCCTTGAGGTCAAAATTTAGCCACTTGATGGCCCAATAAGCTCTATGCTCCATTTCTACCGGAAGGTGGCAAGACTTGCCATAGACTAACTTGTAGGGAGTGGTGCCAATTGGTGTCTTGAAAGAGGTTCTATATGCCCACAAGGCATCATCGAGCTTCATAGCCCAATCCTTTCTCGTCCTAGAGACCGTCTTCTCAAGAATTCCCTTTATCTCCCGGTTGGAGATCTCCACTTGGCCACTAGTTTGGGGATGGTAAGGTGTTGTCACCTTGTGAGTCACCCCATACTTAGCCAAAAGTGCCCCAAAGTTCCTATTAGTGAAATGCTTCCCTCCATCACTTATGATCACCCTTGGTGTTCCAAACCTAGGGAAGATCACTCGGTTGAAGAACCGCACCACAACCTTGGCATCATTTGTAGGAGAGGCGGTTGCCTCCACCCATCTCGAAACATAATCAACCGCCAATAGGATGTAGAGGTTGCCACATGAAGAAGGGAATGGTCCCATGAAGTCCACACCCCACACATCAAATATCTCCACTTCTTGTATGTTGTTCAAGGGCATCTCATTCCTCCTTGAGATGTTGCCCGTCCTTTGGCAAGCATCACAAGCTACCACAAAGCCTTGCACATCCTTGAACAAACTTGGCCAAAAGAAGCCCGATTGCAACACCTTCGCACATGTTTTGTGTGAGCTCGCATGCCCTCCACATGGCAAGGAGTGACAATGGCGGATCACACTCTCCACCTCATCCTCCGGTATGCATCTTCTAAAGACTCCATCCGGCCCTCTTTTGAACAAAAGTGGTTCACTCCAATAGTAGTGCCTCACATCCTTGAAGAACTTCTTTCTTTGGGCATATGTCAATCCGGGAGGCACTTCCTCATACACAAGATAGTTCACAATGTCGGCATACCATGGCTCGCTTCCTCTAGACACTTGGAACAAGCACTCCTCCACCATTTGCAATTGCTCATCCCGGAATGAGTCATCAATCGGGATGTCATCTCTCTCAAGCTCCAATGGTGGGAGTCTACTAAGGTGATCCGCCACAGAGTTCTCGGACCCCTTCTTGTCCCGGATTTCCAAATCAAACTCTTGAAGAAGAAGAATCCACCGAATCAACCTAGATTTGGCATCCTTCTTGGTAAGTAGATAACGGATCGCAGCATGATCCGTATACACAATGACCTTCGCTCCAACAAGATATGAGCGGAACTTCTCAAATGCATACACAACCGCTAGTAACTCCTTCTCGGTGGTAGCATAATTGAGTTGGGCATCATCTAGCGTCTTGCTAGCATAATAAATGGCATGTGTGCGCCCATCTTTCCTTTGCCCCAAAACAGCCCCAACGGCTACATCACTTGCATCACACATGATCTCAAACGGTAAACTCCAATCCGGAGGTTGCATGATAGGTGCGGAGATCAAGGCGTTCTTCAACCTACAAAAAGCCTCAAGGCAATCCTTGGAGAAAACAAACTCAACATCCTTCATTAGTAGGTTAGTAAGAGGCTTAGAAATTTTAGAGAAGTCTTTAATAAACCTCCGGTAGAAACCGGCATGCCCTAAGAAACTCCTTACCCCTTTCACCGAGGTAGGTGGTGGCAACTTCTCTATCGTTTCAATCTTGGCCCTATCAACCTCAATGCCACGGTTGGACACCAAGTGTCCCAACACAATACCTTCACTTACCATTAAGTGGCATTTTTCCCAATTCAAGACAAGATTTGTCTCCTCACATCTTTTAAGTACTAATGACAAGTTAGCTAAGCAATTATCAAAGGAAGAACCATAAACAGAAAAATCATCCATAAACACTTCCATGATGTTTTCAATGTATTCCGAAAAGATAGCCATCATACACCTTTGGAAGGTGGCGGGTGCATTACACAACCCAAATGGCATTCTCCTATATGCAAAAGTACCCCATGGACATGTAAAAGTGGTTTTCTCTTGGTCATCGGGGTGGATAGGGATTTGGAAGAATCCACTATAGCCATCTAGGTAGTAAAAATGAGAATGTTGAGCTAACCTCTCTAGCATTTGGTCAATGAAAGGAAGGGGGAAGTGATCTTTCCTAGAGGCCATGTTCAACTTCCTATAGTCAATGCACATCCTCCATCCCGTAACCGTCCTAGTTGGGATTAGTTCATTATTCTCATTAGTCACTACGGTCATCCCACCCTTCTTAGGAACTACATGAACGGGACTAACCCACTTACTATCCGAGATAGGGTAGATAATTCCCGCATCTAGCAACTTAATGATCTCTTTCTTAACCACCTCTTTCATTATAGGATTCAATCTTCTTTGATGTTCAATAGAGGGTTTATGGTCATCTTCCATCAATATCTTATGCATGAACAAAGAGGGCTTAATGCCAACTAAATCATCAATAGTATAGCCAATGGCTTTCCTATGCAATCTTAGCTCATGCAACAACTTAGCAAGTTCATCATCATTCAAGCATGCATTCACAATCACCGGATATGTAGAATTATCATCAAGAAAAGCATACTTCAAATGAGAGGGGAGGGGTTTAAGTTCAAGTTTGGGAGGACCTTTATCGAGTGGAGACGATCCAAACAACGTTGGTTGAGATGAATCCAAAGCAAATGAAGACCCTTCAAGGCTCCTTGAAGCTTGATCATCAATGAGGGCTGCCTCTGGGGGAATCACGGTTGGATCCACGGTTGGTTCCACATCCACGGCCGTGGAAGTTGCCAAGCTTGCTCGTTGGAGCTTTCTAGAGAGTTCTACAGCCGTGGAACACACTCCACACCCGTGGAACTTACAGGTGTTCAGCATGCCTTCGTGAACCTCAAATTTAGCTGTTGTCTCCCTTTCTAGTGTTTCTAAGGCTTTGATCTCTTCATTGCAAGCCTCCTCAACACCTTCCTCCATCAAACTTAAGGTAAGAACCTTCTCCAAGGGGTCCTTGATCAAAATCGAGCTCACAACTTCTCTAGACTCCTTTTGCTTGACTATGTTGAATACATCCTCATCAAGGGTTGGCCCTTTCATCATTGTGGACAGCTTGTACTTGATGTTCTCCTCTCCAATGTTGAAGGAGAGAACTCCATTCTTGCAATCCACTAGGCATCCGAAAGTGGCTAGGAAAGATCTTCCTAAGATGATGGGAACCGGATAGTCCGCCGGGATGTCCAAGACAACAAAATCAATTGGCACATAGAACTTCCCTAGTTGCACCGGAATGTCTTCTAAGATCCCAACCGGGTGAGTAATAGAGCGGTCCGCCATGTAAAGGGTCATCTTGACCGGTTTTGGCTCTCCTAGCCCAACCTTGTTGCAAAGTGCAAGCGGTATGATGCTTACACTTGCCCCAAGATCACAAATGACTTCATACTTCACTTCCCCCACTCCGATTGGCACACAAAAAGATCCCGGATCCCTTAGTTTAGGAGGCATTTCCTCCTTCATCGTTTGAATCAACTCCGATGACCTCTTAGTCATCCTTACTTCCCCATACTCCTCCAACTTCCTTTTGTTGGAGAGTATTTCCTTCAAGAACTTGCCATAAGCCGGCATTCCTAAAATAGCATCCATGAACGGAATATTAATATGAAATTTAGACATAAGTTCAAGGAATTTACCAAAGTGATTGTCCAAGCGAGCTCTTGCTCGTGATTGTGGGAACGGTAGCGGTGGCTTGTATGGAGGCGGTGCCACATATGTTGGCTCAACATCCTTGCTCTTGCCTCCATCTTCTTGCAATATCTCTTCTTCTACCACTACTTGCTTTCCCTTAGCATTTTCCTTGGGCAAAAGATCCTTCATATTCAACCCACTCCTCGTTGTAATGGCCAACACTTGGCCTCTTGGGTTGTCTTCGGTTCTTCCGGGAAGCTTCCCGGGATCTCTATGAGCTTCACCCGCCTTTTGGAACACTTGTGCTTCCAACACCTTTTGAACCTTAGAAATGGAAGTCACCGTGCTCTCAAGACCACTCAACCTTCCAAGCAATTGCTCAAACATCATCTCGGTTCTATCCTTCGGAGGTTGAGTAAATCCGGGTGGAGGTTCTTGTGAAGCCTTTGGTGGTGGAGCTGCGCTTGTGGAAGCGGGAGGGTTCAAGGCTCCATCCGGGTTAGAATAGGAAAACCTGGGATGGTTGTGGTTGGGCCGGTAATTGTTGAATTGCCGGTTGTTGTTGAAGTTCCTTGGGCCTTGATAGTTGTTGTAATTGCCCCTTCCCATGTAGTTCACATCTTCCTCCTTGGAAGACAAGTTAGCTTGCATTTGAGCTTGAGGGGTTGCTTGGTTCTTCAAAGTTGTAGCACACAACTCCCTCAAAGACTTTAGCTCGTTGTTGATGGCATCAAGCTTGAAGTTGCTCATGGTGACTTCACTCACCTCATATGCTCCCGCCTTTCTCCCTTCACTCTTCCTATGGGAGTACTTCTCAATCACTAGAGCTTGTTTCTCTACAAACTCCCAAGCATCATCTACATTTTTCTCCATGAAAGTCCCACCGGAAAGAGATTGAAGCTTGAATTGGCTATCTTCATCAAGTCCTTTGAAGTAGATCTCCAATAGCTCAATTTTTGGTATACCATGGTGTGGACAATCTAGGAGAAGATCCTTGAATCTCTCCCAAGACTTGAACAAGCTCTCTCTATCCTTCATCATGAAGGCATTAATCTTCCCTCTTAACTCGGTAGTCTTGGAAGGTGTGAAGAACTTAGTCAAAAACTCGGTTGTCATCTCCTCTCAAGTACTCACTCGCCCTTGTGGAATAGATTGATACCAAGCTAAGGCCTTATCCTTAAGAGAGAAGGAAAAAGCCCTAAGCTTATGGTTGTTGCTCTCCAATCTAGGCGGTCTAAGAGTCTCCATCAAGATCTCATAGTTCATCAAGTGTTGATGAGGAGACTCTCCTTCCATCCCTCCAAATTGATTGTGCCGGATCATTTGTAGAACTTGAGGGCGGAGCTCATAATTGTGGGTTGCGGGATCTCCTAAGTTCACACCCGGACGGTGTGCTCTTTGTGCCGGATCCATACGTCTCCCTAATGTTTGTGGCTCTTCAATTGCAATGGGCACAATCCTAACATTCGCCGCCGGCTGCGGTTGTGGTGGAGGAGGTGGAGGTTGTTGACGATTAAGCTCCCCTTGTACAAGGGCTTGTCTAATCTCATCAATCTCCCTCCTAGTTGCTTCTTGCCTCTCATTGGCAAGTCTCCTTTCTTCCTCCAAGAGCTCATCTCTTAGCCTTATTTGCTCTAAAGCCTCATCCAACTCAGCTTGGATATCTCTTCCGGCCATCTCTTTCCCTTTTCTAATGCTCTTGGATCTAGATCTAAGGGTTTTCTCCGGTTCGGGATCGAATGGAGCTAAATCCTTGCCACGAGATCTTCGCATACACCTAAAGAGTAAGAGATGTCCTGAAAAGCAAAGACACAACCCAAAGAGAGATCAAAAGCAACAAGAAAGATCTATACTATAAACAATCACAAAATAGACTCAATCTAGACCTAGTCCCCGGCAACGGTGCCAAAAACTTGTTACGTTCAGGATGTGTGTGATACGCAATAGGTTTTAAATTTATACTCGTTATATTTCTCCTAACTCCTAGCGAACCCGCAGTGTACGGGACATTTGTAGTAGGGATAGTATTCCGAGGTCGAACACAAAGACTAAGGTGAGATTGATTCGATTTATGATTAAGTTTAGTGAAGATCTAGGTTAAGAAAAGAGAAAGAAATAAAGAAACGAAAATCTCAATGTTTTTTGTTGGTTTTAGGTGATCAATCAAGGATCACAAATCATGCAAGGTAAACAATCAACTAAGCTAACGAATCAACACAAACAACAAGCTAAACACGAGATATGAATCAAGAGAGAAAAGCGGATTCTAGGGGTTGGAAATTCCGGTTATGGCATAAGACTCAAGCTATCTAATCGTTCCTTGGACTAACTATAATGTGTTGGGAATGAGTGTTTCTAGATTGGGATCAATCACCGGGTAGGTCTCATGGTCCACTAGTCCGTTCCTATGATCTTATCACCGGGTAAGTCTCTAAGAATCTAAGGAATGGAATTCTACACAAACCGGATTATCACCTAGGGATCTAACCTATCCTCACCGGGTAAGTCTCGAATGGGTTAGTCCTAAATAGCTATCCTAGCACACTTAGTCCAATGGCGGCTTATGAGGCTCACCACTACCTAGGGTTTATCATCTTTGGAATCTAAGAGTAAGGATCACCGGGTAGGTCTCTCCTAGCACTTAGTTGCTAACACTAGGTCACCCTAGGGTAGATCAAACTCAACAAACACTAGGATTTCAACCTTCTAACAATCTAGAACTTAGGTCCATCGAACCAGAGAAACCACGGGTTGTTCTACACCCTCCACGGCCGTGGAATGGCAAGAACTGACCGTGGACTCCAACAGAGGCTTCGTTCAAGTAAACAAGTCATCCAAAGGTAAATCTAAGTTCAACCTATCATAGTCTTAGCCATAACCATCCTTTCCTTACCCTAGAATTGCATCTATTTAGCCTACAACATGCATCATAACAATCGAAATCATCAAGCATAAAATCATGGCTTCCATTTGCAAGATAATGAAGAGAAAGAGATGAACAAGTGAAGTAAACAAAACCAAGCTGAAATTTAGATTAGAATGACTCACAACCCTTCCAAAAGAAGGTTTAAATGGTTCATACAACTCTAGAAATCGATTCCGAAATTCTTCACTACAAAAGCTATCAAAGTCTAGCAATGGTGTGTTCTTCTTCTCCTCTCCAATGGAGCTCCTCTTCCTCCTTCAATGGTGTCTTCCTCCCTAGAGAATCTTCTTGTTGAGAGTGTTTTTGATTGGATGATAGAGGATAATGGATGGCTGCTCCCAGATGCCTTCTCTCAGCCTTGCAGGACCACTTTTATACTACAACCTTGCTAGAGTGAGCCATGAGATCGTGGCACAGCTTTCACAACCGTCTGGAAAAAACCACGGTTGGTTCCACGGCCGTGGACCTTCAGTGAACCGTGGTTTGGTGCTTCAGCTTTGCCTTGGATCATTAAGCTTCGATTTGGTGCATGGCTTGTGTTGGCAAGGTTCCATGAGTCCTCCTTATCCCTTAGCTTACATTCCAATGAGTCCGAAAGTGTGTCATCTCGAGGAGTGACTCTCGAATGCATCGATTAAGCTCCTAAATCTCCCAAAATACCTATAAAGCAAGCAAAAGTCCGCGTAGACGTCTATCTCGACAAAATACGTGATTTAAGTGCAAACGTCGTGAACTAATGCTAGATCATGCATGAATGAGTGAGAAATCTATCTAGATGACTGTAAAAGCTAGGATTTTCGAATCCTAATAAAGGATGATTAAGGGTGATTAAGTTAATCATCGACATCAATTGACCCATAAATCGTGAATAGTGTGTAGATGACGAGTATGAATTCCACCATTATGATTTTGACGTAAATTTGGACGTATGGGGGAAATTTTACTTTTTCCTCTGGGGAATAATTTTTACCCTCTGGTATTATTTGGAGCATTTGGGAGCTTCAATTAATAAAATTGTAGTTGAAAGAAATGATTAGGACATCGGATATGTTCTAGATATGAAATAACATGGAAAGGCAAAATGGCCAAAAGAGTCGCTATTTCGTTTCTTAGCGGCTAAGAAAGACGGCTTAGGAATACGCGTTTTCCGAGAAAGTTGCGGAATAATTATCCACACAAAATGTCAGATTTATTATTCCAATTTCGGGAAGTTTGGAGAAGGGGCTCAAACCGCCTTCGGATCGATAAAAGGATAATTATCGACTTTGCTAAAGGATAGTTATCGTCTTCGCTATAAATAGCGAAAATTCATTTATTAATTCATTTCCTTTCACGTTTCCTCGTAAAAGTTCTGATTTCTCTCAACCTTCAAATTCAGATCTACTCTTCGTTTGTAATCCGATTTCAATTCCGTTTGAGTTTTCGGATTCCTCTCTTCGTCCTCTTCATTTTGGTACCGAGTTTCTGCGTTTCCGTTGAAGTTAAGGTTAGGTCGAGCCTTCCCCTCATATGGCCGGTCCCGTCGCTCAGATTTCGGTGAATCTGATGGTGTCCGAGCGTAGCCTACGTCGTTGTGATTCCGAATCTTCTTTCGGATCGTCAATCGGGTTAGTAACGAATAAGTTATGAATTTATTCGTTTTCAGTATTGCGATTTGGCCTAAATTGACCTTAGGCTTGTCAAAATGGATAATTGGAAATTCCATTATGCTCGTTACTTTATTCTGCTGATTATGGATATTTGTTTGATGAGATCTGATGACAGTTGAGTTGAGAAACTGCCTGCGGGCAAAAGGTTATTCTGATGAAATTTAATTAATTAATTAAAGATTAATTAATTAAATTAGGAATCTGGAAAACGCTATAAGCTAATTAAATTCAAAGGAATGAATTCAATTGATGTTTGAAGCAAGAAGTTTAATACGAGGAATATGATATTCTCGACAGGTGGTGTTGAAGACGGTAGACTAACTATAGCTTAGTTGCTCAGTTAGCGTATCCAGGTAAGTCTTCGGACTTACTTAGCTTCAATCTGCAGAAACCCGTGCCTGAGAGATTTATATCTCACTGTGTTGATATGTGTTGTTGTTTTGAAATGCCTTGTTGTGTTGAAATGTGAATGTTGATATGCATTGAGATGTGTGTTAGCATGAAATATTGTGATACTTTAGGCACGTTTTCTAAACGTATTTGATTCATATTGATAGTCTTTGATTGAACTTTGTGCATATGTGAGCTAGTATTACCTATATTGTCGATATGGATGTCTACACTAGTTCTATGTTGATTATAGGTGATTTGGAGCTATTTCCGAACGGAATCGAACAAAGGAGAGTTGAGTTGATATGTCCATGGATTGGGGACGTTCTTTGGAAGCAATTTGGAGTTTTAGCTTGAGGAATGCACGAGTTTAGGGAAGAATCACGTTCTTGCCCTAAACCAGGCCCTAAAATACGGCCGTATCACATTCCACGTTCAATTCCACGACCGTGGATTTAGAGTCAGAAATTCATGTTCATTCCAGAGGATTACACGGCCGTGGAACATATGATGCAAACCGTATTTGTTTCCACGCTCTAAATTACGGTCGTGGAACACTTCCACGACCGTGATCTTGGCAAATCTTTTCGCCACACTTTGTAGCCACGATCTTTTAAAGATTGGACCGGGCCGACATTTTGCCCTGCACTATAAAAAGACGGACGAAGCAAGAATCCGACACCCCCACTTACCCTCATTCATCATCGCTTAGGACCGCTCAGACACGTTTACAATTTGCTTAGCCTTGCTTGGAAGCATTGACATCTCTTTGAGAGATCGAAGTTCGTGTTTGGCAATTCCCCTAATCTCGCACTTTTGGTGGAGATTGCTGTTGAGATCTCCGGATTGGCGGAAGATCGAAGTTCTTGGAAGATTTTGCAAGAAGATCTCTCTTCTTGTTTAGGTTTGATTTGGAAAACGGATTGACATCCCGTTTTCTCTTCTTTCCTAAGGTGGTGATTGTTTGTTTTACTTTGAATCTTTTGACATTACTTGTTCTCTTTGTGACTTTGAGATTGAATTGAAGATTATTGAAAGTTCTTGAAAGTTTTCATCTTTTTATCTTTTAATTCATGAACTGATATCAACATGACTGTTATTGGCTAAAAACCCTTAACAATTCTAAGGTGAAGGGTTGATAGTTGTGGCTTAGATGATGATAGATCGATCACAAACAGATTAGACCCTGAGAGTTAGAGAGACTCGCCGACAACCCTAAATTACGGTTTGTTCTTGAGTCCACGGCCGTGGAACCTCAAGAACTAACCGTGATTTCCCTTAAGTCTACGAACCTGCTTTTACTTTAATCTAAAGTTAAAGATTTGCTTTAGCTTAGTTTAGACTTGTCTTTTCTAGGTGGTAGTGATCTTCCAAATGAGGATAGAGATGAGCGACCTTAAGAATAAGGGAAGCAAGAAATCCTCAAGAAGGAGATCAAGGTCTAGAAGAAAAAGTCACTCATCCGCTGATGATAGTGACTCTTCCATGCCACCGTTAGAAGAGATTGATCCCACGATCAATATGAATCCTTTCCATCCACAAGGAGCTGCTAATCGCCGCATTCCACCTAGGAATGTGAGAGTCGAACGTGTGGATAATGAGCCAAGAACTCTTGGCCAGCGGATGGATCCAACACAACAACCACGCCGCTTTGGTGTGAAATTTGATGCTGAAGATATGCAAGGGTTTAGCTTTAACCCTCAAGTTATCACTCTTGTTCGCCAAAGCCAATTTGGCGGTACAAGCGCTGAATCTCCACACCAACACTTGCAAAACTTTGAGTGTATGATGGAGACGATGAGACCGAAGAATGCTACTACCAACAGCTATAAGCTCAAGCCTTTCTTTTTCTCTTTGAAAGGGAAATCGTTGTCTTGGTATCAAGCTCTTCCCAATGGGAAACTAGACACGTGGGAAGACCTTTCCGCGGAGTTTCTCACCAAATTCTTTCCGCCCTCCAAAACGGCGGAACTTAGAGGTAAGATTAATGCTTTTTCAATGAGACCTAACGAAAGCTTGTTTCAATCTTGGGAAAGGTTTCAGGACTTGCTCTTGGATTGCCCTCACCATGGCATATCCAAGCTTGCCTTGCTGGAGATCTACTACAAAGGGCTGGATGCTGGAACGCAATTCAACCTCCAATCCCTCTCATGCGGAACGTTCATGGACATGAGAGAAGATGACGCTTGGGACTTCATTGAGAAGCAAGCAAGAGTCATAGAGAAGTATTCCCACCGGAAAGCGGAGGGAAATCGCGTGGAGCAAGGAGCGAAGCTCACACATGAAGCTCAAAATCAAATTTTCTCCCTCAACAATGAGATCAAAGAGTTGAAGGAGACTATCAAGACCAACTTCCCAAAGCAACAAGAGAAGGATGTTGGCTATTTGGGCAACAACAATGACGGTGATAACACCAACCGCAACAACAATAACCGGAACAATAACCGGAATAATAATTGGAACAACAATCGGGGTTCAAACAACAACAATTGGCGCTCCAATCAACAAAATTCCGGTAACTCCTATCCTTCCAATTCTAATTCGCTAACTCCACCTTCCTCTTCCTCTACTCCTTTGAAAAGCCAGGGGCAATCATCTAATGGAGGAAACAATACGGGAAAGGAGAAGCCCGATCCCATGTTGGAAACAATCTTGGGAAAGCTTCAAGGATTGGAGAACCGCCTCATCAAGGTTGATGATCAAGTCTCTAAGGTTGACAAAGCTCAAAAAGTTTTGGAAAACCAATTGTTCAACCACGCGGAGGAAGTCCCTAGAAATCAAGGGAAACTTCCAGGAAAGACGGAGGACAACCCTAAGGGAAGGGTAATGGCGATTACAACTAGGAGCGGAGTGACTACCACCGATCCGCAGCCTACATTCGTTGAAGTCCCCATAGAGAAGGACAAAGGAAAGGGGAAGGAGAAGGAAGACGTCTATGTTCCCCCTCCAGCTTACAAACCTCCCCTACCGTTCCCTCAATCTAGAGCGCGAGCGCGCCTAGACAAACAATTCGGTAAGTTCATAGAACTCATGAGCAAGCTGCATATTAATATACCCTTCATTGATGCTATTGTAGGTATGCCGGCTTATGGCAAGTTCTTGAAGGAGCTTCTCTCTAACAAGAGGAAGCTAGAAGATTTCGGAGAGGTCAAGATGAGTTCGGATTCTTCGGATCTCATCAAGACTATGAAGGAGAAAATGCCCCCAAAGTTGAAGGATCCGGGGTCATTTTGCATTCCCATTGGAGTGGGAGATGTCACATATGACGCTTTATGTGACTTGGGAGCAAGTGTGAGCATCATACCACTTGCATTATGTAGGAAGATCGGTTTAGGCGATCCTAAACCGGTCAAGATGACGTTATACATGGCGGATCGATCCATCACTCGCCCCGTCGGTATTGTAGAAGATGTCCCGGTCAAGCTAGGTAAATTCTTTGTCCCCATTGATTTTGTTGTGCTTGACATTCCTGCAGATAGTCCGGTCCCGATCATACTCGGGAGACCGTTTCTTGCAACTTCCGGCTGCATGGTCGATTGCAAGAATGGAAGACTCGCTTTTGATATTGGAGAAGAGAAAGTAGAGTTCGTTCTTTCCACTCTAGTAAAGGAGCCAATCTTTGATGAGGATATTTACGATATCCAAGATGAAGAAGGTTTGTCTAGGGAGGAGGTAAGTGCGATTCTCTTTAACGATCCTTTACAAAAGGTTATCACTATGAGTCTAACCAATGTAGGGGAAGAAGAAGAGTGCAAAGAGGAAATTGAAGCCTTGGAAGCACAAGAAGAGATGTATGAACTAGAGTTTGAGAAACTCCACGATGAGGCTGAGAATGTAAGAATCCACGGTCATACCCTGTATTCCACGACCGTGGATTTCACAACCAAAATCGACCTCCATTCCAGGGGATTACACGGCCGTGGAACACATGGAGAGGCTGTAATTCTGACCGTGGAAGAGGGTGATCGGCTTACTTCTTCAACCTCTTTTGATTCTTCTCCAAACCACTCAACAACCTTAGAAACTTCTAAGGAAACGTCGGATGCCCCTCAAGGACCATTGGAAGCTCCGAAAGTAATGGAACTCAAACCACTTCCTACTCATCTAAGGTACACTTTTCTTGGATCTAATTCTACCTTTCCGGTCATTGTTAGCTCCGAACTAAGCATAGATGAACATGAACAGCTCATGATAGTCCTTAGGAAACATAGAAAAGCCATAGGCTACACTATCGAGGACTTAGTAGGAATTAAACCCTCCCTATGTATGCATAAGATACTAATGGAGGAGGATTTTAGAACTTCAAGACAACCTCAAAGGCGGTTGAATCCGACCATGAAGGAGGTTGTCAAGAAGGAAATTCTTAAACTTCTTGATGCAGGTATCATCTATCCTATCTCCGATAGCAAGTGGGTGAGTCCAGTTCAAGTAGTTCCGAAGAAGGGGGGAATGACGGTCATCACCAACAAAAACAACGAACTCATTCCTACCCGAACCGTGACTGGATGGCGAATGTGCATAGACTACCGCAAGCTCAACAACGCAACGCGGAAGGATCACTTTCCCTTACCATTCATCGATCAAATGCTTGAAAGGTTAGCACAACATTCACATTTTTGCTACCTTGACGGTTATAGTGGTTTCTTTCAGATTCCGATACATCCGGACGATCAGGAGAAGACCACATTCACGTGCCCTTGGGGTACGTTCGCCTATAGGAGAATGCCGTTCGGGCTTTGCAACGCCCCAGCCACCTTTCAACGGTGCATGATGACCATCTTCTCCGAATACGTAGAGGAAATCATGGAAGTCTTCATGGACGACTTCTCCGTATACGGTTCCTCTTTCAACGATTGCCTTTCTAACCTTTCTCTTGTTTTACAACGTTGTGAAGACACTAACCTAGTTCTTAATTGGGAGAAGTGTCAATTCATGGTTAAGGAAGGAATCATATTAGGTCACTTAGTCTCTAGTAGAGGGATAGAAGTAGACAAGGCTAAGATAGAGACCATAGAGAAACTTCCTCCCCCAATTTCGGTGAAAGGGATAAGAAGTTTCCTAGGACATGCTGGATTTTATAGACGTTTCATTAAAGATTTTTCTAAGATATCAAAACCTCTCACTAATCTATTGATGAAGGATGCGGTTTTTGAGTTTTCGCAGGAATGTTTAGATGCGTTTAACACCATTCGGCAAGCTCTAATTTCAGCACCTATTATCCAACCTCCGGATTGGACTCTTCCCTTCGAGATTATGTGCGATGCTAGTGACGTAGCCATTGGAGCTGTTCTTGGACAACGAAAGGAAGGGCGAACCCATGCCATATACTACGCTAGCAAGACGCTAGACGAAGCTCAGCTCAACTACGCCACTACAGAGAAAGAGTTTCTAGCCATTGTCTACGCTATTGACAAGTTCCGCTCTTATCTTGTAGGTGCAAAGGTGATTGTCTACACGGATCATGCCGTGATCCGGTACCTCCTTGCGAAGAAAGACGCGAAGCCAAGGCTAATTAGATGGATTCTTCTCCTACAAGAATTCGATCTTGAGATCCGCGACAAGAAAGGTTCAGAAAATTCTGTTGCGGATCATTTGAGTCGTCTCACACATCTAGAGGACGACCATCTACCCATTGATGACTCCTTTCCGGACGAACACCTACACATCATAGAGGAGTGCATCAACGTGATCTCCAAAGGTAACGAACCATGGTTTGTTGATTTTGTTAACTATTTGGTTTGCCAGGAGATACCGCCCGGACTATCCTACGCACAAAGGAAGAAGTTCTTTAAGGACGTCCGGGAATACTATTGGAACGAGCCTCTCCTCTTTAAGAGAGGTCCGGATGGCATCATCCGGCGATGTGTGCCGGAAGATGAGATGCAAAGTGTCATCCGCCATTATCATTCACTAC
Source organism: Fagopyrum homotropicum (assembly GCA_033239125.1). NCBI lineage: Eukaryota > Viridiplantae > Streptophyta > Magnoliopsida > Caryophyllales > Polygonaceae > Fagopyrum > Fagopyrum homotropicum. The sequence goes on along the minus strand of BSWB01000007.1, from coordinate 31,778,366 downwards.
CTTGTGGAGGACACGCTAGTTCGAACAAGACTAGCGCAAAGGTATTGCAATCTGGATTCTATTGGCCTACTTTATTTAGAGATGTGCAATCCTTTGTCTCTTGCTGCGATGCTTGTCAAAGAACAGGCAATATTTCTAGAAGGAACGAGATGCCCCTCAACAACATCCAAGAGGTGGAGATTTTCAACGTTTGGGGAGTCGATTTCATGGGACCATTCCCATCTTCTTGTGGAAACCAATACATACTATTGGCGGTAGACTACGTTTCTAGATGGGTGGAAGCAATTGCCTCTCCCACAAATGATGCCATGGTGGTGGTTAAGTTCTTCAACAAGACCATCTTTCCGCGATTTGGAACACCAAGGACAATCATTAGTGATGGAGGTTCTCACTTCATAGCCCGTCGCTTTGAAGCTCTTCTAGCTAAGTATGGGGTTACTCACAAGATCGCTACCCCTTACCATCCACAAACGAGTGGACAAGTTGAGATCTCAAATAGGGAGATCAAGGGAATTCTAGAGAAGACGGTTTCAAGGACTAGGAAGGATTGGTCCTTGAAACTAGATGATGCATTATGGGCGTACCGGACTGCGTACAAGACTCCCATAGGAACCACACCATACAACCTTGTGTATGGGAAGTCTTGTCATTTGCCGGTAGAGCTGGAGCACAAAGCGTTTTGGGCTATCAAGTGGCTGAATTTCGGCATGAAGGAAGCGGGAGAGAAGCGTCTCCTAGACATCAACAAGCTGGATGAACTTCGCTTGAACGCCTATGAAAACGCTAAGATCTACAAGGAAAGAGCAAAGCGTTGGCATGATAAGCATATCATTCCAAAGGACTTCAAAGAAGGGGATCAAGTTCTCCTCTTCAATTCAAGAGTTCGCCTCTTTCCAGGTAAGCTTAAATCCCGTTGGACCGGACCTTTTCAAATTAAACGTATTTTCTCCCATGGTGCAGTTGAAGTATGGGGTGAAGCTAGCGGAAGTTTTAAGGTGAACGGTCAACGACTCAAGAAGTACACACCGGAACTCCAAGCTGAGGAGTTTGCGCCTACCGCACTCGAATAAGTGCGAGATTGGTCTAGCTACGGACCTTAAACAAAGCGTTTCTTGGGAGGCAACCCAAGGTATTGCATTTTTGTTTTTGTTTTCGATTCATAGTTTAGCTTAGAATAGACGTTTTCGCTTTATTTTGCCTCGATTTCTTCCGGTATGTTCGTGTTTTTGGTTGTAGGATCGATGGAAAAGGAGAAAGGGAGAATAATGTCGAAGAAGAGCGACGAAATTTGGACTTTGAAGCTTTACAGAAGGTTCCACGGTCTAAATTACGGTCGTCATAGCTACAGTGGCCGTAATTCTCAAAAGCCTTTGAAAAATCACCAAAACCACGGGTCCGTACACTTCCACGGCCGTGGAACACCCCGACAGACCGTGATTTTCAAAATTTTGCCTGCGACTATATAAGCCACATTCTTCACAAAATTACCCAAAAACTTACCCCTTTCCACGCCCTAAACGCCGAAACCCCACGACCTCCTCCAATTCCTCGTTTTCTAATCGTTTTCAACGATTCTTCATCCTAAACTGCAGCAAATCCAACCACGAACAAGATCCAAGCGACAAACCGAGCGGAAATCCGTCAACAAATGCGCATTTCGGATTTTTCAATCCGAAAAAGAGGTTTATTCTTTCTTCTTGATTTTCGCGGATTTGGTTCGTTTTTGCTATAGATTTTTAGGAAGAACTGACAAAGACTGGAAGGAATTAGATTAGGACTGCTTGTTGTGGTGATTGTTGGTGAAATTGCTGAGATTCGCGAGATTTTGAGACGAATCACGGTCTCTGGGTAAACCACGGCCGTGGAACCTGAAGAACAGACCGTAATTTTGGTGAAAAAATGGATTTTGTAAGGAGAATGTCGGGAAGGATAAAAGAGAAGAAGGAAGAGCAAAATAAGAAAAGAAAGAGCAACCCCTCCACCTCTAGGGCACCACCACCCTCATCTCCTTCACTACCATCTTCACCTTCACCTCCATCTTCACCTCCTCACCCTAGCATCCCAACCATACATGAGAACCATCTTGACGCACTTGACCGGATCAAGGAGAGGGCAGTGATTGGCCCTAGGTATTTGTTGTTGGAGGATCTACATCCTCTCAACATAGTTGATGACCTTACATGGCTCTTGGATAGAGCCGGATTGCTTGTCTTCACGAACATTCGTGAAGACGCCTATGAGGAGATCACCCGGGAGGTTGTGACGTCTTTTGAGCACAGCCACGTAGATAGGACCGTCTCTTTCCGTCTCATGGAAAGAGACTACCATTTGAGCATAGTTGAGTTCGGGACTATCTTTGGGTTTCATGAGACCTATAACGGTCGATTTCCGAGTGGAGTTTACCCCAAGAACTTTTGGGAGGAAGTAGCTATGGTTTACGCCGACGAGGACCGTTGGCAACCCGCCGATACCAAGGCTAGATTGATGTACCATCTAGCCTTGAAGATAGCACACCGCGTTCTTTCGGAGTGTCTCTTTCCTAGGACGGAGACGCCCCAAAAGATCAAGACGGATGAGCTATTCTTGCTCTATAGCATGCTATACGGTCGCCGTGCAGATTGTGCCACTCTTTTGGCGGCTACGATGAGTAAACTCAAGAATAAGAAGAAGGGGAACATTGGATATGGTGGGATAGTGACCCACATTGCTAGGAGTTTCGGTGTAGATTTTTCTGCTTGCACCCGCATACCGGCCGTTCCTTTAGGGCTACACGCATTCATGGTTAGGGGACTCATCTTCCCCACACATGGAGGTCCGCCTTATGCGGGCATGCCTTGGGAGACTAGGACGGGTAGGGGTATAGAGTGGCTGCCGGAGTACTCCATTATGGCGGGACGCCATAACTGGAAGGAGACGTTCGCTGCGATGCATGCGAACAGGATAGTAGCTCCCCCTTACGTCCCACCGCCGGTTGTAGAGGAGGATATGGGGGATCAGTTCGAGAGTGGAGGAGGAGCGGAGCATGAGTTTGGCACGTTTCCGGACCAGCCGGAGGCGGCCCCAGATGTACCTCGACGCTCTCCACGTCCTGCTAGAGCCTCAGGCTCGTCATCTCGCCGCGCTAGCGTGAGTGAGAGGCCCACGTGGATGACCACACCTCCCACATGGTATTCCACCCCACCTCCTTGGTCCACGGAGCAGCCAGCAGCACCACCACCACCACCAGCACCAGCATCATCCGATGCCCCATCATGGTACAGTCACGCCCCGGGATGGTACGAGCATATGCCGGATTGGGCTACCGGACTTTCAGAGAGAGTAGGAGCGCTAGAGATCCGGGCGGATGCTAGAGACGGACGCTTAGACGACCTTGACCACATGATGAGGGACGTCTACCGCCAGCAGTTTGGGCGGTTCTATGATCCGAGTTTCTCTCCATTCCCACCTCCGCCGGCGCCACAATGATTGATGCATGATCGTTCGTTTAGACATTCCCGCCACCATTTTGTGAGTTTCTTTTTCTTTTCTTCTTTTCTTTATTTCTTTTGAACATTAGGGACAATGTTTGTCCTAAGTATGGGGTGGGATGTACTAAAAAGTCTGTAATAACTCTACTTACTATGCTTGCTTTCATTTGAGACTATCATTGCATGTTCATTATGTGTTGCACGTTTCCTTATTACATTGCATGAAAAGTGACTTGAAAAACCCATAAAAATTTGAAAAATTTTGAAAATTTTGTGCTTCTAATGAATTGAGATGATTTCCATGATAATCACTACTTGTGAATTGAGTTTGATGACAATTGCATGTTTAAAAGGATTGTGAATTGAAAAGAATTTGAATGAATGAATTTCGCCTCTTTTGCAAGTTTTATAATGTGAAAATGTTACCTAAATCATGATAGGAAATTGAAGTTGAAATCAAGTTATAAGTTCCTATACTTCTTGTTGAAATGATTAAGGCAATTCAATACTTTCTTTCTTCTTTCTTTGATCTTCTAGCTCCTCATTGAAATATTAGCCTCTTTTACCTATCCGGAAATTTGGAGAAGTGAATGAGAAAAAGGCATGTTTGATGTGGGAGGGCCATGAGAGCAATTATTTGCAATCAATTGAATAGAAAGAAATTATTGGTTTGGGGAAGTCAATCTTGACGATGAGTAACTCGGCACCATTCACATAGCCGGGTGTTTGTGTCTTGCCAAAGTCGGATAGAGCGATATTCCTAGCGGATTATGGTATGTGCGCTAAGGGTTTGAGGCATCTCTTTAAAAATTTGAGAAACGCCGATCTCCTAGGCTTCGGTTTTTGTGCACCTCTATCCATAACTCCAAAAGTAAAGTCGAAAAGTGAAAAGAAGAGAGCGAAGCTCTAAGTTGAAGTGTTGCGGATACCACATAAGAAGAAGAAGGTAGTTGTCCACTTTCCCGGATTTATGCACCACTTTCCCTTAAAGTTTTCCCTTCCCTTCCATATTCTAGACCTTTTCTTTGAAAGTTCTTAAGATCATAAGAATGTTATATGACTTGGTGATCTAAATTGACGTTTCTTGTGATTGATTTTGATAATGTTTGAAGGTTATAATGCTTGTTTAGAAGTTAAGTTAGTTCATGAATTTTCTTTGCCTTTTACTCTTTGATTAAGTGTGTGAAAGTTTGAAAAACGATTGAAGCAAGGTTTGAGAATGATCTATCCTTTAGAAGTCACATTCATCCAAAAGAAGGTACACATATTTCATCCTAACTCTTGTTTAAAGCTTTTTGAAAGACCTTGCTTAGGGACAAGCAAGTGTTAAGTATGGGGTTATTTGTTAGCATGAAATATTGTGATACTTTAGGCACGTTTTCTAAACGTATTTGATTCATATTGATAGTCTTTGATTGAACTTTGTGCATATGTGAGCTAGTATTACCTATATTGTCGATATGGATGTCTACACTAGTTCTATGTTGATTATAGGTGATTTGGAGCTATTTCCGAACGGAATCGAACAAAGGAGAGTTGAGTTGATATGTCCATGGATTGGGGACGTTCTTTGGAAGCAATTTGGAGTTTTAGCTTGAGGAATGCACGAGTTTAGGGAAGAATCACGTTCTTGCCCTAAACCATGCCCTAAAATACGGCCGTATCACATTCCACGTTCAATTCCACGACCGTGGATTTAGAGTCAGAAATTCATGTTCATTCCAGAGGATTACACGGCCGTGGAACATATGATGCAAACCGTATTTGTTTCCACGCTCTAAATTACGGTCGTGGAACACTTCCACAACCGTGATCTTGGCAAATCTTTTCGCCACACTTTGAAGCCACGATCTTTTAAAGATTGGGCCGGGCCGACATTTTGCCCTGCACTATAAAAAGACGGACGAAGCAAGAATCCGACACCCCCGCTTACCCTCATTCATCATCGCTTAGGACCGCTCAGACACGTTTACACTTTGCTTAGCCTTGCTTGGAAGCATTGACATCTCTTTGGGAGATCGAAGTTCGTGTTTGGCAATTCCCCTAATCTCGCACTTTTGGTGGAGATTGCTGTTGAGATCTCCGGATTGGCGGAAGATCGAAGTTCTTGGAAGATTTTGCAAGAAGATCTCTCTTCTTGTTTAGGTTTGATTTGGAAAACGGATTAACATCCCGTTTTCTCTTCTTTCCTAAGGTGGTGATTGTTTGTTTTACTTTGAATCTTTTGACATTACTTGTTCTCTTTGTGACTTTGAGATTGAATTGAAGATTATTGAAAGTTCTTGAAAGTTTTCATCTTTTTATCTTTTAATTCTTGAATTGATATCAACATGACTGTTATTGGCTAAAAACCCTTAACAATTCTAAGGTGAAGGGTTGATAGTTGTGGCTTAGATGATGATAGATCGATCGCAAACAGATTAGACCCTGAGAGTTAGAGAGACTCGCCGACAACCCTAAATTACGGTTTGTTCTTGAGTCCACGGCCGTGGAACCTCAAGAACTAACCGTGATTTCCCTTAAGTCTACGAACCTGCTTTTACTTTAATCTAAAGTTAAAGATTTGCTTTAGCTTAGTTTAGACTTGTCTTTTCTAGGTGGTAGTGAAGCCTCAACAACCTCTACCTCGATTGTGAGTGTCACAACCTCAATCGGTTAAGTTAGTCTTGATCCTTGGGTTATAAGTTTGGGTATTTGACACTAATTCTCATCTCTAGAATCCTTCTATATTGAGCCTCAACAACCTGTATAGAGAGTGCCTTGTAGGTGAGTTATATAAGGTTTTTGGAACTTCACCGTACGATTACCTTACATTAGTATACCTTTGCATATCTCAACTCTGTCTTTACATCATTAAGTATATCTTGAATCGATTGCCACAGCTGGATACCTGGATCTTTAGGATTGTTGTTTTCCCAATATTTACAAAACTCCCATATTTACTTGCTTGATAATCTGCAATCGAGTTCGTTTCCCCCCAAATCCCTGTGTTCGATACTCTGGAATTCTTGCTTAACTACGTCGATCCGTACACTGCGGGTTCGCTGCTTGATTCTAGTTTTATAAATTTAAAACTTATTTGCACACACCTCTAGGGGCGAACAATGTGTTATGTGTGAAGCATGCTTGATGTGTTTATGATGAAAATGACGTTATGATTGTGTAAAGCATGCTTAATATTGTTGTGATTATTATCATGTCATAATTATGAGAAATGGTTAAATGAACATGTGTTAGCCTATTGAGGCGTGCTATTGAACGACATGATAAGCTTGCTGAAACATTATAATGTATGAGATGATAAGCCTTTTGAGGCATGTGATATGATGATGATTTGTAAAGGTCAAGAGTATGTACAGTGAGTATTTTGCAGTGAATACCGGAGCTCGGCCAAGCCCGGATCACTTGCGTTTGTATAAGAATGACACCGAGTCTGATGGACTTCAGGCTCGGGTCGCACACCTAATGAAAATGGTAAATGTTGCATTAACATGAATGGCAAAATGTTGCATGTGGTTAGGGGTTAAGACCATAACCCACCACGAGAAAGCCTGGCCCGTAGACTTGATCAGTCTAGCTACGACCTAAGAGCAAATGTCTGAATTAACCTAATCTGTGCAATGGTGAGCTCACACCAAAGCCAGAACCGTATAAGCAATGGTTCCGGATTTGGTCCGGAATCGCAAATTGTAAATTTCATACTGCATTCACGTGCATCATTCATAACAGCATGATATCATCTCATGAGCACGGTATATGGTATTTGAATATATTTATTGTATTGTGATGTGATGATATAATCTCTCGTGGATAGATTATGATCGGTAGCTAACGGTTTTAAACCGAACCTTTTTAGGTAATGCCGATAATAGGAACACTTCAGGGATGTCAGCTGCAGGATGTGGACAGCCGGGGCAGTGTTAACCCAAGGGTTGGTTGAACTACTTTTGACACTAATCGCTTGCAAGCGAGTTTTTTTTGTTGGTTGTGTGCAACTGTGTACACATGTTGATTTCAGGCTGAAGTTTTAAGACACCTGTTCAGGTGTCATGTTTTAAAGTGTCGTTTTGGGATATACATACTAACTGCATGCACTGTTGTTATGTAAATGTTTTCTAAATGACAGGTTGGATGTTTTCATTATTTTTCGTGCTTCTTGTTGCAAGGTCCTATTTGTGAAGTTGTTGTCAGGCTAACTGATGGGACCCACTGTGTGGTCCTTAGCCTAGTGATGTCTTGGGTTACTTAAAACTCGGGTCGTTACAATGACTACCTAAACCTAAGTCATAAATCGTGTTATCAAAGCACGCTGTAGTACATGAACGTAAGGAAGAACAGGGGATGATGAACTTACACATTCAGCAAGATCACAGGGGAGCAAGGGAACGGCTGCAGCTCTTAGGGTTGAAGACGGATGCAAGAAAATGGAAAAAGGAGGAAAAGACGGGAATATATAGAGACGGTCTGGAAAGATAGAAGGAAGGACGTTAGGGTTAGGAAGAAGATAAGGAAACCGGCCCATAAGATAGAATATCGGATATTCTATCTATGGTAGGAAGATAAAATGAACGAAAGAAAGATCGGGCGCTATCTGTGCGGCTGACCCTACCGCGGGTGCGGCCTGCCGCAGGGGCGGCACCCTTCACCGCGGGGGCGGTGAAGGCAAAAGACTGGGGTCTTACATGACCGTTGTTGTTATTTCAAGAAGCCAGCTGAATACGCCGACATCATATTATTACTACATTTTGATAGCATGTTCTAGAGCTCGAGAAGTGAGAAAGTTGAAGAAGTAGTTGTCTAAACAGTTGGTTAAAAGGGTATTGGTAAGGCAAAGCAAATCGGGTATCCCACTGATCGGGATAAAGGGATAAAAAGTTGTATATTTTGCAAGATGAGTACATAAAAATGGTTTTGAAAAAGCTCAATATGTGGGATGATAAGCCAACTATTGCCCCATTTGATAGCCATTTCGAGATAATTATATATGACTCCAGACTGGATCTTCGCTTCTTTAAGGAAGTCCAGGTCAGGCATGTGTTCAGACTAATCAACTGTGTTGCTGACCGATTGACTCATTTGGGAATTTCGTACTCCAACACAACCTTTTCTGACGACCCCGAACTTCGTGTTCTCATCCACAAGGATGCTTTAGGATGGACTACCTCTAGAAGATAGTTCTTTCCTAACCGCTTTCCTATTTCAAAAAAAAAAAAGGATTAACCTAAAAGTTAGAGAGAGCATGCCTAAATGCAGAGAGAACTACATATGATTTAGTAGTTGGTATATTGATGTATGCAATAGTGTGTACGGGACTTGGCATTACACTTGTAATATGGGGTTGTTAGTCGCTTTTTGACAATCTAGGAAAACAACATTTGGAAGTAGTGAAGTGGGTCCTTAGTTACTTGAAGGCACTATTCCACAACATATGTTATGAAGGCAAGAACGACAAGTTAGTAGGGTATATTGGTATAGACTTGAGATCAAGTGATCTTGACAAGAGGAAAAGTGAGGGGAAGTACAACCGGGTATGTCTTTATAGCGATAGAGTTAGCAAGAACATGATATGCTTGCAGAATTTCTTGGATGAATTGGGGAAGGAATTGAGGGATCACACTCTCTAGATTGATAGGTATAGTGTCATTCACTTGGTAACTAAGTAGAAGATATAATATTGTTGGCGAATGTGGATTGTTGAGGTAAAAGTGGTTATGATTGGAATCAATTTCTAGGTGAAAGATTGTTGGATTATGCAATTTGGTGGTATTTATCCCCATTACCCATGTATTAGATCGATTAGACTTTTTATCACCGTGTAATCCATGAATGTACAAATTAAGGTTTTATTCTCATATTGATATTATTTTTTTATTATTACAATCATTATCACAAAATAGTAGTAAAACTGTTGATTAATAATGCCCCAAACATAGTTATAATTTCACGGTGAATTGGGTCACAATTCTCGTTTTTATTTCTCTCACTAATTGTGTTCAAAGGGTATTTGTTTCGATGAGGTGTTGCTTGTATCGTCTTATTTTTTACCATTATGTGAAGTAGGGTAAGAAAAATACAATAGGAGGTATAGTTTATATAAAGCCTCTTCATATACATTATTGTAATATCTAAATTATAAAATTTTAGTTCTTTAAAAATCTAGACATACACAAAAAGTTATGTGAAGTAGGGTAAGAGAAATACAATAAGAGGTATAGTTTAAATAAAGCCTCTTAATCTCAGTTTATATATCTATTAAAGCAGAAACTTTTTTTGTCACGTGTCAATGCCATGTTTCTCGAAGCCTAAATTTTTTTTTAAAAAGTAACTAGTATAATACCCGCACCTTGTGCGGGTTTTGAAAAAAATGAGAAAAAATATTGTGAAATTGGTTTTTTTACGTGCTTTTGTTTTGTATACTTCTCTAATCTAATCGACTTACCAACATTACTTTATTAAGGATAAATTTACTAAATGAGATTATACTATGAACATACTTAATAGAATAATAATACTATTATATATATATATATATAACAACATTTTTGTTTTTTTTTCCGATTATGTAATGAGTTTGAGGATTTTTTTCTTGGTCAATGGGTAACAATTTAATTTTACAATTTTTTTTGTATTTAACAACTCTTTTGTTTTTTTTGGATTATAATGCTTATTGGTGTATTAAAATTTTTATTTTAATTAATTATTTTTTGACTATAAATCTATTAGTTAATTTTATTTTTAATTATTAAAATTACAAAAGATTTATGTGATCTACAAGCTAAGAAACTTAACATAATTAAACAAAAATTTAATTAATATAACGCGGTCTATATCTACAAGCTAAAAAAAGTTTCAAAAACAAATTTAATTTAATTCAAAATTAACTTCAAAGTCCGATAACTATTATCTAAAAATAACTTATTTGCTGATGGGTGGAAGAAAATCAATAAATAAATAAAATCAACATAAAAAAAGGTGTACACGTCAATTTTTTTTAATAACTTGAAAATAGATCAGATACACGGGGTTACGGTTAAAAATCAAATCAAGGGATGAAACAATAGAAAAACGATTGTTAATTATACAATTTCAAAAAAAAATTGTGGGAACTCCATTTCGAAATACTACTCTCACAACGCACCACGTAAACTGTCATGTATACTGCTCTAGTAGTAGATATAGACTCGCCCATAACGTAAAATTTTTAGTTCCAAAAAAATAAATTTTTTTCGAAAAATTTGTAAAACATAAAAAGTTTTAAGGGAACCATGAAAAAAATCACATGGAACGTTCGGAAAAAAATTCGTTCGAATAAAAATCCTAACAGAAAATATAACTAAAATGGAAATGAAATCGAAACCAATTTAATTAAAATCCATAATAAAAAAATATAACAACAATGGAAATCAATTTACCGTCAAAATGGAAATCAATTTTGTTGATTAAATGGAAGTTTTTTATTTAAAAAACTATCAAAAAAATTCAATGGAATCATGTAAAAATTTATTATATATTTATAGGTATTTTTCAAAAAAAAAAAAAACAACGTAAATTTTGATGGATTTTATCAAAAAATAATTGTTCGCTTAAAATTTGATGGAACATTTTGAAAATAAAATTCAATTCAAAATCAATTTAATTAAAACTCGCACATTTATGTAGAGTTGTAGTTTCAAAAAAATAAATTTTATTCGACAAATTTGTAAAACATAAAAGTTCTAAGCGAACCATGGAAAAATCTGATGGAACGTTCGAAAAAAAATCCGTCGAATAAAAATCCTAACTGAAAATATAATTAAAAGGGAAATCAAAATCGCAATATCTTTTAATATATTTTTATAAATATTTATTTATTAAAAAAATGATTTGGTTGTTAAGGTGATTTGATTGTTCAAGCTAATTCGATTAATTTTTTTTATTATTATTAAAAAATTGATTTGATTTCTATAAAATTATTATTTTAATAATAAAAAATTTTATGGTTTAAAAATTAGTGTAAAAAATAAAGATTTATTGGCTTTAATTGTGGGAGCTCAATTTCTAAAATCCTGCGTACACAGCGCGCCACGTCATCAACCCGTGCTCTGTTTTAGACTTTTAGTAAGTATAATAGATTTGGTTTCTATAAAATTATTATTTTAATAATAAAAGATTTTATGGTTTAAAAAATAGTGTAAAAAATAAAGATTTATTGGCTTTAATTGTGGGAGCTCAATTTCAAAAATCTTGCGTACACAGCGTGCCACGTCATCAACCCGTGCTCTGTTTTAGTAAGTATAATAGATTTGGTTTCTATAAAATTATTATTTTAATAATAAAAGATTTTATGGTTTAAAAATTAGTGTAAAAATAAAGATTTATTGGCTTTAATTGTGGGAGCTCAATTTCAAAAATTCTGCGTACACAGCGCGCCACGTCATCAACCCGTGCTTTGTTTTAGTAAGTATAATAGATTTGGTTTCTATAAAATTATTATTTTAATAAAAAAAGATTTTATGGTTTAAAAATTAGTGTAAAAAATAAAGATTTATTGGCTTTATTATGGAAGCTCAATTTCAAAAATCCTGCGTGCACAGCGCGCCACGTCATCAACCCGTGCTCTGTTTTAGTAAGTATAATAGATTTCTAAATGTTAATATAAATTGAAAATTGTTTTATAAATATTATAAGAAATATTTAAATAAATATTTTTACAAAAATAGTTTAAAAACTTTTACGGATTTTTTTCTACCAACAATCATATTTTAACAAATCCTTTTAGTTTTATTTTTACGGTATAATTTTTTTATTTTTGTCAAATATATTTTACGTTTTTTTATTTTTATCTTAATATATTTCCTATTTTTTATTTTTATTTTTGATCAAAATCTAAATAAAATTATTTTTCCAAACCTTTTTTTCATCAAACTTTTTTAAATCCAAAAATATTTCTTCATTAATCAACAAAATACAAATATATAACAATCTTATTAATTGAGATCTCCCTTTAAAAAAAGAAAAATAAATATAACCAATAATATTAGTAAATAATTAAAAGTTGTTAGTTATTTCAGTTTTACAAAAATTAATGTTGGCTACAATAGGGAAATACGTACATAATCAATGTTGTTATCTATTTGGTTATATCTTAATTTAATAAACATAAACGAAATTTCATTAGGATTTCTTAACCAAATTCTAAACAATTTGTTTATATGACTATGGTAATTTATAACCTTTATTTGTTTGCTATTTTAAATCAAATTCTAAACGTATTTATTTTTATTCAAAGCTAATATATAATCATTAAAAAATATACTACAAATTAAAATTTTAATAAAAGGAACATAATAATTCATTATTTTTCAAGAAAATTTAATCTAATTATTATAAATCAATTTAAAAAATAATTAATTAGAAGATAAAAATAAAAAAGGGAATTAAAAATCACAATAATGATTATAATTTCATTATCCAGAATTTTATCTTACAAAAATATACATATGAATTTCTAAGTATTAAATATTTATTAAAACTCAACTCGCACAAGGTGCGGGTAATACACTAGTATAAATTATTTTAAGAGGCATTTTGTCAAAATTAGATGCCATATTATCATTGATGTCATATTTATCGTCATCAAAGTTCCAACACATTCTGTTATTTTTACTAAACATATTGTAACACCTCGATGCCGCGAGACTCGGGATGCTACGGACACGACCTCACAATGGGTCCCAACCTTTAGCTTGACAACAATGTCACCGGAACTTTCGAACAAGGCAAAAATAAATGCAAAACTCAAACCGTTTATAATGTATGCGAGAAACTGAAATGTAAAGATACAAGGTGGAAACTCAGCCGAGTCCTCAAAACGACACGCAAACTCCGAAAACGTACAACATAACCATGATCCGACAACATAACAAAGCTCAAAAACGTCCCCGCCCTATAATGTACGGCGACCCTCGATTGTCCACTCCTCCACCTAACGCAACATCGTCCCTAACCTACAGGGCATCTACACAAGGGGTTTAAAACCGTTAGCTCATATTCGAAGCATTGGAATCAAGGTGAGAGGCACAAACACACGTAAGTCATCATAACACACAACATACCCCAAAACACACAAATCCGGTTTATTATCTTTTTATTATTAAGTCATATCCCGTTTTAATTCAACTTCTTTTGTGACACGAGAATCTCCCGAAACTCGCCTCGGTCCCTACTTACCGGCAAGGAATGATACTTATGCATCCGAACGTCTACCCGCATGGGCTAGTCGCCGAGAACCTCCTAAACTCTCGCAAGATAGGCAGATGATGTCACCGCCTGTTATCATACACTTGGACCAAAATAATATAAGGTCGGTGATCCTATTACCGGTTTAGTTGTTATAAACAATAGACAATAAACACACACCACCAAACACACATCAATGCTAATACAAGGAATACGAGCTAAGTAAGTCCGGAGACTTACCTCGTGTAAAAGCTAGGATTTTTGAATCCTAATTAATGATGATTAATGTAATATCCGGAAAAAAAAAATTTATTCCGATGAGTCCGAGTCAAAGCAATCCTTTTCGATCGGTTGACTCTTCCAATCCTACCTAAGGCTTACTAAAACAAATTCTATCATTTTATGTGCTCTTTTAGGGACATAAAATGATGAATTTCCAAACCTAATCCATCAAACCCTAGTTTATAACATGACGAGGTCAAGACGAGACCATGACAAGTTATGACGAGACCATGCCAAATTTGTGACAAGGCCATGCATGGACTTGACAAAGACATGACGAGTTTTGACAAGTATTGACAACTCAACCCACCTTTGTTTTACAACTCCAGCCCAACCTTCTTTTTTCTCCTTATTCTGGCCCATCTCTTCAGGCCAGCCTTACCTCAGCCCATACAAATAGGCCGGCCCAACCACAATCTCAGAAATGAGCGGTAAAGGACAGATGTTACAAACCTTTCTTTCCCTATTAACTCTCCCTCTCTCTCCTATCGTGAGAGCCGTGATACTCGCCTGTTCTATCCTCCATATCCCGCATGATCTGGCCGTATACCCAACAATTATGCACACCGTTTCAACCAACGTACAAGCGTCTCTCATCCTCCCCCATCTGTGTCTACAGTTTTCAACGGCAGCGCTCATCTCATCGAAGGTCTACAGCAGGGAGAAAACCTTCAGCATCTGCAGCCATCACTGTCGCTCACCACTGCGACCTTCGTCAAGCGCCGAGGACTGCTGAGTGGTTCGATCTTTCTCTGCCCACCGGTAAGACCCAGTCCTCGACTCCTTCTCATCTCCTTTCTGTCTTGGTTAGTCGCTCACACTCTCCTTCTCTGTGCCGGACGGGTCCTTAACTTGGACTCGTCGGACGCCCACAACCAGGTCCAATAGAGTTGTCCCAACCGATGCAGCAGCGCAGCCTAACCATCGACTTCCGGAAGTTGGTGGTGTCGCGAACCACGCCAACACACCAACTCGTATATCTCTTCTTGTCGGGGACTGTTAGCGAGTTGTCGATCGAGATACACCCTAATCTGTGAGTCTTCTTCATATTGCAGTCCCACTTTCCTTCTCGGAATGTTGTAGTAGCTTAGGTTCACGTAAGTATATCACAAGGTGTTGATGTTTGGGCAAGTCTATAGTATAGTATTTAAGTCTCTCTTGATTTCTGTGGTGTGAGAGTATGTAGAATTAAGTGAGTTTAGTTCCGGTTTCTGTCCTTGTGAGTATTGAACTACAAACCTATAGACATGTTGTGGTTGCTGTAAAAATGAGCAGTAGAAATAGAAGTGAGAAACCTTGTTTTAATTTCAGTTTGTAAGTTGGAAATGGTCACTGTTGTAGATCAATTTTAAAGGGTTAGGCTGAAGATCCACCGTTGAAAATTTAATATGTAATAAGTGGACATATGTAGTTTACTGTATTAAAATTTGAGAAGAAACGAACGGTCGGATTAAAAGTTATAAGGTTCAAAAGTAGGGTAGTTGAGCTGTTTTTCCAGCAGTGAAATTTGGTTAAGTATAGGAAATTTTAAGTGTTGTAACCAACTTTAAAGATTTTTGTAGAAGTGATAGTTGAACAGTTTTAAGAAATTCTTGCTCCTATGAGTAGATTGGATATCATAGATAATCTAGAGAATTATTTCGGAATTTTTATAAATTTATTTGAGTTTCATATTTGAAGCCGAAGTTGGACCTTTACGATCTTTTGAAAAATATAAAAATAGGTAAAGTGCCAGTTTGTAACCAAACTCAGCTTTAGGAGTTAGAATATGACTTTGTAGTCTCAAATAAGAGTTTAGGCATGAATTGCGGAAATTTTGAAAGTTTCGGGACCAAGGGTAAAATAGTCATTTTACCATAAATTGGTACTGTAATCAGTTCTGTTCTAATAAGATCTTCTATCTTAGAAGTCTTAGACTTCTAATTACCTAGGAAGTGTACTGACACACTTGCCTCATTTGACAGACCACTGAATTCCTACTGTTACAAATCGAATTGCACATTTGAGAGTCGAGATCTATTTAAGGTAAGTCCTTTGGGCTTACTTAGCTAGCTGTCAGATATGAGTGTGAATGATGATAGTGGTGTTTGAATGATATGTGTACTAGTGTATTTCATAGTAATCATCAACCGACTTACATATCTGGCCTAAGAGTAACGGGCGGTAGCATTCTGCTCAGTTAGCCCGAGGGCGCTGAGGGTTTCTCTCGGGACTAGTCCATACTTGGTTTGCGGGGACGCCACCGGCAGAGGTGTGCCAAACCATCACCAGTTGGATAAGGATCGGAGGCGAGAATCTTAAGATTTCTCGTGCTACAACTTTTAAAATCGGATAAAGTGAATCACGTAAGTTATCTGATAATAACCTAATTGTGTGCCAGCATGTTGAGTGTTTATATTCGTCTTCTGTGTGTTTGTGCTATTTATCCTTCTGCTTATATTTGATTAGTTAGCTAACTGTTTATCGTTGTTTAGACTTGCCACATGTTAGAGCAGATGCCGAGTGATCTGGATGGTAGTGGACAGCGGGGTGTCGTACTCCTTAGGGTGGGGTGCAATTTCTTTTGTCCGTCTTTCAGCTATGACTGTATTTTTTTCTCAGTTTATGAGACTTTGTTGTTTCCGGGTGTCAGTTTCTGGTCACATTCATTGTTTTGTTAAAACCTACTTTATGATTTATGATTTTCCTTATTTGTGCCTTGTTGTAAGATCTAGTTAAATTGTTGTCAAACTAAGGCCAGGACCCACTGTGAGGTCCTAACCAGTAGCTCCCCGAGTTGTGAAACTTGGGGTGTTACAATTAACGGGAGATTAATTTAATCATCGATAGCATTTGGCCATTACTCGCGAATAGTGCATAGACGACGAGTATGAATTCCACCGTCATGATCCTAACGTAACTTTGGACTTTTGGGGAAAATTTTACTATTTCCTCCGGGGAATAAATTTTATCCTCCGGTATTATTTGGAGCATTTGGGAGATTCAATTAATAAAATTGCAGTTGAGAAATGATCAGGGTATCAGATATGTTCTAGATATGAAATAACATGGAAATGCAAAACGGCCAAAAGAGTCGCTATTTCGTTTCTTAGCGACTAAGAAAGAGGGCTTAGGAATACACGTTTTCCGAGAGAATTGCGGAATAATTGTCCACACAATATGTCACATTTATTATTCCAATTTCGAGAAGTTTGGAGAAGGGGCTCAAACCGACTTCGGATCGGTAAAAGGATAATTATCGACTTTGCTAAAGGATAATTATCGACTTTGCTAAAGGATAATCATCGTCTTCGCTATAAATAACAGAAATTCATTATTAATTCAATATCTTTCACGTTTTTTCGTAAAAGCTCGGATTTCTCTCAACCTTCAAATTCAGATCTACTCCTCATTTGTAATCCGATTTCAATTCCGTTTGAGTTTTTGGATTCATCCCTTCGTTCTCTTCATTTTGGTACCGAATTTCTGCGTTTCTGTTGAAATTAAGGTGAGGTCGAGCCTCCCCCTTATATGGCCGGTTCCGTCGCTACGAATCCGGTGAATCTGAGTGTGTCCGAGCATAGCCCGCGTCGTTGTGATTCCGAATCTTCTTTCGGATCGTCAATCGGGTTAGTAATGAATAAGTTATGAATTTATTTGTTTTCACTATTGCGATTTGGCCTACATTGACCTTAGGCTTGTCAAAATGGATAATTGGAAATTCCATTATTCTCTATACATTATTCTGGTGATTATGAGTTATTTGTTTGATGAGATCTGATGATAGGTGTGTTTAGAAATTGCCTGTGGGCAAAACGTTATTCTGGTGCAATTTAATTAATTAATTAAAGATTAATTATTTAAATTAGAAATCTAGAAAACGCTATAAGCTAATTAAATTCAAAGGAATGAATTTAATTGATGTTTAATACGAGAAATATGATATTCTCGACAGGTGTTATTGAAGACGGTAGACTATCTATACGTTAGTTGCTCAGTGAGCGTATCCAGGTAAGTCTTCGTACTTACTTAGCTTCGATCTGCAGAAACCCGTGCCTGAGAGATTTATATCTCATTGTGTTGATATGTGTTGTTGTTTTGAAATGTCTTGTTGTGTTGAAATGTGAATGTTGATATGCATTGAGATGTGTTATGTGTGAATCATGCTTTATGTGTTTTATGATGAAAATGATGTGTAAAGCATGTTTAACTTTATTGTGATTATTATCATGTCATGGTTATGAGAAATGATTAAATGAACATGTGTTAGCATATTGAGGCATGCTATTGAATGACATGATAAGTTGTTGAAGCATGATAATGTATGACATGGTAAACCTGCTGAGATGTGTGATATGATGATGACTTGTAAAGGTCAAGAGTATGCAAAATTTTATAAGACAATGAGCTAAACCAATAGCCAGGTTGCCAGCTATTGTAGTGACTTCCGGAGCTTGGCCAAGCCCGGAACACTTGCGTTTGTATTCGAATGACACCGAGTCTGATGGACTTCAGGCTCGGGTCGCACACCTAATAAAAATGGTAAATGTATAAATTAACATGAATAGAAAAATGTTGCATGTGGTTAGGGGTTAAGACCATAACCCGCCACGAGAAAACCTGGCCCATAGACTTGATCAGTTTGGCTATTGTAAGGATTTCCGAATTCTAATTAATGTTGATTAACTTAATCGTTTATAGTAATTGACATATAACTCGCGAAGATTTCGCAAGTGATGAGTATGAGTCCCACCGTTATGTTCCTAACGTAATTTTGGACGTTTGGGAAAATTTTTACTTTTTCCCCCGGGTAATTATTTTTACCCTCCGGTGTTATTTGGAGCATTTGGGAGCTCCAATTAATAAAAATGCAGTTGAGAGAAATGATCAGGACATCGGATATGTCCTAGATATGAAATAACATGGAGAGGCAAAACGGATAAAAGAGTCGCTATTTCGTTTCTTAACGGCTAAGAAAGACGGCTTAGGAATACACATTTTCCGAGGCAATTGTGGAATAACTATCCCTACAATATTCCAAATTTAATAATCCAATCTCGAGAAGTTTGGAGAAGGAGGTTCGACCCGCCTTTGGATCGGTTAAAGGATAATTATCGACTTTGCTAAAGGATAATTATCGTCTTCACTATAAATAGCGGAAAATCCTTTATTAATTCATTTCTTTTCACGTTTCCTCGTAAAAGCTCTGATTTCTCTCAACCTTCAAACTCAGATCTACTCTCCGTTTCTAATCCGATTTCAATTCCGTTTGAGTTTCAGGATTCCTCTCTTCATTCTCTTCATATCGGTACCGAGTTTCTGCATTTCCGAGCAGATGAAGGGTTGGTCGAGCATATATGTCACCAGGCAGGTTCCGTCGCTCAGGTTCCGGTGAATTTGATGTTGTCCATGCGTAGCCTGCGTCGTTGTGATTCCGAATCTTCTTTCAGATCGTCAATCGGGTTAGTAACGAATAAGTTATGAATTTATTCGTTTTCCGTACTGCGATTTGGCCTAAATTGACTTTAGGCTTGTCAAAATGGATAATTAGAAATTCCATTATGGTCATTATATTATTCTAATGATTATGGGTTGTTTGTTTGATGAAATCTGATGACAGGGGGTTTAGAAATTGTCTCGGGCAAAACGTTATTTTGGCGAAATCTAATTAATTAATTAAAGGTTAATTAATTAAATTAGGATTAGAATTGAGATTGAGGAATGTTGATTAGATACTACCTTGAGATTTGAGGAATTGTGAGTTATGTTGAGATATTGAGGTTTAGTTGGTGGTGAGGCTTATAGATTGAGTATGATCCTCATGGATCCCTTTGGGTCTAGGTGTGACCCCTTTGATGAATAGAGTTTGATATATCTTTATACCTTGTTATTAGGTAGTGCCCTCTCTCAGGATTGGAGGTTGTTGTGGTTGAGCTGAGTACGAGGTTGAGGTAAGTCCGTAGGACTTACTTAGCTACCATCCCTATATTGGGTGTTTGCATGAGTGGTGTGTGCGTTATATGTTTGCTATGATAGCATGAGATATCGTTTATACTGACCTATGTTTTATTGATTGCCCCGTTGTGTGGCTGTGATAACCCTTCCCTTTCATCCTGCCATGGAGTCTGGGAGGTTCTCTGACGTCAGGCCAGACTGGTTTACAGGAAGGGCACAATCCACTCCCATAGGGTACACGGGTTGTGTGACCGATACTCGAACAGCTGAATATAGCACTCAGAGGCGAGGATGTATCGGTCCTCGTGTCACATACTTTCATCTATCTATATATATACGATTTGAGTGAATGACTATTATATAAAGATGATAAAATGGGTAAATGTGTGATAGCAGGCTGATGTGTTTATCTTTCATGATTGTGCTTGTGCTTATGTATTACCTTATATATGTATGGTTATCTAACGTTTTCATACCGTGTTGTAGATGTTTGCAGGATAGGCGTTGCTGGGTGATCTGACAGGGTGACAGGCCGAGGACTCTCGTACATTAGGTGGTTGGTTTTAGGGTTGTTTATGTTTTCCCTCCTGCATGAGGATGATGTCTTGTTTTCCCTCCTATGTGAGGATGTCGTTTCATACTCGGCTATGTTGTTGTTTACCTTTGGTTATACAGTTTATACGGTTTTATGTATTTGTTTTTATATCTGTCAGTGCCATGTTGTAAGGTCTAGTGAACTTGTTGTCAGGCTAGGGTCAGGATCCATTGTGAGATCCTAGCCCAATGTGGCACTCCGAGTCCCGCGGATTCGGGGTGTTACAGAGTTGGTATCAGAGCCCAAGTTGACAACAATGACACTTGCTACCTGCAATAAGGTCTGATAGGTAAAATAAACAGAACCCGAAAGGGGTCTGACGTTTTAAAACGTTTTTAGTTTTAAGTGTGGTTTTGGGTTAGAATGTACGAGAAGTCGTCACCTCTGCCATGGATCACTGCAGCGTAGATATATATGTAACACCCCGAATCCGCGGGACTCGGGAGGTCACATTGGGCTAGGATCTCACAATGGATCCTGACCCTAGCCTGACAACAAGTTCACTGGACCTTACAACATGGCACTGACAGATATAAAACAAATACATAAAACAGTATAAACTGTACGACCCAAAGTAAACAACAATATAGCCGAGTATATAAAACGACATCCTCGCATAGGAGGTACAAAAGATCATCCTCACGCAGGAGGGGAAACACAACAACCCCAAACCAACCACCTAATGTACGAGAGTCCTCGGCCTGTCACCCTATCAGATCACTCAGCAGTGCCTAACCTGTAAACATCTACAACACGGTATGAAACCGTTAGCTAACCATACATATATGAGGTAATGCATAAGCACAATCACACATAGGGAAAGATAAACATATCAGCATGCTTTCACTCATTTACCCATTTATTCATCTCAATATAATGGTCATTCACTCAAATCGTATAGATATAATATATATGAAACTAGGTGACACGAGGACCGATACATCCTCGCCTCTGAGCCTGCTAGCCAGCCGTACTAGTATCGGTCACACAATCCGTGTACCCTATGGGAGTGGATTGCGCCCTTCCTGTAAACCGGTCTGGCCTGACATCAGAGAACCTCCCAGACTCCACGGCGGGATGAAAGGGAAAGGTTATCACAGCCACGCAGTGGGGCAATTAATAAAACATAGGTCGGTAAATACGACATCACATGCTATCATAGCAAACATATAAGGCACACACCACTCATACAAACACCCAATATATGGATGGTAGCTAAGTAAGTCCTACGGACTTACCTCAACCTCGTATAAAGCTCAACCACAACTGGATCACCTCAACACTGGAGGGACAACACAACCTATAGACAAGGCATAAAGAGATGTCACATCTCTTATCAAACAAAGGGTCACACCTAGACCCAAAGGGATCCATAGGGATCATATATATCCTATAACCTCGAATAACATGCTAAACCTAAAAGCAACATCAGGCATAAATCCAACTCATGATATCATCACCAAATAAAATCCCATAATTACCAGAATAATGTAACGAGCATAAGTGGAAATTCCACTTATCCATTTTAACCAACTCAAGGTCAATTTATACTAACCCGCAATACAGAAAACGAATAAATTGATAACTTATTCGTTACTAACCCGATATACGAACCGGAAGAAGATCCAGACTCCTAGCGATACGGGGAGTAAGAGCGCGGTATGAAACCTTACATTTGATGACTTACGGTGGTCCGTCGGCGTTCCGATAGCGGTAAACGGAAGCTTTACCAAAAAGCTAACAAACGGGAAATAAGTTGGTATCACGTTGAAGAGAACAAGATAAGGGACTCGATGGTACAATCGGATTTGAAAAAGGATTGAAAATGAAGGATTGGTGAAAGGTCGAAAGGTGTATCGTATACTTCGCTCCCGTTCGCTCTCTCTGTAATTGTTGCAAATATAAGGAAGATGATGAAAAGCTGCTGCCGTCTCTCTTTATTCTAGTATGTATATATATGAAATTGAAAAGTAGAATGGATACACTAGCAGCCTTTATCTTTATCTGTAACCTTTATAGAATTATATATATACATAATATAATATATGCACTTACTAGCCGCCTCACTCTCTTATATATATATAATAATTATTTATAATATTATATATAAAGTTTATTTAGAATATTTAATTAAACACGATTATATTTTTCGGTATCCAAACTTTATGAAACTGGAATATAAAATCCGGAATATTGTCGGGATAATTAACCCATAATTATCTTGTAGAATGTGCATTCCTAAGCCACCTTTCTTAACCGTTAAGAAACGAAATAGCGACTCTTTTGGCCGTTTTGCCTCTTCATGTTATTTCATATCTAGGACATATCCGATGTCCTGATCATTTCGCTCAACTGCATTTTTATTAATTGGAGCTCCCAAATGCTCCAAATAACACCGGAGGGTAAAAATAATTACCCGGGGGAAAAAGTAAAAATTTCCCCAAACGTCCAAAATTACGCGAGGAACATAACGGTGGGACTCATACTCATCACTTGGGAAATCTTCGCAAGTTATATGTCAATTACTATCAACGATTAAGTTAATCAACATTAATTAGAATTCGGAAATCCTAGCTATTACAATATATATATATATATATATATATATATATATATATATATCTGTGTGTGTGTGTATATTATGGATTATGTGGATGTATTATATATATATATATATATATATATATATATATATATATATATATATATATATATATATATATATATATATATATATATATATATATATATATATATATATATATATATATATATATATCGATACATATGGCATATATATAGCCTTGTAAGCTTAGGTGTGTATATCCTACAAATGGCTCAAACTAGAGCAGTATCTGTAGTGGGACGATGTAGGGGTACACCCCCTCTTCCTCCGGTAACGTCAAGTCAGGGACCAGTTTCCGTTGTCGTTTCGCCTATGGTAGAGAACGAGTTTGAAGAGAATAATCATGTCTCCATGAGCAGATCTGAGTTTCAAGAATATATGCGCCAAGTATATGAGGCTGTAATAGCGATTAGACCTACACCGGATCTACCAACATCTGTGGGACCAACTGAAGCTTCTGGATCAAAGAAGAAACAACGAGTCAAACTAGCGAAAGATGAGGTAGGCCTTCCAAGTGGTAAGCAGAATCCGGCTTGTGGACGTTTGAGTAGTCCCCGTTCTAAACGGACTTCTGGTGAGAAGAGAACTTGTTACAATTGTGGGAAGCCTGGACACATAAGACCACACTGTCCAAAACCGCCGGTGATTTGCTTCACCTATGGTAGACCAGGTCATAAAGCTGCCTTTTGTAGGCAATGTAGAGTTGCATCACGACAAGGTTCTTCTTCTGCCAATATGATGAGAGGTGGTCAAAAGACCCCTCAGCAGCAAATACAGGGACAACAGAGAATCCCAGATCACCAGCCTACTCAGAGATTCGTTCCCAGACCGAGTAGAGATAGAGGTCGTGGTGGGAGTGCCATAGACACTAGAAGAGCTCAAGGTAGAGCCTTGGAGCTAAGAAGTGTAGAGGAGTCATCCGTACCAGTTATTGTTATGGGACGTTTATGTCTCATCTATGGCTATCCAGATCATTTGCGCTCTTAGTGTCCCTTGGCACCGATAGCTTGCTTCACCTGTGGTGAACTAGGCCATCTGACCCCTTTCTGTCAGCAAGGTGGTGTTTCTTTCAGCAAGACCTTCCTCTTTCCGGTTCAGAAAGAGTGGAAGTGGAGGCTATGGCGATGACCTCAGTGATATCTGAGGAGCATAGACCCAAGATTTAGTTATGATATGCAGTGGAGCTTCTGGTGTTAGCTGTACGGGTACCATTCTTGTTAAAGGTTTACGTAGTGGAGTTTTGTTTGTTGTGAGTGCTATGCACTTCATATCTTTCGATGCATGCGTTAATAGTTGACTGTGGAAACAGTAGAATATAGACTTTCCTTTACATGATTACCAGTTAGGGGTCTGAGGTACCCGCGAGATTGTGATTGTCCCATTCATTCAAGGACTTGTGTATGGTTTATAGACTTCTTTGTCATGCCTTAGGTGCATGAGTAAGTCACTATATGTATGGTTTGGATGAATAAATATGATGTCATGTTAGATATCAGTTGGAAGGTTGTTACAATCTCTACTGAGACCGATTAGACAAAGGTCTTCCGAGGTTACGACCTTTGAAGAGATGAGGCTTGTCATTAGTGCCGTATGAGCAGCGAAGTTGATAACACAAGGAGGTGATGTTTTCTGATGTTATGATATGAAGAAGATAGTTCTACGTTGGAGGATATTCTAGTGGTTTATGAGCTTATAGACGTGTTACTAAACCGTCTAGTTGCCACCTCAGCGGAGTGTGGACATTGTTATCAAGTTGAAGTGTGATACGACACTGATTGGGAAGGCCCATATCATATG
This sequence comes from Fagopyrum homotropicum, assembly GCA_033239125.1. Classification (NCBI taxonomy): domain Eukaryota; kingdom Viridiplantae; phylum Streptophyta; class Magnoliopsida; order Caryophyllales; family Polygonaceae; genus Fagopyrum; species Fagopyrum homotropicum. The sequence goes on along the minus strand of BSWB01000007.1, from coordinate 31,753,447 downwards.
GTGCTTGTTGAGATGTTGTAACTGAAGGATTGAAGAGTGGGATGAGACGAGCTTCCTTCGCCCTAGTGTATCCAATGTCTCGTATTGACAACCTAATGAATCAGCTTCAAGGAGCAATCGTGTTTTTCAGGATTTCCTTGCGCTCTAGATTACCACCAATTGAGGGTGAGAGAGAAGGATGTGCATAGGATAGCTGTTCATACCCGTTATGGACACTACAAGTATGTAGTGATGTCATTTCGGTTGACGAAATGCCTTAGCAATCTTTATGGAGTTGATGAATAGTATTTTCGTCGACTTCTTTGAACAGTCTGTGGTGGTCTTCATTGATGACATTTCGATATACTCTCGTAGTAGAGAGAAGCAGACCGATCATCTGAGGACAGTTTTGCTGATGTCGAGAGATAGAGGGTTGTATACTACGCTCTCTAAGTACGAGTGGGATGCCAGTGGTAGCCTTCTTAGGCCATGTTGTCTCCGCCAGTGGGATCTTGGTTGATCTGACGAGGATTGAGTATGTTGCAACATGGACGATACTGATGAACATTAAGGGAATGCGTAGTTTTCTCGGCTTAGCCGATTACTACCCACACTTGTGGAAGGGTTTTGTGAATATGTATCCCTTTACGAGTCTTCTGAGGAAGACCCTCAGAATTGCGTGGTCAAAACAATATGCCATAACGTTGAAGAGTGGAGGAGACATTTGACCTCTGCTTCGATTTTTTTATAGCCCGAAGGTTCTGGGGATTCCATAATATACGGTGATATATCCCAGCTAAGTTTAAGACGCGTATTAATACAGAGGAGTGGAGTTATGGATATGTGGGTCTACAGTTGAAGACGTGTGAGGAGAACTACCTGACGCCTGGTTTAGAGTTAGCAGCGGAGTTGAATAACCACCAGTGTTAAGGACTCGAGTTGATCAAGACTTTAACCCAGAGATTCCATACTATTCAGAGAAGTTGAACGTTGTCGCCAACAACTTGAACAAAAAGACGCCTCAAGAAAAGACAACTGCGAGGCTGACGGTTCAGCCTCAGTTTTAGAGAGATCCAGCTTGGCTAGAGTTGGACAATCAGTTCCTTGATGAGGATATCCAATTATGCCTTAAAGGTTCTACCTGGTCTGTTGGATGAGGTCCAACAGAAGCAAGGGACTTGCCCGACCTTGTTGAAGATGGGAGAGAAGATGTCTCGTAATGATGCACCACAGTTCTCCATGAGAGTAGATGAAATGATGAAGAGTCATGACCGCTTTTGTGTACCTGCTGATGCAGAGTGAGACAGACAATTTTACAGTACATTCACTGTATACCTTACTCAGTACATTCAGGTACGAGTAACAGGTACCACAAGGTGAGACGATTATATTGATGGAGAAGATGGAAACTGATGTAATCATATTTGTGACACAGTGTGTGACCTGTCAGCAGGTCAAGATAGAACATTTCCGACCTAGAGATGAGCTCCATCCACTACCAGTGCAGTAGTGGAAGTGGTAGGACATCTTTATGGACTTTGTGATGGATTGAGGCGCAATGGGAATTTTGATGTATCCGGATTGTTGGTGACAGATTAACGGAGCCGGCATGTTTTGTTCCTATTAGAGAGACGTGGCCAGCGAATGCATTGGTTGAGGAGTACACTAGACAGATAGTGAGACTCCATGGTGTACCGAGAACGATCATCTCTGATCGAGATGGACGTTTTACCTTGAGATTTTGGGCAGCAGATACAGACTGCTTTGAGGGATGAGTTTACACTTTATGACTGCGTTTCACCCCCAAATAGATGGTCAGTCAAAGAGGATCATCCAAACCCTTGAGATATGTTATGAGCTTATGTATTGAACTGGAAACATGGATGGTTAGATTACCTCCATTAATGGACTTATTATGTGATAATGATTGATGCGCATCTTTTGGGATGCCCCCTATGAGGCATGTAGACGCCGTATACCTTTATGCTAGAATTGACCTAGCAGTATTAGTAGAATAACATCTGATCCGATTCAGGATTTTATACTTCAAGTAACGCTGATTAGAGGAAGAATGTTGGCTGTACAGAGTCGCCATATATCATATGTAGACGAGAGGCGTCGACCTCTAAAGTTCAAGTGAGAGTTCATGACCGGCTGAGAGTATCTCTGCTGTGAAATGTTAGATGTGTTGGCATAAAAGGGAAACCGAGTTTCCAATATGTTGGTTTACTTGGGATCTTGACCAGAATTGTGAAGGCAGCATGATGTTTAGCTTTGCCTTTGAGGTTAGAGAGTGTTTACCCAGTGTTCATATGTCTCAACTGAGGGAGTATATACCAGGTTTGAGACACCTGGTGAGTTATGATGATCTAGTGGTTAAGCCGAACCACATCCTTGTTGAGCATTTGGTTAGATTCCTGGAATGAGATATGAGACGCTTGCATTCGAAAGACTTTTCCATTTTAAAGGACGTAGTGGTCGATGTGAGGACCTAAAGAGACCACATGAGAGACTGAGGATAGTATCCTGAGAAACTATCCAGAGTTTATGTCGAGACAGGTCCATCTGTGGGAGTACGAGTAGATCTTAGTGCTATCTTGATGAATGTTGTGCTTATGTGCTTATATGCCTTGATGTGTTTATTCCATGCTAGCTGTGATGTGATTTATGATCTTAGTAGATCTTGTTGTGCTAGCGTAGTGTATGTCATAGTTGGAGATGATTATTTCCTCCACGCTATCTGAGTATGATTTATATTTATAGCTGGAGATGGTTCTTTCCTCCATGCTCTTTGAGTGTGATTAGGATTCAGCTGGAGATGGTTCTTTCCTCCATGCTACCTTGATGGACATAGTTTTAGTGGAGATGTGATTCCTCCATGCGATATATATGCTTATGGTTTGCTAGAGACGTGTTTCCTCTATGCCTATGATATGTTTGGGCTAGAGATGTGCTTCCTCTATGCCTTATGATGTGGTATGGCGAGAGACGTGATTCCTCTACGCCTTTGGGTAGCGTTATAACCTTGTTTTCTGGAGTTGATGATTCCTCCATGGTAACATTGAGGTTATAGATTGTTATTGGTGATGACCTTCTGAACGGAGATGTGATACCTCCGATAGAGAGAGTGAGAGTTATACCTCGGCTTATGGGTCCGAGATGACTTTGGGATTTTACAAGTTTCGGGACGAAACTTTTTTTTAGGGGTGTGTGATGTAATAGCTAGGATTTCCGAATTCTAATTAATGTTGATTAACTTAATCGTTTATAGTAATTGACATATAACTCGCGAAGATTTCGCAAGTGATGAGTATGAGTCCCACCATTATGTTCCTAGCGTAATTTTGGACGTTTGGGGAAATTTTTACTTTTTCCCCCGGGTAATTATTTTTACCCTCCGGTGTTATTTGGAGCATTCGGGAGCTCCAATTAATAAAAATGCAGTTGAGAGAAATGATCAGGACATCGGAGATGTCCTAACATGGAGAGGCAAAACGGCCAAAAGAGTCGCTATTTCGTTTCTTAACGGCTAAGAAAGACGGCTTTGGAATACACATTTTCCGAGGCAGTTGTGGAATAATTATCCCTACAATATTCCAGATTTAATATTCCAATCTCGAGAAGTTTGGAGAAGGAGGTTCGACCCGCCTTTGGATCGGTTAAAGGATAATTATCGACTTTGCTAAAGGATAATTATCGACTTTGCTATAAATAGCGGAAAATCCTTTATTAATTCATTTCTTTTCACGTTTTTTCGTAAAAGCTCTGATTTCTCTCAACCTTCAAACTCAGATCTACTCTCCGTTTCTAATCCGATTTCAATTCCGTTTGAGTTTCTGGATTCCTCTCTTCATTCTCTTTATATCGGTACCGAGTTTCTGCATTTCCGAGTAGATGAAGGGTTGGTCGAGCATATATGTCACCAGGCAGGTTTCGTCGCTCAGATTCCGGTGAATTTGATGTTGTTCATGTGTAGCCTGCGTCGCTGTGATTCCGAATCTTCTTTCAGATCGTCAATCGGGTTAGTAACGAATAGGTTATGAATTTATTCATTTTCCGTACTGCGATTTGGCCTAAATTGACTTTAGGTTTTTCAAAATGGATAATTAGAAATTCCATTATGGTCGTTATATTATTCTGGTGATTATGGGTTGTTTGTTTGATGAAATCTAATGACAAGGGGTTTAGAAATTGCCTGCGGGCAAAACGTTATTCTCGCGAAATCTAATTAATTAATTAAAGTTTAATTAATTAAATTAGGATTAGAATTGAGATTGAAGAATGTTGATTAGATACTAGCTTGAGATTTGAAGAATTGTGAGTTATGCTGAGATATTGAGGTTTAGTTAGTGGTGAGGCTTATAGATTGAGTATGATCCTCATGGATCCCTTTGGGTCTAGGTGTGACCCCTTTGATGAATAGAGTTTGATATATCTTTATACCTTGTTATTAGGCAGTGCCCTTTCTCAGGATTGGAGGTTGTTGTGGTTGAGCTGATTACGAGGTTGAGGTAAGTCCGTAAGACTTACTTAGCTATCATCCCTATATTGGGTGTTTGCATGAGTGGTGTGTGCGTTATATGTTTTCTATGATAGTATGAGATATCGTTTATACTGACCTATGTTTTATTGACTTTCCCGTTGTGTGGCTGTGATAACCCTTCCCTTTCATCCTACCATGGAGTCTAGGAGGTTCTCTGACGTCAGGCCAAACTGGTTTACAGGAAGGGCGCAATCCACTCCCATGGGGTACACGGGTTGTGTGACCGATACTCGTACAACTGGATATAGCACTCAAAGGCGAGGATGTATCGGTCCTCGTGCCACATACTTTCATCTATCTATATATATACGATTTGAGTGAATGACTATTATATAAAGATGATAAAATGGGTAAATGTGTGATAGCATGCTGATGTGTTTATCTTTCATGATTGTGCTTGTGCTTATGCATTACCTTATAAATGTATGATTAGCTAACGGTTTCATACCGTGTTGTAGATGTTTGCAGGATAGGCGCTGCTGGGTGATCTGGCAGGGTGACAGGCAGAGGACTCTCGTACATTAGGTGGTTGGTTTTAGGGTTGTTTATGTTTTCCCTCCTACGTGAGGATGATGTCGTGTTTTCCCTCTTGTGTGAGGATGTCGTTTCATACTCGGCTATGTTGTTGTTTACCTTTGGTTATACAGTTTATACGGTTTTATGTATTTGTTTTTATATCTGTCAGTGCCATGTTGTAAGGTCCAGTGAACTTGTTGTCAGGCTAGGGTCAGGATCCATTGTGAGATCCTAGTCCAATGTGGCACTCCGAGTCCCGCGGATTTGGGGTGTTACAACTATGACCTAAGAGCAAACGTCTGAATTAACCTAATATGTGCAATGGTGAGCTCACACCAAAACCAGAACCGTATAAGCAATGATTCCGGATTTGGTTCGGGATTGCAAATTGTAAATTTCATACTGTATTCACATGCATCATTCATAAAAGCATGATATCATCTCATGAGCACGATATACGGTATTTGAATACATGTGTTGTGTTGTGATGTGTTGATATAATCTCTCGTTGATAGATTATGATCGGTAGCTACGTTTTTAAACTGATATTTTTTAGGTAATGCTGATCATAGGAACGCTTCAGGGATGTCAGCTGCAGGATGTGGACAACCGGAACAGTGTTAACCCAAGGGTTGGTTGACCTTACTTTTGAAACTAATCGCTTGCAAGCGAGTCTTTTGTGGGTTGTGTGCACATGTTGATTTCAGGCTGAAGTTTTAAAACAACTATTCAGGTGTTATGTTTTGAAGTGTCGTTTTGGGGTATACATACTAACTGCATGCAAGGTTATTATGTAAATGTTTTCTAAATGACAGGTTGGATATTTTCATATTTTTTCGTGCTTCTTGTTGCAAGGTCCTATTTGTGAAGTTGTTGCCAGGTTAACTGATGGGACCCACTGTGTGGTCCTTAGCCTAGTGACGTCTTGGGTTACTTAAAACTCGGGTCGTTACACCTCGTCCAACCGCTAACTCTCGCAACACTCTCGTATCCCTTGGGAAGAAGCCTACCACTTACTCACAACAAGATATCTATCAAAACTCGCTCAACATAAGAAGTCTTAGACTTCTACACAAATGATCTACGCAAGATCATTTGACTCTCATTCTAGGACCGCATCTAGAATCTCTCATGCTCACATCACACTCAACACAAGCTAGAAGTCTGTTCGCTCAAAAGTGTGCGTCACAAAGTCTTAAATTTATATCTAGAACTTATGCAAAAGCGAACCCGCAGTATACGGATCGGCGTAGTAACGCAAGAAATTCCAGAGTCGAACTCAGAGATTTGGTGAGAATAAAATCAGTTCACAAGTCGTCGAGCAAGTAAAATATAGAAGATTTGTAAATATTGGGAAAACAACAATTCTAAAGATCCAGGTATCCAATTGTGGCAATCGATTCAAGATATTATATAGATGTAAGGACAGAGTCGAGATTGCAAAGGTATATCTAATGTAAGGTTATTTATGGTGAAGTTTCAAACCTATATGTCTCACCCAAGGACTCTCTCTATAAAGGTTGTTGAGGCTGTAGTATAGAAAGGATCAAAGGACAAAAATTACTCTCAAATACACATGCCCAAACCCAAGGAATCAAAGACAAGCCAAAACGGTTAAGGTTGTGACACTCGAAACCGAAATAGAGGATGTTGAGTCTCACTACTACCTAGGAAAGGCAAGCCAAGGCTAGGTTAAGGCAAATCTTTAACTTTGGATCAAAAGCAAAAGCAAAGGTCATACGACAGAGGAAACCACGGCTTGATCTTGAAGAACCAAGCCCGTGGTTTTCAAGAACAGACCGTGGAAAAGGTTGTCGACGAGATTTCTCGCAACTCTCAGGATCCAATCTGTTTATGATCAATCTATCATTATCTAAGCCACAACTATCAACCCTTCACCTTAGAATTGCTAAAGGGTTTTAGCCAATAAACATCATCATTGAATCAATAATCAAGTTTAAAAGAGAAAAAGTAAAAACGTCGAAAACTTAATAATAGTCGGATAATCAATCTCAAATCTAGACAACGAATGTATGTGTTTAATGAATGCAGAAAAAGGGAACATACATCCTCACAACAATCTTGAGAAACAATGAATAACGGGATGTCAATCCGTCTCCAAATGTAAACCCTAAGATAATCTCTAAGTACGCAATCTCCAAATTGTGTTCTTCTCGGGATCTTCCCTGTACGCAATGGAATCTTCCTAAGCAACGATCCGAAAATCTCTCTCTTCGGGGTTTAAGCAGCCGTCAATGCGAGAGTCCTCTTTTTTGCTCCCTCCTTCAGTCTTCTTATAGGGAAAAATAGGGTTACGAGAAAGCCCAATAACTATTGCTGACGTGGCCAATATGACACGTGACAACGTCATGGAAATCACGGTCCAGTGTAACATTCCACGGCCGTGGTTTAGGGCGTGGAACTTTCTGTTACTCTTCGACATCACTTTCCACAATCTCAATGCATAACCACGGTCGTGGTTCTCTTGGTTTGGCCGTGGAAACTCAAAAGCCTTTGTGAAAGCCTTTGTTTCGTAAAGTTCTCTAATCATGCTCCTTCCTTAGCTTCTCCAATGCATCTTCTTGACATCTAGCATGATCTAATACTCCTATCCCTTCGCATATGCTCCAATTCAAGCCTTTATTTACCTATAAACATAACAAAGCTAGTGTAGATCTCTATATCGACAAAATAGGTGAATGTGCTCATAAATGCTTCAAACTCATATCCATGCACACATCTAAGAGGGAAAAACATTCAGAACAAGTGCCTAAAATACAATCATATTTTATGCTATCAAAATACCCCATACTTGTCGCTTGCTTGTCCCCAAGTAAGGTTTTCAAAAGCTTAGAACATAAGGTAGAATGAAATATGAATGCAAAACAAAACAAAAACAATCTTTTTGGTAATGTGCTTCTATTCAATAGATCATCCTCAAATCTTGCTTCATGCCTCCTTGAAAACGTTAATATACATAAATAAAAAATGTAAAGCAAAGGAAACATCATAAATTGCATAAACTTCAAGACAAACATCATAACCTTCAAGTAATGTCAAAATCAAACATGTGAAACTTCAATTTAGATCACCAAGCCAAACAACATTCCTATGATCTCAAGGACTTTCAAGTAAGGTCAAGAATATGAAAAGGGTGGGAAACTTGTAAAGGAATGTGGTGTATGAATCCGGAAAAAATGAACAACACAAACTCTTTTCTTTTCACCATTTGAACTAACCACCAATTTAGAGCTTTTCTCTTTAATTTTTGCACAGAATTTTTCAACTTTACTTTCGGAAATATGGACAGCGGTGCACAAAAACCGAAGCCTAGGAGATTGGCGTTTCTCAATTTCGAGATGCCTCAAACCCTTGATGCACATACCATAATCCGTTAGGAATATCGCTCAATCCGACTTTGGTAAGACACAAACACCCGGCTATGTGAATGGTGCCGAGTTATTCATCATCATGATTGACTTCCCCAAACCTATTTTCCTACACTTTGAATTCAAACAATTGCTTTCATGGCCCTCCCACATCAAACATGCCAAAATCAACTCTTCCTAAATCCCGGATAGGTAAATGTGGAAAATATTTTCATTGATGGGCTAAATGATCAAAGAAAGAAGCAAGAAAATCGAGGTGCCTTAATCATCTCATAAAGAAGTGTAAGAACTTATATTGTGATTTCAACCTTTATTCCTCAATATGATTTAGATAAAACTTTCACATTATGAAATTTGCAAGAAAGGTTAAACAACATACTCAATTTCTTCACAATTCATAATTCAATTAAAGCATGCAAATGTCATCAAAAACTTATTCCACAAGTAGATTCATCATAGAAATCATCTCCAATCTTAGAAGCACAATAATTTTCAAAATTTTCAAAATTTTTATGGGTTTTTCAAAGCTTTTCAATGCAATGCAATATGAAACGTGTGACAATAAAAGAAAGATGCAAGTGTTCATGGAATTAAAGCAAGCAAGTGTATCGAGTTATTACAAACGAGAGTCACACCCCACCCCATACTTAACATACACATTGTCCTCAATGTTCAAGAAAAATAAAGAAAAGAAAAGAAACAAAGAAAACTCACTAAGGTGGTGGAGTAGCTCGAAACATCCATCATCAATCACTGTGGAGGTGGTGGCGGTGGGTAAGCAGAGAAGTCAGAGCAGAAAGGTCGCCCAAACTGCTAGCGATAGACGTCATGGAGGATCCTTGCGTTCTCTTGCCTCTCCACATCATGCTCTCCCTGGAGGCTCTCTAAGTCGTCCACCCTCCTAGAAAGATCAACCGCCCATGCCGGCTGCTGTCCATACCAAGAAAGGGGTTGTTGTGCCCAAGCTGGCGGCTGCTGGTACCATGTAGGAGGCTGCTGAGTACAAGCTGGAGGAGCTCCCATCCAATCCGGCTGCTGGCCGTACCAATCTGGCGCTCTGTCCATCCATGTGGGGCACTCACTAACACTAGCTCGGCGGGAAGAGGAAGAAACGGAAGGCCTCGGCTGGTAAGTGGACCTCCTAGTTGGCTCCGGGATAACTACTAGCTGCTCCGGGAATAATCCAAAGTCCTGCTCATCCCCTCCTGCATCCGGATAGTCTCCTCCTCCCATATCCTCATCCTCATCAACTGCAACTGCATCTAGAACCTCATCGGGAACATAAGGAGGAGTTACTAACCTGTTAGCTCGGAACAAAGGTTTCCTTCTAGTTATGGCGGCCAAGCATAAGAGAGTACTCCGGGAGCCATGGAATGCCTCTACTACCTCTTTCCTCCCAAGGCATGGCTGCGGTAGGTGGACCGCGGTGGCGAGGGAAGATAAGTCCTCTAGTCATGAGGCCATTGAGACCCAAAGGTCTCGCAGCTATCCTAGTACAAGCAGAATAATCAATGTCATGATGGTTAGCAATGTGTGTCACCATACCTCTATATCCTATATTCCCGGCTGATTTGTTCTTCACCTTACTAAGGGTGGCGGCAAGCAAGGTTGCACAATCCGGGGAATGACCGGAAAGACTACAATATAGGAGGAAAAGCTCACCGGCCTTGATCTTTTGAGGTGTTTCGGTTCTAGGGAAAAGGCATTCCGAGAGGATCCTATGAGCTATCTTGATGGCTAAATGGTAGATAAGCTTGGCCTTTGAATCGGCCGGTTGCCAACGGTCCTCTGAAGCATATATCATGGCTATCTCTCTCCAAAAATCTTTAGCGTTCACTCCTCTAGGAAACCTTCCATTGAAGGTCTCATGAAACCCAAACATGGTTCTAAACTGCACAATGTAGAACTCGTAGTTACGCTCCATCAACCTAAAGGATACCGTTCGGTTAACGACACTATGCTCAAAGGAAGTTATGAACTCCCTTGTAATCTTCTCATATGCATCCTCCCTAATGGCGGAGAATATAATCAGCCCAGCCCTATCTAGCATCCAAGTTAAATCATTGACCACATTCAGCTCTTCAAGCTCTTCCATGACAATGTACCTAGGTCCAATCACATCCCTCTTAAAAATCTTCTCCATGGCTTTATGGTAATCTTCATGGATTGTGGGAATCCTAGGCACCGGTGGTTCTACAGGAGGGGTTTGGGAAGAAGAAGATCCATCACCCTTTGACTTCTTGTTTCTATTGGATTTCTTTTTTCCAAACATTTTCTCTAAAAACAGAAGAAACCACGACCTGTTCTTCAGAAAACCACGGCCGTGGAACTGTACGGACCCGTGGAATCTCTCGATTTCGCTCAAAAATTCAGCAAATGCACAACAAACTCAACAATCATAGCCCTAAACTATTTCTAATTCCAATTTTGTTCAGTTCTCTTATAAACTTGCAAGAAAAACGAACAAAATCAACCAAGAAGAGATAGAGAGAAAACCTAGGGTTTGGATTTGAAAAAATCCAAAATCCTTTTCGATTGTTGATTGTTTGCTCAGTTTGTTGATGGGATCTTGTAGAGGGTTCGATTTGCTTCACTTTTGGTTGAAGAATCGTTCGAAATGGTCTCCGGATGAAGAATCACGAGGGTGAGTTGGTTTCGGTGTTTAGGGCATGGTTTGGGGCGTGGTTTGGGGCGTGGTTGAGAGAAAAGTGTGTGTTTTTGTGAAGAAGAGGGAAATATATAGTGGTCATAAAAATTTGAAAAACCACGGCCAGTCGGGGTGTTCCATGGCCGTGGTTTTATACGGACACCCGTGGAACTCTCTGATCTGTGCCAAAAATCCAAGTTTCCTCATTCTTTTCGGCTTTTCTTCCCTTCTCTTACTTCTTCCTTATTCCTGACATCCAAAAACACAAACATACCGAGATGTATCGGGAAAAAAACAAATAAAAACATCTAAACTAAACTAACCTAAGAAAGAAACAAAAAAACAAAAACAAAAACAAGAATGCAATACCTTGGGTTGCCTCCCAAGAATCGCTTTGTTTTGGGTCCGTAGCTAGACCATTCCTATGTTCAATTGAGGACAATCTGAGCATTTTCCTTTGCTTGAAGCTCCGGTGAGTACTTCTTGAGTCGTTGGTCGTTCACCTTAAAACTTTTGCACTTCTCACCCCATACTTCAACTGCACCATGGGGAAAAACACGTTTAATCACATAAGGTCTAGTCCAACGAGATTTAATCTTACTTGGAAAGACTCGAAGTCTAGAATTGAAGAGGAGAACTTGATCTCCTTCTTTGAGGTCTTTCGCAATGATATGCTTATCATGCCAACGCTTCGCCCTTTCTTTGTAGATCTTGGCGTTCACATAGGCGTTCAAGCGGAGTTCTTCTCGCTCGTTAAGGTCTAAGAGGCGCTTCTCGCCCGCTTCTTTCATGCTGAAGTTCAACCACTTCACAGCCCAATACGCCTTGTGTTCCAACTCTATCGGGAGATGACAAGACTTCCCATACACAAGGTTGTATGGTGTTGTGCCTATGGGAGTCTTGTATGCTGTCCTATACACCCATAATGCGTCATCTAGCTTCAAAAACTAATCCTTCCTTATTTTTGACACCGTCTTCTCAAGGATACCTTTGATCTCTCTATTTGAAATCTCCACTTGTCCACTTGTTTGTGGATGGTAGGGAGTGGTGATCTTGAGAGTCACCCCATACTTAGCTAGTAGAGCTTCAAATCGTCGGGCTATGAAGTGTGAACCTCCGTCACTAATGATGGTTCGTGGTGTCCCAAACCTTGGGAAAATAGTCCTATTAAAGAACTTGACAACCACCATAGCATCGTTAGTTGGAGAGGCAATAGCTTCAACCCATCTCGATACATAATCTACAGTGAGAAGTATGTATTGGTTTCCGCAAGATGATGGGAATGGTCCCATGAAATCAACTCCCCAAGCATCAAAGATTTCCACCTCTTGAATGTTGTTGAGAGGCATCTCGTTTCTCCTAGAGATATTTCCTGTTCTTTGACAAGCATCGCAACAAGCAACAAAAGTCTGCACATCCTTCAATAAAGTATGCCAAAAGAATCCTGATTGCAATACCTTAGCGCTAGTTTTATGTGAACTAGCGAGTCCTCCACAAGTAAGTGAATGACAATGACGAATGACACTTTGCATTTCGTCTTCCGGCACACATCTTCTAATGATGCCGTCGGGACCTCTTTTGAAGAGTAGAGGTTCATTCCAATAGTATTGGTGGACATCCCTAAAGAACTTCTTTCTTTGTACATAGGATAGTCCGGGAGGTATTTCCTGGCAAACCAAGTAATTTACAAAATCAGCAAACCAAGGTTCGTTACCTATAGAAATCTTATCGATGCATTCTTCCATTATGTGTAAGTGTTCATCCGGGAAGGAGTCAACGATGGGTAGGTCGTGGCCTTCGGTATGTGGTAGACGACTTAGGTGATCCGCAACAGAATTATCGAAACCCTTCTTGTCGCGAATCTCTAGATTGAATTCTTGAAAAAGAAGAATCCATCTAATCAGCCTTGGCTTTGCATCCTTCTTGGTGAGCAAATAGCGTATTGTTGAATGGTCCGTGTATACAATCACATTCGCTCCTACAAGATAAGAATGAAACTTTTCAAAAGCATATACAACGGTCAAAAACTCCTTTTCCGCCGTGGCGTAATTGAGTTGCGCTTTATCTAGCGTCTTGCTAGCATAGTAGATGGCATGAGTTCGGCCTTCCTTCTTTTGTCCAAGCACCGCTCCAACAACTACGTTACTCGCATCACACATAACATCGAATGGAAGATTCCAATCCGGAGGTTGGATTATCGGGGCTGAGATGAGAGCTTCTTGAATCTTATAAAAAGCATCTAAACATTCCTGCGAAAAATAAAAAACAACATCCTTCATCAATAGATTAGTAAGTGGTTTCGAAATTTTTGAGAAATCTTTGATGAATCTCCTGTAAAACCCTACCCCTTCACCGAAGATGGAGGAGGAAGCTTCTCTATCTCTATCTTAGCCTTGTCAACTTCGATCCCTCTATTAGAGATCAAATGTCCTAGCACAATGCCTTCCTTAACCATGAATTGACACTTTTCCCAATTTAGGACAAGGTTAGTGTCTTCACATCTTTACAAAATAAGAGAAAGGTTAGCAAGACAATTATCAAAGGAGGAACCATAAACTGAAAAATCGTCCATAAAAACCTCCATGATTTCCTCAATATATTCCGAGAAGATGGCCATCATACACCTTTGAAAGGTGGCTGGAGCATTACAAAGTCCGAATTGCATCCTCCTATAAGCAAACGTACCCCATGGGCACGTGAATGTGGTCTTCTCTTGATCGTCCGGGTGAATCGGAATCTGAAAGAAACCATTATAACCGCCAAGGTAACAAAAGTAGGAGTGTTGTGCTAACCTTTCAAACATTTGATCTATGAATGGTAGCGGGAAGTGATCCTTCCTAGTTGCATTGTTCAGCTTGCGGTAGTCATTGCACATCCTCCAACCCGTCACGGTTCTCGTTGGAATGAGTTTGTTGTTCTTGTTGGTCACAACGGTCATTCCTCCCTTCTTTGGAACGACTTGAACGGGGCTCACCCACTTGCTATCGAAGATATGATAGATGATACCTACGTCAAGTAACTTAAGGATTTCCTTCTTCATGACATCTTTCATGATCGGGTTTAACCGTCTTTGATATTGTCGTGAAAGCTTGTAATCCTCCTCCATTAGAATCTTGTGCATACATAAAGATGGTTTAATTCCTACAAGATTATCTATGGTATAGACTAAAGCTTTCCTATGTTTCTTCAAAACATCCATAAGTTTTTCATGTTCATCTTCATTTAAATCGGAACTAACAATAAGGGGAAAGGTAGAATTAGTTCCAGGAAATGCATACCAAAGATGTGTGGGAAGCGGCTTCAATTCCAAAGCTATTGATGCCTTTGATGTATCTTGAGGTTTGCTCGATGCTTCCTTAGAAGTCTCTAAGGATGTGGGAGTAGTGGAAGAAGACTCAAGAGTGGTTGTAGAAAGGACGGAATTGTTCTCAGTATTTTCCAAAAACACGGCACACTTGTTACTTCCACAACCATGATTTAGGGTGTGGAACTCTCTGATGTTCTCAAAATAACACTCTACGGGGGGAATTGGTGGAACCACGGCCGTGGAATAGCACGATTGGCCGTGGTTTCTTCTGTTTTCCGAGTCATCATACGATTTCTCGAACTCTTCATCTTGCACCTCTTTTAGCTCATCCAAAGCTTCAACCTCAGCATTGCAATCCTCTTCTTCTCCCTTTTCCATGATGCTCATGGTTATGACCTTTTCCAATGGATCTTTAAACAAGATCGAACTTACTTCCTCTCTAGATGCCTCTTCGTCATAGGTGTTGAACATATCCTCTCCAAGTGCAGGCTCTTTCACCAAGGTTGAGACAACAAATTCAACCTTCTCTTCTCCTATATCGAAGGCTATCTAGCGTTCTTGCAATCCACCATACAACCGGAGGTTGTAAGAAATGGTCTTCCGAGTATGATCGGGACCGGACAATCTGCAGGAATATCAAGTACAACAAAATCTATAGGAATATAGAACTTACCGAGTTTGACTGGTACGTCTTCAATGATACCTATGAGTCGAGTTATGGATCGATCCGCCATATACAACGTCATCTTCACCGGTTTAGGTTCACCTAAACCGACCTTCTTACACAAAGCAAGTGGGATGATGCTTACGCTTGCTCCCAAGTCACAAAGAGCATCATATGTGACTTCGCCAACTCCTATTAGAATACAAAATGACCCCGGATCTCTCAGCTTTGGGGGCATATTTTCCTTCAATGTTTTGATGAGCTCCGAAGATTCTGAACTCATTTTGACTTCTCCAAAGTCTTCCAGCTTCCTCTTGTTAGAGAGGATTTCTTTCAAGAACTTCCCGTAAGCGGGCATACCTACAATTGCATCAATAAAAGGTATGTTAATATGAAGTTTGCTCATTAGATCAATGAACTTACCGAATTGCTTGTCTAGACGCGCTCTTGCTCTAGATTGCGAGAACGGTAGAGGAGGTTTGTAAGCTAGAGGAGGAACATAAACATCTTCCTTCTCGTTCTCCTTATCTTTTCCATTCTCAACGGGGACTTCTACAAACTTGGGCTGCGGATCGGTGGTTGTTACACCACTCCTAGTAGTAATCGCCATCACCCTTCCTTTCAGATTGTCCTCCGTCTTTCCGGGAAGCTTCCCTTGATCTCTAGAAACTTCTCCGGCCTTGCTGAACACTTGATTTTCTAAGGCCTTCTGTGCCTTATGAGCCGAAGTGATGTGATTCTCTAGTCCTTGGAGCTTTCCCAAGATTGTCTCCATCATAGCATCATGCTTATCCTTCTCCGGCTTGCCCGAGCCATTCGATGTTTGACCCTGGCTTTTCAAAGGAGTAGAAGAAGATGGAGGTGTTAGAGCATTTTCAGCATGTGAATAGGGATTACCGGGGTTTTGTTGGTTGGATCTCCAATTGTTGTTGTTGGAGTTCCTATTGTTGTTGTTGTTCCAGTTATTGTTCCGGTAATTGTTCCTATTGCCTTGGTTATTGTCCCTTCCTAGATAGTTAGCATCTTGCTCCTTCGTCCTTTGAAGGCTAGTTTTTATGCAGACTTCCTTCAACTCCTTGATCTCATTGTTGAGGAAAAATATTTGCGTTTGTGCAGCTTGAGTCAACTTTGCTCTCGATCTCCCTGGTTCCAATTACTAGCATCCATCTTCCGATGGGAATACTTCTCAATCACTTGGGCTTGCTTCTCTATGAAGTCCCAAGCGTCATCTTCTCTCATGTCCATGAATGTACCACAAAAAAGAGATTGGAGTTTGAATTGTGTCTCCACATCCAATCCCTTGTAGTTGATCTCCAACAATTTCAGCTTTGAAATGCCATGGTGTGGGCAATCCAATAGAAGATCCTGAAACCTTTCCCAAGATTGAAACAAACTTTCGTTAGGTTTCATAGAAAAAGCATTAATCTTACCTCTCAACTCCGCCGTCTTGGCTGGCGGAAAGAACTTGGTGAGGAACTCCGAAGTTAAATCCTCCCATGTGTTTACTCTTCCAGCCGGAAGAGCTTGGTACCAAGATAAAGTCTTGTCCTTCAAAGAGAAGAAGAACGGTTTTATCTTGTAATTGTTGTTGATAACCCTCTTCGGTTTAAATGTCTCCATAAGAATCTCCAAATTCTGTAAGTGTTGGTGTGGAGATTCAGCATTCGTTCCACAAAATTGGCTTTGGCGAACCATGGTAATAACTTGCGGGCTAAACCCAAAGTCCTGGACGTCTTCACCTCCGAAATTCACACCTAAACGGCGTGGTTGCTGAATTGGATCCATCCGTTGCCAAAGGGTTCGTGGTTCGTCCCCGCCATCAACGGCTCTCACATCTTCCGCGGGAATGCGAGGGTCAACATGTGGTCTAGGATTGTCACGAACTGGATGGATTATTGGTGTAATATCCTCTAGGTCCGGCATGTCATCATCGTCGGACAATTCAACAATAGATTCCTTAGCTTTCTTATTCTTCTTCTTCTTAGCATCATTCCTCTCTAGTTTCATGTCTAGAATCATTGCTCGAGGCTCATCTATTTGAAACTGATTACGTTCCTTTTCCTCCAAGCAATCCTTCTCACTCAATTGGAGTTGAGCTCGAGTTTCATCCAACTCATCTTGGATGTTTCTCTTAGTATTTTCAGCCATCTTTTTCTTTTTTAGTTTTCTTCTTAAAGTTTTCTCAAGTTCGGGATCAAAAGGAACAAGATCTTTGGTAGATCTAGTCCTTCACATATACCTAAAGAATCTGCAAAAATCACTCAAAAAGACAAATCAAATCACAAGAACAAAGCTCCCAAGCTCGACAACCGAGAGCCGGATTTGGTCTAGACCAAATCTCTGGCAACGGCGCCAAAAACTTGTTCGCTCAAAAGTGTGCGTCACAAAGTCTTAAATTTATATCTAGAGCTTATGAAAAAGCGAACCCGCAGTGTACGGTCGACGTAGTAAGGCAAGAAATTCCGGAGTCGAACTCAGGGATTTGGTGAGAATAAAATCAGTTCACAAGTTGTCGAGCAAGTAAAATATAGAAGCTTTGCAAATATTGGAAAAACAACAATACTAAATATCCAGGTATCCAATTGTGGCAATCGATTCAAGATATTCTATAGATGTAAGGACAGAGTCGAGATTGCAAAGGTATATCCAATGTAAGGTTATGTACGGTGAAGTTTCAAACCTATATGTCTCACCCGAGGACTCTCTCTATAAAGGTTGTTGAGGCTGCAGTATAGAAAGGATCAAAGGACAAAAATTACTCTCAAATACCCATGCCCAAACCCAAGGAATCTAAGACAAGCCAAAACGGTTAAGGTTGTGACACTCGAAACCGAAAAAGAGGATGTTGAGTCTCACTACTACATAGGAAAGGCAAGCCAATGCTAGGTTAAGACAAATATTTAACTTTGGATCAAAAGAAAAAGCAAAGGTCATACGCCAGAGGAAACCACGGCTAGATCTTGAAGAACCACAACCGTGGTTTTCAAGAACGGACCGTGAAAAAGGTTGTCGACGAGATTTCTCGCAACTCTCAGGATCCAATCTGTTTACGATCAATCTATCATTATCTAAGCCACAACTATCAACCCTTCACCTTAGAATTGCTAAAGGGTTTTAGCCAATAACCATCATCATTGAATCAATAATCAAGTTTAAAAGAGAAAAAGTAAAAACATCAAAAACTCAATAATAGTCGGATAATCAATCTTAAATCTAGACAACGAATGTATGTGTTTATTGAATGCGGAAAAAGGGAACAGAAATCCTCACAACAATCTTGAGAAACAATGACGAACGGGATGACAATCCGTCTCTAAATGTGAACCCTAAGATAATCTCTAAGTACGCAATCTCCAAATAGCGTTCTTCTCGGGATCTTCCCTGTACGCAATGAAATCTTCTTAAGCAATGATCCGAAAATCTCTCTCTTCGGGGTGTAAGCAGCCGTCAACGTGAGATTCCTCTTTTTCTCCCTCCCTCAGCCTTCTTATAGGGAAAATAGGGTTACGAGAAAGCCCGATAACTATTGCTGACATGACCAATATGACACGTGGCAACGTCATAGAAATCACGGTCTAGTGTAACATTTCACGGCTGTGGTTTAGGGCGTGGAACTTTCTGTTGCTCTTCGACATCACTTTCCACAATCTCAATGCATAACCACGGTCGTGGTTCTCTTGGTTTGGCCGTGGAAACTCAAAAGCCTTTGTGAAAGCCTTTGTTTCGTAAAGTTCTCTAATCACGCTCCTTCCTTAGCTTCTCCAATGCATCTTCTTGACATCTAGCATGATCTAATAC
The DNA here is from genome assembly GCA_033239125.1 of Fagopyrum homotropicum. Classification (NCBI taxonomy): domain Eukaryota; kingdom Viridiplantae; phylum Streptophyta; class Magnoliopsida; order Caryophyllales; family Polygonaceae; genus Fagopyrum; species Fagopyrum homotropicum. The sequence continues at coordinate 31,734,604 of BSWB01000007.1, read as the reverse complement.
TCCTATCCCTTCGCATATGCTCCAATTCAAGCCTTTATTTACCTATAAACATAACAAAGTTAGTGTAGAGGGAAAAACAAGTGCCTAAAATACAGTCATATTTCATGCTATCAAAGTCCTTAGACTTCTAGACCCTATGATCTCGCAAGATCATAACCCATAACTCATACTAGGATAAACATGCCTAGTCTCAACAACCTCAACGGTAACCACACTATGCTAGGATACACATATCCTAGCCCATAATCTCAACAACCATATACTCCAAAACTCAATCATCACAAGCCTCACAAGGACAACTCTACACTCATCCCATGAACCACTCAAGATCATACATCCATCTAGCCTTAGAACATATCAAGATCCTCGAACACTCACCTAAGATACAAGCCACTACTTGGCATTCTCAATTATCCTAGGTCCAACTTAGCATGCTTATAATCATCAACTCTCTCTAGGATTAACTATGAACACATACACAAGGGAGGACACTCACCGGGCAAAGACACGGGCGCGGAAGAAGGAAGAGTAGCCGCGAAAAGGAGAAGAAGACCGCAAGGGAGGGCTGGCTGAGCCAGTGGCCACCCCTGCAGACTGGGGCAACCGCCCTTACGGCCCAGAGGGCCGCCCCTGAGGCTCATGCTGGCCCCCTCTACGGCTCAAGGCAGTGGCCGCCATCGCGGCACTGTCCAGCCGCAGGTGCGGTCGAGCTTTAGAGGGCGATTCTCGAACGATCTTTTCGAAGGATCCTTGATGGGCAATGACCTACTAGTTTCCTTGCTTGGCTTCAGAACATCACACACACAACATAATCATACAACCCTATCCAAACTCGATCCAAGCACATGCAAGCCAAAGGGGAAGAAAACAAGATGAATCCATGGCTTCCACCATTGAAGCTGATGGAAGAAGATGAAGATGAAGAAATGAAGGAGGGAAGGGCTTACCATTACAAATCCGGATATGTAGTACACCTCACTGCTGGACATCAAAACAAGAGGAAGAGAAGGAAGATCATCAAGGAAGAAGCTACCAAGCTCAAGCCAAAGGAGGAAGAAGAAGCAAAGAGGAAAGGAGGGTGAAATGTCACGTGAAAGTGAAAATAGGAGGAGAGAGAGGCTGCACAAAGGGGTCATCTCAGCTGTGGGGAAACGAGGGGTCGACTAAGGGAACGAGGGGTCACAAGGGAAAAGCGGAAACCAAAGATTGAATGTATGTGGAAACAATCATATTTATCATGTACTCCTACTAGGATAGTTGTTGATGATTGAATTGAGTAGAAATAAACATTGATGTAAAGGAAGGACGAAAATGCTCAAGTTGCAGAAGAAGAAAGGAGAAAGGGTTGACACTTGGCAGTGTCTACGCCTAGACTTCTACATGATGGAGGCAACAAAAAAACAAAAAGTTGAGTCATTTTCTGCTAGATGGTACGCCTCCAAAGGCGAATAAGTGTAATTGAGTCCTTTCTAATAATTGGTGCGCCTCCAAAGACGTATAGGAATTAGGCGTGGATTTATAAACTTTTTGGCGTGTATATGGATTACTCGTAAAATATCAGACATGTCTAGCAGTCACCCGGCATACCCACCTTTGATTCGCAGAAAATTTATCAGCCATCAATACCAATTTAATAATTTTTCGGTTTGTTTGGTCCCTTTTTCTGATAAATTGAGAACTTTTGTTTTTTACTTTTCATCTTTACAACATGTTTTAATTTAAAAATAAAATAATTATTGGCTGTTTTGTAGTAAAGAAAGAATATTGGGCGAATTTGAAGACTGTAACACCCGTCCTAATATATTTGAATTCCCGCGTCGCCCCTTTTGTTGGCTCATTTCCCTCCCCGCTCTAAACTTGTAACTTTACAGTTCTGTAAATCAAATGAAACTTAAGCTCTTACTTACTTACTTTTTTTTTTTTACACTAAGGGCTCATTTGATAGCTCTTATAATCATTTTCGGTAACGAAATGATTGCAAATAAATCAATAACTATATTTATTTAGTGGTCTTTTAACACACGAAAGTAATTTCCCCATTTTCATTTCATTTTCTTACCCTTACCCGATTCCATTTTATTTTCATTCCACCGGTCCAACCAAACGTACACTAAAACAAGTGTTACATAAAAAATTACTCATCTTTGAGATTTTATTTGAAATATCATCCTTAAAATATAGTATAAAATTTATTTCATGACACAATGGAATAAACTACTAATTATTATAAGCTGACTGAAAATCTTGAGTTCGAAAGGTAGGCCAGATTCCATGACCCATTTGGATACGACGCCAAACCAAGCATGCGTCTCCTGCAGATCTCAGGTAAGCACACGGGGTGTACGTCAGATTTGTTGGGCTCATTAGGCCCATTTTCTAAATGGGCTTTTATGGCCCACAACACCAACAGACCACCACTGCATTATTCGCACAGTTTTACTCTGAGTCTGACCAAATTGGCGTGCGTTTCCTGCTCTTCTTCCATGGAAAAACTAGTACCAATTGCCCAGTCTCTGTCTCTCGGCAGCTTACTGTGTTTCCTTACATGGAGTATGAAGGTCGCAACTAATTTTTCCACTCTCCATCCGAACCCGAAGGTCTCCATAAGGTGAAATAGTAAGAGGTTTATATTGTGGTTATCTGATCAATCTTCTCTAATTCTGATCCCTAACGTGATTTGGAAATTGATTTCACAACCAATTATAGGAAACTGTGGATGGATTAAGACAGTCTTCGATTTGGATCGTAGGATCCGATGCGATTATTTCCTTTAATGATTTCGGCACGAACCTTTATTGTTGGCTTTCATCAGATGACATTATTTTCTCAGAAATTTTCTCTGTTTGATGTTAATTTTCGATATCATGCTTTATGCTTCGATGGTTTGAATAGTTCTATGTGCAAAATTAAAGTTAGGCCTGTAGGCCATGGTGTTCTTCCCTTATCGTGATCAAAAGCACGCTTACGGAATAAAGAGTCATGTTTATGTGGAAATCCATTTTACTTCATCACTTTTCTTGTGTCACTTTTGAAGTAGTAAGAGGTCTATACCAAGTTAGGTTACGACATATGTAGCGTTATAGAGAACTTGTAATGTCCCACATTATCTTTTTCACCAGTTGCCAGATTTATTGCACTAATTTGGGGAGGATACTGTTTTACTCAAAATGGTACCCAAAACTCCTAAAGGTCCTACATCAGCCATAAGTTAATAAGTCTAAACAACTTCAGTATGAACAATTTGTCAAATTTTGTAGTTTAGCAATTATTAAGGGGGAAAACTGTAATATAGGTTAGCTGTATTATGTCCTTCATTAGATTTAGGTGTTCTACTAAGACTTTTCAATCTTTTTGTATGTACCATTTCAATCTAATGTGCCTCAGTATGTGGGTTGTATTGAGTTGAACAACTATAGTCTACATCAGCTTGTGAAGATTAAAGAAAGGTCAACATTACCTTTTCTTGAATTGATTAGCAAAATACAATCAATATTTTCGCATTTACTATTTAACATGGGAAATTTCTTTCAATACACGTTGGTTCACGAAAGAATTCTCATATTCATGCATCTGAGGAGGTTGCCATGATGATTAGCTCATCTAAGTTCCAAGCACTTAATAATAGGTAGTAATCTTTATGTTTAATTTATATGAGCTTGTCTTTGTATGATTATCTTTTTCTACTTTATATAGTCTGATAAGAGGATGCTGGCCCTGTGATAGCCGTGTTCAAACTTGATTTTATGTGTTTATCTTCCAACTTCAGGCTACATTACTATGCACTGTTTTATGGCCTGGTGGGGGGTTAAAACTAAGGGGAATAAATACTTGCTCTCAGGTTGTTTTTCGCTCTCTCTTTAAACAATATTGATTCTACAGTTGATGATTATACATTCCTTTTGTATTCTTTGATAATAAGTGCGCTATTGCTACCATAGGCACTGGGAGATCATCAATATCTTCATCAGATCTGCCTAGATGGTTGAATATGACAGTTTTGTTTTGCATCTGTTGTTCTGCTAGAAGTATTAATGTTTTTTATCTTTCACCTAATCTTAATTTGACTAATTCCCCATTATATGGCTCAATTCTAAAATGCTCTGAAAATGATCGCTATATCTGTCATTGTGTGAAGAAGTATCAACGAGGGTACATTCCCCATTTTTGCCTAAGAATTGTGAATGCAAAATGGGATGGTGCAGTATGATGTATTGGTGTATTTAGCAGTGTTGTCTCCATCGCACAATAGTTAAAGCTTTGGCATGTTTGTTTAGTCAGTGTTGAATCATCAGCAAAAATCATTGATTTTATTTTCTATGTTTTGTTGAGGTTGTGTGATGTACCATGCTTAGTTTAAGCCCCTAACTGCATTCAAGTATTCAATAAATTAGATTTTAAATCAGTTTAAAGCCTAAATAGCTAGGACTTGGTTAGTTCTCATGAGAACAGCGAAAATACTGAATCATGCACAAGAAACATATTGATATTTTTTCTTGGAACATATTTATGGTGTAATTTGATTTGTGAATACACCACATATGGGGGACTTGGGAGTGAACTTCTGATTACATATGCTTGCTGTGTTTGCGCTTTGTCAAAAGTGAAATTCACCCCTCATGCACTAATGTTACTTTTAATACACGGGCCTTCTGGAACGAAACGTTGTATCTTGTCATCATTTTGCATATTTACATACCTATGATTACCTTCAAAGATGATACTGACATTTGACATTCGTAAAAATTTCTAATAATGTCAAGCTAAAAGGTTCTGCCAGCAAAGATCGACAGTAGAAAGAAACTTCACCATTGCCCCGAAGAAAGGCAAATGTGGTTGAAGTTCAAAGTACAACGCATAAAATCCAGATACATCTCTCTAGACAGCTCCACCTGTCACATTGCATATTGTCATTGTGAAAGATGTGTTTTTGTTTGATACTTATCTGCTAAAAGTGAATGTTATCTTCTCACTGTTTATTGTTTAAACACCATTGTGGTGCAGTTTGGTGCATGTCAACTATCAGGAACAGAAGGGCCATTAAAAACTTGCGTCCCAGTTGGATAGGAGTTCGTGACCACTTCATTGTTGACTGTCTTGGATTTTAACTATATTTGAAAAGGTCCCCATGGTAAGCCTCTGCGTGAGCTTGTATTTAGCCTCAACTTATAGCATACCATGTGACTAATTTGACTTTATTGTTAATCCATGTTTACAATCATGCCTGAATACAAGTCTTCCAGGGCAACAAAGATGACACTCATAACTCATTTTAGTTGAGACTTGACATGCCTACCTTTGTCTATAGCCATTGACATATATAGATGACACATTCTGCCCATCGGTAAAATACCACAAACTGCAAACACAATGAGATGTCTGTTTTGAATTTTCTTTGCTGCTTTTGATCTACAATATCTTGCTTTTTAAAATCTTAATCCTTTGTTGCTGTCTGCAAATCTGTCTTCTATTAGAAAAAAAATTTCTTCTTTGAATCCGAGAAGAAACCCTGAAGTAGAAACAGTAGGAACAGAGGGCGATTGACCTATATAGCAAGAAGTAATTATAAAATGAAATCCTCCCTGCTTTGCTGTGATTCTGTAGAGGAGGAAGTAGGCCTAAAACTTAGGCTAAACTAGCAATGACACCATTGGTATTTATTAAATTTTAGGCTAAACTAGCAATGACACCATTGGCATTCATTAACATTAACTTATGTCATTTCTTACGTGTTGACGAATATTTTTGCCATTTCGTTGACATTCTCCAATTATGCAGTCAAACCACTTAGGTATAGTTGTATAAATGATGCAAGTTGAAATGTAAGTTATGTAACCCTTTGGCCCTTTAAATAACATTTTCTGTAATTCTTTGCTTTTTGTGTCCAAGTTCATTAATAGTGTATTGATCTGCATCGTGTGAATAAGAGATAACAAGATACTTTTATAGACTTCATGAGTCACTTTACAAACTATGAGGTTGCATCTGCAGATGACGTTTTATTTAAGTTGAGCATGGTAGTGAATTTATATTATACTAGTGTATAGCCCGCACCTTGTGCGATTTTGTTAATAAAATAGCTTATCATATTACATTTTTACTACATTATATGTTGTTAACTATATTAGTTATATGTTATGAGCTCGTATAAATAACGCGTCAAGTGTTACATAGTAAATGAGACCACGTAGCCCATGATCATTAATTAGCGTTATGCTAATAAATTTATTTAAAATCTAATTTATTATTTAATAAATAATAATTTAAATAAAAAACATAATCATATAATTTAAAATATCATAATCTGATATGAATTCAATTAGTAAAAAAAAATTAATTGGCTTAATTTGTGATTTAGTAAAAGATTTAATCCGACAAAAAACATAGGAGCGCCACGTCAGCATTAGTTTCGTATGTTTTAGTAAAATATATAGAATATAGATGTATATTTAGTATATTAGTAAAATAAGAATTACAAATTTAATAGTTCAACGATCTATAAATCAGTAGGTTACAAGGACCCACAAATTAGTAGATCACAAGGACCCACAAGAGCACAACGACCCACAAATCATCAGGTCACAACGAACCAAAAATCATTAGGTCAAAACGAACCAAAAATTAGTAGGTCACAATGATTACATACAAATACTAATCCGATATGAATAAGTATTATATTTGATTCTGACAAAAAGGTTCAGAAATGTATGAATTTTATAAGTCTCAAACACTCTAGATCTATTTATACATGTTTTCGAAGTGTCATCATTTCCTCATAATCGATGTGGGAGAACAAAAATCATATTTTACAAAATAATTATGGTTTAATTAAAAAAAAAATTATTAGCTTAATTCGTGATTTAGTAAAAAGTTTAATCCGAGAAAAAATGTGGGGGCGCCACGTCAGAATTAGTGTCTTTTGTTTTAGTAAAGTATATAGAATATATATGTATATTTAGAATATTGATAAAATAAGAATTACGAATTTAATAGTTCAACGGTCCACAAATTAATAGGTCACAAACGACCCACAAATCAGTAGGTCACAAACGACCCACAAATCAGTAGGTTACAAACGAACCACAAATCAGTAGGTCACAAACGAGCCACAAATCAGTAGGCCACAACGAAAATTAGTAGATCACAATGACCCCCACAAATTAGTAGATCACAAGGACCCACAAATCATTAGGTCACAACACACAACGACCCACAAATCAGTAGGTCACAACGACCCACAAATAAGTAGGCAACAACGATCCAAAAATCAGTAGCTCAGCAGGTTACAAACGACCCACATATCAATAGGTCACAAACCACACAAATTAATAGGTCACAAGAACCCACAAATTAATAGGTCACAAGGACCCACAAATCATTAGGTCACAAGGACCCAAGCATCAGTAGGTCACAACGACCCACAAAGTATTAGATTAAAACGACCTACAAATCATTAGGTTAAAACGACCTACAAATTAGTAGGTAACAACAATCCACATTCAAATACTAATCCGGTATGAATAAGTATTATTCTTGATTCTGACCAAAAGGTCCAGAAATGTATGCTTTATATAATCTTCAAACCTTATAGGTCTATTTATAAATGTTGTCAAACTATCATATTTCTTTGATAACCGATGTGAGATAACAAAATTTATATTTTACAAAATAATTATGGTTTAGTAAAAAAAGGATTTATTAGCTTAATTCGTGATTTAGTAAAAATTTTAATCCAAGAAAAAGCGTGGGGCACCACATCAGAATTATTGTCTTTTGTTTTAGTAAAATATATAGATGTGTATTTAGTATATTGATACAATAAGAATTACGAATTTAATAGTTCAACGATCCACAAATCAGTATGTCACAAACGACCACAAATCAGTAGGTTACAACGACCCACAAATCAGTAGGTCACAACAACTCACGAATCAGTACGTCACAACGACTCACGAATCAATAGGTCACAACGACCCACAAATCAATAGGTCACAACTACCTCAAATTCATAGGTCACAACGACCCACAAATCAGTGGGTCACAACGACCCGCAAATTATTAGATCAAATCGACCCACAAATTATTAGGTCAAAACGAACTACAAATCAGTAGGTTACAACGACCCAAAAATCAGTAAGTTACAACGACCCAGAAGGTCTAGAAATGTATGATTTGTATAATCTTCAAATCTTGTAAGTCTATTTATACATGTTGTCAAAGTGTCATCCTTCTATGATAACCGATGTGGGATAACAAAATTTCATATTATACAAAATAATTAAGGTTTAGTAAAAAAAATTATTGGCTTAATTCGTGATTTAGTATAAGATTTAATCCGATAAAAACGTGGAGCGTCACGTTAGCATTACTGTCTTCTGTTTTAGTAAAGTATATAGATAGGAAGGAAGTTAAGCTTACGACTATGAGATAGGCTTATGAACAATATCTTTTAATTTTAAATATTTAGAAATAAAATTAAAAGAAGAGGAAATGTTATTGTAATCGAAATTAGTTAGTAATCCAAATAAAATACTTTAAAATTGGAACTAATTAAAAAAGATTTAGGCTAATTATGGTCTAGTAAAAAAGGATTTATTAGTGATTTAATATAAATTTTAATTCGAGAAAAAACGTGGGGCGACACGTCAAGAATTAGTGTTTTTTGTTTTAGTAAAATATATAGATGTATATTTATTATATTGATAAAATAAGAATTACGAATTTAATAGTTCAACGGTCCACAAATTAGTAGGTCACAAATAACTCGCAAATCAGTAGGTCACAAGGATCCACAAATTAGTAGGTCACAAGGACCCATAAATCAGTAGGTCACTACGACTCACTACGACCCACGAATCAATAGGTCACAACGACCCAAAAATTAGTAAGTTACAACAACCCACGAATTAGTAGGTCACAACGACCCACGAATCAGTAGGTCACAACACCCACAAATTAGTAGGTCACAACGACCCACGAATCAATAGGTTACAACGACCCACGAATCAATAGGTCACAACGAACCACAAATTCATGGGTCACAATGACCCACAAATCAATGGGTCATAACGACCCACAAATTATTGGGTCACAACGACCCACAAATTATTAGGTCAAATCAACCCAAAAATCTGTACGTCAAAACGATCCAAAAATCTGTAGTCAAAACGATCCAAAAATCATTAGATCAAAACAACCTACGAATTAGTAGGTCACAACAATCCACATACAAATACTAATCCGGTATCAATAAGTATTATACTTGATTTTGACCAAAAGGTCCGGAAATGTATGATTTGTATAATCTCCAAACATTTAAGGTCTATTTATACATGTTGTCAAAGTTTCATCCTTCTCTGATAACCGATGTGGGATAACAAAATTCATATTTTACAAAATAATTAAGGTTTAGTAAAAAAAAAGTTATTGGCTTAATTCGAAATTTAGTAAAAAAATTTAATCCGATAAAAATATTGAGTCTTAATTTCTTTTTTACAAAATAATCAAAGATTCTGGCTATCTTTTAAACAAATATTTTAAAACATAAAAGAATGATTTTTTTAATATTCTTAATTATTTGTGCCGGAAAGTGATTACCAGTTTGTTTTATAAAATTTATATACTTTAATAAAAAAAGATTTTTTGACGAGTTTTTGGCACAAAAAATAAAGATTTATTGGCCAACAAGATCTTGGAGAATCTCCAACAAAAAAAAGCTACGTGTAATTTTGAATAGCAGTATGTTAGTTTTGTAAAAAAAAGATTTTCTGGCTTAAAAAAATAAAGACCTTAAAAAAATTTATCTACTCTTCCGTCTCTTCATGTTCATACTCTTGAACTTGGATCTCCTTGTCCGACTCAAAGTCAAACTCTTCATCATCATCTTTTTCATCCTCCGTGCCATCGGATACAAAATCATCCTCATCAAGCTCTCTCACTTCCTCTACAACACCTCCAAGGCGACCACTTCTTCTTGGTTGTAATTCTCCATCCCTCCCTTTGCCTCACTCACCGTACCCCATGTAAGGCCGGAACCGGGAAAGACCTCTTCTTCACTGTCATCTACTCCATCAACTATCCATGCTTGTGCATGTGAAGCCTCATTTGCTAGAATCACATCAACTTTGTCTTTTCGACTTTTCATTTTCTTATTCAACAACTTTGCATTGAATTGAACATAAACTAGGTTGTTCATTCAGACGGTATCTAGTCTATTCATCTTCTTCGTATGAATCTACATAATAAAATCGATAATTCAACCCAATAAGTTATTATAGAGACTATATATAATAACTAAATAACTATTCAAACGAGAGTTAATTAATTACCCATTCATAGACGCTCCAATTTCTTTCACATCCGGATGAACTCTTTGTCAAGGAAAGTATCATAATTGTAACATTTAGGAGATTTGGAGTTTGATTGACATATGACCTCCACCAACCAGTTATATATTCAAAAAGTAGATATCAAAGCTCTTAACTAGTTAGCTTTTGTATAAAGTTAAATGAAAGATAAATAATCATACCCGTATCATAACATTCATCATTCTTCGAACACCCTCTTGATGCCAAAACTCTTTCAAAGGAACCTTTCTATTCTTGTACATAGGAAGCTTCACATTTATCACTTGATCTGCATATCAACATCGGGATAAAACTGTTCAATGCACTTAAAAGCCTCATCCATAAGACGCTCTCAATCTTCAATGGACCATTCCGAACCAGAATTGTATAAGTAAAAGTGATTTACCAACTAAGCCATCAAGTGAAGTGGAATATCAACATGGCCCTTTCCCTTTGCATCCACTATTTCAAGTGTAGGCTTATACTTCTCCTCTTTATTCTTACAAGCCACTTGTATCTCCTTTTTCACCTTTAGCATCTCACCATGCACAAATCCCATGGCCAATTTTAAATCTTCACCTTCAAAGACATGCTCACACCACTCCAAAATGTAGAAGATAATATAGTAGCACAAGCCTCTTTCCCGTTTTTGCACTTTGACCATTTCGATTTCTCCCACTCCATGGAGGTCATCATGAAGCCTCTTTCTTCCCAAATAAACTTTGTAATGTCAAGTAAGAAGATGCAAATCTAGTCAACTCCCGGACGGACAATCTCTCTTCGTGTACGACTTCTCATTAGTGTCAATGTCTTTTGATGAGGGTAGATGAAAATGGTGAAGTTCTTTGCTTTAGTAATTGCATTTTTGAAAAATGGGAGATTACCGATGCCTTCAAGCATGGGATTGATGGGAGTAGCACAACGAGTCCAAAATATTTGAGGCCTCTTCTCAAGCAATAGGTTTGAAGCCGCAATGTTGTTTGAAGCATTATCGGTCACCACTTGGACCACATTCTTCTCCCCAATCTTATCAGTGGACTCATCAACATACTCAAATATATATTGCCCCGTATGTGCATCTAAGGAAGCCTCTTTGGAACCAACAAAAGTAGTTGAACCGCCTCAACAAATCTTTTAAATACATCATTATCAACCGCATGAAAGGGTATGCCGGTCTCATACACCCACCTAGCCATGTACTGTCTCACTTTAATGCTCCGTTCTTTGAAGAGAGCATCGTTGATGCTTTGTTGCCTTTTCCTTTGCTCTCGCTCAAGCTAATGTCATCGGGCTTGATTTTTGAAACAAATCTATCCATTTCTCCAAGAGATAGATGTAGCTTTTTTGCACATTCATCATCATCATCTCCATCTATGTCTATCACATTAACTTCTCTTCTAAGACTTTCGTCATCTTGTCTTCCAATCACCTTCTTCTTTTTGGCTTGTAGGATTGCATCTTTGCATCTTTTCTTGTCTTCATCCGAAGACTTGGTACAAGAGGCAATATTGCCCATAATGTCGGCAATATGTTGCTTAACATGACTAACTCCTCCATTAAAATCCTTCTCACATTTCAAAACTTTCCATTTTTCTTGAGTTGTCCTACTAAGTATTGCGTACTTTCATCCAATGTCTCCACTATTTCGTTTCAGCTTTGGAGCGCCGTTCATAGACTCGGTGTTAGGAGTTGGTTCAACCGGACTTGATTGAGACATGATCTACATAGTGGATTCAATATTCAATTAAATCAATCTCAATAATGCTGATAATGTTGATTAAACTAATCTACAGATTTTGCACAGAAGCACAAGCACCACAAATTCCCACAGAAGCACTCACTAAAATTTCAATCTCAATCTCAAGTATAAATATTCAATCAATGAATCAAACAATTACATTTAACCACTTACCACTCGGCACTCACAATCTTCCAATAAAAGTCAAAAACTGAGAAATTGAGAGAACTCAAGAGTTGTATATTCACAAGTTCACAAGATCACAAGAATCACAACTCAAGCAGAAATGTAATAAAATACACAAAGAAGACTCAAAAGATTGGTTAAAAACGTTTCAACAACAGAGTATATTCAGTTGTTCACAACTTCACCTTGACAACATCTCTGAGAAGAGAAACGAGCCAACGGTTTCATGCAAAGAGAAATTGAGTTACAAAAAGTATCAGAGATTTATATATTCAGTGAAGGGAAATCGAGCACCAAATTTCTGGAACAGAACTTGGGAAGAGGAGAAGGCTGAGAAGTGAGAAGCTCTACCGGCTATTCCGCGTTCTGCACAGATGAAAGAAGAGAGAAGTCGGAGAGAACTCGGCGGGCCAGCGGCGACTGTCAAAGAGAAGAGAGAAGTCTGGTTCGTTCTTCGTAGTCACCTGTCGCTAGTGTCGGGATTCGTAGCTGCGAGTTTGGGAGGGAAGCCCGTAAAACCTAAAATCGGGTGTAAAACATTTTAGCGTCCCACCCCTCCCCATTTCACCCCATCCCACACCGTCTTAACCCCGTTTTGGCTTCAAATTCTCACCAAAACGTCCAGACAGCCCCGTTTTGGCCAAAAACGGGATGCTCACCCGCCGTCTAGCGTCTAGCCGGCCCTGGACGGCGTATTTTATAACAGTAGGACTCGTCAGGTACAACTTGTTCAACAACAAAATATGGAACATGATCCACAACTGTTTGCACATTCTCTTGTTCCAGCTCTTGAATGATTTGAGGCTCTATGTAACACCCCAAATTTTGAGAACTCGGGGAGCTACTGGTTAGGACCTCACAATGGGTCCCGACCTTAGTTTGACAACAATTTCACTAGGATCTTACAACAAGGCACAAAAGTATTTAAAAACATTTGAAAACTTCAATCAATATATACATGAAGAATATGTATCAGCCTTACAAAATAAAGATATTAAACGGACACATATGAAGAACAGAAGACATCCCGTCCCCAACTAAAATGAGTACGTGGACCCGGCTGGCCATTCACTCCGGATCTCTCTACAACTGTCTTAACCTACAAGACATCTACAAGCGGTATAAAACCGTTCGCTAACATTCTATGCATAAATATAAAGGTAAAAGCACAAACACACAACATACACAATCAACATGCAACGCTCAATCCTTTTATTATCTTTAATTAGGTGATATGTCATTACTAATGATACTTATTTTGTGACACGAGGGATTCTCAAACCTCGCCCCTGTCCCCGTTTACCAACGCGGAATGATACTAATGCATCTGACCGTCTACCTGACTGGGCTGGTCGCAGGGAACCTCCTAGACTCTCGCAAGAGCTAGGCATATGATGTCACGACCCGTTATCATACACTTGGGTCAATTACGTAGATAATAAAGTCGGCCTAATCCGGTTTCATTATTTATCATAACTAACAAACACCACTCATACACATTACACTCATACAAGAAGCCAGCTAAGTAAGTCCGTGGACTTACCTGAATCAGATCTCGACTCTCTTAATCACAATTCAATCTGTAACTGTATAACTCGGTTGCCTATCAAAGGAGACAAGTGTGTCAGCATACTTTCTAGGTAATTAGAAGTCTAAGACTTCTAAGGTAGTAGATCCTATTAGAACATAATTTAATACAGTACCAATTTATGGTAAAATGACTATTTTACCCTTGGTCCTGAAACTTCCAAAAATTCCATAATTCATGCCTAAACTCTTATTTGAGACTAAAGAGTCATATTCTAAATCATAAAGATGAGTTTGGTTACGAACTGGAAATTTACCCATTTTCCTATTTTCGGAAAGATCGTTAAGGTCCAACTTCGGCTTCAAATATGAAATTCGAATAATCTTATAAAAATTCCGAAATAATTTCCTAGATCATCTATGATATCTCATTTACTCCTAGGAGTAAGAATTTCTTAAAACTGTTCAACCATCACTTCTACAAAAATTTCCAAAGTTGGTTACAACACTTGAAATATTCTATACTTAGCCAAAATCTGAGTATGTTTTCTAACTGTACAACAAGTCCACTTTGAGCCTCTATAATTCTAAATCCCACCGTTGGATTCATCCCAACTTTTGACATATTAACCTATGCATGACACTAAACAACATCTCAAGAACTGAACGGTGGATCTTATCTCTAAGGCATCGAAAAGTATGCTCAAACTTGACTAATCAACACAGTTTCAGGAAATTCAGCACACACTTAACAAAACAGCACATTGTCTTAACTTTGAAAAATCATAACTCCGAAATCTCTCGATTAAATCCTCTCAAATTTTGATATACTATACTATGTAAGCCTAAATAAGACATATCCAAAATTCAAGTCCAATAGAGGTCAATAACCTATTCAAAACTATCTCACAAAACAGCATCCCATGCTGTTTTTCTCAACTCAGCACATTTATAAAAAACTGTATGATGAGTCAACTTTGAAATCCCATATCTCTCATACCGTAACATGGACTCCTCTGAAATTTTAGTATGATTTACTATGCAATACCGTCTATCACATATCCGAAAACTAGCCAAAAAGAAGAAGTCTAACTTACCCAAATCTGAACCCGAATATGACTGTTTATCACTTCCGAAAATTCAAAAAACGCTTCAGCTCTTCAAGCTATCTTCCGCGGTTGTTAGGGACGGATTGATGACACAAAGGGTACCCACATCACCATATATATATATATATATATATATATATATATATATATATATATATATATATATATATATATATATATATATTAAGGATCGATCAAAGAGAAGGACCAAGGAAGGACGGAGTTGGATCTTACTCGATTCTATGACTCGAAGGCATGAGAAAGACAACCCAAGGCTGCTGTAGATCAGATTTGGGTTCCTCGTATCAGTGGTCTGCTGGATTGACAAAATAGAAGCAACAGTCCGGGTGCCAGTTTGGTTCGACAAAAGGAGAAGTACTCGGTCCTGGGTGCCGGTTTGGGTCGACCAAAGGAGACCATGCCGCTGCTACTACGTGGTTGCGAGATTGGAGGGCTGGAGAAGACTACGACGGTGGACCAGGAGGCGCATCAGCGGCCCTAGTGCGGCGCACCCACGACCAGATTCTCCACTGCCCGGCGGCTAGAGCAAAAACATGTCGTTGTTGTCCTCCTGGTGTTGCTGTGCACGAACCGAAGGGTTGGGGGTCGATGTTGAGAGTGGTGTGAGATAAGGCTCGATGCCCCGTTGTGCGCTCCTTGCCAAGCGGTCGAGATCAGATTGGAAGACCTTACTGGAGGGTTCCGTGCAGGGTGGCGGCTGGCGAGGCGTGACGAGGACAAAGGAGGTTTAGGGTTGACGGTTAGTGTGGAGGGGGAAAGAAAGATGGAGGCTGGTGAGGCGTGACTTCTTCACAACTGGCCCAGTAGCAAGCAACACGTACAACACCTGCGCAGGAGAGGACGGCCGGCCCCCTTTGGCTCGGGCCTTGTCTGGGCCTCGTCAAGGCCTTGTCAGGGCCTTGTCCAAAGGCTTGTCATGCTTGTTAAGAAGGTTATTTAGATTAGTCTTGCAAGAATTAAACTCTAAGGAAGATAGATATATTTTATGGGTGTAAAAATTCCACATAAAATGATAAAATGTTTTTAATTTATAAAAGTAAGGTTATGTAACAAGATTGAAGCCTCACATAAAATTATAGAAGTTGATAAAAACATTTTATGTGCTTAACTTTTCACATTATATGACAAGGTTTATGATGATTCGGGATTTATTGGAAATAAAATTTCCGGGTATTACAAGTTACAAAATTTATCACTTTATGTGAATTAAGGTCACATAAAATGATAGAATTTAGTGTTGTTTTATTTTGTTTAAAATTAAGAAAGGTTAGCGGATCGGAATCCGGTTCGCTCGGGTTTTAAACGGAATTAAATTTTTCCGGGTATTACACTCTAAGCCTTCAAAAGTAATCATCTCATCAACGACATCATCCATGTCATCTTGTTGAGTTTGTTGTTCTTCATCATCTTAGTTGTTTCAAGATGAATATTTTCCCACTTGACTTATTGGAAAGAAACTCTATTTCCAAAAAGATATTTTCCCTAGCAACAAACACCTTTTTTGAGTTGAATTGTAGAAGTAATATCTAAAACATCCTTTTGGATACCCTATAAAAAAAATTTATCTACCTTTGAGGCAAGCTTAGCTGTTTGTAAATGTTTTCTATAAGCTTCACAACACCATATTTTCTAGATTAGACAACTTTGAAACCTTTTCAGTCCATATCTCATATGCAGTTTTGTCTACAGTTCTTGACGGAGTCCTTTTTAATGTAAGTACATCGGTAGTCAAGGCATATCCCTAAAAGGATACTGCAAGATCAGCAAAACTCATCATTGGTTGGACCATGTCTAACAAGGTCGTGTTTCTCCTTTCCGACACACCATTCAGTTATGGTATTCCTGGGATAGGTAACTATGTTACTATCCCACAATTTTACAAATCCTTACTATACTAAATGTGGGAGTTGGGTGAATGAATAGTTAATTTCCGTTTTTGCCCTTAAACTCTCACATTTACTGTTTTGCCCTTAAACTCTCACATTTACTGTTTTGCCCTCTACATTCATACATAATTGCTTGTGCCATAGAGTGTAGCTCGGCCCAGAAACCTATTTACCTTAGGCCCAACGAAATCCGCTGGTGTGAGGCCCGCTTGCGATTACCTTTTGGGCTTCTTTAGGTCTTCGGAGTGAATTGTACCAAGGTGTTGTTGACAGTGTTAATGATGGATATAGAAGGGCTTATGATATTGGTAAGCGTGTCATTCTACCAGCGTCGTTTATTGGTGGCCCTAGAGATATGAAAAGAAGGTACCTTAATGCAATGACACTTGTACAAAAATATGGTAAGCCAGATTTATTTATCACAATGACTTATAATCCACAATGGCCGAAAATAAAAAAAAAGAGATGTTTTTAGGTGAAAAGGTAGAAGATCGTCCGGATTTAGTTTCCCGTATATTTAGAGCTAAATTAACCAAATTAAAATCATTGCTACAAGAGAAAAAAAATATTTGGTAGCATTGCAGCGCGTGTTGATGTTATAGAATTTCAAAAAAGATGTCTGCCTCATGCACACATTCTACTAATATTATCGAAGGAAAATAAAATACGTTCGTCAGATGAATATGATAAATACGTAAGTGCGGAGATCCCGTCGACTGAATATCCAGAGTTAAGAAAACTTGTCGTACAACATATGATGCATGGACCATGTGGTCAAAAAAATCCTAGCTGCCCTTGCATGAAGAAAAAAAATAATAAGTTAATGTGTAGATACGGTTATCCGAAAAAATATGATGAGTATACATCAAGTACTGATGATTCTTATCCGACTTATCGACGTAGGCATAACTCTGACGTAGTACAAATTAGAGGTGCAAATCTTGATAATCGGTGGGTTATACCGTATAATCCATATTTACTTGCAACATTTAATTGTCATATAAATGTTGAGGTATGTTCTACTGTTGCAGCAATAAAGTACATATATAAATACGTATACAAAGGACATGATAAGATAAGTTTTGCTATTACACAAGATCAGTCTGTTGTTCAAGATGAAATTAAGGATTACCAAAATGGCAGGTGGGTTTCTCCTCCTGAAGCCGCGTGGCGTATATTTGCATTTGATTTATATGATAGAAATCCGGCAGTCTTCGTATTACAAATACATTTACCGCATATGCATTCAATAACATTTTCTACATCTGAACAATTAAGCAATATTATTTCCGACGAAAGCCGTCAAATAACGACCCTTATTTCTTTTTAACACAAACGCAAACTCCCACGCAACAACTAAGGCCCTGTTTGGTAAAATCGTATTTGTAGTTGTAGTTTGTAGTTGTAGTTGTGGTTTGTAGTTGTAGTTTTTGAGCAGATTTTCATAGCTTTCGATTTGTAAAAAAACACTGTAGCGAAAGATGTTGTGTGTTTAGTAACGTATAGATTTGTGGTATTTTTACCTGTTTAAAAGACCAAAATGCCCCTCGATATTTACCAATTTCACAATGTCACTGAGGGGTACAAGATTCACGTGAATCATTCCATTCTCAACTTCTCTGATATTGCTAGATCTAGGGCACAAGGGTTGTTCTTCGTCAATATCTTCATGAGTGAAGCCGAGGCCAGCAAGAAGGTCTCTGAATCAAAGGCGCGTTTCGATTCGAAGACAGGGCTTTGGGTGATAGTGTGGCTTCGATTCTTCTCTGTTTTGGGGGCTCAACAAGTGTTTGTAGCAGGTATTTGTTTCTAGGGTTCATTTCGCTTTTTTCGTAGCTTTCGAAAAGTTGTGCAAAGTTCGCATAACCTTTGAAATTCAAATGTATGTGGTAACATTTCGAGTTTTGTGGCCATTTTTGCATCGTTCTTTTGTGTTCAATTGACAATTTTTTGAGCTCCATATCATCTATTGAAGATTCGATTTGGGGATAACGTCAAATCTTGCTATCTATTTGAAAGATCTCACGTTATCCGTAGATTTGCAACCGTGTGGGAAGTCAAGACAATGGTTTGATGTATTCTTGAACAAATTGATCTTTCTTTCCATTTGTAAAGAAATCTTGCGTTCCTACTATGAGATCTGCTGAGAATTGAACCTACATGTAACGGATTTGATGTATTCTTGAATAATTGATCTTTATTGTTTTCTAATGTGTTGTATAAACACAAGGCAATGTATTAATGTATTCTTTGCATACATTTCCTGATTCATTGTCATTGATTTTCCGTCTATCATTCTTGTACTAACCTAATAGTTTGCTGACTTTGCTTTGTAGATACTGTGAATGAAGTGTTTTACTAATGTAGCTCTGTTGAATGTCATGAAAAAAAGGAGATACTAACCTAATAGTTTGCTGACTTTGCTCTGTAATTGAACATCTAGGATTTGAGTCGCAGTCTTCAATTGTCGGATTTGAACATGCAATAGTGCTGATTTCCTGTAATCTTCAATTGTCGGATATGATTCAATGCTTATACAATGTATGCCTTTGATTTTTGTTGCTGTTGAAACTCAAATTGGAATTTGGTCTATTTATTATGTTGAATCGTGCTTTACTGATTTCCTATGGTTGTTGCTAGTTTTCAACTTATGATGTGCATTGTTGTGAGTTAATGAGCTTCTAGATTTTTATAGATATGTTGTGAAATGTAAGGATATGGTTGGTTAGGATGAAACTTTATGACTGAATTTTCTTCATAATATCTTCAGTTTGAAATGGTTAAGACGAGTGATGTCAATAAGTCCCGAGTTCAGTGCAAAGAAAAGACATTTGTGTGGAATGATGCCTTCACAAAGACTATTTTAGAGTTATTATGTGATTATCAAAGACAAAACGGTCAAAAAAATGCGTTCAGCTGGATTGGTTTGACTGAATCATTCGAGTAGAAAACAAACATGAAGTGCAACAAGGACACTTTGAAGAACAAGCATGGGAACATTAAGGTTCAGTGGAAGTTATGGTTGAAACTCAAGAATGGGGAAACCGGATTAGGTTAGGATTACGAGAAGCAACAAATTGATGCTAGCGCCGACTGGTGGGCAAGAAAGCTATAGGTTAACAAATGTTCTTTGTTTAAATAATGTTACATTCATTTATACCATAATTATGCTAATCATTTCCATGATTAAATATGAACAAGAAAATCCTGATTACCGGATGTTCAAGCGCCATGGCATCCCCCCTGATGTTGAGTTGATGATGGAGTTCATTTATGGGGGGGGGGGGCAGTTGCCACTGGTGTACATTGCGTTGCCCCTTCAATGGAAAATTTTGAAGCCACTACACCTTTGGAGGTTCACGAAGAGGTTGAAGTTCTTGGTGATGTTTCATCTGGTGTTGACATACCAGTGGTTGATCCTATTGCCACAACTGTGAGGAGGGATGAGGGTCTTCAAGATGTTGATCACCGCAGCTCTTTTTCTAAGCCTTCACATGACAAGGGGAAACGAAAGGGTGTGTCTAGCAACAAAGGAGGAGGCAAGCGAAGTGTGCGCAGGTCCGTTGGATCCAGCTTGTTCCAAGATCATATGGCGGCATCAATAGAACAAACCCGGACAATGGTGTCACTATGGGAACATGAGGTGAACTCTGCTGCTCAAGCATCAAGCCAACCAGCCCGGAATTTAGCTGAGGAGTCCATGAATTTCATTGGAGCATGATTTTGGAAGGTTATTTGCGAGATGGTTCTCCACTATGGTGTTTCGCGGTTTCACTACTCTCCATTGCGTCTCAACGTGAGATGTTCATGCTGATTCCTAACAATCAATCAAGACTAGAGTGGTTGAGGTGGGAATACAAGGATCGTAAAGGAGTGGATCCATAAGATGGGGAGATGAGCATGAAAAGAGCGTCCAATATGCGTTTAATTTTCGAACTATTTTAGGTCCTTAATAAGTTTTATTTCAGTTTGGTTTCAATATAACAATGAACCTGTTGGCATTGAGCATGTCGTTTTATGATTTGACTGAGTTTAGTATAAGCTTGTATTCAGTTTCTTGAAAACAAATGCTTGTTTTAGTTTCAGTTATTGAAGAAAAGAAACATGTGTTTTGCTGTGTCTATTTGTGTTAACAAAATTAGCCTCTAGTAATTATTGATTTATTACTTTTATTGTTCTCAACACAGTGATGACCCTGTTGGAATCTGCATAAGGAACGATGTCAGGAACAAGACAAGAGCAAATGTCAGGGAATAGATCTCGGCGTAGACGGATGTTGCTTACTTCCATGGCTATTGCAAGGAAGCAGATCGATTGTCTAGCTGAACACTACTATAAGCATGTACATAAGATTCCTATGTACGATTCATGTTTCACTGGATGTAGGTGGATCAACTCTATTTTGAACTCCAAAACAAAAACAAGGTGTATCAATGCTTTTAGGATGAAGAAGCATGTGTTCATGAAATTATGCAAAGATCTTACAGAGGTTTACGGGTTGCATGGTTCGAAGCGGATGAGTGTAGTGGAGAAGGTCAGTGTCTTTGTGTATGCCTTGGCACAAGGGCTGACATACCGAACCATTGCAAAACGATTCCAAAGGTTCGATTGCGACAATTCACACTGCCATACATGAGGTGTTAGAAGCGATTGTCGGTCGTCATAATGGACTTAATGGTATGACACGACATCTAATAAGACCCCGAGACCCCTTGTTTTCAGAGGTCCCTAGCCACATTAGCGGTGATGATAGGTATTCACCGTACTTTAAGGGTGCAATTGGGTGTATCGATGGGACTCACATTAGTGCTTGTATTCCAGAGACTGATCAGATTCCGTACCGAGGTCATAAAAGGATCACCACGTTCAATGTCATAGTTGTTTGTGACTTTGACATGTTCTTTACCTTTGTGTCCGCCGGTTGGGAGGGTAGCGCCCATGATGCGAAAGTTTTTGAACATGATGTGACTACCCCATCTATGGTCTTCCCGCATCCACCGCCTGGTTACGTTATTTATTCTTCTAAGTTTTGTTAAAATTCTTTTATAGATGCATTGAATGACTTTAATATTCTACGTTATTTATTCTTCTAAGTTTTGTTAAAATTCTTTTATAGATGCATTGAATGACTTTAATATTCTACGTTCAGGTCGTTACTATTTGGTTGATAAAGGGTACCCAGATAAGGATGGATACATGGTTCCATACTCAAAGACTCGGTACCATCCTTCACAATTTGAAAATGTAGCTCCGGAAAACGCCAAAGAAGCATTCAACAAGTTGCACTCGTCACTTAGAAGTTGTATTGAGAGGTCCTTTGGTGCTTTAAAGGCTCGATGGAAGATCTTGCGAGTGATGCCAAGTTATGTCGTGGACACACAAGTGGATATCATTTTGGCCTGTTTCGCTCTCCACAATTTTATCAATCAAGCACAAAGTGAAGAACCACACGCCGGCACTGATGAATGTTTTTCAAGTTCAGATGACTTGGAACATGAGGGTCATGAGGAAGACATGTTGAATAGTTCAGACTCGGACAATGATGTTGATCATGAAGAAATGACAGAAGAAGGGTCTTCCGGTGGGGAGACAAAAAACATGTGTGGTGACATTGCTGCTTTATTGTGGGCTGCTTCATGAGGTTACCATTTGTGGTTGATAAAACAAAAATAGTTGTCCATGGGGATCCTTTTTGTTGATTGTTAGAAGCGATTGTCCATGGTGATCCTTTTTTGTTGATTGTATGAAAATAGTTGTTCATGGTGATCCTTTTTTGGTATATACTCAATCAGAATGCCTCTAAGCGCACATGGTCCTGTAGATATCCTTCGTTCTAACCAGAAGGACTTCTATTTATTTTGAACAAGATTTGGATAATTCAGGGAACTGTACCAAAACTTAGCAAGTGCACCAAAACTCAGCATGACCTATTATATGTTAAGTGCAGAGTATGCGGGTTCAAATTCTAGTAACCCACATATTGGTGCAGTTGTGCATTTCACACTGTCAGATTCCAACAAATGCACCAAAACAGATAATGCGCAGATGTAAAGTAGTTTCTGAGTTTTCAAACTCTGAACTAAAAGATGATGCATTTCTGTTTGCTTGTTCTGAAACATGAAATACAACATCTGTTGGAAATGGTAACCGTTGGATCTGCAATGAAGATATAGAAAACTGGTCCCTGTTGTTAAACATAATAGTGAAATTGAGGTTTCAGATTGTACTTACCTTTTTTCAAATCATTTCCTTTCTATATGATTTTTAAGAATAGAACTCACTAGTAATAAACTGTAGTATATTAATATGTAGTAACCTGGAAAATGAAAATCGAACACCATGATATTACATAGATATGAAAACCAGAAGGTACAGAAACAAATTATGAGTCTTATACTCATATGTTCTAAACTTCCTTAACTTGAGCAGCATCCTCGTTAACACTCTCGACCTTCTTCACCTCCTTGAAGGTAACCTTATCAACATTCATAGGATGTGTGCAATATGCTATAGGGTGTCCTAATGTCATATGGCAATTATTGAAATCTGCATATGTTGGCCAACTGGATTTAGATTTACTCGGTTCAACAACTGCAAACAGAGAGCATTTCTGCTATAAAAATTTTGGCAGTTCACAAACAAAATTCTGGCAATTCACAAACAAATTTCTGGCAGTTCACAAAAAGAGATCGATGATAGAAACTAAAAAATAAGCACTTGAGACCATACTAAAAAATAAACACTTAAAGCATAACTACATTTGTTTGACTACAATTCACAAACAAATTTCTGGCTAACTGCATTGTTGATCCAAGTGACCACTTTTCTGGTTTACCACTTCATATTAAGAAATAGATAAGCAGTAGTAACAACAACAATGAAATAGATGAAGTTGTGATGCCCTCCAACCATTTTCTTCATCCGTTGTGAAAGACCTTCAGAATGTTTGTCAATTATCATCTTCTGTAACTGCTCTTGCAAACGGATGTTGTGGACTTTCTCTAAATTGAGAGCATCCTTCAGTGAACGTATGTGAGTTGTGGCTTTGTCCTTTTCTTTTATCAAGCCTCTTATGACATCTCGAGCTCTTCCGTTGAATGATTCATCAATCCACTCAAAATAGGAGCAACTACTTCTTTGTGAAATTTCATTATAAGACGGGCATCTAAAGAACCTCCTACCATAATTGAGACTCGTTTGTTGTTAGTATTCTAACCTTAAACCCACAATAACACTTGATACCATCAACATTACCGGTAGATGAAGTACAACTAGACATTACGTCCTATGAGGATTGCAATTATCAAAGAACCTGTACCAAATTGAAAAAAAAAATCATCAATAGAAACTGACAAATAAACACTTCAGCCTCAAAGCTGAAACTATGTATGACATATATATATATATATATATATATATATATATATATATATATATATATATATATATATATATATAAACAGGCAAACAATGGAGAAGGAAAAACAGGTAAAGAATCCTGATGTCACAAAAAATTCATTGATTTGTACACAAATTCAAAGAATGAAGAAACACTTATTAGCATACTTTATTGATGTCTACACAGATTCATTGATGTGTGGCCAACATTTTTCTTGTTGTCAGATTCATTTCTCTACTCAGATTCAACAACCTCTAACAGTGAGATGCTAATTGAATTCAATAGGAATTAAAGTCAAAGGAAGAGAAAGATCGGAAGAATTACCAACATACCTGCAAATTTCTTTTACCATGAAGTGTATAACTGTTGTTAAATATTTTGTTGGATCTGAGTAGAAACCCATCGTTGAGCAGGGTAGGGTTTAAAAGGAAGTAAAGTTGGTTCGGTTCAGTTATTTATCTACAACAAATCTTTTACACCATAAATGAACCGAACCATTACAATGTAAAGTTGGTTCGGTTTAGGGGTTATTTTACAATTTTGAAAGGGAGTATTTCTGTTGATGGTGCATCGAAAGGGTGTATTTTGTAGGGTTTAAAAGGGAGTATTTCTTCCCTACATCTCGATCAACTTTGAGTATCAGTTTTCTCTATATCAATTTATCTAAACAAAAGTTATAGTATAACAAAATTTTCTTCCCTATTACAATTGCATCTATGGACTGGTTGGGAGTATTTTTGTTGTTGTATATGCAGTTTCACAAGGCAATGCATACACAAATGGAACAACATATTGCCAATAATAAAAAAGATATGAATTGAGGTTCAGTAACATAGTGCATATAGGTTCAGTAACATAATACATATTAGGTTCAGTAACATAATACATAAGGTTCAATAATGATGGCAAAATGACAACATATAAGCCTACAACCTGATGAAATGTTTTGTGATGGCCCCTGCTACTACAACAATCAAATTACAAAAGGGAGGAGTATCCACATAATTCATCACAACTACACCGCAAAAGGAACACGCAAAAACAAGTGCAAGTAGTTGTTACACAAACTTAGAAGACAGGGTAAAACTTAAACATAGCAGCCAAGCATAAGAATGCAATCCCAATACAAATGCCTGCAATCCCCCGGGTTACTAGAATCTGAACCCGCTGCTTTTTTATCACAGACCTTGCAATCGCATACTCTACCCCCAAAGTACAGTATTTAGTCGTCACTTCTGAAACTCGAGTTGCAAGCACGTTGTTCTCCTTTTCCATTGTCTTCTCCCCTATATCTGCCTTGTTGGCGCGCAAGATAACAACGTCGAGTTGTGACTTTTGATGCTTGTTTATTGTAGCCAAACGAAGACCATTCTCACACATAAAACTAGAACAACCTGATCCAGGTGAGTGGAAAGCAGAGTCCACAGACTGGCTACGCGAGTCACCCTCGGACATGCTCTACAAACAATGCGAGCAAGAACAGATAATTATATATACTATATGAATACACATCATAAAGAATAAAATTTGTGAACATACCTGGGGTAGCTTCCGAAAAAAACCCGATCAGTTGAGCCCCACATCCATTCGCAGTCTTCAGACTCATCCATAGCCCACAATTGCCCTTTGCGAGCGCTTCCATCCTTCTCCTTCTTTTATGTCTTTGGTGACTTCATACTGCACAAAATACAAATATAAGAAAATAGATTCAATACAAAGAGCATGTAGAGAAACAACTATGTTCATCAATAGTAGGATAAACAAAAAGCAAACAATTCAGTAAAATATGTTACAAAATAAAAGCAATTAACCCTAATCGAAAACACTATTCAAAAGAAACCAGTTATGTCTACACACAGATTAGTGAAAAGCCCCAAAATAGTTTGAATACAGAAGCAGGTAACCTCCAAATGTTTCGGCAACATACAACGTTGATGACTCTATAGATATAAGCGGCACAGAGACTCTAAACTCTGTTTAGCCTTTCAATTCAACCCACAAACAACAGCAGAAGACATGACCGCCATGCCATATCTCTAAATTACGAATAACGAGTGAATGTTGCATCTCCTAATGAACTGAAACTCCAATGAATAACATATATTGAAGTAGAGAGCAGGGAGGTGATGAAAATGATCATCTATGTCCATTAGCATTCAACAAATAGCATAGCAAAAACGAATACTTTATTGGCCCTGTTTAGTAAAATCGAAAACCCTAATCAAAAGAAACCTAATCAAAGAAATCATAACATAAACCCTACTCAAAAGAAACCAAATCAAAAATCCTAATCAAAAGAAACCAAAAGAATGGTAAAATAGTTTGAATACAGAAGTAGGTAAACCCTAATCGAAAACCCTAATCAAAAGAAACCAGAAGAATGGTACATAGATTAGAGAAAACTACCTTTGTGCTCATCAATATTAGAATAAAAGAAAATGAAGCAAGATCTTGAATATGTAGAAAGGGATAACATATAAACGAAAGATTTGATTTGTGGTAATCTACCTTTCTTTGCAGGTTTCTGGAATCAGATTCTGTATTCAAGCAAAACACAAAAGTGTGTGAGAAGGAAGTGGAGACCCATAATATAACGAAGAATCGAGATAGGATGTATACACATACCTCTTCACCTTCTCGTCGCATTTTCCTCATTATCATAACGACGTTCACCTTCTCCTCAATAGCCATATAAACAAAAGAACGATGGAGGGGTATTGCAATCGTAAATATGAGGGCAGATGAGGAATCAATTTTGGAAACACAATCGCAAATCTGGAGAAATCTCATGGGAGTAGGTTTCAGAAAGCCCTTAATCGAAGCTCCTCAAATCTCACGTAAAATTCTAACCTATTATCCAAAGCTGAAACTAAACAGAGTTTCGAGTTTGTGGGTCCCATCCCAAATCTAAAAAAATCTGCTCCGGTGCGCAACTAAATAGGGCCTAAGTACTTGTATTCTGAATTTCCAGAGCACTATACTTGGAATCATAAGCTAAAAAAATGGAATGAAAGAAAACAAAGACCGTCACTGGGTCGATTGGCATATGTAAATCCTTGTGAAGGCGAACGATACTATTTAAGATTATTATTAACACATATAAAAGGTCCTAAATCATTTGAGGATCTTCGAACAGTAAACAACCATACGTACTTGACTTTTGAAGAAGCCGCTTTGACTTATAGTCTTATCGAGGTTAGTGGATACATTGACTCGTGTATGGAAGAAGCAGTTACAATACAGATGCCAAAAACACTACGGGAATTATTTGCAACTCTGCTTATTTTCTGCACACCTGTAAACCCACAAAATTTATGGGAAAAATACTACGAACCATTATCAGATGACTACCATCAGCGTTATCCAAATAATCCAAATAAAGTGTGCCACTTAACATCCACGAACATTGATGTGTACCTTAGAGACAATGGGGAAATTCCTAACATATTATAGAATAATTGTATCGGTGTTACCAGATGAGAATTCATCCAACATAAATCGTAAGATTGTGGATGCATTGAGTGCCGTGACACCTGAACAATATATAAATGCGTCAAAAATGCTTAATGCTGCTCAAAGATCTGCTTACAAAGCAATAACGTCGTTAATTAAGAATAATAATCCAGGATCGTTTTTCATAGACGGCCCTGGTGGTACGGGAAAGACTTTTCTATATTGTGCTCTATATGCTAAAGTACGGAAACTACAAAAATTGTTATAGCTACAACTACATCAGGAATAACGGCTTCAAACTTACCGTTCGGTCGAACAACACATTCTCGATTCAAAATACCAATCGATGATAATAGCAGTCAATTATGTAATGTTTTTAAGCAAAGCAATCTTGCAGATCTTCTACGCCAAAGATCTTTACCAATATGGGACGAAGCATCCATGGCAAAGAAACAAAACATAGAGTCTCTAAATACGCTTTTACAAGATGTATGTAACTCGAAGGAATTATTTGGAGGTAAAATTATCGTTTTTGGTAGCGACTTTAGACAAGTATTGCCTGTTGTTCCTCATCAAGGACAAAGATAAGCAATTAACTATAGTTTAGTTACATCTCATTTGTGGCCATCACTGCATAAATTTAGTTTAACAGAAAATATGAGAGCGCACGAAGATCTTGAGTTTGCAAATTTTCTGCTGCAGTTAGAAAATGGTGAACTTCAAAATGATGAACACGCAGAAATTAAAATTCCGTATTCAATAGTGAAGTGCAAGCCCATAACTGAAAACATGACTACAGCTATAATCAGCACAATTTTCCCAAAAGTATATCATCAAAGTATAAATTTCTCAATATTTTCAACAAGAGCTATTCTTACACTGAAAAATGAAGACGTCGATTATATAAACGGGTTATTAATTGAGGAATTTCCCGGAAATGAAAAGACATATTTAAGTTTCGATTCTGTTATAGACGCTGGCTCAAACATATATCCGATTGAATTTCTTAATAGTTTATGTCCTCCATGTATAAGTCCACATAAGCTTATTCTAAAAGAAAATTGCCCTATAATATTATTACGTAATATTGATCCGTCAAATGGATTATGTAACGGTACTAGGTTAATATGTAAAACATTTCATAGAAACTAAATACATTGTGAAATAACAATGGGTTATTATAAGGGCGAGCAAATATTTTTACCAAGAATTTCTTTAAGACCATCGAACACGAAGTACTCGTTTCTATTTGAGAGAAAACAATTTCCTATAAAATTTTACGATGACCATTAATAAATCTCAGGGACAAACGTTCGATCAAGTGAGTCTATTTTTACGGGAATCGTGTTTTGCTCATGGTCAGACTTATGTTGCACTTTCGCGAGCAAGAAGAAGAGAAGACCTGAATATTTTCAGACGTGAGGCTGAGACGGATGACGGATCATCTGACAACTCGATAAAAAAACATTTTCTCGTTTAAAATACTCGATAAAGCAAATATTCGAAAATTTGGTACAACGTAAAAAATTTGTATTTATTTCAACTAAGGTTTAGTTTTATACTTTAATATTGCCGTCTAATATACTTTATTATTTTGCAGCATTAACTTTTTCAAGAAAATCTGAAGGAAGAACTACATTGGAGCAGGTTTATGATTCGAACACAGTTGTACATATCTTTTTGGTACTTCTATTACTAATTTTGAAATGTAATTAACGATAATTTTGTGAGTAATAAGACAATCTGTTATATTTAACGTTCACTTATCTCGATCCTGTAAAAAAAAACATATAATCAAAGATGCAAAATTTTGTTCCCATTTATTTTCCTAATTTGTAACCGATCACATTTAACGGCGCGCGTGCGGAGCACGCGCGGCCTTACTAGTGATGATCAAATATGTGGCTCAAATACTCATCACCACAATCAAATCGGAGGGCTTTTATTTTCTTATCACTTTGAGTTTCTACTTCATTTTTTAATTTATTGAACTTTTCAAAGGATTCCGATTTATGTGACTTTAAATAAATATATCCATATACACTCCCGTCATTAATAGATGTAATAAAATATTTGTAGTCACCTCTAGTTTTTAATGTAATTGGTCAACATACACCAGTATGTATTATGCCCAACAATTCAGTAGTCTTTTCATTGGTTCCTTTGAAAGGTGAACTTGTAAATTTGCCCATTAGACATGATTCACATGTGTTAATGGAATTTCTTCATGCGATTCACACTAGTTGGACCCAATTGATAATGTCATATGTAGGCCTCACTCAAATAATTTGCTTTTTGTATTTTGTTATTCATGTTATACAAATGTTGAATTAAGATCCAATACAAAGCGTCCATTACTCTTTGGAGAACTCGCATATAAAATATCATCCTTAAAAACAAAAATACTTACATCTTTAATGTTAAATTCAAAACCTTCAAAATGTAATACAGAAACCGAAACAAGGTTCTTGGTTATGCAAGGAACGTAATAACAGTTATTCAGTTCTAACACTAAACCAGAAGGTAAGGATAGACTAAATCTCCTACAATAAGTGCTGAAAATTTGCTCCATTTTCAACGTGCAAGTCTATCTCTTCTTTCTTTACTAGTTTTTTTTATCTCTTAGTGCCTGCACATATGAAATAATGTTAGCACCACAAGCGGTATCAAATACCCAAGTGGGACCATTATCTACTGTGGGAACATTAGATAACATAATTTCAATAACATAAATACCTGAAGTGTCGGAACTCATAATTTCATTCTTCTTGTCTTCCAAGTACTTGGGACAGTTCCTCTTCCAGTGTCCCTTGGTCTTGAATAAAAACAATCATAATCAGTACCCACCTTTGGCTTCTCACCACCCTTAGGTTTGGCTACTTGCTTGTCTTTCACTTCTTGGAATCTTGCATCTTGAATCGATTAAGAATCTTATCAATATAAGTTATGTGGCTTAATCCGAGAAGCCTTTTAAATCTACCTCTATAGATCTTCATTCCACTACATACACGGCATTTCCTAAGTCTTTTATTGAGAAACATTTTTCCAGTCATTCATTTACAAATTCTAGCATCAGAATGACTTTTTCAATAAATAGTATGCCATCCACATACAAGATTAAGAAAACTACCTTACTCCTACTAGACTTCTTGTAAACACAAGGACTCTCTTCTCATCTAATGAAATCAAATTCTTTGATCCTTTCATCAACTCGAAAGTTCCAACTCCTAGATGCTTTCTTATGTCCATAAATGGACTACTCAAGGTTGCATAGCTTCTCAACATCATTTGGATCTTCAAAACCTTCAGGTTGTGTCATATACACATTATCTTCTAAAAAACCATTTAGAAAAGCGGTTTTGACATCCATTTTTCATATCTCATAGTCACAATATGCGACAATAGCTAGAATTATCCTAATGGATCTAATAATGACAAATGGAGAAAATGTCTCGTCATAGTCAATACGATGAATCTGTTTAAAACCTTTGGCAATTATTCTTGCCTAGTATACAAATACATTTCCATCCTTGTTAGATTTGAGTTTGAAAATCCATTTGCTTCTTATGGATTTTACCCCATTTGGCAAATCTATCAAGCCCCATACTTGATTTTCAAATATGGAATCCATTTCGGACCTCATGCCCTCAAGACATTTCTTGGAATCTAGACCCATTATGGCTTGCTCATATATAGAAGCTTCATTGTGCTCTAAAATAAGAACATCAAGGTTTACATTTAAGAAGAAACCATCATAACGTCTTGGTTGTATTCTTGGCCTTTCCGATCTACGAGTGAGTTCAACTTGTTCAACAACTAAATCTAGAACATGGTCCATAACTATTTGTAGATCCTCTTGTTCCGGATCTTGGATGACTTGAGGTCTTAGGCCTTCAAAAGTATCTCATCAACGACATCATCCATGTCATCTTGTTGATGAGTTTGTTGCTCTTCATCATTTTGAACTATTTCAAGATGAATATTTTTCCCACTTGACTTGTTATAAAGGAATTATCTTCCTAAAAAGGCACTATCTTGGACAACAAATACCTTTTGTTGAGTTGGATTGTAGAAGTAATATCCAAACTTCCTTTTGGATACCCTAAAAAAATCAATTTATTTGATTTTAGGGTAAGTTACTCTGTTTGTAAACGCTTTGCATAAGCTTTACATCCCTATATTTTCAAAAAAGACAACTTTGGTACCTTTTTATTTCATATCTCATATGGAGTTTTGTATATATTTCTTGACGGAGTCCTGTTTAATGTAAGTACAATGATAGTGAGGGCATATCCCCGAAAGGATACCGAAATATTAGCAAAACTCATCATTGATCGGACAATGTCTAACAAGGTCATGTTTCTCCTTTTAGACACACCATTCAGTTGTGGTGTTCTGGGGGTAGTCAACTGTGTTATTATCCCATAGTTTTTCAAATGATGATCAAATCCATGGCTCAAGTACTCACCACCACAATAAGATCGAAGTGCTTTTATTTTCTTGTCACTTTGAATCTCTAATTTATTATGGAATTCCTTATACTTTTTACAAGATTCCGATTTATCTGACATTAAGTAAAGATACTCATATCTACTCATGTTATTAGTAAACGTAATGAAGTATATGTAGTCACCTCTAGCTTATGTGGTCATTGGCCCACATACATCAGTATGTATTATGCCCAACAATTGAGTAGACCTTTCATTAGTTCCTTTGAAAGGTAACCTTGTCATTTTGCACATTAGACATGATTCACGTGTATCTGTTAGCATGAAATATTGTGATATTTTAGGCACGTTTTCTAAGTGTATTTGATTCATATTGATGGTCATTGATGAAGCATTGATGCAATTGTGAGCTAGTTTATCTATAATGTCGATATAGAGATCTACACAAGCTTTATGTTGATTATAGGTGATTGAGAGCTATTTCCGAGCGGAATCGAGCAAAGATTGAGTTGTTGAGCAATGTCCATGGATTGAGGACATTCATAGGAGCTAAGAGAGTGCCAACTTGAGGAATGCACGAGGCTAGGGAAGAATCACGTTCTTGCCCTAAACCACGCTCTAAAATACGGCCGTATTACTTTCCACGTCCAGTTCCACGGCCGTGGAACCATGGCTAAGGAAGCGTGGTTCATTCCCGCAACTTCTACGGCCGTGGAGAAGATGGTTCAAACCGTGTTGATTCCTACGCTCTAAATTACGGCCGTGGAACCCTTCCACGACCGTGATCTTGGCGATCTTTTTCGCCACACTTTAAGTCACGATCTTTTAAAAGATTGGGCCGGGCCGCTACTTCATCATACACTATAAAAGGACGGACGAAGGGAGATTCCGTCACCTCCGCTTACACCTCGCTTTAGACCTCTACTTACGCTTAGACGCATTTTCCGTTTGCGCTTGGGATTGCCCTAATTTCGCTTTTGGTGGAAGTTGTGTTTGGGAGATTTAGCGCAGCGCTATTGGCGATTTCCGGATTGACGGAAGATCGAAGATTCGGAAGATTGTTCGCAAGAAGATTCCTCTTCTTGTTTAGGTTTGATTTAGAAGACGGATTGACATCCCGTACTTCCTTCTTATCTAAGATTGTGTTTGTTTGTTCTATTCCGAATCTAGTGACGATATTTGTTCTTGATTGTGACTTTGAGATTGATTTGAAGTTTATTAAAAGTTTTCGGAAGTTTTCATCTTTCAATCTTTTAAATCTTGAATTTGATATCAATATGACTGTTGTTGGCTAAAAACCCTTAACGATTCTAAGGTGAAGGGTTGATAGTTGTGGCTTAGATGATGATAGATCGATCGTAAACAGATTGGACCCTGAGAGTTAGAGAGAATCGCCGACGAACCCTAAATTACGGCTTGTTCTTGAGTCCACGGCCGTGGAACCTCAAGAACTAACCGTGATTTCCCTTAAGTTTACAAACTTGCTTTTACTTTAATCCAAAGTTAAAGATTTGCTTTAACTTAGTTTAGGCTTGCCTTTTCTAGGTGGTAGTGAAGCCTCAACAACCTCTACCTCGATTGTGAGTGTCACAACCTTGATCGGTTTAGTTAGTCTTGATCCTTGGATTACAAGTTTGGGTATTTGACATTAATTCTTGCCTTTAGAATCCTTCTATATTGAAGCCTCAACAACCTGTATAGAGAGTTTCTTGTAGGTGAGTCACATAAGGTTTTTGGAACTTCACCGTACGATTACCTTACATTAGCATGCCTTTGCATATCTCAACTCTGTCCTTATATCATTAGTATATCTTGAATCGATTGCCGCAGCTGGATACTTGGATCTTTAGGATTGTTGTTTTCCCAATAATTCGAAAAGCTCTTACATTTACTCGCTTGATAATCTACAACTGGATTTAACCCCCCAAATCCCTGTGTTCGATACTCTGGAATTCTTGCTTAACTACGTCAATCCGTACACTGCGGGTTCGCTTGCTTGATTTCTAGTTTTATAAATTTAAAGCTTATTTGCACGCACGCTAAGTGGCGAACAAGTTTTTGGCGCCGTTGCCGGGGATTTGGTCTAGGCCGAATTCGGTTTTCGGTTGTCAAGCTTGGGAGCTCCTCCCTTGTTATTTGATATCTCTTTGAGTGCATGCGCAGGTCTAGGAACACCGGAGACCTCTTACCTCTTGATCAAGAGCTTGAAAGGACTTTAAGGCAAAAGCGCAAGGAAAAGAAGATGGCTGAAGAACACGAACGTGATCTTCAAGCGGAGTTAGCGGAGAAAGAAGCTCAACTCCAATGGAATGAGAATATTCGCCGGGATGAAATGGATCGTCATCAATCTGAAGTTAACGATCTAAAAGATATGATGTTCCAAATGAGGATAGAAATAAGCAACCTTAAGAATAAGGGGAGCCAGAAATCCTCAAGAAGGGCATCAAGATCAAGAAGAAGAAGTCATTCATCCGCTGATGATAGTGATTCTTCCATGCCACCGCTAGAGGAAATTGATCCCATGATCAATGTGAATCCTTTCCATCCACGGGGAGCTGCTAATCGTCGTGTTCCACCTAGGAATGCGAGGATCGAACGTGTAGATAATGAGCCAAGAACTCTTGGCCAAAGGATGGATCCAACACAACAACCGCGCCGTTTGGGCGTGAACTTTAATGCTGATGATGTGCAAGGGTTTAGCTTCAACCCTCAAGTTATTACTCTTGTTCGCCAAAACTAATTTGGCGGAACAAGCGCTGAATCTTCACACCAACACTTGCAAAACTTTGAGTGTATGATGGAGACAATGACGCCGAAGAACGCTACTACCAACAACTATAAACTCAAGCCTTTCTTCTTCTCTTTGAAAGGGAAAGCGTTGTCTTGGTATCAAGCTCTTCCTAGTGGGAAACTAGACACGTGGGAAGACCTTTCCGCGGAGTTCCTCACCAAATTCTTTCCGCCATCCAAAACGGCGGAACTTAGAGGTAAGATCGATGCATTTTCCATGAAGTCTAACGAAAGTTTGTTTCAATCATGGGAAATGTTTCAGGACTTGTTATTGGATTGCCCTCATCATGGCATATCCAAGCTTGCATTGCTGGAGATTTACTATAAGGGGCTGGATGCGGGGACGCAATTCAACCTTCAATCCCTCTCATGTGGAACATTCATGGACATGAGAGAAGATGACGCTTGGGACTTCATTGAGAAGCAAGCAAGAGTCATAGAGAAGTATTCCCATCGAAAAGTGGAGGGAAATCGTGTGGAGCAAGGAGCAAAGCTCACACATGAAGCTCAAAATCAGATTTTCTCCCTCAACAATGAGATCAAAGAGTTGAAGGAGGCAATCAAGACCAACTTTCCAAAGCAACAAGGCAAGGATGTTGGCTATTTGGGCAACAACAACAATGGCGGTGAGAACACAAACCGCAACAACAACAACAACCGGAACAATTGGAATGGCAATAACAATAACCGGAACAACAACAATTGGAACAACAACAATAGGGGTTCAAACAACAACAATTGGCGATCCAATCAAGAAAATTCCGGTAACTCTTATCCTTCCAATTCGAATTCACTAACTCCACCTTCCTCTTCCTCTACTCCTTTGAAAAGCCAGGGGCAAACATCTAATGGAGGAAACACTTCGGGGAAGGAGAAGCCCGATCCCATGTTGGAAACGATTTTGGGAAAGCTTCAAGGTTTGGAGAAACGCATCATTAAGGTTGATGATCAGATTTCTAAGGTTGATAAAGCCCAAAAGGTTTTGGAAAATCAAATGTTCAACCATGCGGAGGAAGTTCCTAGGAATCAAGGGAAACTTCCAGGAAAGACGGAGGACAACCCTAAGGGAAGGGTGATGGTAATCACAACTAGGAGCGGAGTGACTACCACCGATCCGCAGCCTAAGTTTGTTGAAGTCCCCGTAGAGAAAGACAAAGAGAAGGGGAAGGAGAAGGAAGATGTCTACGTTCCTCCTCCAGCTTACAAACCTCCCCTACCATTCCCTCAATCTAGAGCGAGAGCGCGCCTAGATAAACAGTTTGGTAAGTTTATAGAACTCATGAGCAAGCTGCATATTAATATACCCTTTATTGATGCTATTGTAGGTATGCCGGCTTATGGCAAGTTCTTAAAGGAGCTCCTCTCCAACAAGAGGAAGCTAGAAGATTTCGGTGAGGTTAAGATGAGTTCAGATTCTTCGGATCTCATCAAGACCATGAAGGCGAAAATGCCCCCCAAGCTAAAGGATTTGGGGTCGTTTTGCATTCCCATAGGAGTGGGAGATGTCACATATGATGCATTATGTGACTTAGGAGCAAGTGTGAACATCATACCACTTGCATTATGCAGGAAGATCGGTTTAGGCGACCCTAAACCGGTGAAGATGATGTTATACATGGCGGATCGATCCATCACCCGTCCCGTCGGTATTGTAGAGGACGTCCCAGTCAAGCTAGGTAAATTCTTTGTTCCCATTGACTTTGTCGTGCTTGACATTCCTGCAGATAGTCCGGTCCCGATCATACTCGGAAGACTGTTTCTTGCAACTTCCGGATGCATAGTCGATTGCAAGAATGCTAGACTCGCCTTTGACATAGGAGAAGAGAAGGTAGAGTTCGTTCTTTCCACTCTAGTGAAGGAGTCAATCTTTGATGAGGATATATTCAATATCCAAGATGAAGAAGGGTTGTCTAGAGAGGAGGTAAGTGCTATTCTCTTTAAAGATCCTTTGCAAAAGGTCATTACTATGAGTCTAACAAATGTAGGGGAAGAAGAGGAGTGCAATGAGGCAATTGAAGCCTTAGAAGCACAAGAAGAAATGGGTGAAGTGGAATTCGAGGAGCTCCACGACGAGGCAGA
Organism: Fagopyrum homotropicum; assembly: GCA_033239125.1. Taxonomy (NCBI): domain Eukaryota; kingdom Viridiplantae; phylum Streptophyta; class Magnoliopsida; order Caryophyllales; family Polygonaceae; genus Fagopyrum; species Fagopyrum homotropicum. The sequence goes on along the minus strand of BSWB01000007.1, from coordinate 31,697,625 downwards.
AAACGTGAGAATCCACGGTCATACACTATATTCCACGGCCGTGGATCTCACAACCCAAAGCGTGGCTCACTCCAGGGGGTTACACGGTCGTGGAGAAGGCAGAGCAACCGTAACCACCTTCCACGCCCTAAACCACGGCCGTGGAGGACATAGGGAAACCGTGATTCTGGCCGTGGAAGGGAATGAACGAGACACTTCTTCAACTTCTTTCGATTCTTCTCCCACACCCTCTACACCCTTAGACACTTCTAAGGAGACATCGGATGCTCCTCAAGAACCATTGGAAGCTCCGAAAGCAATGGAATTGAAACAACTTCCTACACATCTAAGGTACGATTTTCTAGGACCTAACTCTACTTATCCAATTATTGTTAGTTCCGATCTAACCATAGATGAACATAGTAAACTTATGGTTGTCCTTAGGAAACATAGGAAAGCTTTAGGTTATACTATAGAAGACTTAGTAGGAATCAAACCCTCCCTATGCATGCACAAAATATTAATGGAGGGAGACTTTAGGACTTCAAGACAACCTCAAAGGCGGTTGAACCCGACCATGAAGGAGGTTGTCAAGAAGGAAATTCTTAAACTTCTTGATGCAGGTATCATCTATCCTATCTCCGATAGTAAGTGGGTGAGCCCGGTTCAAGTAGTTCCAAAGAAGGGAGGAATGATGGTCATCACCAACAAAAACAACGAACTCATTCCTACCCGAACCGTAACGGGATGGCGGATGTGCATTGACTACCGCAAGCTTAACAACGCGACGAGGAAGGATCACTTCCCACTACCCTTCATCGATCAAATGCTTGAAAGGTTAGCTCAATATTCGCACTTTTGCTATCTTGACGGTTATAGTGGTTTCTTTCAGATTCCGATACACCCGGACGATCAGGAGAAGACCACATTCACGTGCCCATGGGGTACGTTCGCTTATAGGAGAATGCCGTTCGGGCTTTGCAACGCCCCAACCACCTTTCAAAGGTGCATGATGGCCATCTTCTCTGAATACATTGAGGAAATTATGGAGGTCTTCATGGACGATTTCTCCGTATACGGTTTCTCTTTTAACGATTGCCTTTCTAACATTTCTCTTGTTTTACAAAGGTGTGAAGACACTAACCTAGTTCTTAATTAGGAGAAGTGTCAATTTATGGTTAAGGAAGGAATTGTATTAGGTCACTTAATCTCTAATAGAGGGATAGAAGTAGATAAGGCTAAGATAGAGACCATAGAAAAGCTTCCTCCCCCAACTTCGGTGAAAGGGATAAGAAGTTTTCTAGGACATGCCGGATTCTATAGACGCTTCATTAAAGACTTTTCTAAAATATCAAAACCTCTCACTAATCTATTGATGAAGGATGCGGTTTTTGAGTTTTCGCAGAAATGTTTAGATGCGTTCAACACAATTCGGCAAGCTCTAATTTCAGCACCTATTATCCAACCTCCGGATTGGACCCTACCTTTTGAGGTTATGTGCGATGCTAGTGACGTAGCTATAGGAGCTGTTCTTGGACAACGAAAGGAAGGGCGAACCCATGCCATATACTATGCTAGCAAGACGCTAGATGAAGCGCAGCTCAATTACGCTACTACCGAAAAAGAGTTTTTAGCCATTGTCTATGCTATTGACAAGTTTCGCTCTTATCTTGTAGGTGCAAAGGTGATTGTCTACACGGATCATGCTGCGATCCGGTACCTCCTTACAAAGAAGGATGCGAAGCCTAGGCTAATTAGATGGATTCTTCTCCTACAAGAATTCGATCTAGAGATCCGCGACAAGAAAGGTTCGGAAAATTCTGTTGCGGATCATTTGAGTCGCCTAACACATCTAGAGGACGACCAACTACCTATAGATGACTCCTTCCCGGACGAAAACCTACACATCATTGAGGAGTGCATCGATGTGATCTTCAAAGGTAACGAACCATGGTTTGCTGATTTTGTTAACTATTTGGTTTGCCAGGAGATACCGCCCGGATTATCCTACGCACAAAGAAAGAAGTTCTTTAAGGATGTCCGGGAATATTTTTGGAATGAACCTCTTCTCTTCAAGAGAGGTCCGGATGGCATCATTCGGCGATGTGTGTCGAAAGATGAGATGCAAAGTGTCATCCGCCATTCTCATTCACTACCTTGTGGAGGACATGCTAGTTCGAACAAGACTAGCGCAAAGGTATTGCAATCTGGATTCTTTTGGCCTACTTTATTTAGAGATGTGCAATCCTTTGTTTCTTGTTGCGATGCTTGTCAAAGAACAAGCAATATCTCTAGGAGGAATGAGATGCCCCTCAACAACATCCAAGAGGTGGAGATTTTCGATGTTTGGGGAGTAGATTTTATGGGACCGTTCCCATCCTCTTGTGGAAACCAATACATACTATTGGCGGTAGATTATGTTTCTAGATGGATGGAAGCAATTGCCTCTCCCACCAATGATGCCATGGTGGTGGTTAAGTTCTTCAACAAGACCATTTTTCCTCGATTTGAGACGCCAAGGACTATCATTAGTGATGGAGGTTCTCACTTCATTGCCCGGCGCTTTGAAGCTCTTCTAGCTAACTATGGGGTTACTCACAAGATCGCTACCCCTTATCATCCACAAACTAGTGGACAAGTTGAGATCTCAAATAGAGAGATCAAAGGAATTCTAGAGAAGACGGTTTCAAGGACTAGGAAGGATTGGTCCTTGAAGCTTGATGACGCATTGTGGGCATACCGGACTGCGTACAAGACTCCCATAGGAACCACACCATACAACCTTGTGTATGGGAAGTCTTGTCACTTGCCGGTAGAGTTGGAGCACAAGGCGTTTTGGGCTATCAAGTGGTTGAATTTCAGCATGAAGGAAGCGGGAGAAAAGCGTCTCCTCGACCTTAATGAGCTGGACGAACTCCGCTTGAACGCTTATGAAAATGCCAAGATCTATAAGGAGAGAGCAAAGCGTTGGCATGATAAGCATATCATTCCAAAGGACTTCAAAGAAGGAGATCAAGTTCTCCTCTTCAATTCAAGGCTTCGTCTCTTTCCAGGTAAGCTTAAATCTCGTTGGACCGGACCTTTTCTAATTAAGCGTATTTTCCCCCATGGTGCAGTTGAAGTATGGGGTGAAGCGGGCGGAAGCTTTAAGGTGAACGGCCAACGACTCAAGAAGTACACGCCGGAACTCCAAGCTGAAGAGTTCGCGCCTACCGCACTCGAATAAGTGCGAGACTGGTCTAGCTATGGACCTTAAACAAAGCGCTTCTTGGGAGGCAACCCAAGGTATTGCATTTTTGTTTTTGTTTTCGATTCATAGTTTAGCTTAGTTTAGACGTTTTTGCTTTATTTTGCCTTCGATTCCTTCCGGTATGTTCGTGTTTTTGGATGTAGGAACGATGGAAAAGGAAAAGGGAAGGATAATGTTGAAGAAAAGTGACGAAACTTGGACTTTGGAGCTTTACAGAGAGTTCCACGGCCTAAACCACGGTCGTGACAACTACAGTGACCGTAATTTCCAAAAGCCTTTGAAAAATCACCAAAACCACGGTTCCGTACATTTCCACGGCCGTGGAACCCCCGACAGACCGTGATTTTCAAAATTTTGCCTGTCACTATATAAACCACATTCTTCACAAAAATCACTTCACCAAACCACTTCCACGACCCAAAAACGCCGATTCCACGCCCTTCCTTCTAAATCTCCGTTCGTTAACCGTTTTCGACGATTCTTCTTTCCAAATTGAAGCAAATTCGACTACCAACAAGATCCAAGCAACGAATCGAGCGGCAAATCACCAAGGAACGCACAATTCGGATTTTAAAATCCGAAACCTAGGTTTTTTTCCACTCTTCTTGATCTTTGTCAATTTGGTTCGTTTTTTGCTAGAAATTATAGGAGAACTGCTTGAAACTGGAAGGAATTAGACTAGGGCTGCCTGATTGCTGAATTTGAGTGCTGATTGTTGAGTTTTGAGAAAAACTGAGACGAATCACGGTCCCTGGTAGTTCCACGGCCGTGGAATCATCAAGAACAGGCCGTAATTTTGGACAGTGATGGACTTTGTAAGGAGAGTTTCTGGGAGAATCAAGGAGAAGAAGAATGACCAAAAAAAGAAGAGGAAGGGTAATCCCTCTGCTTCTTCATCCTCTAGAGCACCACCACCCTCTTCCCCTTCTCCTTTATCATCACCTTCATCACCCTCACCTCCTAGCCCTAGAGTACCGACCATTCATGAGGATCACCTTAATGCATTCGAGAGGATCCATGAGAGGCCTGTGATTGGACCTAGGTACCTATTGTTAGAGGATCTAGCTCCTCTTAACATAGTAGATGACCTTACTTGGCTCTTGGATAGAGCCGGTCTTATCGTCTTCTCGGCTATCCGAGAGGACGCCTACGAGGAGATTACGAGGGAGGTTGTGACGTCTTTCGAGCACAGCCATGTGGATAGGACCGTTTCTTTCCTTTTTATGGAAAGAAACTATGATTTTTCATCATTGAGTTCGGAACCTTCTATGGGTTCCATGAGACCTTTAACGGTCGTTTTCCTAGTGGCGTTTACGCCAAAGACTTTTGGGAGGAGGTTGCTATGATATACGCCAGCGAGGACCGCTAGCAACTTGCTGATACCATGGCCAAGTTGATGTATCACTTGGCCTTGAAGATTGCTCACCGTGTTCTTTCGGAGTGTCTCTTCCCTAGGACGGAGACGCCCCAAAAGATCAAGACGGATGAGCTATTTTTGCTGTATTCTATGCTGTATGGACGCCGAACTGACTGTGCCACCCTCTTAGCTGCTACTATGAGCAAGCTAAAGAACAAGAGGAAGGGCAACATTGGATATGGTGGGATAGTTACCCATCTTGCTAGGAGCTTGGGAGTTGATTTTTCTGCATGTACCCGCATACCAGCAATACCCTTAGGACTTCATGCCTTCATGACTAGAGGTCTCATCTTCCCCACACATAGAGGTCCGCCTTATGCGGCCATGCCTTGGGAGAGCAGGACGGGTAGGGGTATAGAGTGGCTACAGGAGTACTCCACTATGGCTGGACGCCATAATTGGAAGGAGACGTTCGCTGCTATGCATGCGAACAGGATTGCAGCCCCTCCGTATGTCCCACCACCGCCCGTAGTTGAGGAGGAGGAGATGAGGGATCAGTTTGAGGGTGGAGGAGGAGCCGAGCAGGAGTTTGGCACGTTTCCGGACCAGCCGGATGCGGCCCCCGATGTGCCTAGACGTTCTCCACGTCCCGCCAGAGCTTCAGGCTCGTCTTCTCGCCGCGCCAGCGTGAGTGAGAGACCCACTTGGGCAGAGACACCTCCTGCATGGTATGGAGCTCCACCTCCGTGGGCTACACAGACACCATCTGCACCAGCACCAGCACCAGCACCGTCCGACGCTCCAGAGTGGTACAGTCACGCTCCGGGATGGTATGAGCAGATGCCGGATTAGGCTACTGGTCTTTCGGAGAGAGGAGGAGCATTGGAGATTCGAGCCGATGCTAGAGATGGACGCTTGGACGACCTCGATCACATGATGAGAGACGTCTACCACCAGCAGTTTGGGCGGTTTTATGATCCTAGCTTCTCTCCATTCCCGCCTCCACCAGCGCCGCAGTGATGATGATTGCATGACCGACAGCTTTAGCCGCTCCACCGCCATTTTGTGAGTTTCTTTTTCTTTTCTTTCTTTTCTTTCTTTTATTTGAACATTAGGGACAATGTTCGTCCCAAGTATGGGGTGGGGTGTGACTAAAAGTTGTAATAACTCTTACTCACTATGTTTGCTTTTATCGAGACTATCATTGCATGTTCATTATATTGTTGCATGTTTCATTATTTCATTGCATGAAAAAGAGTTTGAAAAACCCATAAAAATTGAAAAATTTTGAAAAATTTTGTGCTTCTAAGGAATTGAGATGATTTCTATGATAATCGCTACTTGTGAATTGAGTTTGATGACAATTGCATGCTTAAACGAATAGTGGATTGAAAAGAATTTGAATGAGTTGATTATACCTCTTTTACAAATTTCATAATGTGATGAATGTTATCTAAATCATGTTGAGGAATTGAAGTTGAAATCACACTATAAGTTCTTATGCTTCTTATTGAGATGATTAAGGCAATTCGATTTTTCTTTCTTCTTTCTTTGATCATTTAGCCCCTCATTGAAATATTGACCTCCTTTACCTATCCGGGAACTTGGAGAAGTGAATGAAAAAGGCATGTTTGATGTGGGAGGGCCATGAGAGCAATTATTTGCAATCAAAAGAATAGAAAGAAATTGTAGGTTTGGGGAAGTCAATCATGACGATGAGTAACTCGGCACCATTCACATAGCCGGGTGTTTCTGTGTTGCCAAAATCGGATTGAGCGATATTCCTAGCAGATTATGGTATGTGCGCTAAGGGTTTGAGGCATCTCATAAAAATTGAGAAACGCCAATCTCCTAGGCTTTGATTTTTGTGCACCTCTATCCATAACTCCAAAAGTAAAGTCGAAAAATGAAAGGAAGAGAGCGAAGCTCTAAGTTGAAAGTGTTGCGGAAACCGCAAGAGAAGAAGAAAAGAGTAGTTGTCCATTTTCCCGGATTCATGCACCACATTCCTTAAAGTTTCCTTCCCTTTCCACATTCTAGACCTTTTTCTTTGAAAGTCCTTAAGATCAAAAGAATGTTATATGACTTGGTGGTCTAAATCGAAGTTTCTTATGATTGATTTTGATAATGTTTAAGGGTTATGATGTTTGTATGGAAGTTTGATTGATTCATGAGCTTTCTTTACTCTTTACTCTTTGATTAAGTGTATGAAAGTCTTATAAACGATTGAAGCAAGATTTGAGAATGATCTATTATTTAGAAGGCACATTCATCCAAAAGAAGTATTGCTTTGAGAAGGTACACATATTTCATCCTAACTCTTGTTTTAAAGCTTTTGAAAGACCTTGCTTAGGGACAAGCAAGTGTTAAGTATGGGGTTATTTGTTAGCATGAAATATTGTGATATTTTAGGCACGTTTTCTAAGTGTATTTGATTCATATTGATGGTCATTGATGAAGCATTGATGCAATTGTGAGCTAGTTTATCTATAATGTCGATATAGAGATCTACACAAGCTTTATGTTGATTATAGGTGATTGAGAGCTATTTCCGAGCGGAATCGAGCAAAGATTGAGTTGTTGAGCAATGTCCATGGATTGAGGACATTCATAGGAGCTAAGAGAGTGCCAACTTGAGGAATGCACGAGGCTAGGGAAGAATCACGTTCTTGCCCTAAACCACGCTCTAAAATACGGCCGTATTACTTTCCACGTCCAGTTCCACGGCCGTGGAACCATGGCTAAGGAAGCGTGGTTCATTCCAGCAACTTCTACGGCCGTGGAGAAGATGGTTCAAACCGTGTTGATTCCTACGCTCTAAATTACGGCCGTGGAACCCTTCCACGACCGTGATCTTGGCGATCTTTTTCGCCACACTTTAAGCCACGATCTTTTAAAAGATTGGGCCGGGCCGCTACTTCATCATACACTATAAAAGGACGGACGAAGGGAGATTCCGTCACCTCCGCTTACACCTCGCTTTAGACCTCTACTTACGCTTAGACGCATTTTCCGTTTGCGCTTGGGATTGCCCTAATTTCGCTTTTGGTGGAAGTTGTGTTTGAGAGATTTAGCGCAGCGCTATTGGCGATTTCCGGATTGACGGAAGATCGAAGATTCGGAAGATTGTTCGCAAGAAGATTCCTCTTCTTGTTTAGGTTTGATTTAGAAGACGGATTGACATCCCGTACTTCCTTCTTATCTAAGATTGTGTTTGTTTGTTCTATTCCGAATCTAGTGACGATATTTGTTCTTGATTGTGACTTTGAGATTGATTTGAAGTTTATTGAAAGTTTTCGGAAGTTTTCATCTTTCAATCTTTTAAATCTTGAATTTGATATCAATATGACTGTTGTTGGCTAAAAACCCTTAACGATTCTAAGGTGAAGGGTTGATAGTTGTGGCTTAGATGATGATAGATCGATCGTAAACAGATTGGACCCTGAGAGTTAGAGAGAATCGCCGACGAACCCTAAATTACGGCTTGTTCTTGAGTCCACGGCCGTGGAACCTCAAGAACTAACCGTGATTTCCCTTAAGTTTACGAACTTGCTTTTACTTTAATCCAAAGTTAAAGATTTGCTTTAACTTAGTTTAGGCTTGCCTTTTCTAGGTGGTAGTGAAGCCTCAACAACCTCTACCTCGATTGTGAGTGTCACAACCTCGATCGGTTTAGTTAGTCTTGATCCTTGGATTACAAGTTTGGGTATTTGACATTAATTCTTGCCTTTAGAATCCTTCTATATTGAAGCCTCAACAACCTGTATAGAGAGTTTCTTGTAGGTGAGTCATATAAGGTTTTTGGAACTTCACCGTACGATTACCTTACATTAGCATGCCTTTGCATATCTCAACTCTGTCCTTATATCATTAGTATATCTTGAATCGATTGCCACAACTGGATACTTGGATCTTTAGGATTGTTGTTTTCCCATAATTCGAAAAGCTCTTACATTTACTCGCTTGATAATCTACAACTGGATTTAACCCCCCAAATCTCTGTGTTCGATACTCTGGAATTCTTGCTTAACTACGTCGATCCGTACACTGCGGGTTCGCTTGCTTGATTTCTAGTTTTATAAATTTAAAGCTTATTTGCACGCACGCTAAGTGGCGAACAATATCAATGAATTTAAAATCCATGTCTTTTAGAAGTCCATCTTTATGGAGCTTCTTCATGCAAATCACACTTAAACTAGTTGGTGTTTGCCTTTTGGTATTTATATTATATACATCTAATTTGAGATTTAACACAAAAATCCATTATTAGTGCACTAGTATAGAAAACATTGTTTCTAAAGACAGACATATGTCCATCTTCAATGCTGAAATTCAATTCCTTAGAATGTAATAATGCAACCGAAATAAGGTTCTTGGTAATGCATGGAACAAAATAAAAATTATTCAGTTCTAATACTAAACCAGAAGGTAAAGGAAGACTAAAATCTCTCATGGCAACTGCAACAACACTTGCTTCATTTATAACACGCAGGTCTATCTCCCCTTTTTACACTTACCTTATGTTTCTTAGTTCTTGCACATAAAAAAATAATGTCAGCACCATATGCGGTATCCAATACCCAAGTGAGATCAAATTCTAATGTGAGAACATTTGTTGTCATTATATCAATAACATAAATACCTAAAGTGTCAGAACTCACAGTTTCATTCTTCTTGTCTTCCAAATACTCGGGATAGTTTCTCTTCCAATGTCCCCTGGCCTTGTAAAACAATAATGATCAGCAATTACCTTTGGCTTCTCACCACCCTTGGGTTTGAGAACTTGTTTGCCTTTCCCTTGGTAATTTCTCTTACTCTTAGTCACCTTCTTATATAAAACCTTTCCCATTGTTAATATTTAGATCTTCTTTCTTCCTATCATGAGAAGTATTGCCCTTAGCATTTTGAAGCCTTCCATGCAATTCATGCTCCAGACCATTCGTATGGTATTGCATTTTGAATGGTGAAAAACCATAATGTAAGGATCTAAGAACAATATCAATGACTAACTCTTGGTCATATGGGGTCTCCAGATTTCCCATCCACTTGAAAAGCCTAATAAGGATAATCACAAAAGGACTCACTACATTTCCCTTCCCAAGCTTGCTATCAAGTATAGCCGTGTGAGTCTGATATCACTTTATCCTATCCTGATCCTGAAACAACGTTTTCAGTTCAGTTATGATAGTATAAGCATCAGAATGCTTAAACCTCTTTTGCAAATCAAAATCCACTACAGCAAGCATGAGACAAGTTACAAGTAATGCCTTAGATCTTACCCAAGTTTCTATTGCCTAATCCTCATCTGATGAGGTGTCAGTCACAATAGGAATATGGGTAGCTTGGACGTCTTCATGTCCCTCGAACTTCAGAATGATTCTCATATCCCTTTCCAAATCAAGAAAGTATGTTGCATTGAGCTTGCTTTTCTCAAGAATTGAGGGCATGAAAATTTTCAAATTATCTTTCAACATTATTTATAAATTATAAATGATATACAAATCAATATATGTTTGAAATTGTAAATACTTATATTTAAGCAATTTAAAATAAGTAAAAACACATTTTATTCCGCTGTTGTAGTCCCTTTGAATAAAATATTTCAAGATACCATCTCATACAAGACTCAACGGACTTTTACACTACTTTAAGTCTTATATGTAAGTAACAATTACTAATTATAACTCCTTAAATCTTAGTTGATGATCCACATCCATTGTAGAAATCATCTCATGCATCAAGATCCAAAACTTTGCTTCTTGGTCTCTTGTTGGATGCTACTATATCAAGGTTTATGAACCCATATTGATTCACCCTCACTCGATCTAAGATTATGAAAGAACACCCTAGTTGTTGTGAAGCTCATCCAACAAAAAATACTGAACTATAATGGGTTATGATATTGCCCCGATTTAACTTTGAAACTTAAGTCTTTTTATTTGTCTTTTATTTATAAGTGAAAAAAGTATATAAATAAAAAATAATATAAAGCTTATAATAAAACATTCAAAAAGCAATAAATGTGAATCTCCTATGACCTCTACACCGTATAAAATGAAGACATAATCTTTATAATATCTTCATCTTGTATCCTTGATGGATCTTCATCGTTGACCTTCTTATATCATATATTTCTTGTATTACGATTTTGAATTACTCTAATTGCAAAAATTAAATCACAACAAAACAAGTGATGTGTAGATCGTGTACAAGAAAGCATATGCCGATACACATATCGTACTAGTAACCTTATGCAAGCAATTATATCATCATATAAAAACATACATACAATATCTTAATTTAATAATACCTTATATAGTAATAATTAATATTAATCACTAAAATGAAATTATTGGATTATATTGTATGAGATAAGATATATAATATTTAATCTTAAGTGAGATTTCCTAATTTTTAGGAAACAATTAAAATAGATATCGTAATATTATCAACATTAACTATAAATTTTTAAGGAGTCCTAGTAATATATATATATATATATATATATATATATATATATATATATATATATATATATATATATATATTCATTCCTGTAACTCCTTTTTTTCTCAAACTCCTTCTAATCAATTCATATAATTAATTCCTTAATTATATATGAATTCTAATTGATAAAACTAACTCCTTCATATATATCATTTTATTTCACAAATAAGTGATAAAAAAAATCCAAAATAAGTAACTTACATTGTAACTCCATTTTTCCTAAACTCCTCATTCTTATTCATGTAGTTCTCCTTAATTATATATCATTTTATTTCACAAATAAATAATAAGGAGCCTATAATAAATAAGTTACATCCTTATTCTTTTAAATTTTTTCATAGTTAATTCATATAATTAACTCTTTAATTATAATATATACAGGCTTATCGTGTAATCATGAGAACAATAATATATTATTCGTAGTTATTATTAGTTTTGTTACGAAGGTGTCGTATCGTTTAATGTATTATTCGTAGTTATTGTTAGTTGAATGGATTATTCGTAGTTATTGTTGGTTGAATGGATTATTGTAGTTATTATTATTTGTAGTTATTATTAATTCTGATATCTAAATCTCGACCCTTAATACTCAACATCTGACGGTCTAAGATTGTTCTCATGATTACACGATAAGTTTGTTCTCATGGGAATCGCACCCTATATATATATATATAATTACAATATTTCAATCAATTAAAATCTCCATTTTAATGTTTTATAGTAACCCTTATAAAAATCACTATCAATTTAAGTCAAGATCTCTATCAAGATTAACTATTAATCGGATGATCTTATCAATTCATGCAAGAGCACTCTAATACCAATTGAAGGATTATTAGATGCGTTAAGCGAAATTTCAGATCATATCTAACCATATAATATAAAGATTTACAAACATAATCGATAGAAAACAATAGGCCATTGATAGAAAATACTTGTTGATGCGTGAACCGGGTCCATTCGGGGGAACAAAAGAGAACGAAAACCCCAAGTGTACATTCTCTACTTGTTCCACACGATCCCGGCGTCAAGATCTCATTTGTCTTCAACTATTAGGACAAAGATCCAATGGGTAGCAATCAAATTGTTTCGGATGATGATTGTAATTAATTATGACAATACCAACAATTGATTTTTTCACTTTCTAGAGAAAATGAGACCTTTTTCTTAGGAAATTAAAGAGAGAAGAACACTTATACGAGTTAGTCATCTTTTAGTAATATATAAAAATTATATATTAAATGATTTGTAAACTCCTTTCACAAAATAACTCATAGACTCCTATGAGTAACTCCCCAATTAACCTCATCAATAAACTCTTTATTTATTTATTTCACAAATAAAACTTATCTTATTATGATTAACATATATCTAATATATACTAATAAAAAAACCATATTTCTTTTGATTTCGTCCGTCAACTCTAGGGGTGTGCTCGTTTGGAAGCATCGGGAATTATTTCCGGTAACGGAATGATTCCGAATCAATCAAAAATTACGTATGGTTAGAGGTCTTTTAACACATAAAAATAATCTCATCCATTCCATTTCCTTTCTCTACCCTTATTCGATTTCATTCCGTTTTCATTCCCACCGCTCCAACCAAACGGGTGTACGACTCATAAAACCCGTTTATAATAGTCATGTGTTTGACTGATTAATCTCATTAATTGTAGTTGACTTTTATCAATGCACTACGACTCCTAAATAATCGGATTGTATATCTCTTTCAATTGTCCTATTTCAAGTTTGGTCATTGCACGTTAAGTTAAAAGATACAATTCCTTAATGAACAACAATGGTGGTTATCATGCATTGGATTGAGAGTGATGGTGGCGGTCAACAATTTCATGGCTTTATACACTAGGGTATTTTGCATTTGTAGGGTCCATTCTAAAAATTAAACACTTTGTACATAACTTTATTTTTCATAAAGCATATATAAAACTCACATGTCACAATAACAACCGTTCATAAGTTGGTAGCATCATCTTACACATTTTATCTCTTGCCACCATTCGAATAAGAAGAGCAACAACGGAGTTAAATTAAATGTTCGAGGAAATTGATCTTAATACACTTTAAAAGAATATTATCTAATACTCCATCAGGTTTTCAATAATTGTCACCCGCACTTAAATTTTTAATAAATACTTTATAATTAAAAATTTATATGTATTATAATGGTTACTATTATTTTAAATTTTTTTATAGTTTTTTTTTCTTATAATTAATTATATATTAAATATAATTAATATAATTAGATCATGTTCCTTTACTTAAAATTTGTGATTTATAATATAATTTTTTAATGATTATATATTAGTTTTGAATAAAAATAAATATGATTAGAATTTGATTAGAAGATTTACTGGAGTTCTAAAAATTAGTAAGAATTTAAAAAATTAATTATAGATGTGAGAATTTATTTTTTTATTTTCTAAAATAACCAAAATAATAAAATTTTAAAAATATATGGGAAGGTGTGTGAATTGTGGCGTTTAGAGGTGGCAAAGAAGTTCTCTCCTTTAATAGATATAATATTAGAGAAACATTAACACATATTAAGAAAACTAAAATAGAAGATATAATATTTATTGATACACTGTAATTTAGAAAATTTATAGGAAAACAATGGTAGAACTTAAAAATATATGAAAATAGAGGAAATAAATTTGAAAATATAAATAAAAAATTAAAAGGTAAATAGAATTATATTTATAGAAAATTCAAATAAAGGAGTAATAAATTATAGACGTGTAGTGAGGTGAATAAACAAGTGTATACATGTTCAAAATCACATTACTAACTGCAATTTTATCTTCCGTCAAGAATATTTTCTGAAACATTCCTCCAATTCAGCATATCACCTCCTCAAATCACATGATCAACAGTGCACAGCCATTTTTTTTTGTCTTTTTCTTATATACAATTATGATATTTATTAATAAATCATATAGATATAATAACTTTGCCAAACCTTCCATGTAACAATTCTTCATTTCCTTATAATTTGTTTTTGTTTCTTTAAAGTATTGGAATAAATACAAACCAAAATGTGGAAAGCGACATTTTGTGATGCTAATTCAATTTATTATTATTATTTGTCATCCTAATTAATCCATCTTTGGTATTTAGTGTATGAGTGCCATGCTTCCTAAGCACGCATTTAACTAAATAAAGAAATTAATCACCCCAATTAAATTCCATTAATCATACCAGAACATTAGTTACAATTACACCCTAAATGAATCATCAGGTTGGTCGAAGATAGGTAAAACTGCGTCATCATAATCATTCCATTTATTATCTTTTTCCTTCCTCTTGAGGTAAATTGCACAAATTCACCCTAAATTACATGGTTTTCATAAAACCACCCATTCAATATGAAATTACACTAATTCACCCCATATTAGATTTTTTCCCCCTTAACAACCACCCATATTTTCGTATTCACTTATGGAATTTCAATACTCAAGCGTCATATTCTTATATTAGGTTTAGTTTTATTTTAAATGAACGGTAAAAACAGTTTGGTCTTCAATCCACTCAGTTTAGGGGTGACTATTAATGATCAGTTGATGGGTTGATGTACTACTTGCATCCTCCGAATCGTCATCTAAAATCTTCACCCGACCCGTCATCTGACTCGTAGTTATAACCGTTGGGTGGATGGTGAATCAAGTTTTTCCGGGCAAAAGTTAACTTGTTTTTAAACTAATATTAAGTCAAATTGTAAACTAAAATTAAATATACAATTCAATCCAATTTAAGTCTTAATAAAATATTAACATGGTTGGAACTATTTTAAAGTATTGAAATATGTTAAAAAGTCTCAAAACATAGAATTGAAAAGTGAAAATTCAAAATCATTAAAATAAATAGTATTACACAAAGTTATCTTTAACTCTCATCCTATATAATCTCAAATTGACATGTTATATTTGACTCGTCTTCTTTAGTAAAGAAAAATTTTTTAATGAAACAAGTAACAAGAAATTATTTATTGTAATTTACAAAGTGAAAAATTTATATATAGCAAAAATATAACTACCCTTAAAATTTCACAGAACATGGAAATTAGTAGCACCAATAAGGTCATAGAGACAATAATTTTTTTTTTTTAATTTTATGAAAATTTCACGTAAACTTATATATTTTAAAAAAATATATACCATAAAGTATAAAAACAAATATTTATATTAAAATGAGTTTAAAGTATTTTGTCCTTCACCCGTTACACCGTCATCCAAGTTTCACCCACATATTAATGGGTTTTCACTCGTTACTCCGGGTAGGTTTTCGAATCAATCAAACGTGGGTGAAACTATCATCTGTGATTCAGTTGTTGAATCTAACATTAAGGGCTCGTTTGGTTCCAACTCCGAAAACGGAAACGGAATGGAAATGAATTTAGTCCATATGTTTATCCTTATTCATGAAATTTTATGGAATCATTCTTTGTGGATTAATGAAAAATGCACTTGCTTCCCAACATTTTGTTTCCCTATAGGGTATCAAAAGTAATCAAACTCTACTCCAATTCCTATAAACCACAAGGAATGAGTCCACAAATTTTCATGAACAATGATATACGTATGGACTAGATTTGTTTTCGATTCCGGTGTTAAAACCAAACGAGCCCTAAGAGTGATTTAATGTAAAAAAAGAAAATCTGTCCGGAATGGAATGAGAATATGAGATTGATCAAAATATGTAATCTGCCGTCTTGTCATAGTTGAAACATAAAGAAGTCCATAGAAGCATCTCCACACGGAATTACTTAGTTGACTTGAACCCTTCCCCCCACCATGGCCTATAGAGAACCCCTAACCTCTTAAATATAATACGTAATTTATCATTTATTATATATTTGCAATTATTAGGCAGTAATTATTAAACTTTATATATAGTCTTTATTTATATATAGGCCTCTTCACATGAGAGAGATCTCATACTTTGTTTCCTCACTTAAATTAGATTAAACTCTCTCTCTTCCTATCTTTCTATATCATCTATATGCACAAACAACACCACAAAAAGGGAGAGAAACATGAGCAGCTTAAGCATGGTGGAAGCTAAGCTACCACCCGGTTTCCGATTCCATCCCCGAGACGATGAACTCATTTGCGATTATCTTATCAAGAGATTCACTTCCAACGATTCCTCTCTTATGATCGAAGTCGACCTCAACAAGTCCGAGCCTTGGGAAATTCCGGGTTAGTTTTCATCTCCTTTCGATTTTCAAGGCCGGGTTCATCTTGTAGCTCAATAATACTCTTAGTTTGCTCTCTGAACCCTAATAGTAGTTACTTAGTACATTAAGAAGATGGGATATGAAAGTCATCACAATAATTCATGGAGAATAACATCAATGTTTTAGATACCCATATGAAAGTTATTCTCTCTTTTTTTTAAAAAAAAAATCTGAAAAAAATGAAGTTATTTGTCTAATTATCATGAGAAGCTTATTGCCTTAAGAAAAAGAGTTGTGATTTAAGAAGAGAAAAATGTTGGTGACACTGTGGCTCCATGTCAAGTAAAAGATGATGAAAATGACTAAGAAAGAAACCTATTTTGTTTTTCTCGATTATTAGTAGAATGTTATTATTATCTATAATATAGACACGCGTTTATACAATTAATTAGCAAATTAAATTTACGTAAAGGACAAAAGATTACACGGGACCTTGAGAATTATCTCTCTTTGATCATCAAAATTATTATTATTATCGATTTCTGTTCACCTAAGTTTGATGTAATGGCCCCAAATTCAGCTTAAAACATGTAAGGTTATTTGTCAATGATGTCATGGATAAATTAGGGTAGGGTCCATAGTATATGTAAATATATTTTTAAAAATATGTTAACCCAGTAGAAAAATGGAGATTTGGGTGGAGTTGGTTTAAAATTATATATAATAATCGAAATAAATAAACATCTTATCATCACTAACCTAACTACTTTCAAATCATTTTGAAGATTAGACGGATTATAATTTGATGCCTCACCAATACTATAATTGGATATACACACAGCTACAGATAAGGTTGGCAGACTGTTGTATTCAGATCAAACAACTTTCAGTTTTGTATTTTTTTTTAATGAATCGAATGTTTACATGTTATATAGTTCAAAATATGTCTGGATCTAACTTTAAGTTTGATTTGTCGAGTTGGGTTAATTTAGCTGTGTAGAAAGACCTTTGCCACTTGTCAGTGCTTGATTCGTGGTCGTCAGGGGTCCATGTGTAATCTGTAAACTACACATGCTGACATAGTTACCTAGCCATGCCCATTCTATTTTCCTGTTCACCATCCTTCTACTTTTTAATGATTTGGGTCCTTCCTTTTCTCTCTTCTTTTGTACAACAACTTTTAACTTGGCCCTTTTTGGTGTATACATAAACTATAATGTAACTAAACAATTTAAGTAACCGGTTTAGATCATATCCGATCAATTCGTTTACTTGACTTAGGGTTCATTCGATAAGAGTTGGGATTATTTTGACCTTTTTTTTCATCCTTTTCAATATGGATTATGCGATTATTGTAGGATTATAATCCCCAAATAATCCAGTATTGTCTACCAAACGGGAGTACATCTGGGTTATCGTAATATTAACCTTGTTATTGATGGGTGCAGAGATAGCTTGCATTGGGGGCAAGGAATGGTACTTCTATAGCCAAAGGGACCGGAAGTATGCAACGGGGCTAAGAACTAACAGAGCAACTAATTCGGGGTATTGGAAAGCAACCGGAAAAGACAGGCCGATTGCGAGAAATGGAAGCTTGGTGGGCATGAGGAAGACACTGGTGTTTTATCAAGGGAGAGCCCCAAAGGGTAAGAAGTCTGAATGGGTCATGCATGAGTTCAGACTTGAAGGTCCCTTTGGTCCTCCTAAGCTGCCCCCTTCCAAGGTACTCCACATATTTTTACTGATCAACCTTATAATGCATAATAATAATAAAACCCATCTTACAATTATATTATCCCAAACAAATCACAATGATCTATTCTTCTAGCTGTCACTTTAAAAAAATGTGTTAATTCCTAAATTTATGCACATTTCCACCGTATATAAATTAAATGTGAATGGACCCACAAGACATAGCTGCTAGAAATTTGAAAAAAAAAAATCCCCACATGAAAATAATTGTACTTAATCATACTATTTACAAGTTTTGACTTGGATATATGAATGTGCAACTTGGCTTGAGTAAGTCAGCAGGATTTGTTACATATAAAATCAAAGTACTTTTCACACAAAATAAATAATAATACCACCGCACCCCAGCTTTTCCTATGTGTGATCCAGCTTCAATTCTCCAGTGAATCCCAGTACTGAATTAGGTTAGCTGGAGATTTTTGAAAACAGACAAAAGTACATGGATATTTATTTCCTCAGCTGACTTCCAATGTTGATGAAATCAAATCACAGACCAAGTGGGTTTTGGTAGTTTAAAATTTAAGTTGTTTTGACTCTTCTGAAGGTTGATACATTGCAGCTATTAACCTGAACTTAATGTTGGGATATGTAAACAGGAGGACTGGGTATTATGCAGGGTATTCCACAAGAGTACAGAGGTTTCAGAAAAACCTAACATGAACCAGACTACAAGCAACAGCAGCTATGAGATGGAACCATCCTCTTCATCCCTACCAGCCTTAATGGATTCATATATCACCTTCGACCAAACAACTAACATCACCATCCCCACCAGAGACGAGGAGGAAGATGACCACAACAATATTGGTAACGATGAGTACGAGCAAGTGCCCTGCTTCTCCATTTTTAACCCAAATCAAACAAACCCTACAAACCTTTCACAGCTATTCAATATGGAACAAAACATCATAGCCACTACAAAAAACATCAGCAACCACCCTATGGCTTCATATCAGCCAACGCAGTTCGCTACTGCAAGCTCTGCAACTATGCAGACATTTGATCACAATGATAATGGTGTCAACTCGTTAACAACTAATGACAAGCAAGTGATCAAGGCTGTATTGAGTCATCTTACAAAGATAGAAGGCTCCCCAGGAAGTAACATGAAGGGATCATCTCCTATAAGTCTAGGGGAGGCTGCTAGTTCAGAAAGCTATTTATCTGATGTGGGTTTGCCTACCATGTGGAGTAACCACTACTGAATCCGGTGACAATTTTATCCCCTGGAGTGCTTCTTCTGGTTGCTATTGTTGCATGAGTGTTTGGAGGATTTAAACCTAAAATCTGTGTTTGATTGTCTTGCACTTTTATTATTTTTACTGCAGCTAGAAGGTTTGTAAAAAAGAAATCAGGTAAGTATCCTATATATAGCATATATTAAACAGATTTAAACGTTGTTTATGTCCTTAGATTTCTTCAACATTAAATGTTGTAATGAAGAGTTTGGTTTGTGATCTATGAAGCGTATGCAATGGAATAATAGGAGTATCAAGTTAAAATCTAGCTAGAGTGTGGAAATTTGGAAATGAGCTTATGCATGCCATAGTTTCCTTATTGTTTGTATAGTATAAATGCAAGTTATAACTTACAATATTCTATATAAGTAGAGATTGATCATAAAAATGTAACTTGTTAAGATGATTTGATATTCTCATCACAAGATAGATTTTTTTATCTTACACTTGATGGCAGATTTATGCTGCTGTGTTGATAGGTACAAAACATAATACCTTAATATAAATTTTCTTTCTTTTGATTAAAGGCTTTTCATTAATAATGCATGTAAGGACTCTTGTTCTAGTCTAAAATATTGTCAAAAGTCTCTTTCTTATTTTAACTAATAGTATAGAGCATACCTATTATAATGCACTAAATCATTAATGAGCTCATTCAAAGATTTGATGACTAAAATATCACGGAATTGTTCGATTTTTTTCGCAATGTTGTGATGTTCATTAAACTATATACGAATTTGTTAAGTCCTTTTAGCAGGTTGCCGTTTGGGCTCTATAAACTATCGTTTAGTTGTAATTACAATCAAGAGAAACCTACCATTTTCTAGTCAAAACTATGATGTTGCCTATCAGTGTATTGTAATTACAATCATATCATCTACTCTAAATTTTAAAAATATGAGAATCTAAACCTAGACAATAATGGTGTAAAGGACAGGTTGGGATTAGGCACTAAAGCCCAAAACATTCTACAATACCAATACAGTCATAATTTCCAGCAATTAGAATCCACAGAACAGCATTAGTCCCAAAATTTTCTTTTCTCTCAATAAAACTCAATCAATAAGGTCATGAAAAAGATTTTGTAAACCTCTCCAACAATCAGAATTAACATGACAAACATTAGCACCAAAATTTCTCTTTGCTCTCATTATTCAATCAATCATATATCAGAACAAGACTGTAAACCAACAAGCTATGAAACAAGTAAATAAGTATAAGATTACCTCTTCGATAAAAATCAGCATTGCCAATATCTCGTACACAAAAAAAACCCTGATTCTTACTCTCTGATAAAACTCTTGGCTAAGCTAATTAATCAGCAGAAACAGCAGCTTTGGAGCTCCGAAAGTCCTTTTTGAGCTCAGAGACTCTCTTCATACAAGCAGCCTTGGATTTCCCTGGAACAGCAGCAGCAATCTTCTCCCACCTCATCGTGACTTCCTTCGGGAATGTCTTCAAGGCATTGAGCAATGCAATGTCCTCGCCTGAGCTCCAAGTAATCACCGCTCCTTCACCACCACTGGCGTTAATGGAATCTGCAGAAATCTGATCATCCACTCTCTTATCCATAGGCTTTCGATTCCTCAAGAACTTAGAATATGAATCTGAATCCTCCGGTTTCGCACCCCCCATGGATTTCGACATCTTGATCACACTTTGCACACCATGTCTGCCTTTAAATGCATCGGCGATCACCTCCCACCTCCTCGGCTTCCCTACTGGATTCTTGATCATCTGTTTCTTCAGCATTTCAATGTCCTCAACAGTCCATTCTCTCTGCTCAGCTACGTCTATATCATTATCCCGGTTTTTCACAGAATTAAGCTTCAGATTGTCAGACTGATCGGATCTCTTCTGCGAAACAGATCCGTTTCCGTTCGAATTATTACCGAATCCTAATTCCTCAGATCTCTTCGATTTCTGCCTCCTCCTCCTTGAATCGTCAATAGGAGCATTCTCTTCCTGAGGCGGGGGGAAATCGACGACCTCCCCACAGCCAACGCGGATGTCGCCGCCGGTGATAGAGGGAGGGGCGAAGGGTCCGAGGATAAGAGAGAAGGAGATCCATAGAGAGAGGGATCGGAGAATGTCGGACTGGAGGAGGAAGATTGACGAGGCAAGGACAATGAGAGAAAGGGAGACACAACCAAAGATGAGAGCTTTGTTACGGTGATCGGAGGAAGAATCATCGCTCGCCGGTTGGGATATCGGACGGGATTGGAAAAGGAATCGCGGCCGGGTTTCGTCCTCTATGAAATCCATTCTGCTATGCGCCCTACTTGCGGCTCAATCCAGACCAACTTTTGGGAGTAAACCCAGTTCAGAGGGAGGAAATTAAAGAGATAATTGGTGGAAAAAAAATAATTTTATTGTAAACAAACTAATTTATTTATAAAATTCAATAAATAAAATACGTCATTAATTATATTTTCTGTAAGTAAAAAGATCTTTCAAAAATAATTGGATCTGATTTTTCCAAAGCAATTACAAAAACAATTTCGAAATACACAAGCAGTTTCAAAAATCTTCGTAGCAAGTGCACAAACAGTTTTTAAATAGTACAGATTTTCATTAGAAGAATGTGTTATCATTTACCCAAGCAATAACAAGTGCGCAAGATACCTATGGAACCCTGAATCAAACTTTTGCAAATCTTAATTATCTTGAAAAAGATGAATACACGATCTTTTAGACGACGGCCGAAAGTCGATTATTGTTTCTAAATTTGCAATGAATCGGAATGTACGAAAAACCCAGATGGAGAGAGAAGAACGTCACCTTTTAGTCACGATCTTTGTAGAAATCACCTAATTTAGTTTTTTTTAAAAAAAATAAAAAGTTACATATTTTGTTACGTAATAAAGAAAGGGAACTAGTTAGTGCTCCAATAAGCAATAAGAATCAATAACCCATTTCACCCAAAATTAAAAAGAAAATGCATTATATTTTGTTCTCTTTGTATTACCAAATTACCGTTTAAGCAAATAAATCATTTAATCCGATTTTGATCCCATCTCACCACACAACTTTTATTTTTCACAGTTTTTAAAAAATAAGCTATTTTTATAATTAGTTCGAACGTAAAAAAAAAAAAATTCATGGTAATTGGTTCATATGTGTACCGTTTCATCTCATAATTTTCACAACCTATCACATAAGGTCGGAATTTTTTATTCAATTCATCCTCATAATTCCCACATGCCCTAACGGATCCATGTATTTGTATACATGTTAAAGTAGAAATTTTTTTCATTTGGTGTATTCCTTTATATTGCGAGTACTTCAATTGACAGTTTGACACCACACAATTTTTTTTCCTGATATTTTATAAATAAAAAATTATATCAATTTTTGCAAATAAATTAGATCTGTCAAAAAAAATTTTTGTAATAAACTTCTCCGTGGAAAATAGTGCATAAAACAAAACTTACATCGAGCTAGAAGGAAGACGGGCAACAAGTTGTGCCGCCAATCCTTTATGAATAGTGAATCTGATCCTCCTAAAAACAACATCAGAAGACCTAAGATGCATAACGTTGCCATGCAAAACTCGTTGCACCCTCTTGAGAATTTCAATAGCATCGGGCGCAAGGAAACCAAAAGTGTCGAAAGCGAACGGAAGAAACACTTGTTGATTTTCAATACAAGCTCTCTCATGTTTGGCCACCTTAGTAGAAGTCGCATTAAGCGCTGCCTTACCCACCACAAAAGGCCCACTACCCAAACAAACAAGTGGGAAAACTCTAGTCAAATCGATGCAAGCATGTTTTCCACCCACCCATCCAAACACCAAGACATCCGCCGGCCTCAATATTGACCTCATCTCACGTGGGTCAGTTAAGAAGGACACAAGCGCCTCCTTCTTAACCGAGACCTCCACCCTCCTAAACACATCACACAACACATCACGGACCAAATCATGCCTATATTTGAAGCCATGAAGCTTTTTACAATGAACAACATGCTCCCCAATAGTATCTAGAATTCTCCGACAATTGGGTATAGGACAAATCTCATCAACCGAGTATAGAGGAATCATAAGGCGATACTTAAGAACCGAACGATACTCAATCGGGGACATACATTGCCCAAGTCCATCTGTAACACCCCAAATTTTACAACTTGGGGAGTTACTGATGAGGACCGCATAGTGGGTCCCGACCTTAGTTTGACAACAACTTAACATGATCTTACAACAAGGCACAGATAAGGAAAAACAGAAATCATAAAATAATTCTTAACAATGTATGAATGTGACCAGAACAACTAACAGCCGGAAAACGTAATATAACAAAGTACGGAAAGAACGACAAGGAACAAAGTCCAACTGAAAACCCACAAAAGGAGAAACTGTAAAATATCCTAAAGTACGACACCCCGGCTGACCACTACCGTCTGGATCACTCGGCATCTGCTCTAACCTGTGGCAAATCTATACAACATATCAACCGTTAGCTAACTATCGAAATATAAGTAGAATGATAACAACACAAACACAAGCAGAAACAAAAATAAACAAACATAATGCTGGCACTCAACCGTTTATTATCTATTATTTAAGTGATTCACATTATTCAATTTAAGTTGTGGCACGAGAGCTATTAACAGCTCTCGCCTCCGTTCCTTATCCAACTGGGTGTAGGTCTAGCTGACCTCCGCCGGTAGCATCACTACAAACCGAGTATGGACTAGTCCCTAAAGAAACCCCCAGCGCTCGCAAGCTAACTGAGCAGAATGCCACCGCCCGTTACTCTTAGGCCAAGTATAGGTCGGTAAATATATATCACAACCTATCTCTCTAAACATTTCAATCACGCACAACTATCATCATTCATGCTCATATTTAGAAGTCAGCTAAGTAAGCCCAAAGGACTTACCTGGTATAAAGCTCGACTCTCTGTAAACCACTCGCTCTGTAAACTGTAGCAACTCAGTTGCCTGCCAAAGGCGATAAGTGCATTAGCACACTCTCACGTAATTAGAAGTCTAAGACTTCTAAGATAGAAGAACGTAGTAAGACATAACTAGTTACAATACTAATTTAGGGTAAAATGACCATTGTACCCTTGGTTCCGAAACTCCCAAAATTTCCAAAATTCATGTCTAAACTCCTATGTGAGATTCTAAAATCATATTCTAACTCCTAAGGTTTAGTTTGGGTACAAACCTGTATCTTTCCTATTTTCATATTTTTCAAAAGATCGTAAAGGTCTAACTTCGGTTTCAAATATAAAATTCGTAAAAGCTTATAACAATTCCGAATTAATTCTCTAGATCATCTATGATGTTCCATCTACCCTTAGGAGCAAGAATTCCTCAAAACTGTTCAGCCATTATTTTTATAAAAATTCACAAAGTTGGCTACTACACTTATTATTCCTATACTTAGCCAAAAATCTAAGTTTACCAAAAACTGCTCAACTACCTAACTTCGGAAGCTTATAACTTCTAATCCGACCGTTCATTTCCTCTCAAATTTTTATACCATATACTACGTATAACCGTCTACAACAAATCCAAAATTCAACGGTGGATCTTTATCCAAACGCTCAAACATTGGTCGACAAGGTGGACAATTTTTTAACTTAAAAGCTGAAGGAAAAAAATGAATTTACAGCAGCCCCTTATTTCTATTGTTCATAATTACAGCAGTCTTTTGTTCCTACCCTTATGTCTATACACTCAGCAGCTACACAATGCCAACCTAACCCATGTTCAAGGCCGAACTACCACAACACAAAATTCCAATCCTAAAGAATCGGTACACAAACACATTCTAGGTTCTAATCTCACCCTACAAGCCCTACAACAAGTTCCAAAAGTATACACTAGGTAGAAGAGTGAGTTTGGATAGAACTTACTGCTGGCTCTACTCCAATTGACTGGTGGTAATCGACCTAAATGGCTAGAGAGCAGGCTGGCGTTCCGGGATTGCTGTATACGAAATGGAGATTGAGATGACGAGTTCCAGGACTGAACTTCGAAGCTCCTGTTGTCGCCTAGGTTGAGGGTCGAAATTAACAACTCTTCTGCAGGGCTGGAGTTTGCCGTGTGGGTGGCTGGTCGAGACTGCAATTGATGGTTGTGTGCGTTCAGCAGTGACACTAGCAGAAGGTAGAAGGGAAAGGAGAGGAGAGGCCTACCTGCTGCGTTTTACAAGTTCTCTAGTTGATGTTGTTCCAGTTGCTGCGACGAGAGGAGGAGAGTAGAGTGGATCCGTGAATGTCTGTACCTGGACAACAATGAGTCGATGTAACGGAAGGTGCGAAGGGTAAAGATACGCAGAGGAGGAGAGCATTATCCAGGCGATAAATAAGGCGTTAATGCAGTAGGAGAGAGAGAGAGAAGGAGGAGAGTAGACGTTGGAATGAATCTGTAACAGCTGACCTCCTGGGCTCCTCCATTCGTTGGGCCGAAGCAAGGCAAAAGGTGGCTGCAGATGGCGCTAGACTGAAGAAGCTTTGGGCTGGAGAAGCGCTGGGCTAAAGACGGGCAAGCTGGAAGGCTAGACGTTGGGCTGGATACTGGCGCTGGCTGATTGGCAAGTTGCTGCTGGGCTGAAGTTGCTGCTGCGGACAAGCTGCTGAAGCTGGGCGCTGGCATACGGGCTGGGCTGGGCAACGCTGGCGCTGGGCTGTCAACAGCGTGTCTGGGCTTGTCATAGACTTGTCACAGCCTTGTCTGGCCTTGTCACAGCTTCGTCACAGCCTTGTCTGGCCTTGTCACAGCTTCGTCACATACTTGTCTGAACCTTGTCACAGCTTCGTCACAGACTTATCCGGGCCTTGTCATATTCTAAATTAGGGCTAAACTTATTATTTTATATGAAGGTAAGCTACCTAAAATGATAAATTTTATAAAGATCCTATCGTTTTATGTGAAGGGGAAGCTACATAAAATGATAAACTTTTAAAGGATTCTATCATTTTATGTGAAGGAAATCTACATAAAATGATAAATTTCATAATAATGTGTCTAACTAAGTAGACGGATATGGATCAACTGATCGAGATCGGGTTTGTTACAGAAATAAACGGAATAAAAATTCCGGATATTACATCATCAATGGGTATGACAAGAAGAAAATCTTGGCTATGTGGGGATTGAAGACACTTGAAAACCGCTTTTTGTCTAAGGGTCAAATCAAAAGTAGCTTCCATCCTGCACGGTCTTATCAAAAAGAGCACTCGCCAAAGCGTGTTGGGCTTTAGGGGGGGGGCGGGCGGTGGTCTTGACAGTAAAGACAGAAAGATCGAAACCAGGAATAGAAGTCTGAAGATTGCCCAAAGCTCCATAAAACTCAGAGTCCATTTCTACAACTCCATTGTCCCGTAAAATGTGGTCTTGGAGCTCCCAAGACTGGGTCCTGAAGGCAACAAAAGAAAAGGAAGACGTCTTCATAGCAGAGTATAGACCAAGCCCCCCAAATCGAATAGGCAAAGAAGCAAGTTGCCACTAAAGATCTCCAAAAAACGGGCCCCCACAAA
Source organism: Fagopyrum homotropicum (assembly GCA_033239125.1). NCBI lineage: Eukaryota > Viridiplantae > Streptophyta > Magnoliopsida > Caryophyllales > Polygonaceae > Fagopyrum > Fagopyrum homotropicum. The sequence continues at coordinate 31,670,856 of BSWB01000007.1, read as the reverse complement.
CCAACATATCCTCGACTGATCTACGAAGCCCAACATCAAAATAAGTTGTCGCACTCTCCCAATGCTCCGGATGACAAGTCCTCATGCCAAAATACATCTTAGCAACACCCATACAAGAACGAAGCAGGAGAAGCTCACTCTACGGGTCCCTCAACTGTGGAGGAAGATGCATAAACTCAACCACCTTAACAACTCTCTTCATGACAAGCTCTCTAACAAACTCCTCATCTCTACTCACTGCCCCACCTAACAACTTAACACCCAACGCCGGCCTTGCAATGTCATGTGGAAATAGTCCATCTCTAAGTTTCGACCCATCGCATGAAGGCCAAAAGAGCTCAGTTTTGCGAACATTCAACGTAAGGCCTAAACCCGGACCAAACTCATGAGTGATATCAAGAGCCCTAGCCACCTATCAAACCGACCAATAATGTTACCATCATCAAGATACCAAGCATATAGAATAGGCTTGCAACTGTCTCTGATCCTATGCAGAAGCGGGTGCAAGACAAGAGAGAGAGAGGCCAAAAGGGTCCCCTTTCTGCACACTAGTAGCCAACCAGATAAATCTATCTCCAATCTACAACCGGGCGGCCTGACCATACAAGAAATCAACCCATAAGGAGATAGACGGACATCTCTCTCTAACCTCCCTAAGCAAAATAGTCCTGTCAACCAGGTTAAAGGCATTGGAAAAATGTAGTAAACAAATTAAATTTTCCAGGTTACAAAAGGATCGAGTCGACCAAAGGCTTACAAAAATGGAGAATGGAAATGTTTTTATAAGCTTATGGTTTGAATTATTGTAACACCCCAAATTTTAGGAACTCGGGATGCTACGGGCTAGGACCCCATAATGGGTCCTGACCCTTAGCTTGACAACAATTTCATTTCACTGGATCTTATAACAAGACACAAATAAATGATATTCCAAAATATAAATAAAGTAATTACAGGTTTAACATCATAAAAGAAACAGACTCTTAGCCGTGTTCAACAACGTCAACATAAAGACACATCGAAATAATAAAACCCAACTCTCGTCCTATAATGTACGGGACCCCCCGGTTGACCACTCCGACTAGATCACTTAGCAACATCCCTAACCTGCAAGGAATCTACACAACGGATAAACCGTTAGCTAAAATTCAATGAAATAGAATAATTATAACAACATAATCACACGTCAAAAGATAAAAGCACATAAACATGCTTTCACACCAATCCGGTTATTATCTTTTATTAAGTTATACACTTTACTAATTCAGCTTCTTTTGTGACACGAGAATCTCTTGAAACTTGCCTCTGTCCCCTTATACCAACATGAATGCATGAATATGATGCATGCCACTATTTACCTATTTGGACTAGTAGCAGAGAACCTCTCAGTCTCCTATAGAACTGGACAAGTTGTCACCGATTGGTTATTATACACTTGGGTCAATCAACATATAAGGTCGTCCTAGCATGTTCTTAACATTAAAAATCTAGCACACACCACTATCATAACTACGCTAACACATAGAAGGCACCTAAGTAAGTCCAACAAACTTACATGTATCAAAGGTAATCCCAGCTAAGATATCACGCTCAGCTTCTCGCACGAAAGTACATTATGCATGCTCAAACAAGGCATCTCATATAAGAATCTATCCGATATGCTAGAAGTCTTCACTTCTAGTCTCATTGACGTCTACAAGGTCATACCACAACGTGCTAGAAGGTTCCTACTTCTAGTCTCAATGATCTCTATAAGATCATACCACACATGCTAAGATATATATGTCCATCTTAGTCTAAAGATCCTCACTAGATCAATATTTGTCAACAAGCTCCAAAGCTCATAATCCACTTCCAAAAGACTAGGAAGGCGCGACCGCACTCGCAGCAAAACCCTGCCACGCCAATGGGCTTATAGGACCGTAGGTGTAGAGACTCCCTCTCGGCACCACTTATGTGGTTCCGAAGGAAGTCTCGAAGGACCAAAACCGGAATGAAATTTCTGGTTGTTACAATTATTGCATATGTGTTGAGTTTGAGTGATATTAAATATAACGAAACACATGAAACTGTTATTTACATGCCCTTGAGAGAATTTGAAATTTTGAGCGTTGATTCAAATATATAATTATAACATGTGTTATGATGACAATGGTCTTGAGTGTGAATGTTTTTATTGTTGCATTTGTTGTGTTGAAATATGTATGCTGTCCTTCGCATAAAGGTATATGCGGATCTTACTTGAGGACAAGTATAATTCAAGTATGGTGTATTTCATAGGATCCACTTTAGCGTATTTTTCACCCACATTTTTATCCATATCTTGAGTATATATGATAGTTTTGCATGGTCTTATAGTAGTTTTATTTACTTTTTTTTAATGGAGATATACTCATATTTTTATTAAATTGCGGACAATATATCCCATTTGGAGCATAACTGAAGCATCCTTGGAGAATGTACGTCTACTACTTACTAAGGTTATCTTTAAGGTTGAGGAAGTCCATATCAAGACTAAATTGACTAAGAGTCGAAGAAATGAATAGTGCTCAAAGATCACAAGTATTCAAGTTGTTTGATACCACCAATTGAGTCGATTGATCCCCATGTGAAGAGCACATGACCGCCATTTCCAAACGTTGTGTTTTGCACAAGGTTTCAAGTTTATCTATGAGTTTGGTGAGGTCGATCGTGGAGTTAACCATCAGATGTTTGGAAGACTTATCTCTCCCCCTCACATATCTTCCATTAGAGATATGAATCATCGCTCGCCGGTTGGGATGTCGGACGGGATTGAAAGAGGAATCGTGGTCGTGATGTGATTTAGACTATAGATTTTGACACGGGATTTACCACAAATGGGAATAAAGTTAAGGATCAAAGGAGAACATTTGGTCCTTCCGAAAGTTAAGGATAAAAGGCGCTCATTCTATTATTTATTTATAATTCGGATGATCATTTCAATAAATTAATTCGAGAAGTCTTAAGAACTTGAGCCCAAACTTCAAGATCAACTCTTATTTTTAACCATATGATGGAAGCTCATATTCAAGTCCAAATGAAGAGGGGAGATGCATCTAACAAGGAATATCAACACGTCATATTTCCTTCCTCACTTTACGTAGATGATTTATCTTTTCTTTGGTTCCACTAGTTAGTTTTTATTATTTTAGGAGTGTAATCATATGCTCTTCTTTATTGTTTTTGTTAATCTAGTTAGGTTGTTATTTTGGGAGTTAAATTATATTATCTCACTTCCTCTTTTAGCATCAAATAAATTAGCTTCCTTGTTGGCATCCTTCAAACCCTATCTAGTAATATAAATAAAAGGTGACCCTCTTTGTATTTCTTAGCTTGAAATTAAATAGTATTGTGCATGAGTTACCAATATTATTCGATTATCCAGCGCATAATATAATTTAACATTGGTTCTAAAAATCCCATCCATGTTGATGCGCCCTTTGTAACACCCTGAATTCGCGGGACTCAGAGTGTCACATTGGGTTAGGATCTCACAATGGATCCTGACCCTAGCCTGACAACAAGTTCACTAGACCTTACAACATGACACTAACAGATATAAAAACAAATACATAAAGCTGTATAAAACTGTACAACCAAAAGGTACAACAACATAGCCGAGTATATAAACCAACACCTCACACAGGAGGTAACAAAAGATCATCCTCACGCAGGAGGGAAAGGTAAACAAACCCAAAAGCCCACAACAACCTATGTACGAGACGTCATCGGCCTGCCACTCTGCTAGATCACCCAACAACATGCCTATCTTGTGGGGCATCTACAACATGGTAATAAACCATTAGCTATCCATACATATATATAGAGTAATGCATAAGCACAATCACAATCAAGGTAAGATAAACACATCATCATGCTTTCACACATTTACCCATTTAATCATCTCAATATAATGGTCATTCACTCAAATCGTATAGATATAATATATATGAAACTATGTGACACGAGGACAGATACATCCTCGCCTCTAAGCCTGCTAGCCAGCCGTACTAGTATTGGTCACACAATCCGTGTACCCTATGGAAGTGGATTACGCCCTTCCTGTAAACCGGTCTGGCCTGACTCAAGAGAACCTCCCAGACTCCACGGCGGGATGAAAAGGAAAGGTTATCACAACCACGCATACGGGGCAATCAATAAAACATATGTCGGTATATACGACATCACATGCTATCATAGCAAACATACAAAGCACACACCACTCATGCAAACACCCAATATAAGGATGACAGCTAAGTAAGTCCTACGGACTTACCTCAACCTCGATCACAACTCAACCACGATCACCTCTACACTGGAGGAACAACCCAACCTATAAACAGGGCACAAAGAGATATATCGATCTCCTAACATCACAAGGGTCATACCTAGACCCAAAGGGATCCAAAGAATCAACCTCAACCTCACTCACAACCTAAAGAACCTCAAAAGCCATACAAGGCATAAACTGATCACAACCTTATCAAGACTCAACCTCACACATCTAGCATGATCCTAAGCACTCACACTAGGAAAGGAGGGAACAAAGGCACCCTAAGGAAGGCCTAGAAGCAACACACACCTGCAGAACCAAGTGAAACACCAAGATGGTGCAGGTGGCCACAGGGGCGGCTAGGAGGTGGCACAGGGGCGGTCCACTGGCCAGCGCAGGACGGCTCAAGACAGGCGCTGGGGCGGCTGGTGTGCAGAAGACACCACTTCAACTCCTTTCTTTACTTCTTCCTTTGATTCTCTACTCTTCTTAACTCCAACAACAACATACATATATCACATACATTTATATACATCAACACAAGCCAAAACATGGCTGAACATGATCCAACCCTAAGAAAACTATACTAAACTAAGGAAAGGAAGGAAAGGATGAAGAAAAGAAGAAAGGAAGAGGAGAAGCCATGGAACTCACCAAGCTGAGCTCTCCAGAAGATCACACCACACCAAAGAATCTCAAGCTGGCTCCACAAGGCACAACAACATCATCAACATCCAAGCCAAGCAAAACTAGGCAAGATCTCTCACAAAACTCAAGAAAAGATCAACAAAGGTGATCCAAGGGAGAAGAGAGGAGAATAAATGTACGTAAGGAGAGAGAAGGAAGCTGAGAATGGTAAAACCTCATCAGAGGAAAGAGATGAAGATATATATAGAGGTAAAAGGGTAAAGCACGGGTCAAAAGGTCAAAGAAGATGGCTGCAGCACACAAAGCCGCGGGGCAGCCCATGCAACCGCAGGGGCGGCCCAAGCAACCGCAGGGGCACCTTATGGGTCACGCAGGGGCGGTCCAGGCTAAACTCTGGCCCTCTGCTCACTCTATCAACAACTAGGCTCTTACATCTCACCCCCCCTAAAAACAAGTTTCATCCCGAAACTTGCAAAATCCTAAATCCTCTCGGGCCCATAAGCCGAGGTATAACTCACTCTCTCTATCGGAGGTATCACATCTCCGCTCAGAAGGTCATAACCTATAATAGATCTATAACCATAAACAACAACATGGAGGAATCACATCTCCACTGAAACTATGTCCATCAAGGTAGCATGGAGGAAAGAACCATCTCCAACTAAATCCTAATCAACTCAGATAGCATGGAGGAAAGAACCATCTCAAGCTATAAACATACATCATGCTAGCATAGCAAGATCTAATAAGATCATAAGGCACATCATCACTAGCATGGAATAAACACATCAAGGCATGTAAGCACATAAGCACATAAGCACATAATCACATACTCACCAAGACAATACTAAGATCTTCTTATCGACCTAGGTGCATCTATCTCGGCATAAAACTCTGGATAGTTCCTTTGGATACTATCCTCAGTCTCCCATGTAGCCTCCTCAGGTCCACGTCTCGACCACTGTATCCTCATCATAGGAATGTCCTTCGAACGCAGGCGTCTCACACCTCGCTTTAGGACTGCAACAAGATGCTCAACAAAGGTGTGGTATGACTCTACCACTAAATCATCATAACTCACAATGTGTCTCGGATCTGGTATGTACTCTCTCAACCGAGACACATGGAACACAGGGTGAACACCCTCTAATCTCGGAGGCAAAGCTAACCTGTAGGCTGTCCTCCCAACTCTATCCAGTATCTTAAAAGGACCGACATATCGGGGACTCAACTTCCCCTTTATGCCAAAACGTCTGACGCCACGCGTCCGAGATACTCTTAACCAGACATGAGCTCCTACCCTGAACTCTAGAGGCCGACACCTCTTGTTTGCATATGACTTCTGGCGACTCTGTGCAGCCAACGTCCTCTCTCTAATCAGCACTACTCGAGCCATATCATCCTGTATCTGCTCTGGCACTATCCCACTGATACTGCTAGGCTCATCCCAACATAAAGGTGTACGGCACCTACGCCCATACAATGCCTCATAAGGAGCCATCCCAATAGATGCATGCCAGCTGTTGTTGTATGAGAACTCTACAAGTGGGAGGTAATCAGACCATCTCTGTCCCCAATCCAACACACAAGCTTGCAACATATCCTCCAAGGTCTGGATGGTCCTCTCAAACTGACCATCTGTCTGGGGGTGAAACGCAATCGTGAAGTGTAGACTCGTCCCCAAAGCAGTCTGAATCTGCTGCCAAAACCTCGAGGTAAACCGTCCATCTCGATCAGAGACGATCGTCCTTGGTACACCATGGAGTCTCACTATTTGTCTAGTGTACTCCACAGCTAATCTACTCATTGGTCACGTCTCTCTGATAGGAATGAAACGCACCGTCTTCGTCAATCTATCAATAACAACCCAGATGGCATCAAAACTCCTACTGGGTCTCAAACCAGTCACAAAATCCATGGAGACGTCCTCCCACTTCCACTGCGGCACTGGTAGTGGATGGAGCTCACCTCCAGGTCTGAAATGCTCTATCTTGACCTGTTGACAGGTCGCACACTGAGCCACAAATCTGGCTACATCGGGCTTTAGCCCTCCCCACCAGTATGTACGTCTCACATCATGATACATCTTACTCGTACCTAGATGTACAGAGTAAGGTGTACAGTGAGCCTCTTGTAAAATCCTCTGTCTCAACTCTACATCAGTAGGAACACAAATGCGATCATGTTGCCTCATCACTCCATCAACTCCAACAGAAAACTGGGGTGCCTCTCCATGAGACATCCTCTCTCTGATCCTCATCAAGGTCGGATAGGTCCCTTACTTCTGCTGGATCTCATCCAACAGACCAGGTAAAACCTCTAATGCATACAACTGGGCATCCTCATCAAGAAACTGGATGTTCATCTCTAGCTAGGCTAGATCCCTCTGAAGCTGAGGCTGTACAGTCATCTTGGCAATCGCCTTCTCTCGAGGCGTCTTCCTGCTCAAGGCGTCAGCTACAACATTCGCCTTTCCAAGATAATACAAAATCTCAAGGTCAAAGTTCTTGATCAACTCAAGCCATCGATGCTGGCGGTTATTCAACTCCCGCTGCGTGAAAATATACTTCAGAATCTTATAGTCTGTGAAGATATGACATGTAGCACCATATAGGTAATGTCTCCGGATCTTCAAAGCATGAACTACCGCTGCTAACTCCAGATCATGAGTCGGGTAGTTCTCCTCATATGTCTTCAGTTGTCGAGACGCATAAGCAATCACTCTGCCTCTCTTCATCAACACACACCCCAAGCCTAGCTTGGATGCATCACGGTAGACCACAAAGTCATCAGAACCCTCTGGCTGTGCAAGGACAGGAGCAGAAGTCAAACACTTCTTCAACTCCTCAAAACTCTGAGCACACTGGTCGGTCCATACAAATCTAGTAGTCTTCCTTAGAAGACTCGTCAGTGGACTAACAATCACAGAAAATCCCTCTACAAAGCGTCTGTAATAACTGGCTAAGCAAAGAAAGCTACGCACTTCCTTGACATTCGTCGGTGTCGTCCATGTAGCAACAAACTCGATCTTCGCCGGGTCAACCATAATCCCATCGGCGGAAACGATATGCCCAAGGAAAGCAACCTCAGACATCCAAAACTCGCACTTAGAGAGCTTGGCATACAACTCTCTATCCCTCAGAATCTGCAAAACCGTTCTCAAATGACCGGCATGCTTCTCTCTGCTACGAGAGTACACCAAAATGTCGTCAATAAAGACCACCACAAACAGATCAAGGAAGTCGATGAATATACTGTTCATCAACTCTATAAAGACTGCTGGGGCATTCGTCAGCCCGAATGGCATCACTACAAACTCGTAGTGTCCATAACGGGTACGAAATACCGTCCTGTGTACATCATGCTCTCTCACCCTCAGTTGGTGATATCCTGAGCGCAAATCAATCCAAGATAAAACTGTAGCTCTCTGAAGTTGATCAAGTAGATCATCAATACGAGGTAATGGATACTTGTTCTTGATGGTCACCTTGTTCCGCTCTTTGTAATCAATGCATAGTTTCAAAGATCCGTCCTTCTTCTGCACAAAGAGGACAGGTGCACCCCATGGTGAAACACTAGGGCATATAAAGCCCTTCTCAGCCATCTCCTCGAGTTGCTTCTTCAGCTCCAACATCTCGACAGGCGCCATCCGGTATGGGGCCTTCGAGATGGGTCTCATACCAGGCTCTAACTCTATACTGAAGTCCACACTCCTCTGAGGTGGCAAGCTCGACGGCTCAACAAACACATCTGCAAACTCATAGACCACTAGAATGTCCTCCACAGCTGGACTCTCTCCACCCTTCACGGCGTAGCACCAGAAGGCATCGCATCCTTGTGCAATCAGTCTAGCTGCTCGTACGGCGCTGATGACAGAACCCGTCTTCCCAAGGTCCCAACCCCGGAAGACCTCAATTTGACCAACCTCGGTAGAGACTGTAACAGTCCGTCTACCAACATCCAAAACCGCATGGTGTCTACGCATCCAATCCATACCTAAGATGACTTCTTCATGCATCAATGGCATGACTAAGAAGTCAACAAGTAAAACACGAGTCCGTAAACAAAAGGGACAACTACGTATCTCACGGGTACCTCTGACCCGAGTATCATCAAGTAACCCTATAGTAAAGGGTATACCCTCTATGGTATCTAAACACAGACGCTCAACACATGTATCAGAAATAAATGAATGCGTACCACCAATATCAAACAAGACTCTAACAAGTAAACCATGAAGCAGAATGGTACCTGTAGCAGCCGGTGCAAGTGGATCCTCTGCACTCCTCAACTTAAAAGCTCGCCCTCGGGCTCCTCTAGCATCACTGGTGCCAACATCTCTACCTCTACCTCTACTCGGTCCTGGAGCAGAACCTTGAGTAGACGGATGCTCTAGGACCCTCTGCTGTCCTTTTGTCTGCTGCTGAGGTGTCCTCTGACCACCTCATGCTACACTGGCAAGGGAAGAACCCTACTGAGATGCCACTCCACCCTGCCTACAGAAGGCAGCTCGATGTTCCTGTTTACCGAAGGTAAAGCAAGTCACAACTGGTCTAGGATAAGCTGGCCTCAAATGGCCGGGGTCACCACAGTTGTAACACTATCGTCCCTTATCTGCAGTCTGTGCAGACGAGGGGTAGCTCCGACGTCTTTGGTCTCACCTAGAACCAGATGCTCCTCCAACTTCATTGGTATGCCCAGTGTGCCGCCTCTTCTCAGACCGTCCCGTTTGAGAAGCTCTGCTCTGACTGGCTCGCTCCCTCTCAAAAGCAGAAGCCCGGTCCTGGTAATCAGCTAGGGAATCACAATAGAACCCCGCCATATATGACTACGCTCTCTCTCAAACGACGAGAGAACAGATACACATGTTGGTCCTCAGATGGTGCAGCTGGACCCAACAAGGCTAACTCGGTCTGGAAGCGGTGGATGGTCTTTGTAATAGGCACGTCCTCAAAGCCAGCCTCCACGAAGTCCTGTAGCTTCTCCCTCCTCAGTGAGGCAGGGCATAACTGCTCTCGAATCATGCGCCTCATATGGTCATAACTAGTGGCTCTGGTCCGTACAATCCTCCACCATTGGTGTGCAAGGTCACGGAATATAGACTAGACTAGCTCTATCCGTGTGTCCTCAAGACATCTGATAGAATCTAAGGCTGAGTCTACGTAACCTATCCACACCTTGGTCTCCAACCCAATCTCTCTTGAGAAGTGTGGCACTCCTTGATGAGGAAATGCCTTCAACCAGGCATCTGGTTGAGGCCCTCTGGTCTCCACTGGAACTCGAACTAGCTCAGCAACACGTGCAGGTGCAGCTGGCACCTGTGTTGCTTTTTGAGATCTCACAGAAGATCCCTCATGTACGGGTAAATGTGGGGCCCGTCTACCAGCCCTAATGTCCCCCTCAAAATGTCTGAGGTACTCCCTGAACTCCGGTCCTCCCATGGAGACACGGTCAGCGTCATCAGACTGAGCTCGATGTGAATGATGTCTCACAAATCCACCACTCCTCGCCTTTGGGACGACGCTCTCTACAACCTCCTCATGTATCTCCTCCACCACTGGTGGATCAGCGATGACATGAATTATATACCATTATAATCATGCATATTTTAGAGGTTTTCCTCGATTGACCTTGCATTTAGAGAGAATTTGTGTACCTTTTAGGCTTTATTCATTTATATTCCGGAAATAGAGGTCTACACGAGTTTTGGTTGAATTGTAGGTAAATTCGGTGGATTTGGAAGCAAAAGTGGAGCAAGGAGCATCTAAAGCTATTAGGGAAGCTTAAGGAGTCTAAAAGGAATCACAAAGAGCAAAGGAGTTGTGTGTAAGAGTCACAAAAGGGAGGAAGGAAACAAGCCAAAAGACGAGCATTCTTTGTTGAAGAAAATCGTGCCAATTTGCATATAAATCGGACGATTTTCCTTCATAAAATCGAACGGTTTTTATTGTAAATCGGCTAGCACGATTTTCCTACCTTTCGGCCCACGAATAAAGACGACTCAAAGCCCATCACTTTTGGACTTGAGAAGTGTTTTGCCAAGCGGCCTATTAGCAAAGAACTATACATTGGAACCCTAGGAACGAAAATGGGGGTTCCGTAGTGGGAGATCTTTACACGTTTGAGAGAGATTGAAGGTTCTTGGAAGGAGATTGAAGGGAAATAGCCGGGAAGTCAATCTTGATCATTGTCGTTAGATTCTTTGTTTCCCTTGTGATTCTTGTGGTTTGTGAACACATTACTGAGTAATTTGAGAGATACTTTGATTGGATTTGAATTTGGTTTATAGATTTGAAGATTATTGAGTTTTTATTCAAAGTTCGGGTTTATTTGATTTATTCATTCAATCTCAATTTTGATTTGATTTTGAAAATGGTTGGCTAAACCTTTGTGATTCTGGGGAGAATAGTTGACGATTGAGGCTTAGATGATGATAGACTGAACTCATTTAACCATTTGGACCCTGAGAGTTTAGATTTTAACTTTGCGACAAACAGAAAAATCATGTTGTTCTTCAGGAAAATCGTCCGATTTTCTTATGATCCAGTCGATTTATTCCTCTAACGATCTTTAATTGATTTATTCTTTAACTAAAGTTAATCCTTGCTTAAATCCCAACCTTGCTTAACCTTTTTAACCTCTATTTAAGTGTTTGAAGAGACTTCATCATTGATTCTACATTTAATAGATTAAGATTGTAAGATTTGGGTAATAGAGAGACTCAACATCCTTTATTAAGGTTTTAAGTATGCTTTCTATCTTTACCTTGGAGAGTCACATTCTGGGGTTTTGGGTAGCTAGTTTGAGTGTAATTCTTGTCCTTATAACTTTCTATATTGCAGCCTCAACAACCCTTATTGAGAGAACCTTTGGATTAGACAAATAGGTTTCGGAACTTCACCGTACGATATCTACCTTTGAAACACATAACCTTGGCAACATAAACTCTGTCCTTTGATCTTTAGAAGTATCTTGAATCGAAAGCCGCATTTGGATACTTGAATCCTTGGAATCATTTACCTCCTTTATTAATCACAAAAGCTTTTGTACTTTGTTAGATAACTAAAATTGTTTTTATTCTCACCAAATCCCTGAGTTCGACTCTGGAATTTCTTGCCTTACTACAGCTGATCCGTACACTGCGGGTTCGCTTTTTCTTTAAGTTCTAGATATAAATTTCAACTAGTGACGCACACTTTTGAGCGAACAAGTTTTTGGCGCCGTTGCCGGGGATTTGGTTTAGACCAAATTCGGTTTTCGGTTGTCTAGCTTGGGAGCTCTTGCTCTTGTGATTTGATCTAACTATTTGAGTGATCTTTGCAGATTCGTTAGGTATATGTGAAAGACTAGATCTACCAAAGATCTAGTTCCTTTTGATCCCGAATTGGAGAAAACTTTAAGAAGGAAGTTGAAGGAAAAGAAGATGGCTGAAAATAACGAGAGAAACATTCAAGCTGAGTTGGATGAAGCTCAACTTCAACTTAGGTTGAGTGAGAAAGCTCGTTTAGACGAGATAACGAGTCATCAATTTCAAATTGATGAACTCAAAGCTATGATGTTGGACATGAAGTTGGAGCTGAATGATGCTAAGAAAAAGAAGAAAGTCAAGAAACCAAGTAAATCCACTAGAGATGATTCATCCGTTGATGAAGATCCTGATATGCCGGAACTTGAGAGTTGCTCATGAAGGGGAAGAACCACGAACTCTTGGGCAAAGAATGGATCCGATTCAGCAACCATGCCGTCCAGGTGTGAATTTCGGAGCTGAGGACATCCAGGAACTCAGTTTCAGCCCACAAGTTATCACCATGGTTCGTCAAAGTCAATTTGGTGGAACAAGTGTTGAATCTCCACACCAACACTTGCAGAATTTCGAGATTCTCATGGAGACATTGAAGCCAAAGAGGGCTACCACCAATAATTACAAGATCAAACCGTTCTTCTTCTCTTTGAAGGACAAAGCTTTAGCTTGGTATCAAGCTCTTCCAGCTGCAAAGTTGGCCACATGGGAGGATCTATCTTCAGAGTTCCTCACCAAGTTCTTTCCGCCATCCAAAACGGCATAATTGGGAGGTAAGAACAATGCATTTTCTATGAAACCTAACGAAAGTTTGTTTCAATCTTGGAAAAGGTTTCAAGATCTCTTATTGGATTGCCCACACCATGGCATTTCAAAGCTGGAATTGTTGGAGATCTACTATAAGGGGTTGGATGTGGAAACACAATTCAATCTCCAATCTCTCTCTTGTGGTACATTCATGGACATGAGAGAAGATGATGCTTGAGACTTCATTGAGAAGCAAGCCCAAGTGATTGAGAAGTATTCCCACCGGAAGGTGGATCCTAATTGCCGGAATCAAGGAAATCCTGGAGCTAAGTTGAATCAAGCTTCGCAAACACAAATATTCTCCCTCAACAATGAGATCAAAGAGTTGAAGGAAGTCATCAAAACTAGCCTTCAAAAGGCGAAGGAGCAGGAAGCCAACTATATAGGGAGGGATAACAATCAAGGGAATAGGAATGACTACCAGAACAACAACTGGAATAACAACAATAAGAACTTTAATAACAACAATTGGAGATCCAATCAACAAAATCTAGGTAATCCCTATTCACATGCTGAAAAAGATTTAACATCTCCATCTTCTTCTACTCCTTTGAAAAATCAGGAGCAATCATCAAATGGATCGAACAAGACGGAGAAGGAGAAGCCCGATCCCATGTTGGAGACGATCCTAGGAAACCTACAAAGATTGGAGAGTTATATAACTTCGGTTGATAAAGCTCACAAAGCTTTAGAAAACCAAGTATTTAGCAAAGCCGGAGAAGTCCCGAGAGATCAAGGGAAGCTTCCCGGAAAGACGGAAGATAACCCAAAGGGAAGGGTTATGGCGATCACAACTAGAAGTGGTGTAACAACCATCGATCCTCAACCTAAAGTAGTTGAAGCCACCACCGGAAAAGGGAAAGAAAAGGAGAAGGAATATGTCTATGTTCCTCCTCCCGCCTACAAACCGCCTTTACCTTTTCCTCAATCTAGAGCGCGGGCGCGGCTAGATAAACACTTCGGTAAGTTTATTGATCTTATGAGTAAGTTGCATATTAATATACCTTTTATGGATGCAATTTTAGGTATGCCAGCTTATGGGAAATTCCTAAAAGAAATCCTCTCTAACAAGAGGAAGTTAGAAGATATTGGAGAAGTTAAGATGAGCATGGAGTCATCCGAACTCATCAAGACTATGACAGAGAATATGCCACCTAAGTTGCGTGATCCAGGATCATTTTGCATACCCATCACCTTAGGAGAGGTTACTTATGATGCACTTTCCGACCTTGGAGCAAGTGTGAGCATCATACCACTTGCTTTGTGCAAGGCGGTTGGTCTAGGAGAACCTAGACTAGTGAAGATGACGCTTTACATGGCCAATCGTTCCATCACCAGGCCGGTTGGGATAATAGAAGACATTCCCGTAAAACTCGGTAAGTTTTACATTCCTATAGACTTTGTCGTTCTTGACATCCCTGCAGATTATCCAGTTCCCATCATTCTTGGGAGACCATTCCTTGCAACTTCCGGATGCATGGTAGATTGCAAGAATGGACAGCTTTTCTTCAATATAGGTGAAGAGAAAGTGGAGTTTGTACTTGTTCGCTCCAAACGGTGTGTGCAAGCTTTAAATTTATAACCGAGGAAATATGCTTAAACAAGGATGCGAACCCGCAGTGTACGGATCAATTAAAGTAAAAGCAAGAATTCCGGGGTGTCATTCTCAAGGACTTAGGTGAAACAAAGCAAGTATAGGTTGTCAATATTGCAAATAACCACAAAAGCGATTAAAACAATCAAAGATGATAATATGGTCAATAAAGGAGAATATGCAAATTCTAGGGATTAAAGCATCTAGTTGTGGTTCCAACTCAAGATCTCAAGATAAGCAGACAAATCTGAGATTTTGCAAAGGGAAGGTGTTTTTAAAGTGGAATAGATCACCGGGTAAGTCTCACTACTCACTAATCCCAAACCAAAAGCTCTTATTACCGGGTAAGTCTCAAGGTACTAAGGAAAGAAATTATAATCTCAAACCAACACACCAACTAAGGGAATAGAATCAACCTTTACCGGGTAAGTCTCAGGCTAACTCACAAAGATGGAATGAAGGCACACTCAAACCCCAATAAAGGATAAACCTTTATTACCTATACTTATGATCATGGGTAAACAAACAAAGGAATCACCGGGTAAGTCTCATCCTAAGCTTGCATTGAACCAGGAAAGGTGTAATAAGAATAGGATTTGGCAAATTCTAACACTTAACTCTCAGTTACGGATCAGAAAAGTAACCTCGGTCAGTCAAGTTCCACCCCGGCCGAGATGTTCATCGACTGAACGAGATGTTCTAGGGTTAAGAATAAAGACTCGAGCTTTCAAGGTCCTATTGGAATTAAGATTATTCTATCATTGTTTTTACCACAACTTTCAGCCAATCACCCTAGAATCGCACAAATAAATTAGCCACTCATCATCGTGAAAGCAATAATCAAATATATGGGAAGAGAATGAATATTTGAACACAAAAACCTTAAGAACAAGGCTTCAATAACTGAATCAAGTATCAAACAAAACAGCGTTCCTCAATCACAAATCACACAAAGACAACAAACCAAAGGGAATCTAAGAAAGCCTTACAAATCCCCTTAAAAGCTATCTCAAAGCTATAAACTTCCTTCCTTCAATCTTCAAACTTCCTTCAATCTTCCTAATTGTAGCTGAGAGAATATGGTGTAGAGGATAAAAATCCAAAGGTGCAAGGTTGTTGAATTGTGGAAAATCCAACCCTTTATATAGGAGAATTATCTTCCAAAGATAATAATATCTTAAAAAGATAATTTCCTAAATAAATATATCCATATCTCTAAAATAGATCTCCTAAATATATGATCTTCTTTCCAGAAATCCAGCCCAAAAATATAAGATCTCTCCTTCCAAAAATAAAAGATCTCAGCCAAATAAAATATATCTCGCCACATCAGGGTATTCGCCTCGGTCGGGGCGCTCCTCTAGATCATCTCGGTCGAGGTGACACTATAGCTGACCGAGGTGAATCTTAGCTGAAGGTGAAATCTCTCAAATCTGGTCCAAAGTAAATCTTCTTTGTTAATTCCATGCTTCATGAGTTCTCTTTTAGGCTCCTGTATGTAGCTCCAATGACTCCTTTGCTCCTTAGCTCCATTTCGATCCAAAATATGCTATTTTACCTACGATTACAACGAAACTTGGTGTAGACCTCGATTCCCGTAAAGGTAGATGAAACGACCATATAATCACATAATATACATTCAAACATGCAGATTATTGAAGATAAAACGTCTAAACAAGTCCCAAAATATAGACTATAATACATGCTATCAAAATACCCCATACTTGTCCCTTGCTTGTCCCCAAGCAAGTTCCAAATCTTAAGTACAAGATAGAATGAATTATAAGTCATAAAGATCAATGAAAAGTATTTCAAAACATTTTAATGGTGTGCTCCACTCATAGATCACTCTAAGAGAATGCTTCATGGTGTTTAAAATCAAAATATGATCAAAACATTTTACAAATACGAGAAAGTTGTTCATCTTTGCATAAAATCATAGAATGCATAATAAATCATAATTATCGAAATTAATCATGTGTAATCCAGTTTAAACCACCGAGTCAATCAACAAGCTCGAGGTCTCAAGGGCTTTTCAAAAGAAGGTGAAGAAACGTGTGAGGGTGGGATGTATATAGGAGATGTGGTGCTAGAATCCGGGAAAAGGAATCTTCACTTCACTTGCTTTGAACTTTAACATCTTCCACCAGTAAGCTTTCTTTATTTACTTTTTTACTTTTTGGGATGCATGGACAGAGGTGCACAATAACCGAAGCCTAGGAAATTAGCAATCATCATTTTCTCGAGATGCCTCAAACCCTTGATGCACATACCATGACCCGTTAGGAATATCGCTCAATCCAACTTTGGCAAGACACAAACACCCGACTATGTGAATGGTGCCGAGTTACTCATCATCATGATTGACTTCCCCAAACCTATTTGTTTCTTTCTAACTTCTAGCCAACATCTCAAGTTTTCTTTCACTTGCTTTTCATTTGCTTGCTTCCAAATTCCCAAATAGGTAAAGAGAGGCAAATATGTATATGAGGGGCTAAGCATGATCAAGAAGATGAAGAGAAGAGAGTGAATTGCCTTAATCATCCTAGGAAGAAAGTGATAGAACTCATCATGTGGTGTTAACCTTCAAATTCAACATAATTTGGATAAAAACAAAGTATTAAACATGCCAAAAATTTCAAACAAAGCATTTAGCAACTTAAGCATATCATAAAATCTTTCAAACATATAAAGATTTCAAAACTAATCTGCAGACAAAATCTTCACTGAGGTCATATCCAGATAAGAAACACAAAATCGTTTCGAAAACTGTTTCAGTTAAACCGCCTCGGTCGAGATGTTCTAAGTCAACCGAGGTGCTGCACCTCAATTGGTCAGAATCACTTCGTTCGAGGTCAAATTTTTTTTTCTTAACCAGTTTTTGACGTTTTTCTCAAACAAATAACCTGTATGCATGCATGTAGTCTTAGATAAACACATAGAGCAATATAAAACAATAATATTAGGTAGAGTCATCCAAGCATACACGTAAGTCACATAAATACATCCAAATACCCCATACTTGGGACACATTGTCCCAATGAGTCAAAGTAAGTCTAGAAAATAGAGTACTCATTGGACGTAAGCTGAGCTGAATAATAAATAAATAAAAGAAATCCCTGCAAGCTCTAGTCCTGATCTACTAATGGTGGTGGTGGATATGGCATGTACCGATGCTGGGATGGGTCAAAAGGATATCCCATCATGTGTTGGAACTGAATCTCTATCATCCGGCGCTGGTAGTGCTGGCTCTCCAGCATCTGATATGTCCGATTCTCCATCTCTCGGCGCTGGTCATCAAAACGCTCACTGATATCAACTGTCAGGGCAGCGTAGGAGTCGATCATCTGATCCGTCAGCTCGTCAATCCGTCTGTGAGCTACGGATCCCTCTATCTACGGACTCTGCGCCTAGCAGGACGTGATGGTGGTGCAGATGCCTCCTCCTCTGTAGCCTCGTCGTCTAAGTCGACAACTGACACACTGGGACCGGCTGTATCTATCACTGCCTCCATGGCAGCACCGCCATCGTCCTCCTCATCCTCATCCTCCTACACCTGGGTTGTTGCATCTCTGGCATCCTCAATGTAAGGTATCCATGCAGTGGACCAGTACTGAGAGTCGTAGACTGAGAACTGAGACGACCATCTAATACCCTGAGGGGCAGTCTGCTCCCAAGGCATCGCCACATATGGCGTAGTAAGTCCACGAGGAACTAGAATCCTCCTAGTGATCATCTCTTGCAGACCTAGCGTCTTGGCAGCCGCCACTAATGTACAAGCGCTCAGATCCAACTTCATCACTGTAGCTATGTGAGTCACTAGGCCGGCATAGCAAATGTCTCCCTTCCCCTTAGCCTTGATCCGGTGCAGATCCTCAGCTAGCGTCGCACCAAAATCAGGCACTCCTCCGGTCACCATACAAAACAGACTGGCGTCTCAGTGCGCGCCAGAAGTGTCTCACTGAAAATCCGATGGGCCAATCTGAAAGCAAGGTGGAAGATAATCCTCTCCTTGGAGTCTCCAAGTCACCACCTGTCAGCATGCTCAACAACATGAGCTATCTGACCCCAAAACTGTCGAGCCACTGCTCGAGAAGGGAAGTCGGGAACTGTGGGGGTCGGGAAGCCGAAGATGTCTCTCCACTGATCCATAGGAACTAAGTAGTTCCGGTTCAGCAACCGGTACTTGATGGCTCTCTCCTCAGGCAGATGAGTCACAGAACTCACAAACTCCAATGTAGGCTCGAGGTAGGCTGGAGCTCTAATCTCCATGAACTACTTCATCCCTACCATCGAGACCATCCGCCTCAGATCCTCAGCAACATAAAGACAATCAAAAGCAGCAATAACTAAATACCGCGGCACAATCACAGGGCGCGTACAGATGCGGTCATAGTTAGCCTGGTGACGCTCATGTATCACCGGTATGGAAGGTCGAGAAGAAGAAGAAGAAGGGGAGGATCTATCCCTCACAACTAACTGGCGATCGGACCTGGAACTTATTTTCTCTTTTTTGACAGATCACCTTGGTTGCTTGTCAGATCTCAAGAATCACCTCGGCCGAAGCGCAGGTCGACTGGACCGAGGTAGATCGCTGTTCGATTCAACTCTTAGATTTCCAGTTCTTTTCCCCCAATTTCACTACAAATTGTTCCTAAGGGGTACTTAAGCCTTTTTCAACAGAAATCAATGGCAACCAAAGCCAATTTCTTCCAAAAGTAGTAAAGAGAAGAAGGAGTTAGGGTTTCGACTTTTTACCCCAGATTCGGTCGATTCGAGGTGTTTTTGTTGCAGATTCTTGCTTGCAATCGGTCCTCTAGCCTTTCCTCGCAGAATCGAAGCAGAAATCGTCGAAAACGATCGAGAAATAAAGAAAACGAGGTTGGGATGCGCCGCGGTCGAGGAGTGAGTTGGGCGGGAAGGAGAGAGAAACTGTTCCCCTTTTATACCCCTGGCCGATTCTGCTGTCACCTCGGTCGAGGTGGTTCCGACTGGACCGAGGTGTCTGGACCGAGGTGGGTTGTTGTTAGCCCTAGTCGCCTCGGTTGCTCAAGAATCATCTCGGTCGAGGTGTTGTGACTACAACCGAGATGTGTCCTAGTCAAAATCCGTCTTCTGAATTTCTCGAACTTCTGTCCTTCCAGTGTTGCTCCTGAGTTGTATTCCTTTCTTAGAAAGTACCTGGTTTTTGTCTAGGATGCCAAAAATAAAGCAAAGCAAAGCAAAAACTAACTATCTAAAGCTAGACTAGGAAAGGGAAAAGAAAGCAATACCTTGGGTTGCCTCCCAAGAAGCGCTTGATTTAAGGTCCCTAGCTGGACCGTACGACATCCCTAAATATGCTGGAGGGTATCCTCACCCCATACTTCACCTTCATCATGAGGTGAGATAAAAAAGTCTATCAAACGTTCCAGCAAATGCAAGTGCTCATCCGGGAATGAATCGTCTATGGGTGGTTCGTCCTTCTCGCGTGAAGAGGGAGGTAGCCGGCTGAGGTAATCTGCAACAGAATTTTTGGATCCCTTCTTATCGCGAATCTCCAGGTCAAACTCTTGAAGCAAGCGGATCCATCGAATAAGACGTGGCTTAGCATCCTTCTTAGCAAGCAAGTAACGAATAGCTGCATGGTCAATGTAAACAATAACTTTTGCTCCCACTAAGTAAGAACGAAATTTCTCAAAAGCATATACAACCGCCAATAGCTCCTTTTCGGTGGTGGCGTAGTTCAGTTGGGCTTCGTCTAGCGTCTTGCTAGCATAGTAAATGGCGTTGGTCCGGCCATCCTTCTTTTGTCCAAGCACCGCTCCTACTGCCGCGTCACTCGCATCACACATGATCTCAAAGGGCAAGGTCCAATCCGGAGGTTGGATAATGGGAGCGGAGATCAACGCTTCCTTAATCCTATAAAATGCATCAAGACATTCCTGCGAAAACTCAAAAACAACATCCTTATTCAAGAGTTTAGTTAGTGGTTTAGAAATCTTCGAGAAATCCTTGATGAATCTCCTATAGAAACCTGCATGCCCGAGAAAACTCTACACACCCTTAACAGAACAAGGGGGAGGAAGTTTCTCAATAGTCTCGATCTTAGCTCGATCGACCTCAATACCTCGGTTGGAAATGAGGTGTCCTAGACAATGCCTTCATTAACCATAAAATAACACTTCTCCCAATTCAAAACGAGATTAGTGTCTTCACATCTTTGTAGCACTAGAGAAAGGTTAGATAGGCAATCATCAAAAGAAGACCCATGTACTGAAAAATCATCCATAAATACCTCCATGATCTCCTCTATATACTCGGAAAAGATAGCCATCATGCATCGTTGGAAGGTAGTGGGTGCATTACATAATCCAAATGGCATCCTCCTGTAAGCGAATGTCCCCCATGGACAGGTGAAAGTGGTCTTCTCTTGATCATCCGGATGGATAGGAATCTGAAAGAAGCCACTATAACCATCAAAATAACAAAAATGTGAATGTTGGGCTAACCGTTCGAGCATTTGATCGATGAAGGGAAGTGGAAAGTGGTCCTTCCGAGTGGCCACATTCAACTTCCTATATTCGATGCACACCCTCCAGCCCGTAACGGTCCTAGTTGGGATCAACTCGCTGTTCTTATTCGTCACAACGGTCATCCCTTCTTTCTTCGGAACTACATGCACTGGGCTCACCCACTTGCTATCCGAGATAGGAAATATGATACCTGCATCTAGTAACTTAAGAATTTCTTTCTTCACAATCTCTTTCATGATCGGATTTAACCGTCTTTGAGGTTCTCGTGAAATCTTATGATCATCCTCCATTAGTATCCTATGCATGCAGAAAGAAGGCTTAATACCAATAAGATCATCAATAGTATAACCCAAAGCCTTTTGATGTTTTCTCAGGACATGCAGAAAGAAGGCATCTTCTCCTTCATGATTTGAATGAGTTCCGAGGATTTAGATGTCATCCTTACTTCACCAAAGTCTTCCAACTTCTTCTTCCTTGATCGAATCTCTTTTAAGAACTTCCCATAGGCGGGCATCCCAAGAATAACATCAAGGAAAGGGATGTTAATATGTAATTTATTCATCAAGTCAAGGAACTTACCAAAGTGCTTGTCTAGATGTGTTATGGGCCTTGACTGGGGGAATGGAAGTGGTGGTTTATATGTAGGAGGTGGGACATAAACTTCAGTTTTGTCCGACGCTTTCTGAGGCTCCACCTCGGATGGTACCTCAACCGAAGTGTTTTTCGTCTGTACCTGGACCGAGGTGTTCTTCATCTACACTGGCATCGACCGAGGCACTGGATCTGCAGTTTTCAGTCCACTTCTCGTCCTTATTGCCATGATCTGTCCTTTTGGGTTGCTCTCTGTCCTTGCTGGGAGCTTCCCTAGATCTCTTGGTGCTTCATTCGCCTTGTTAAAGAATTGTTGCTCTAAGGCTTTTTGTGCCGTCGAAAATGAAGTCATGGACGTCTCCATAGCATTGAGCTTGATCAAGATGGCCTCCAGCACTGCATCTTTCTTCGCTGGCTGGGATGAGCTTGATCCAGGCTCCTGGCTCTTCATCATAGATTCGTAGCTTCTTAGGACTTGCAGGTTATTACATGAGGTTGTTCGCTCCAAACGGTGTGTGCAAGCTTTAAATTTATAACCGAGGAAATATGCTTTAAACAAGGATGCGAACTCGTAGTGTACGGGTCAATCGTAGTAAAAACAAGAATTCCAGGGTGTCGATCTCAGGGACTTAGGTGAAACAAAGCAAGTATAGGTTGTCAGTATTGCAACTAATCACAAAAGCAATTAAAGCAATCAAAAGATGATAATATAGTCAATTAAGGAAATATGCAAATTCTAGGGATTAAAGCATCTAGTTGTGGTTCCAACTCAAGATCTCAAGATAAGCGGACAAAGCTGAGATTTTGCTAAGGGAATGTGTTTCTAATGTGGAATAGATTACCGGGTAAGTCTCACTACTCACTAATCCCAAACCAAAAGCTCCTATTACCGGGTAAGTCTCAAGGTACTAAGGAAAGGAATTATAATCTCAAACCAACACACCAACTAAGGGAATAGAATCAACCTTTACCGGGTAAGTCTTAGGCTAACTCACAAAGATGGAATGAAGGCACACTCAAACCCTAATAAAGGATAAACCTTTATTACCTACACTTATGATCATGAGTAAACAAACAAAGGAATTACCGGGTAAGTCTCATCCTAGGCTTGCATTGAACCAGGAAAGGTGTAATAAGAATAGGATTTGGCAAACTCTAACACTTAACTCTCAGTTACGGATCAGATTAGTCACCTCGGTCAGTTAAGTTCCACCCCGGCCGAGATGTTCATCAATTGAACGAGATGTTCTAGGGTTAAGGATAAAGACTCGAGCTTTCAGGGTCCTACTGGAATTTAAGATTATTCTATCATTGTTTTTCCTACAACCTTCAGCCAATCACCCTAGAATCGCACAAAGAAATTAGCCACTCATCATCATGAAAGCAATAATCAAATAATTGGGAAGGGAATGAATATTTGAACACAAAAATCTTAAGAACAAAGCTTCAATAACTGAATCAAATATCAAACAAATAAGCATTCCTTGGATCACAAATCCAACAAGACAATCGAACAAAAGGGAATCTAAGAAAGTCTTACAAATCCCCTTAAAAGCTATAACAAGCTATCAATCCTTTCTAGATTGATCTTTAATCTTCCTTCCTTCCTTCCTTCAAAACTCTGGAAAAATCCCTTAATTGCTGGATGCTCTCAACCCTCTAAGCATGGTTGAACTTGTGGAACCCTTTATATAAGAGAATTATCTTTCAAAGATAAAATATCTTAAAAAGATAATTTCCTAATAAAATATATCCATATCTCATATATAGATCTCTAAAATATATGATATTCCTTCCAGAAATCCAGCCCAAAAATATAAAATCTCTCCTTCCAAAAATAAAAGATCTCATCCAAATAAAATATATCTCGCCGCGTCCAAGGTGTTCGCCTCAGTCGGGGCGCTCCTCAAGATCACCTCGGTCGAGGTGGTACTGTAGCTGGCCGAGGTGACTCTAAAATGAATGTGAAATCTCTCAAATCTGGTCCAAAGTAAATCTTTAATCCATTTCCATGCTTCTTGAACTCCTCTTTAAGCTCCTGAATGTAGCTCCAATGACTCCTTCACTCCTTTAGCTCCATTTTGATGCAAAACGTGCCATTTTACCTACGATTACAACGAAACTTGGTGTAGACCTCGATTCCCGCAAAGGTAGATGAAACGACAATATAATCACAGAATATACATCCAAACATGCAGATTATTGAAGATAAAACGTCTAAACAGGTCCCAAAATATAGACTATAATTCATGCTATCAGAGGTTTGTAAAGAACTTCTCGATTATCGCGCTCCTATTGACTAACTTGCTAAAGAAGAATCAGCAGTTTGTATGGGACAACAGCTATCAAGAGAGCTTTGAAGAACTTAAGAAAAGATTGACTACGTTCCCTATTCTGGTTGTACCCTCAAATAAGGGTAACTTTGTGGTTTACACTGACGCATCTGAGAGTGGCTTAGGAGGAGTTCTAATGTAGGAAGGGAAGGTAATAACATATACATCTACACAGTTGAGACCTCATGAACAGAACTATCCTACACACGACCTAGAGCTTGCTGTTATAGTTCATGCTCTTAAGACCTGGAGGCACTATCTTTATGGTGATACATTTCCGGTGTTTACCGACCATAAAAGCCTGAAGTATCTGAATCTGAGGCAGAGAAGATGGATGGAGTTACTCAAGGATTATGATTGCACTATAGAGTACCATCCAGGAAAGGCGAATGTGGTAGCTGACGCTCTTAGGAGGAAGAGCAGTGACCAAGGCAGTAAGGTCAACTACAAAGTTGAGCATCTATTAGCCCTCAGAGTTATGAGAGTAGAGATGGATGTAAGAGGATCCGAGTTGATAGCAAACATTCAGGTTAGACCGTTGATTCTTGATGACATTTTAACTAGACAAGATGAGGATGCTACACTAAAGAAGTTGAAAGCTAAAGTGGGAGATGCTACCATTACACACTTCCAATTGTCTGATCAAGGAGTGTTATACAGAGGTGCACGGATATTCGTGCCCAACATTGAGGAGTTAAAGAAGAAGCTACTTAAAGGGGCACATTCCTCGAGGTATTCCATGCATCCTGGGAGTATGAAGATGTTTAATGACATGAGGAAAATCTATTGGTGGCCCAGCAAGTGAAGGCTAAACACCAAGCACCAGCAGAAAAGTTACAATCTTTATTAGTTCTTGAGTGGAAGTGGGAGCGGATTACAATGGATTTTGTTGTTGGACTTCCTAGGACTTTCAGTAAGAATGACACGGTATGGGTGATTGTAGACAAATTGATGAAATCTGCTCACTTTCTACCGATGAGACAAGATAACTCCTTGGATGAGCTGGTAGAGTTGTATGTGAGAGAGATTGTTCGATTGCACGGAGTCCCCGTATTGATTGTATCTAATAGAGATCCGAGGTTTACATCGCATTTCTGGGGAAGTCTGCAAAATGCCTTAGGTACAAGATTGCATTCCAGTACGGCATTTCATCCTCATACAGACGGACAATCAGAGAGAACGATTCAGAACTTGGAGGAGATGTTGAGATCTTGTGTTTTGGAGCTTAAAGGTAACTGGGATTCTAACATGCCATTGCTCGAATTTGCATATAATAACAGTTTCCATTCGAGTATTGGTATGGCCCCTTACGAGGCCTTGTATGGAAGGAAGTGTCGCACACCTGTATGTTGGGATTTTTAGGGCATGCCACAGATAGAGGGTCCTGAACTTGTACAGCAGACATTAGAGAAAGTACAAGTAGTAAAGTAGTGCTTGAAGGCGGCACAAGATCGTCAGAAGAGCTATTTTGATCGCCATAGACGAGAGATGACATATGAGATAGGGGATAGAGTGTTTTTGAAGGTATCTCCTTGGAGGGGAGTTATGAGATTTGGTAGGCATGGGAAGTTAGCACCGAGATACATTGGTCCATATGAGATCTTAGAGAAGATCGGACCACTTGCGTATAGGTTGGCGTTACCACCTGAGTTATCAAGATTGCATGACGTCTTACACGTATCGGTGCTACGGAGGTATAGGTCAGATCCGAGTCATATCATTCCCGAACCTGAGATAGAAGTATCTGAGAACTTGTCCTACCCAGAAGCACCAGTTGAGGTTTTAGGCAGGCAGGTTCAAAGATTGAGAAACAAGGAGATTCCGATGGTGAAAGTCAGATGGGGACATCATTCAGCTCGAGAGGCTACATGGGAAAGTGAGCGAGATATGAGAGCTAGATACCCCTATCTTTTTGAGTAAAAACCTCGAGAAATTGTGATCCGGTTGTGCATCCTTTTGATATATCTACGAGTTTGGTTCTACGTCTTTTCTTAAATTTCGGGACGAAATTTCTTAAAGTGGGAGATATTTGTAACAGTCAAAAATCGAAAATGACCTAATCGATAATTTTAAGGAATTAAATCCGTTTTAACACGAGATACCTCTCGAGGCAACCTGCTCCTAGATGATATTACACCCCGGTGTTATTTGGAGCATTTGGGAGCTTCAATTAATAAAAATGCAGTTGAGAGAAATGATCAGGACATCGGACATGTCCTAGATATGAAAAAACATAGAAAGGCAAAACGGACAAAAGAGTCGCTATTTCGTTTCTTAGCGGCTAAGAAAGACGGCTTAGGAATACGCGATTTTCGAGACAATTGCGGAATAATTATCCATACAATATTCCAGATTTATTATTCCAATTTCGAGAAGTTTGTAGAAGGGGGCTTAAACCGCTTTTGGATCGGTGAAAGGATAATTATCGACTCCGCTAAAGGATAATTATCGACTTCTTTATAAATAGTGGAAATATCATTTATTAATTCATTTTCTTTCACGTTTTCTCGTAAAAGCTCTGATTTATCTCAACTTCAAACTCAGATCTACTCTTCGTTTCTAATCCGATTTTAAATCTGTTTGAGTTTTTGGATTCCTCTCTTCATTCTCTTCATTTTGGTACCGAGTTTCTACATTTCCGAGCAAGGGAAGGTCTGGTCGAGCATATATGATACTAGGGAGGTTACGTCGTTCAGATTCCGGTGAATTTGATGATGTCCGAGCGTAGCCTGCGTCGTTGTGATTCCGAATCTTCTTTCGGATCGTCAATCGGGTTAGTAACAAATAAGTTATGAATTTATTCGTTTTCCGTATTGCGATTTGGCCTAAATTGACCTTAGGCTTGTCAAAATGGATAATTGGAAATTCCATTATGCTCGTTACATTATTTTGGTGATTATGGGTTGTTTGTTTTTTAAGATTTGATGACAGGTGGGTTCAGAAATTGCCTGTGGGCAAAAAGTTGTTCTGGCAAAATTTAATTAATTAATTAAAGGTTAATTAATTAAATTGGGATTCTAGAAAATGCTATAAGCTAATTAAATTCAAAGGAATGAATTTAACTGGTGTTTGAAGCGAGAAGTTTAATACGAGGAATATGATATTCTCAACAGGTGTTGTTGAAGGTTTCGGTTTAACTATAGCTTAGTTGCTTTGTGAGCGTATCCAAGCACGATAAAGGAGGATAGTCCGAGTGGGAAACGGACTCAATAGTTGGTTTGCGAGGTTTTATTGTTCTTACCTGCGAGGTAAGTGTATATGAATTACACTTGCTTAATATATGTTATGTATTTAATATACCATGATTTTATGCATGCTTATATATATGAGTGAAATGATGATGATGACTTGATATGATATATGAATGCATGCATGAGGTACATGAGATGATAATGAAAAGAATATGATGAAAGAATATGATGAAAGCATGAAATTGAGTTATGATATGAAAGTGATAATATAGGATGATAATTGATTAATTAACCCAATTGGGTCCCGCACGGGTTTCTGGGGGACGAGGTCGCTACCTGATCTACAGGGGGCCTCAAAGGTCGCTACCTGATCTACAGGGGGCCTCAAGATGAGAAAAATAGTCCAAGATCGCAACATGATCTACAGGGGGTCTTAGGACAAGATGGCCGAGGTCGCTACCTGATCTACAAGGGGCCTAGGACGCTATCGGGTTGGCCAACTGAAAGAAAGAAAGAAAAGAAATACGAAAGCACATGAGAAAATATATCGTACGATCAGTTGAGACTAGTTATTTAATTATCACCTATGCATCAATGCAATCGAGTCTAGCATGTTATATGTTATGTTATGATTATTTATATGTGATGGTATGATATGAGATGTTGATATGAGGTGATATGTTTATATGTGGTATGCTAACAAGCTTGAATGTGTATATGTATGTGTTTTGTATGTAATGTGAATGTGGAGATGTATGTGTGCTTTGGAATGTGAGAACGGGTATTGTGTCCTTTGGGGGACGGGATATTAGATACTTATATATATTGGGAGAGTGAGATTTGTATACCCTTACTGAGCTTTTAGCTCCTTGTTGTTATATCCACATTTTATTTCAGCTACTCAGACTCGGTCTGACCAAGGCAAGGACGTTGGACCCAACACCTAGATTTGAGATCATATCAGGTGGGCTGTTATGGGATGCTACCGCCTAGGATGTTTTGTGTGGTTTTAAATAGGCCTTTATGACGTATGTTAGTATGTATATTTGTTGTGAATATGGTTGTAAGATAAAGTTTTAAAAATTTATGTTTTCCGTTTTTCCGCTTTTCCGCGTATTGCTTTAAAAGGGTTAATTAACTGGTAATAAACTAGAAGTGAAATAGGTGTCACACTTAATCCACACACCCTGATGGACTTCACTCCGCGCCCACTCAAAGACGGAGAACACATCACCAGAGCAAGTCGCGCCGCTCACATCATTGAGCTTCATGAGCGGATTAGGACACAACTCCAACGGTGTGCCGACCAACTTGCCTCACAACGCAACAAAGGCCGACGTCAAATCTCATTCGAGCCCGGTGATGTTGTTTGGCTCCACTTAAGGAAGGAGCGTTTCCCATCTCGCCGCAAAGGCAAGCTCTCGGACCGCGGTGATGGACCATTCTGCATCTTATCCCTCCATGGGCCGAATGCATACAAGTTGGAGCTTCCGGACGACTATGGTGTGCATCCGACGATCATTGTCAAGGATCTTGCACCATACATTGAGCCCCTATTTGACGAAGGTGAAACGGGGATATTTCACATCTAAGATGGGGGGACTAATGCGACCTTGAACCCTATGTCCCAAGATGAGGAAGATGAGGCATTCCGGGTTCGGCCCGATGGACCGCTCACCAGTTCCCATGCTAAGGCCATCGCCCAAGCTACCGGCTCCATCATTGCCCGCCCCGTTGCTTGTCATCGGCCCATTGGTTGCAAACCGTGTCTTTACGCCATCATGGCATGAAGCTTGCCAAGCCGGCACCGTTCCGGCGCATTTTCCATATTTTAGCGTTTTGTAATAATAAGTCTTTTTATTTCCGGGACTTAATTTTCCGAATTTAAAATTAAACTTTTGGTTTCGGAATTTAATCCGGAAACTTAATTCCGAACTTAAATTCTCAACCTTTCCTATTTTAGGCTTTTCATTTTCGGAACTTTAATTCCGACTTTATTTCCGTCATTTAAGTTTCGTCTCTTTGTTTGACCTTCATTTTCGAAACTTTATTTCCGTCATTTAAGTCCGACTTTATTTCCGTCATTAAATTCTGACTTTTGGTCTGCATTGACTACCGCAAACTTAACAAGGTAACACGTAAAGACCATTTTCCATTACCTTTTATTGATAAAATGTTGGAACGTCTTGCAGGTCACCCCTACTATTGCTTTTTGGACGAATAATCGGGCTATTTCCAAATAGCCATTGCCCCGGAAGAGCAAGAAAAAACGACTTCACTTGTCCATTTGACACTTTTGCGTACCGCAGAATGTCATTTGAACTTTGCAATGCTCCCGACACCTTCCAACGGTGCATGATAAGTATCTTTTTTGAATACATAGAGAACTTTATTGAGGTTTTTATGGATGACTTTACCGTCCATGAAAATAGTTTTGATGCATGCCTAGGACACTTAAAACTCGTTCTTGAAAAATGCGTAGTTAATAGTTAAGTTCTTAATTTGGAAAAAATGCCATTTCATGGTTGAACAAGGCATAGTGTTAGGGCATGTGATATCCTCAAAAGGGATAGAGGTAGATAAGGCAAAAGTTGATGTTATTCAAAGTTTACCTTACCCTATTAATGTGCGTGAAATACGTTCTTTTCTAGGTCATGCAGGTTTTTATTGGCGGTTTATCAAAGACTTCTGAAAAATCTCAGCACCATTGTGTGAATTACTCAAAAAGGATGCCACTTTCATAGTGGACGAAGGTTGCAAGAAATCTTTCGATACTTTGAAAGCATGCCTCACTAGTGCACCAATCATCCGGTCTCCGGATTGGGAGAAACCCTTCGAGATTATGTGTGACGCTAGCGATTATGTTGTAGGAGCTGTCCTAGGACAAAAGGATGGAAGAGCCTCACACGTCATCCATTATGCATCCATGACGCTTAATGGAGCACAAAGGAACTACTCCACCACCGAGAATGAGATGTTGGCGGTGGTTTTTGCACTTGAGAAGTTCAGACAATACCTTCTTGGAATAAAGGTAATCATTTTTACTAAACATGCAGCTCTTAGGTATCTCTTAGCGAGTTTATCTTGGAGATACGGGACAAGAAGGGGGCTGAGAACCTTGTGGCCGACCATTTGAGTAGACTGGTCCAGAAGGAAGAGGATCCAACCAAAGGAAGGGCCATAGTTGGAAGCTTTCCAGACGACACCTTCTACACAACCCTCTGTTGTGTAACCGCCCCTGCGCCTCAAGAGACCAGCCCCTGCGGCTCGAATTAGGCGCCCTTGCGGATTACTCGACAGAGGTTTTGTTTAAACTTCAATCATTTAAACCTTGGTTTGCTGACATCTTTAATTTCATTGTTAGGAGTGAGTACCCTCCATACTTCACCAAGGCACATCGAGAGAAGGTGAAGGCCAAAGCTCGACACTACGTTTGGGACGACCCTTACCTTTGGAAGCATTGTAGTGATCAGGTAATACGCCATTGCATCCCGGATAATGAGGTACAACCTGTCCTTATATTTTGTCATTCTGAAGCATGTGGAGGGCATTTTGGGCCCAAGAAAACTGCTAGAAAGGTTTTAGATGCGAGATTCTTTTGGCCACACATCTTTAGAGACGCTTTTGTATTTTGCAAAGTGTGTGATAGGTGCCAAAGAGTAGGTAACATATCTAAAAGAAATGAAATGCCTCAATATTCTCTTATTTTTTGCGAAATTTTTTATGTTTGGGGGATAGATTTCATGGGTCCTTCTCCTACTTCTTTTGGGCACACTTATATATTACTTGCGGTGGACTATGTTTCTAAGTGGGTGGAAGCAAAGGCCACCATAACTGATAATTCCAAAGTGGTTGCAACGTTTCTTAAGGATAACATTTTTGCAAGATTTGGCATCCCAAAGGCGTTGATAAGCGATAGGGGCATCCATTTTTGCAACAAGACAATCACCGCTCTCATTAAGAAGTACCACGTCCACCAACGAGTGTCAACGGCCTACCATCCGCAAACAAAAGGTCAAGCGGAGGTATCCAACCGGAAAATCAAAACCATCCTTGAAAAGACGGTTTCTCCCGGAAGGAAGGATTGGAGTTTGAGGCTAAATGATGCTCTATGGGCCTACCGGACAACATACAAGACTCCTATAGGGATGTATCTATTCCGGCTTGTGTTTGGAAAAGCTTGCCACCTTCCGGTGGAGCTTGAGCACAAGGCATGGTGGGCGGTGAAGAAGTGCAACATGAATATAGAGGAGGTAGGAGAGTTCTGGAAGCTCCAATTGTAAGAGCTGGAAGAATTGAGGCTCGATGCGTATGACCATGCCACCACGTACAAAGAAAAGACAAAAGCGTGGCATGGCCAGAACATCCTCCGGAAAGACTTCAAAGCAGGTAACAAAGTTCTTCTCTACCAATCTCGTTTGAAGCTTTTTGCAGGCAAGCTGCGTTCAAGGTGGACAGGTCCGTACGTGATAGCTGAAGTGTACCCACACGGCGTTGTGGATCTCTACGATCCACAAACGCACAAGATATTCAAGGTGAACGGACAAAGGCTAAAGCCTTACCTTGAAGGAGTGAAGAATGATCCCATTGATGAAATAGTGTTTTAGGAAGCCTAAGTAGAAAAATAGGGTCCTTACGTCGAGCCAATGATGTAAAACAAAGGCGCTGCTCGGAAGGCAACCCGAGAGAATAAGAAGAGGAGCTTTTGTCAAGAAAACTGCCCCTGCGGTGACACCCTTGCCCAGCACCGCCCCCGGCGTTGGGTTTGCGTCTGCAACAACTTTGTCACTGCCCCCGCGGTGACATCCCCACGCCCCTGCGGCGGCCACTCTTGACATGCATCCCCAGCCCCGCCCCCGGCACTGGGTCTGCGTCCCCCTCTTCATTGTCACCGCCCCGCGGTGACAAGCCCCCACCCCTGCGGGTTTACCAAGAAAAGAAAAAAAAAGAGAAAACCCAAAATTTCCCTACACCTACCCAACCAACCCCTCTCTCTCTCCTCACCTACCACTCGTCTCTCCTAACTCTCTCCCTCTCACAACGCCCGTGCGCCTCAACCAAGCCCTCACAAACCGCCCTCGCTCACACCCCTGCGCCACCTCACCGACGCCACATCCGAGACCTCCGACGCCCCTGCGCCACCTTCTCCCCGCTGACAACCATCACCACCCTCAATCTCTCTAAACTCACCTCCACTCACTCCCTCCCACAAAAGCTCTCCTTCCTCCACTCTCCACCACCTCCGGCGACATCTCCACCAGCCACAAGCCACCGGAACGCTCCCCAGCTCCACCACCTTCACAACTGTCAAGAATCGCCTCCTCCTGTTCTCCCGCCCCTGCGCCTGCAAGCTGCCGCCCCTGCGCCTCACCGCCCCTGCGCATTTCACAGCCGCCCCTACGGAAATAACAATAGAGGGTTCATCTTCTTTCTTTATTTTTGAAATTACTAATTCCTTTGCTCAATTCCTTGTAAGAAATGGAACCACAAAGGAAATAAAAGATGTCAGGGATTGAGAAGACCCGTTACGGGATTGTGCAAGATCGGGTTGTGTATGCAACTCGGTTTTTGCACATTCCAACATTGGAGAAGCTAGGCATGTTGGAGAGCATGCAATCATTCCTCACCAACGCTGTGCTCGGGGAATTTCTAAAGAAGAGTGCTCCCACATATCCCGAGCTCAACCGACAGTTCATCGCCACCTTCAACATGGAGAAGGAGGATCACGTGTGTGTTTGACTTTCCTTCAAGTTCAACAAAAAAAAGTACACACTGGACTACTCCCAGTTGTAGAAGGCCTTTGGGGTGACTCTCAACGCCTCCGAGAATTGATGGGAGCCCATTCCTACCCCGGACCTAGGTGAGTTTTGGCAGGCGACCACCGGCTCCGAGTTCATGTCGGGGGTGAGTATTCCAACAAACTCACTCACCCCTGATTGAGACTCCTCTCCAAGATCCTCATGAATGTCTTTGTGGACACAAGGAGGAGAACAAGGTCGCTCTTAAGGATCTTCCATTGCTCTATGTCTGCCTACCGATGAATGAGAAGGTGCCGGATTGGCCGTTCCTCTTCCTTACCGCTTTGAAGCGGCTTAGGAAGAACGAGCAACGGGATATTGTTGGTGGCGGGATGATCTCTTTGATTGCCAAACAGGTTATGGACCTTTCCGACCTCAAGGATGGGATGGCGGTCCCATTCTATACGGAAGGTATGCTTCGGAGGTACAAGCTCCTCAAGAGGGACGGGGAAAACCTATTTTGGCTTTCCTTTGAAGATGGGAGCCACATCACCTACCTTCCACGGCCGCTTCCCTTTGGAGATGAGCTCTCCAAGCTGTACATCCCGGTTGATCCATTTGTGCCGAGGCGGCCTCAGGTGGCCATTGTGGAGAGACATGCTGCGAGCTCCATCCGGGCTCACTATGAGGACCACATGCCCATCCCGGATGATGAGGAGATGCCTATTGTAGCGGGTGATGAGGGTCCCGAGCTTAGGAGCCTCCAGGATCAGATGGCTGTCTTGACCACTTAGCATCAGGCCTGGCAGACCGAGTATCAACGGACCATGCTGGAGCAGCAGTAGGCTTGGCAGTCTAGCTTTGCCACTAGCATGACCACCCACTTTGACCGGAGGTAGGATGCTTGGCAGGAGGCCCAACAGCAGCAGCTCGTGGCTCAGTAGTTGGCTTGGCAAGCCAACTTTGAGACCACCATTGGAGGCGGATGACCGCCCAGCAGGACCGTCTCGACGACATCTACCGCCGGCAGGAGCACTTCTTCAGCCACTTCCCATATCCCCCGGAGGAGGGTCTGGATGGTCCAACAGGACCATCCCATTAGTGGGTATTGTCTTTCTCCCTTCTCCACATATAATCTTTGCTTTCATTTTCAACTTTGAGGGCAAAGTGTGCTTCAAGTATAGGGGAGGGATTATTTGCATGTACAGTTTGTTTGAGTTGTTTTGAGTTGTGTTTGCTTTGAGTTTTCATGATTTGTAATTCAGTTTGAAATTCATAAAAAAAACAGAGAGAGAAAAAGCTAAAGAAGTTGAAAAAAGGCATGAAAATCCTTGGATAAACCGAAAACCCGAAAGGGCGGTTTAGGCAAAAAGAAGGTAGTCCGACCAACATTAGGTTGATGCAAAAATGGACTTGAGGGATGTGAGGATTAAGTGAGATCATCAAGAAAAGAAGGAGAGTGACAAGGGGAAAACCCGAAAGGGCACCTTGGCAAAATGAGCGACACCGAGTGTAGGTTTCCCCTCCGACGTTTGGCGGCATAAGAAGGGGAGTCATAAGGAGGTTGTCTAGGTAGGTCACTCTTGGAGCAATAAGGATGGTAATTTTCTCACTTTCTTCTCATATTTTCTCTCTTTTTCCTTCTTTCTTTTTTAGTTTTTCTATTGTTTCCATTATCTATGCCTTTTACCCATGCTTCCTGAGGCCTTTGAGTCTGAACTACTGTCATTTCTTTTACTCGGGACGAGTAAAAGGTCTAAGTATGGGGGAGTTTGATAGGTGATCGAATCACTATCATTTAGGTTAGTTTTTAGAGTCTTTTTATTGTATTAGAGTCGGTTTATGCTACTAACTTCTTAATCCAGAAGAAGAAGTCTAAAAGAAGCTAAAAGAGATGTTAGAAGGACTTGGGAGTTGAAGACCATTCACGAAGACAAGCTTCTGGTGCCTCACCGCCCCCGCGGAGCAGTGTCACCGCCCCTGCGGGTGACACTACACTCGGGAACGCAACCTGCACCTTCGCCAGCGCCCGGAACGAAGACTATCACCGCCCCTGCGCCTCTCCTGGGCGCCCCTGCGGTGACTTACCCTGAAGAAGCAAAGCCGGCGCCCCTGCGCCTCTGCCTGCGGACCAACCTGCAGAGCTATGAAGTGGAAGAGCCAGTGTCACCGCCCCTACAATGACATTGGGCCGAGTTTGCTCTAAATAGTGTGTGCAAGCTTGAAATTTATAACCCAAGATGTATGCTAAAAATAAGGATGCGAACCCGCAGTGTACGGGTCAATCGTAGTAAAAGCAAGAAATTCCGGGGTGTCGATCTCAGGGACTTAGGTGAAATCTAAGCAAGTATAGGTAGTCTATGTAATTACTAACCACAAAAGCGCTTAAAGCAATCAAAGATGATAAAAAGTCAATTAAAGGAATATGCAATTCTAGGGATTAAAGCATCTAGTTGTGGTTCCAACTCAAGATCTAAAGATAAAGCGGACAAAGCTGAGATTTTGCATAGGGAAGGTGTTTCTAAAGTGTGAATAGATCACCGGGTAAGTCTCACTACTCACTAATCCCAAACCGTAATTCCTATTACCGGGTAAGTCTCAAGGAATTAAGGAAAAGAACTATAACCTCAAACTAACAAACCAACTAAGGGAATAGAATCAACCTTTACCGGGTAAGTCTCAGGCTAACTCATAAAGATGGAATGAAAGCACACTCAAACCCCAATAAAGGATAAACCTTTATTGCCTACACTTATGATCTTAGGTAAACAAACAAAGGAATTACCGGGTAAGTCTCATCCTAAGCTTGCATTGAACCACGAAAGGTGTAATAAGAATAGGATTTGGCAAACTCTAACACTTAACTCTCAGTTTCGGTCAGATAAGTCACCTCGGTCAGACGAATTCCACTCCGGCCGAGATGTTCATCGACTGAACGAGATACTCTAGGGTTAAGGATAAAGACTCGAGCTTTCAGGGTCCTATTGGAACTTAAGATTATTCTATCATTGTTTTTCCCACAACCTTCAGCCAATCACCCTAGAATCACACAAAGAAATTAGCCACTCATCATCATGAAAGCAATAATCAAATATATGGGAAGAAAGTGAATAATTGAACACAAAAACCTTAAGAACAAGGCTTCAATAACTGAATCAATTATCAAACAAACAAGCGTTCCTTGGATCACAATCCAACAAGACAACCAACAAGAAGGGAATCTAAGAGAATCTTACAAAACCCTTCACAAAAGCTATAAAAGCTATCAACTTCCTTCCTTCAGTCGTCCTTCAACCTTCCAAAAATCCTTCAATTGTTGGATTCTATTTGCCCTCTAGGCTTGTCTAAGCATGTATTTTCCGGTGATGCACCGGCTGTAGCGGGTTTTTCGGTGATGCGCCGATGCTGAATTGTTGAAAATCAAGCCCTTTTTATAGAAAAACTATCTTCCAAAGATAAAATATCTTGAAAAGATATTTTCCTAATAAAAATATATCCATATCTCTAAAATAGATCTCTAAAATATATGATCTTCCTTCCAGAAATCCAGCCCAAAAATATAAGATCTCTCCTTCCAAAAATAAAAGATCTCAGCCAAGAATAAAATATATCTCGCCGCGTCCAAGGTGTTCGCCTCGGTCGGGACACTCCTCTAGATCACCTCGGTCGATATGGTGCTGTAGCTGACCGAGGTGGCTCTAAACTGAAAGTGAAATCTCTCAAATCTGGTCCAAAGTAAATCTCTTTGTCCATTTCCATGCTTCCTGAATTCTTTCTTAAGCTCCTGAATGTAGCTCCAATGACTCCTTAGCTCCTTTAGCTCCATTTTGATGCAAAACGTGCCATTTTACCTACAATTACAACGAAACTTGTTGTAGACCTCGATTCCTGCAAAGGTAGATGAAACGAAAATATAATCACATAATATACTTCCAAACATGTAGATTATTGAAGATAAAACGTCTAAACAGGTCCCAAAATATAGACTATAATTCATGCTATCAAAATACCCCATACTTAGCCCTTGCTTGTCCCCAAGCAAGTTCCAAATCTTAGATACAAGATAGAATGGATTATAAGTCATAAAGATCAATGAAAAGTATTTCAAAACATTTTAGTGGTGTGCTACAATCATAGATCACTCTAAGAGAATGCTTCATGGAATTTAAAATCAAAATATGATCAAAACATTTTATAAATATAAGAAAGTTGTTCATCTTTGCATAAAATCATAGAATGTATAATAAATCATAATTATCTAAATTAATCATGTATAATCCAGTTTAAACCACTAAGTCAATCAACAAGCTCGAGGTCTCAAGGTCTTTTCAAAAGAAGGTCAAGAAATGTGTGAGGGTGGGATGTATATAAGGAATGTGGTGCTAGAATCCGGGAAAAGGATCTTCACTTCACTTGCTTTTGAACTCAACATCTTCCACCAATAAGCTTTGCTTATCTTTACTTTTTTACTTTTTACTTTACTTTTTGGGATGCATGAACAGAGATGCACAATAACCGAAGCCTAGGAGATCAACAATCATCAATTTCTCGAGATGCCTCAAACCCTTGATGCACATACCATGACCCGTTAGGAATATCGCTCAATCCGACTTTGGCAAGACACAAACACACAGCTATGTGAATGGTGCCGAGTTACTCATCATCATGATTGACTTCCTCAAACCTATGTGTTTCTTTCTAACTTTCAGCCAACATCTCACCTTTTCTTTTACTTGCTTTTCACTTGCTTGCTTCCAAATTCCCGGATAGGTAAAGGGGGAAAATATGTATATGAGGGGCTAAAGTATGATCAAGAAGAAGAAGAGAAGAGAATGAATTGCCTTGGTCTTTCCAGGAAGAAAGTGAGAGAACTCATCATGCTGTGTCAACCTTCAAATTCAACATAATTTTGATAAAAACAAAGTATTAAACATGCCACAAATTTCAAACAAAGCATTTAGCAACTTAAACATATCATAAAACCTTTCAAACATATAATGATTTCAAAACCAGTCAGCAAACAAAATCATCACTGAGGTCATATCCAGATAAGAAGCACAAAAATCGTTTCGAAAATTGTTCCAGTCAAACCACCTCGGTCGAGATGTTCTAAGTCAACCGAGGTACTGCACCTCGATTGGTCAGAGTCACATCGGTCGAGGTCAATAAATTTTTATTTTTCAAACCAGTTTTTGACGTTTTTCTCAATCAAATAACCCGTATGCATGCATGTAATCTCAGATAAGCACATAGAGCATAAGAAAATCATAAATATCCAACTAGAGTCATACAAGCAAACACATAATGTCAAGTAAATACATCCGCATACCCCATACTTGGGACACATTGTCCCAATGGGTCAAAATAAGTCTAAAGAAACAAAGTACTCACCGGATAAAGCTGAGCTGCATAATAAATAAAGAAAAGAAATCCTGCAAGCTCTAATCCCCTAGTCCCGATTTGGTGGTGGTGGTGGTGGCACGTATGGGTATTGAGATGGGTCAAATGGGTACTCCATGATATGCTGAAACTGAATCTCAGCCATCCTGTGTTGGTAGTGCAGTCTCTCCTGCATCTCTCTCATGTCTAGGGATAAGGCGGCGTAGGTATCTATCACCTAGTCCGTCAGATCATCGATCCGGCGGTGAGCGACTGGATCCCTCTGTCTGCGTACCCTACGCCTGGCTGGACGTGCTGGTGCTACAACTGGCTCCTCCTCTGTCTTGTTGTTGTCCAGATCGACGACCGGCACACTAGTCCTAGCTGTATCTGTACCTGTGTCCATGGCAGCACCGCCATCCTCATCCTCATCCTCTTGCTCCTCAGCCTCATCCTCATCATCTTGTCTCTGAGCTGCTGCGTCCCTGACATCCTCCATAAGCGGAATCCATGCGGTCTCCCAGTATCCTCCTAGTGATCATCTCATGCAGCCCGAGCGGCTTGGCAGCCGCCACCATAGTACAAGCCCTCAAGTCCAAATCCATGTAACTCGCAATGTGAGTCACTATCCCTCCGGAGCAGATATCTCCCTTCGCCTTCGCCTTTATCCTGTGGAGATCCTCAGCCAGCATCACTCCAAAATCCGGAACTCCTCCGGTAACCATACAGTAAAAACTCAGAAGCTCACCCTGTCTAATCTTCTGGGGCGTCTCAGTATGCGCCAGAAGAGTCTCGCTAAAAATCCGGTGAGCAAGTCTAAAAGCTAGGTGGAAGATAATCCACTCCCTGGAATCTCCAGGTCTCCACCTGTCAGCATGCTCAACTACATGAGCTATTTGTCCCCAAAACTCTCGAGCTACGGCTCGAGAAGGAAAATCAGCAACTGTGGGGGCCGGGAAGCCAAAGATGTTCCTCTAGTGGTCCATAGGAACTAGATAGTTCCGGTTCATCAACCAGTACTTGATGGCGCGCTCTGTAGGCAAGTAAGTGACGAAGCTAACAAACTCCAAGGTCGGCTCAAGATAGGCTGGAGCTCTAATCTCAGTAAACTGCTCCAACCCCACCATAGATATCATCCACCTCAGATCATCATCCACATGGAGGCAGTCTAATGCAAAAATGTCCAAAAACCGTGGTGCATCCAATGGACGTGCCATTATGCGGTCATAGTCTACCTGGTGACGCTCATGGATCACCGGTATAGAGCGGCGTGAAGAAGAAGAAGGAGAAGGAGAGGATCTATCTCTCAGAACAAGCTGCCTGTCAGAACTCATCTTTTTATCCCAGTGTCAGATCACCTCGGTTGCTCCGACAACTCTCAAGAACACCTCGGCCGAGGCACAGGCCGACTGGACCGAGGCGAAGTGTTGTTCGATCAAAACTCTCAGAAATCCAGTTCTTTTCCCCCAATATCACTACCAATGGTTCCTATGGGGTACTTAATCCTTTTCCAGCACAATGCAAGGGCAACCAAAGCCCAAATCGAATAAAATCAATGGAAGAAGAGGGAGTTAGGGTTTTTTCGAATTTACCCCAGATTTGGTCGATTCGGTGCGTTTTTGCTGCAGATTGTTTCTTGCAAATCGATCCTCTACCCTTTCCTTGCAGTTTGGAAGAGAGAATCGTCGAAAACGAGCGAAAATCGAAGAACGAGGCGAATTGGGCGTTTCGGTTGAGAGGGAGATAGAGGGAAGAGAGAGAAATCAATCTTCCTTTTATACCCTTTTCTGGAACTGCTATCACCTCGGTCGACATGGTCTCGACTGGACCGAGGTGGTACGGACCGAGGTGGATCTTCAGTAACCCTAGTCGCCTCGGTTGCTCAAGAATCATCTCGGTCGAGGTGCTATGACAGCAACCGAGATGTGTCTCAGTCAAACTCCGTCTTCTCAAATTCTCAAACTTCTGTCCTTCCAGTGTTGCTCCTGGGTTGTATTCTTTCCTTAGATGTCATCTGTTATTTGTCTAGGATGCCACAAACAAAGCAAAGCAAAGCAAAAGCAAACTATCTAAAGCTAGACTAGGAAAAGGGAAAATAAATCAATACCTTTGGTTGCCTCCCAAGAAGCGCTTGATTTAAGGTCGCTAGTTGGACCGTACGGCATCCCTAAACAAGGTATAGTGGTGCAACCTCCTCAACCGGGACTTCCGGTTTGTATTTCTTAAGTCTATGACCATTGACCTTGAAGCTTCCACTTGTTTCTCCCCAAATCTCAACTGCACCATAAGGGAAAACATGTTTCACAACATAAGGTCTTGTCCATGTAGATTTCAACTTACCTGGAAAGAGTCGGAGGCGGGAGTTGAAGAGGAGAACTAAGTCTCCTTCTTTGAGCTCCTTAGGGATGATACGCTTGTCATGCCATTTCTTCGTCCTTTCTTTAAAGATCTTGGCATTCTCATAAGCGTTCAAACGCAGCTCCTCTAGCTCATTGATATCCAATAGCCGCTTCTCACCGGCTTCCTTGATGTTGAAGTTCAACCATTTGATTGCCCAATATGCCTTGTGTTCTAACTCAACGGGCAAATGACAAGACTTCCCATATACCAAATTATAAGGGGTGGTACCAATGGGAGTCTTGAATGCGGTCTTGTAAGCCCAAAGAGCGTCGTCCAACTTCATGGACCAATCCTTCCTTGTCCTAGAGACGGTCTTCTCCAAGATCGCTTTAATTTCTCTATTTGAGATCTCGACATGTCCACTAGTTTGAGGGTGATAAGGGGTTGCTACCTTGTGGGTTACCCCATACT